>CM023482.1:58428293-59028293 GCA_013339685.2 Hyalomma asiaticum
GTACCGGGAGCGCTGGACTTCACTACAATTGGTTAAGCTACGTAGAAGCCATGGTGAACGGCTTCCTTTAGGAAACTTGCCTTGCACAACACAGATACAGCAACGATTCAGCAAACTGGCAACAAGAAGCGAATATATTCCAAGTGCTTGCTTCGTTCTGAACTTACCGATGCTTCAATCAGCTTCTCATTTCTGGATGATAGCGCTGCAGGGAAGTGTGTACCACTACGCGAAATATTCTTTATTACACGTATGGTTAGAGTGTATAAAGGGAAGGCAAAGGAAGTGACGTTAACCAGACGCACGTCCGCTTTCCTGGACTTCACATATAGAAATGAAATAGGAGATACAAAGAAGGAAAGATGGGAAAAAGAATAGCACCGCCCCATTGATCAGTGCACACTTACAACGTGTCACTGAGATCAGCAGAGGT
Organism: Hyalomma asiaticum; assembly: GCA_013339685.2. NCBI lineage: Eukaryota > Metazoa > Arthropoda > Arachnida > Ixodida > Ixodidae > Hyalomma > Hyalomma asiaticum. Next base: position 58,428,727 of record CM023482.1, read on the forward strand.
GGGAAATCGCATTAAGCAATCTGCCCGAGTAGGAATAACTGCAATAACTTGCTGCGGAATTCGCCTGTGGGTTACACTTAGTCCAGCTTTAACGGACCAATGGTTATTCGTGCGCAGTCGCTATTTTTCTGGCGAGCTCTGACGAGGGGCGCTTCAAAAATTTACTGTAGTTGCAAAGAGTAAAAGATGAACTGGCGTTATTGTCTGTCACCATTAGATGTGCATGCATAAGACGGGACGCTATAGCGATAAAATCATGTATTTATTCTATTTATTTAGGCAAACACCACCAGCATTAATGCCAGACCTTGGGTAAGGGTGAGAGATACAAAAAAATGGACAGAATACAGAACGTACTAAAATGTAAGGGTGAAAAAGAAATGCTCAGCGGTTGTACAACAGTGCAGGGAGTATTAGTGCTTACAACAGATATGCGAATGATTCACAAAACTAAATATAGCTATGTATCACCAAATGAATATGACATACAACCGATCAATGCAACAGTTGACGGAAGGATACGTAAACCATAAATAAACTGCGTACAATAAGTTAGCCTTGAAGCAAACAAAAGTAATAGAGAAAACAGAAAAGCAGTGCGACGTACCAGTTGTAATGCAAATAGCATCAGGTACAACATGTCACCCAAGCGTGTTTATCGAAAGAAATGTAGCTATATAATTTAATGTTATATATATATATATATATATATATATATATATATATATATATAGTATTCTTGAATAATTTAATAACTTCATCGCTGGCACCAGCATGCTTATTTAGAGAACTTCGTCGTCCAATAAAGGCGAGTGGACAAGTGGAGTAGTGTACCCTCCTTTCTAGCCCGAGAAAACCATGTCATGGACACATGGCAGGTGCGTGTGTGTCCGAAGGTCACGGTGATGTCTGTTATCAGGAATTATCGCTCCACGTGCGTGGACCTTGCATCCAATACCGCGAGGGAAAAAGAAGGTGGCCTGACTGAAGATATCAGTATCAAGTACATTGACGTAGTGTTTGCCTCAGCTGGGAAAATGGCAGAAGTGGATGAGAGATTGCCATTGCATACTACCTGGGAAACATGAGTTTGAGTCACCAGTGAAGAGCACATGTGTTAATTTCTCATCTTGCTTTGTGGGTGTCTGATGCGTTGATAATGGGCGATAAGAAAATTCGATGCGAACACGCGTGATGGGAATTAGATAGCAATTGCCGTAGCTCCAGTGAACTATCGCGTGGGATCAATTCCGATAAAGAAGCGCATGGGCAACACTTGCTAACACGAGCACTTGTATCAGGAGTGCGTCGGATACTTTTGCAAGGGACTCGCATTGGAGGCATTGTTTTGACGGCAATGTGTTCATATACACATGACTGAGATACTAAACCAGCCGTTTATTTATTCACGTATTCTTTTAATTTCTACTCAGTTAGAGGGGAGCAATGTCCCCCCTAGTAATTTCCGGCAACGGCGGTGAGATAAACTAATTACCATTTTCTTATGTGCCTAGCAAGCACTTACTAGCACTGCGAGATGTCATTTATCTTTGTCCATATTCCTGGCCACGTTGTTATTTACGCACGATCGTCTGAACATCTCTATCAAACTAACTAACCCAAAATTCCTACGGCACGACATTAGGATCAACGCCACAACTGTCGTGCTTACCTGCGACTGCAAGGCGAATGTCTCTCCTAGCAGCACCGAGTTATTCCTGGTAGCTCACTGCTCACTTCTCACTGTTAGCTCGCTGCTCTCTACGTCCCCGATTTCTTAAATTCATCACTCCTGCGTACGCTATGAACACCTTGCGTTTATATTATTGCAATTGATTTCTTTCGTTGGGCCATTGGTCACACTGGTCATACATAAAACGTAACACATGACGTGAAAGGCCTTTAGCGGGACCTAACATGGAAATAGCATTGACTAGTAAATATTATTACACGATGGAGAGCAGGGGGCATAATCGACAAAATTATGCGGGATTAGAGTCGTCTCCTGGATGACAGCCAGGAGCCCTTGGACCGTGGCGACACCCTCGGCTTGCCGAATTGCTCGTAGTTGCTCAAATGCGTCTGAGCTGAGCAGTGCGGTCTCCTACCGCTCTCCGTCTTTATAGGCTTTGTTCTGCATGGGCTGCTCGAGAGCATGCCCGGATCATGCGGATGAGGCCATCTTTTCCTGCAAGAACTTACGTATATATGCATATTGATCCGGGTAATAATGGTGATATGCTAGAGGATTTGGATAGGTCTTTGTAAAAAGCTACAGAACATCGCCTGCTCCCTATTGAGTAAGGAGAATGCCCGGAGGAACTCGGCCCTCCCCAATATGTAAAGTTCAGTTCTAGTAACGTTTAGACTCTAATCATGGGTTTTCCTCATTCGCGGTGGCCGCTGTTCACGCACTAGACCCGTGAGAGCTCTGTTTTGTGCAGCTTCGTTACCGGGCCAGAAGCAAGGTGCTGGCGCTCATGTGATACGAACAGTCTCTCCTGTCGCTAAATTTAGCAAGCATTTTTTTAGTGATTCTGGCGAGATTCTGCCTTTAGCGTAATTCTGAATAGGTGTTTTAGAGTCACGAACTAAAACTAGAGATTTTGTGGCGCCCAGTGCCAGTCCGATGGTCACTACTTCCTCTGCCAGTTCGGCTCTCTCGATTTCATGGATGCGCTGGTCTTGCGATCAAGTTTGATTGATTTATGGGGTTTAGCGTCCAAAAACCAGCTCTTATTATGAGAGACGCCGCAGAGGAGGTCTCCGGAAATTTGACCACCTGGGGTTCTTTAACGTGTACTGACATTGCGCAGCACAGGGGCCTTAACATTTCGCCTCCATCGAAATGCAGCTGCCGCGGCCAGGATTCAATCCCGTGACCCTCGTATCAGCATCCGAGTATCATAGCCAGTAGACCACCAATGCGGGGTTGGAATCATATTTGAGACTCGTCGCGACGGCCACCATACTTTTGCCATTCACGTATTCTGCTGCGTCTACAGTATGACTACGTCGTGGGTGTACCGGAACTGCTTATTAGGAGTGCTCTTTCTTCTTGTCGCTCCTTTGTATAGTCGGGTTGCATATTTCGGGGTATTGGACGAACAAAAAGGTGCACTGTCAGTTCTCGTGGAATTTTAGAAACGATTACTTTCGCACTTTTCTGTCAAACGTATTACAATACTCATGAACCTGTAGTTTTCTTAAACTTGGAAGCACGGCATGGCAAGCTCGACTGATATGTAAATGTCTGCCGAGATTACAAAATTATTCTTGCCGTTAACGAGAACTAGTCTGGGAATACTTCAAATTGCAGCTGTTTGCTACGGTCTTTCGTCTTTGAGACACGTCGCATGCTGGCCCCGTACGACACGTGAGCTCTCACAAGTGGTCTGTATTTTCTATTATCGCTGCCAGTAGAAGTTGGAATGAACTTTCCTAGAAATAATGCGCGCCTCTCTCAACCATACTGCGGCAACATACCGGGAATTTTGATAGAATTGCAGAAAATTTTCGTACATCATATAAATATGAAGTGGTTAGTCTCGTTTCCATTGTATTAAGGATTTTTTTGCCACTGTTCTAGCGTAATGTTATCTAGAACATTAATTTACTCTTATCCTATCTTATCTTGTACGAATCTCGAAAATAGTTAAGACGTTCTAACTCACCACACCCTTACGGCCCTATCATCTCTGGCAATGCAAGCGCAGTTATCGGGATTATTTATGTTTTATTTAACCCTACAGTGCTTCCGATTTGGAAATTAATTCATTTTCAATGTTGCTTTATTTAGGCCACATGCTTGTTCTTGGACAAGTGGTCTCAATGTCGTTTGATACTATTTGGAACTCCTCTCTGCACTTACCGTTCTTCAACTTTCTTTGGTTTAGGCTGCTGGAATTGTTCGAAGGTGTTGAACTTGATTGGAATTGTTCGAAGATGTGAACTTGATTGCTGTGCTTATTTTCGCAAAAAAAAAAATGATGGCTTAATGGTTCGAATATATGTCTGGGTCCATTGCAAGAGTTAAGTTTTATTCATTTGTTTATTCTCCTACCTTTTTATGCACACATTCTGTAATGCGCTAAAGGCCTTCTTACAGGAAGTACTAATTGCAATAAGAATTAGTAATAAACAGTACATGACTACACCTGCGTTAACGCTTTTTCTATCTGTTTTTTTGAGGATGGCAGTCTGTAAATACAGAATTGAACAAATACATACATCGCTAGAGATAAGAAATACGGCTGCAACTTGAGGTTAGCTATTCCGAATTTGACTTTTTAAAACCACGAAGATCACTCTAGTATAAATTAACGCAGTGGGCATATATCCGTTAGTGAAGTTTATCAAATATTTCAGAAGAAGTACTTAATAAACTTGACTAACGGATTTCAAACCCTTCAGTTAAGGCGAAAAATATCCCGGCTGAAGTTCCTTCACTCCTTGTTAAATCGTAAATTATATATAAACCCCAGATCTTACGTAACCCTTTCTGACACCAGAAACACCCATCATTGCTACTCCCTTACACTTTCCACTTATATAGTAAAAACTAACGTTTCCGAATTTTCTCTATTTTTGCGAACTATAGAGGAATGGAACCTGATGCCTTTTCATCACCTCTACTCATTTGAATCAATTTAGAATTGCATTCTCTCTATTTTCATTTTAGAGTCGTCTGTTCGTTTGCCTGCCTTCGTTTATGATTTTTCAATTGTGCCTTGCACATGTTTTCTTATATTGTACCTTGACCCTCCTGCTTGGGCCATATCCCCTGCTGTGTGACTTAAATAAAAATAAAGATAAATAAAAATAAAAATGCATGGTAAACTTATTACGGAAGGAGGTCCCAGAGTTTCAGAGAAACTGACAGGGGGACTTCCTGTGGCTACATGAATGGGGTAATTACAAAAATATAGAGCAAACGCATGCGGACGCAGGAGCAATAAAGAACAAGCTTGACTAACAACATCAACAGATGAATACATCATATAAAGGTAGTACTCACGGTTGAAAAAGAAATGCCATGGAAATAATCGAAAGCAGGTGCTAGCACAAGAATAACAGAGGAAGAATAATGAACAGCTCTGTATGACAAACGCATCTCGTTTCATTATCGGAGGTATCAGTTATACAAAAGCAAATGTTAAATACGAAAATAGCACGTAAAAGTTCACAGTTCTAACAGTATATTACATAATTCAGTCGAGTTGAGGAATACCTGAACAAAATATCTCTTGCTGCGCGTGGTGAAAATGTGCATGTTATGTGATGATTTTAAGTCGACAGGCAATGAATTTGCCGTGGTTGGTCCTTATGTCGGGAAAAATAAGATTATTGCGCTGGGAAAAGCGAGTAATATTGGTAGTAGTTACGTGATGGTGATAGATCCATGCAATAGACATGGCTTGATTCTTAAGTCGCGGCAAACGTTCAATGTGTGTTATATATGTGTTTCCCCAAGATGATATACAATCCTAAATATGGCTGTGAATGTAGGCAAAATACAAGGAATGGATGATGTGAGGCGGAATATGTTAAACAAAATATCGCATAGTTTACATAAATATTTTGTGGAAGAATGCAATTATTAAAAATTTCACTGTCTCTGAGAAAGCGCGCGTACAGAATACTAGGACGAGAAAAAAAGAGAGGCTACCAAAAAATTAATGATTAATTTACAAAGCGGTAGCACGTATATGATTTATAAGTCAGTGTAAACAAATCAAAGCCTTAAGGCTAGTGAAATATTTCCATCGAGCTTCCGATTATACAAAATACAACTTTTGGACACATTGAGTTTACTCCGCTCCTTTACTGCACAGGAGAATAAAGGATTTTCAAAGTAGTGAGTACAAAACCAATACTCTCTAATTGTTTGTCTGGCTCTACATATGTGCGTATTGCACTTCTAGAGATTTTCATGTTAATTTGACGGTCCAGGCGCTGACACAAATGGTAAGAACGTGCTTTCACTGCTGGGTTTGGGGACTGAAACTTTAGCTTTCCGAAGTTTAGTGTGTTTGCCTGTCAAGATGCGTTTAGTGTGTATATACCTAAGCGCTCTCCCTCTTCCATATTCTTAGTTTGTTATGTAGTTGCTTGGCGCATGAGGAACAAACAACATTTGCCCATTCGAATAACGACCGCATCAGGGTTCCATAAGCAGGATTTTTGTTATATAGGGTGGTCCTAGCCGAAGGTGTCTTCCAAGAAAGACGTGCAGCCTGAATGAGCTGCACATTACTTTGATAATATGTTTTTCACGTTATGTCGTGCGCTAATGGTTTTTCCAGGTATTTTTGTTCTTGAACTTACTCCTTTAAAATATATTAAGGCTGTACAAAACATTGGGGTTAATTTTTTTCTATAGAAATTTAGAGAGCAGCAGATAGCAGTGAGTTGTAGAGCTACAAGCTGCCGGTCAGCAAATTCTGCTTCAGCCCATGTTTGTAGCTATGCGGACATTATGCAAGCCCACAACATCATGGCGATGAAACAAAACACGCGTATATCTGTAATCTGCGAGCAGGTTGCGACGAAAATAGTTGGCGACAATTGTTCGTGAGTACAGTCAGCTCGAAAAGAATAGGAAGGAGTGGCAGAAAAAAAATGCATATAGAGAGAAAGGCTTGACTGATAACACCCATGCGCATCAAAACAACTTTGCGTCACGAGTTTTGCGCAGTACAGGCTCATGTTACCCTTCCGAAGTGACAATGACCGGATGAATGGCGGACAACTTATCAGCAAAAGCCGGCTGTCTTCACATTTAAAGTTAACGTTCCTAGCAACCAGAATACCAACAGGGGCACCACCAAGGACAAAAAGAACAAAAAAAAAATTCACAGCATATCCACGGAGTGAATGATGATGAGTGGGCGAAGATCCGGATGTTCATCGTAGATCGTGCCGAGTTCCCGATTAATTTAGTTAACGCGCACGCTACGAATCCTTATGGTTCAACTACGCACAAGCGAAATCTCCCGCCGGCACTTCATTGCAAGTCAAGATCTAGTACCAATATATATATATATATATATATATATATATATATATATATATATATATATATATATATATATATATATATATATATATATATATATATATGGGTGGCCGGTGAACGGTTCTCCAGCGCGAGCAGTCGGTATTTTAGGGGTGAAGCTCCTCTTAGTCTAACCTTGTCACGCGTCAGGCGTCAGTCGTCAGGCGTAACCCGCGTGCCGGGAGGCACGCGCTCGCCCTCGGCGCGTGCCTCCCGGCGCGTGCCTCTCACTCTCTCTCTCCCGGCGCGTGCCTCTGCTGTCTTGTGAGAAAGAGAGGGAGAGAGACAGAGAGAGAGCGAAGGCGCGCGTTGGCTATGGAAACGCTCTTTGTCCGCCGCGGTGGTGTAGTGGTTACGGTACTCGGCTGCCACCCGAAAAACGCGGGTTCGATCCCGGCCGCGGCGGTCGCATTTTCGATGGAGGCGAAAATGCCAGAGGCCCGTGTACTGTGCGTTCTCAGTGCACGTTAAAGAACGCCAGGTGGTCTAAATTTCCGGAGCCCTCCACTACGGCCTTTCTCTCTATCTCTTTCACTCCCTTTCCCCCACCCCCACGGACGCTTAGCCGTGCTCCCTACATGGGCTGCAGAAATTAGCGTCCTTTCCGAACCACAATCAATCAATCAATCAATCAATCAATCTTAGAGGAACGCTACCAGCTCGCAAAGAAGGAGAACGCGCCCTCACCCGCGAGAGACAACGTTGGCGCAGGCAGCGTCTCCTAGCGAGTTTCTTGACTGAGAAATACCGACTGCTCGCGTTGGAGAAGCGTTCACCGGCAACCCATATATATATATATATATATATATATATATATATATATATATATATATATATATATATATATATAGGCACTGGATCTTGACCTGCAATGAAGTGCCGGTGGGAGATTTCACTTGTGCATAGTTGAACCATGAGGATTCGTAGCGTGCGCGTTAACTAAATTAATCCGGAACTCGGCACGATCTATGATGAACCTCCCGAGCTTCGCCCACTCATCATCATTCACTCCGTGGATATGCTGTAATTTTTTTTTTCAATCAAGAAACTCGCTAGAAGACGCTGCGTGCGTCAAGCTTGTCTCTCGCGGTGAGGGCGTGTTCTCCTTCTTTGCGAGCTGGTAGCGCGTGCATCGAAGAAAGAGCGTTTCCATAGTCAACGCGCGCCTTTCGCTCTCACTGTCTCTCTCTCTCTCTCACAAGACAGCAGATGGAAGAGTGAGGGAGCTCGCGCGCCGGGAGGCACGCGCCCTCCTAGTAGCGCGTTCCTAGTAGGTAACGCGCTACTACTACGGACGGACAGACCCAAACCTTAAGGAGCTTCGTCCCTAAAAGAAGCCTAAAGGCAATTCGTAGTCATGTAGACAAAAACTATTCTTTATTTACGTGGTGCACTTGCAATAGTAATAATTTGCTGGGTCGTACGTACAAAAGCCACGAAAAGATTACGAAGGACGCCGTAGCGAAGGGCTCCGCAAATTTCGACCAAATGGGGTTTCCTTTCTTTCGTTAAATGTAATTTAAGGAGAGGTTGGTGGCTATGTGTGGTATCGGCTACTCTTCCCTTGAAGGGTTGCTGTCGTCACAGAGTTATGAACAGTTCTCCAAAGCGAAGACAAGGGCACATACTCAGAGTCACTAATTTAGTATAGCTGTCCATGAGACGAGAGAGTTATAGATTACAAATGTTCACACATAGCACCGTCCACACAGTCGACTGTAACACCATTTAACGGCCATTGACAAGGCATACTACACGTGCCTCTCCTATTAGGCCTCCATCGATACGCAGCCGCCGCGGCCGGGATTCTAACCCGACCGCGACCTTAAGGCCAGCAGACAAGTGCCGTAGCCAGTAAACCGGCCTGCGCTTGTCGCCTTTCGAACTTGCCAAAATGCAATATTTTATATCTTGTTTTCCCGAAGGATCCCGCCATGGTGGTCTAGTGGCTATGGTATTCGGCTGCTGATCCGAGGTTCGCGGGGTTCCCGAAGGTGATTGCTGCTGATCCGAGGTTCCCGAAGGTTCGTGCTGTGTAATAGACATATATTTTTCCCTTGACGTAAATGTCTTATTGTCGTAAACATAGCTCCCCCAACAGGGGCCAGCAAATTTTTGGTCATGGCAAGGAAACAGGCTCGTGGCACCGATGTAAAGGGAAGTGAGGAGGATGAGGAGGAAGGAAAGGAGCAAGGAGGACAGTAAAGCAGGGCATAGACTGCAGCACAGCTGTGCTTCACCTCGCGTCGCCTAGCAACGACATGGCATAGCCGTGCTTGCTTAGCATAGTTTAGTTTCAGTCAGTGCGACCGCGTAAGATGACGTCACCGGTATTTACGTGGTTTAGGTCAAGTAATATGTCGTTACATCTAGTCACGTCACTTAGCAACTACTTAGCATAACCGTGCTAGCGTGGACTAGCCTAGTTACAAGTAGCGTGAGCACGTAAGGTTATGTCACATGCAGCCACATGACCCGAATCACGTGACAAGATGTCGGAGTGGTATGTTCCGGCCAAAGCCACATAAAAAGTCGTCGCAACCAGACGTTTCCCGCCAAGCCAATGGGAACCTGAACACGTGCCCGAATCACGCAAGGTGACGTCACAGGTATTCACGTGAAATGTTCCTGCCGAAATCATGAAACAGCTAGTCACACGACATGTTGCTGCCAGAACTGTGTAATATCTAGTAGCGTGACCAATCACGTGACATTCAAAATTGTAGAAGCCGGGAGAAGCGCGGTGGGCTACAGTCTCAGCTGCTAGTCGAGCCTTGCTCCACTAGCGCAAGCTGCCCATATATATATATATATATATATATATATATATATATATATATATATATATATATATATATATATATATCGTAAGCGAATAGCTCACGCGAATTTTGCGCTGAACAGCATTCACTTCATACACCTTTACTAAAAAAAGACTTCCAAATTGTTTTTGCCCATCGTTCCGCAGTTTTATGCTATGTTTCCGAGAGGCGCGAGAGCGTTCCATATCTCCTCAAGTCTGTGTTTATAAAATTTTCCACGTGTTAAATGCAATAAGTTATGAGGAAGTACCATTTATCGGTAACAAAAATAACAAATATTACACAATTAACGTATGCGACACTGTTAACGCCGGGTAGGCGGTTGTTTTCTCCTCCCTATGGATTTGGAGTGTTGCTGTGGCGTGCATTGAGTCTATCCGTAAATGACTAAAGAACGAATAGCAAATTTGGACAAAATAAATGCGAGGAATCTTTCACTGCAGTACTGTGGCACATGTGCATTTGCCCGCGAATTATTCTGCACATATTAATGACACATATTCCCCACTCTCATCGTTTCCGCATTTGCCGTTTTGTGGCCTAATTGACGCGCGTGAGAAAATTATTTTTTAGGATCTCACGGCAGTAAAAAAGAAAAAAGAAGAAATTAGTGCATGTGCCTTGTATGTCAAATACAAAGTGCCCAGCTCCCATCTTTATGCTAAACTTCGTGTGCCAAAGACACGTGCATAACCCAGGAGAGGAAATGGACGTCCATTTATATGTGTGAATCTTGACTGCCTACTCACGTGCAACTTAACACGCACGCGCTAGCTACATACCCGTAGGCCCGAGTTGGAAGCCTGTGCGCATGGCGCATCGTATTCGTAGAAACGGAACTTGATGGAACTAAATGCACTCTACACGCACTTGCTGCAGGAAGTTCGTGAACAATGACTTTGCACACGCTATTTCTGTAGCGCGTTACCCATGTATTGGTTCATATTATCATTCACGGTAATGAAGAGGGTTTTCCCGAAGGCAAGGCGAATATTTCGCCTCTTTTGTTACACCACTTCGTGGGAAACACTAGCGCAGTTATTTATTAGCCAACGATAGCAGGTTATCTGAACGGATAACGCACGTTATGAGATAACGTAAAGACGAGCGGGCAATTCGCATCTAACAATGGGGGCGACTCAAAGAAGGAAACAGAAGATAAACATGCACGTACCCATCGCCACGCGGCAACTGACGGGACCTTTCTGCGCGGCTGACGAACGATTATCGGATAATATGTGGTACCACTTTCATGTATGTATGCAACGTTTAAGAAGGGGGTAAAAAAGGGGTGGAGGTGGGGTAAACAAGCCATGTCTGTTCTATGTTTTCATGCCTTAGCGTATCTGTGCAGCGGTGAAAGCGGCGAAAAACAATGGAATGTCTAGATAATTGCTTTTTAAGCCTTATATATAGTGCTACCGCTGGAAAAGAACGCCAGTCGTACTTTGTATTTAGAAGTGGGGTAAAGGAATCGCATCGCTTTGTCGGTGAGCCATCAATATTAAGTATGTATTCAGCAGGCAACTGCGATTCGCACTATTGTGCGACATTTTTTTCTTTACTGTGTGTTTTCAGCTAATAGATGCAAATTTCCTGTTTTGGTTCACCTGGCGATCTCACAGTGGTAAATACGTTATAGTGCGATCTTCTAGCAGTTTTTCTGATGAGGGAAAGCTATACTATGCTTTTTTTTAGACGCAAAGGGTGATACTAGACAGGTACTGAGTACCGAGTTCGCGTGAAAAGGCTGGAAATCTACTTTCTGGCGACGGAATTCGTAGCGGGATTACTTTGATAGTGATTGTTGTCTAAGCAATGAAGAAAACGACTAGATTAGGACTGTTTCTAGCACGTGCCACAATTGGTACGGCATTTGTTTATCGGTCTCTATGTCAAGGAAAACGAATAATTACTGTCTAAGTGACTTATGAAGCTCTTATACAAGTAAGCCATGTTCTGAATTGATGTAAAAATGGCTCCAGCAAAACAAAAAAAAATACTTTACCGATTTTAGAAAGCATGTTTCAGGCTATACGGATATGAACAGCAGCACAGCGCGAAAAAGCGTTAAAACGCTAAGAAAGTAGAAGTCATTAGAAGTCGGGTGTTGATACGGTGAAGCGCAGAATGAGAATGCATTTTCGATTTTTATCAAGGTGGGCGACCGAGGACAAAAATATTCCTTATAACTGACTGCTATTGCATGTACTGCACAAAAGACAATACTAACTTAATCAGGTTACGATTAAGACGTTCTTAAGTCTACAGCAAGTGCTAAGTGTCATGGACTCAGTAGTGACTTCTGGCCACCGCATGAGTATATTTTGAATTTGAGTTCATGAAACTCGCCCAATCGATTTCGTCAGCTTTCCAAAATGCGATAGAACTATCTTGTTCAACGTTAGCTGCGTTTACTGTGAGCTTGTTTATTGGGAAGAATTTCTTTTCAGCTAACTTACTTTGTAGCTGACGTGACAGAAGCGAGACAAGTTATTTCTATGCGTAACGCGTGCTTTAAGTAACGCTGAGGACTTATATCTATCATAACAGTGATAGTTGTATATTAGATAGTCCATGGGATTCTGAAACTTCTCCCGTAAGATATAATCGCCGTTTAAATATGCTCACCTGATGTGAGAACATTCGAATATGCTTGTGCTTATAAGAAAGTAAGCATATATGTATGCATTATGTAAATCGCACTTTATTCTTTTCGATTACAGGCGCCATGAGAACATCTCTGGTTGTGTTACTCATCGCGGGCTTCATCGCCCTGTCAGGTGAGTGCAATGTTAAAGAGAAAAAGAACTGCACCATTACCTCTTAGGTACGGCACGTTAAATTGCTGATGTGTTGGGGAGAAAACATGTGATATTGTTGAACCTCTATGTCAACAGTTATATACAGGAAACTGTCAGGAAAACTCATTAGCGAAATAAACGTGTAGTTTTACCGATGACAGCTAAGATCTCAGGAATCAGGATGTGCTACCATTCCTAATATAATGCACGACTGAACGCCGTGACGCTACGAACGTAGACATTTCATCGATCGCGTAATCAGAGGATAGTCCCTTCTGCCTTACGCAGCCGTGACCATTCGCCTTAGTGTGCAAAGTGGCGAGCTACAGCAACTACACTGGATGTCTGCTGCGAATACATGGGAATGTAGACACAGTAACGCTAAGTGCCTCTCAGGCATAACCGAGTTAGATCGATTCGAAAAAAGGAAATGAAATGAAATAATCTTGCGTATCCCAAATAAGTATTGCACGAAGTGTATGATTAGAGAACAAGCAGAAAATTAGCGATCTGCCAGAGTGCTAGAACACTCTAGGTTGCGCGTTTTGTGCAGTATCTCTTACATAAAACGTAATCCTCGTATATCCATCATGCTTTTCCTTCCTGATATGCTGCACGCCCGGTACATTAAGGGCACCGAGAGAACACTGTGTGTCACACTGGCACATGGATTTTGCACGAAGGAAGTGAAACATGCTGGCAATTTCTAGCAAATGCAGGTTTTTAGCAGTATCCTAGGAGAGTTCATGCGGCATAAAATTTAAAATGCGGTGCCCCCGTCAAAAAAAAAAAAGAAGAAAAAAGAAAGGCCCGGCTGGTACAGTGAATCCGACTTCTGACTGAAGCAACATATATCGCGTGGTTTCGTAGACGGCAAGTGTTGTGTACTTGCGGAGAATGCGCGCCAATACTGAGGTAGATGTAATATGCCTTTACCAGTATATTTATTGGACCTGTAACAAACAAACAGGAATCAATTCTTCAGCCTCCCCCCCCCCCCCCCCCGTTCGGACCACAAGTCAAATGTTCGGTCCATATACACCCCTGACTGATTCTTCTTTTACAAAAACGATTTCCGAATGAAATTTGTAACCACATAATTTGGTGTGCCGCAAGAATGCGGATTAATTTAATAAATATTTTTTTCTGTTCTTGATTATGTTTAAAATATATCGTCAGCGATTACTGGTTGTCCGCCAGCGTTGTTGAGTTAGTAGAGCATCGGACGTGTTACCTGGAGGTTGCGAGTTTGGTCCCCACCGACGGCCGGTGTGTTCTTTCGTCCAGTTTAATTTCTTTCCATATGTATCACAACAATTACAACACTGCGGATAAAAACTGCAAATAACTTTCCCTATGCCTTCCTTGGCCTTCGTTTGTTAAGTTCATGAAGTTGTTCTGTCTAACAAAGAAAACGGGCCCTCAATCATTTCCCCTTTCGTTATTACTGTATACTACAGAAAATTTTATTTAAACAAGAGCGCGCGAGCTGAAACTGCTTATTTTACAATCTCACCGTTCACCGTATAGGCTGTCTTGGCATGCACCATGCGCGAACACTAAATATCGCAAATGCGAAACGCCTTGCAAAGTCTGGTACGGTCTGCACGCTCCAACATAGGCTATGAAAATGTCATGGAATCTCTTATGTTATATCCGAATAATTATTTAGATATGTAGGTATATGAAGCACACTATATTCAGGGCTCAGGGATAATTATCAACCGAGTTCTTTAATGTGCACCTGAAGATACATGCATGTTTTTGCAGTCCAACTTAATCTGCGCGCGTGTGCTCTGGCCATGAACAGAACTCGTGTCGTGGAGCTTACCAGAATCAGTATCCGTGACCACTCAAGTAGAATAAAAAAAAGCTAATTGTAGAGAGCCGAGGGAATTTCTTGTTTTTAAATTACAAGACATTTTGTAGGTTTCATTGTCGGTCGTGCTAAGGCTTTCAATGTACTATCAACCCAAATGGTGCTTGGCATTTAATTCACTCTTCAATGTACCATTTTTGTCTTCTCGTACAACGTACAGCATCAAGTGTGGTTTTCGATGAAGACGATTCATCTGTAGAAGTAGAGGAAAAGGGCGACATCGATTCACTCCTGGGCGAACTTCGTGTCATCTGCGACGCTTTGGTGCCCGCGGATTCTGAAGAGACGGAGGAAGAGGTTTGTGAATATCAGATTATTCCGGACTTTATACCAGCGCCGCTATTATACGTGATGGATACTATCCATCCTGTTCTATCCTTCTCTCTTTTAATTAATGCTCTAGGTTTCGAGCTCTCTTGCTGTGCTCAAAAATTAAGATGCATCAGGATTTGAATAGAAGTGAGCGGCTTTGCTGCCTATGCCACTTGCTTTCATCAAGTTTCTTCCTTCCCCCTCTTATACACCCCCCCCCCCTACGGCTCCTACAGACTGAGGAGTACTTCTTCGAAAAACTGTTCAAGCGTATGAAAGGTGCCCTTGGCAAAGATGGGAACAGCACGGGCACTGGCAGAGGAAGAGGCCGAGGTCGAGGACGAGGCCGTGGTTCTCGTCATTCTGACGCGGAGGGCGAAGTGCGCAACTCTTCAAGAGGTAGTAAGTATTTAATGCCATACTTGCTCTAATGAGTCCTTAATTAAACAATTACAGCGAGCTAGAGATGCAGTTGCAAATTTTGTGAAGTTAAACTGCTTTTTAGTAAGATATTTATAGCGGCAAAAAGTGAAGTAATACAGCGGTCAGTGCTTCAGGAGTGTGTATGCAACAATTTTCTAAATTCGTGTGTTTTACCTTGTCTAAATTTTACACACAATACAGTGGCACTCGCATTGCCGCACCGTTATTTGAAAGATTTGCAACAAGACAAGTGCTTTCGTTTTATGAATGCGTTGCTGAATATTAACTCATGAGCGCACCGTATAGTATAAAATGAACCACCGCATACATCCTAGATACGTCGCGGTAATGTACATTTATTTTATTTGACACGTATCGAGGTAACAGTTCTGCCATGACATTTAATAGATATTGATGAAATATCTGAAAGAAATTCAAGTAAGTGAAATTTTATATACTATAGTGCATAAAATGCAAGTATAGCTAAGGGTGCGATGGTAACCGCTAAGCCGACTGCAACTACTTATTGGTCTTGTTTATATTAAGACGCCTGCAGTTTTCATGATGTTTGAATTTTGCTGAGGCAAAGGCCATACCTAAGGTATAATGCAGGAAATATTTTCATTTTATTCGGGTTCATATGTCTTAGGAATTGTTGCATCAACTAGCAACGCGCTTGAATCAATATGCAAGCCAAGTTTAATTTAATCACCTATCTATTAGCTGTTAACATTAGTGAAGCTTGAGACCACAATATATATACCGCTGATATTTGGCTTTTATGCGTGAGAGAGTGCTCTAAAGTATACGACAAGCCCTATAAAGATGTTCATTTACAAATTCATTACTGGCAATGATAGAGCGAGAATTATTTGCGGGTTCCATATAAGTTGTGTTATCTCTTGATTGATAAGGAAGAATTCATTAAAAACATTCTCGCACAAATTTCCATTTTCATTGAAGTAAAGCACTTAGTGAAAACATTTTTATATTACGCATGCCTCTTTGTAAAAGACTAGTAATTTCTTGACGTTGTTCCTTTGAAGGTCGCGACTTCTTCAGGAAGTTGCTTCACAAAAAGAAGGGAGCTGGAAATTACTCTTCGGACACTGACGGAGCCACCAAAAAGGAATCCTTCCTGAAGAAGCTAATGGAGAAAAAGGTGCGTTCCGGCACAAACAGCTCATCGCAAGCCAGCGACTTCTTGAAGAAATACTTCGAAGGCAAAGGCGCTTTCTACGCTGGCGAAGATGAAGAAATACAGGATGACAACGACGACACTCTGGAGGTGTTCTGCGCCCTCGTATTTGCAGAATAATGAAGAGTGAACGATGATTGCCGATTTATGTAGGAGCAATAAAGCTTTTTACGGTTTCAAATTCTCAATACTTGTCTTTGTGTTGCTGGTGCAAATGCCTTATTTTTTTTTACAAAATTATAACTACACCGATTTCTGGACCTATAGCCAGTAAAGGATTGCTCGACCGGGAGTGATGGAACGGGACATTATAAGCGTAACGTTAATAGGCAAGAAGAGAGCGTAGTAGGTCAGGAAACAAACCTGTGCTAACGACATTACAGTAGAAGTTAAGAAGAAGAAATGGGGGCGCGGGCAGCATATGTAATGCAAAAGCAAGACAACGGTTATTCTTTAAGGGTAACAGAGTGCATCACTGGAGGTGGTAAGCGAAGCAGGGGGCGGCAGAAAGTTGGGTGGGCAGGCAAGCTCAAGTGGTTTTCGGGGATAATGTGGTCGCAGTTAGCACGGGACTTGGACAGTAAGAGAGCTATGGGAGAGGCCTTTGCGCTGCAGTAGGTGTAGAAAAGGTGCTGCTGCTGCTGATGATGATGATGTGTCAAGAAAAGTTATTTTCCTGCGCAGTGCCAAAATATAGAAGAGGTCGGTTGCACGATTTAACAGCGGAGTATTCCGGAGAAGCCCTACTCATAACACACAAGAAATTCCTTCAGATACAATGAAGTGATGAATTCAAGAATGTTAGCGATGCCGGATAGCAAGGAAAAATTGCATTATTTGAAATTACGCGCTGTTGTAACCTCTACGTGTAATATATTCGAGCTTTTTGAGCCATCGAATTCAGCTCTCCTTTCGCCATATTCATTGTAACCCTTTGATATTCACCACTCGCAGTATACTAGATGTCCTTTAAAAGTACATCTAGTATACTGCGAGTGGTGAAAGGAAAGAAACAAAAAGAAAAGCATTTGGGGAAATTAGAAAGTTCGTGTTGGAGCTGTTATTCGCCGATAGTGATATTTTATGATTACGCATTACCTCAACCACTGACGCGCGACGTGTTTGAAGAATATCGTCAAACGTATGACTGCTGAACTTTGAAGTGCAGATTATGTTTAAGCCCGTTATGCAGTCATCGTAAGGGCAGTACGAATGCCATGCGCGCTACACACCACAGTTATGAAGACTACCCAATATTACTATCGCAAAACACAATTTGCCTTGCACTGATACGCATGTGGCACAACACACAGTAAATGAATTTTAGTTCACGAGGAAACACATCAGCTTGCTTTAAGCACCTGACCGCATTCGTTGGGCACACGAACCATTTGACAAGCCACAGTTGGATCGAATTCGTGCTCAAATCAAGCCTCTTGACCTACTTTGACACCATTTCACACTAGGCCAAACGAGAAGCTTTCGAAAAAAAAAAAGTCTAAATGAATCTGGGAATAACGTGGCTTCATTTTAGGCTCAGTGGCTGTGTACCTGCATGATTACTAAATGAAATAAATATAGAATAAGAGTGAAGTCACTGACCCTTATCGCATTCCTGAACGACTTGGCGGTGATTTTCATGTAGATATATGAACCGAGTTACGTTACCCCAAACTCATTTAGATCAAGTGGCAATAATTTGAGTATGCTCTCTAAATGGATCTCACAACATCTAAGCGCAATTTCGCAAAGAATTAAATGTAAACATTCGATCATGTACGCCGTATACCATCATACATAGCGCGGGCGCGCGCCGCATGCGATTGTATTATCGTTAATCAAAGAGTGATTTAAGAGCAAGTCATGTTATTGAGTTCATGTAACCTATTAGTGATGTCAGTCGTACATTCGTATCCTGCAATGTCGATGCTGGTACACAACAGGCGAACGAAGTGAACCTGTTTGTTGTCATTCGATTTTTGGCACTACTCGAGTTGACGCCAACACCAGTCACCTATCGCTCTTGAAGGAACATGTAAGGTTTCCGCCTTGATAAAACATAAATATTAAGTGCTATCGGGAAAAAAGGTTAGCAGACCATCGCCTGGGTGTCTGGAGCGGCTCCGGAGCCATAACGTCGCGCTACAATCTTGCTCCGCGTGCGCACGCTGAGTGTTGTAAGTGACGCTAACTTCGCCTAACGCTAAACTGCTCTGCGTTGTGCTGCCCGCGACCGCTCCGGCCAAATGGTGTGCGGTCAGTGTACTTTTTTTTTTGCCGATAGCACATTAGGTCATGGTAGAAGTCTGTCGCATCAAGAATTCGCTGCCGTACTTGAACTATTTCACATTTAGGCAAAGGAGCTGTTTAAAGAGGCACATTGTAAGCAATATATCAATCAGGTTACAGATTAGTTAAGAAATTTGATCGGGATAGCAGAGCCGGAGCGTCCCAAACGGCACGTCCTTGGCAAAATATTCCTATCGCAACGCATAAACTAATGAAGGTTTTCAGAATTGGGCATATGTGTGTTAGCTTCAGAGTCTTATCCGCTCACATCAGCCATCGTGAACCTTGCACAATATCCAGGTCGCGCTACTGTGAGATAGTGCAGGTGTTTCGGTATGGGAATGGCCCGCTGGCTACAAAAGCTGCCGCGCTCACTGCTGGTGCCACAGCATCCGTGAAAGGTAAGCAACGCGTTTGTGTTTCCGATTGTGCTGTAAAGCATTATAATTAGTTGCTTGATTTGCATTACATCTTCTTATACGCATTGCTGAAGAACGTTGATTTAGGGAATAATGAGGATTTCATAACATGAGATCCATGCGTCCACCGCTTCACTATCGCGAGAGAGGTGTTCGAAGCGGGAGAGACGACTTCACTGAATAAATACATTCTGTGCATGCAAGGACGTAATTTACGTTTGAGATACTGCAGCTAATCACTTTTCTTATCTGTAAAGGACCGTCTGGTCCGGTATTCTCATTGAAATGTCAAAAACTAGAGAATGCTATCTCAGGTCTGTGCCGTCCGAAGGGACAACATGCCGTCTTCGTTGATCGTTTGTGACTCGCCAATACCACGCGATGCAGCGATAAAGACAGAGAGATATTCAAAGCGTTGCCCTAGATAGAATGCAATCTTTTCATTAGGCAGGCGACAAAGATGTTGAGCTATGTTGTGTACTCAGCGCACATGCAGAAGTAAGCCCAACTTAGGTTTCATCAGCTCATCGGTCAGGTCTATAGTCTCGCACCTCCGTTTATTTTATGAACATTGCGTTGGCAGCAGGAAGTAAAAGCGAATTTCAAACGCACTTCCATAGGTGTCACCTGGTGTCAAGACCTCACGAAATATTTCCGTAGATTTTCAATAGACGAAGTCCTTCCTTTACTGCTTTTTTTTCGGGACCAATACTGACTAGAAACCTCTTTTCTTCTCTATCATGTGCAGTGAAAAACCCCTCCGTCTTGAAAACAGCCATTCATGACTATTTACGACATGTTTGTGCATCCATCTCAACAAATGTGTACTGACACCTCAAAATTTTATTCTGGATGTTAGCACCTGTCCTCAATGCCAATTTTTATTCAATGGTACGTCTATGTTACGGTAGTGCACAGCATTCTGTAAAAACCTAAATAGCCGTGCATGCTTTTTTTTTTGCAGTGGTTGTAGTTCTACGTATGTAAGTTTTACTCCACTATCACCAAATAACTCCCACAGGCCCTTTGGTCATTTTATGAAATAAACTGCGCATAAAATTAAAGTATGGGATTTTTAAGCACGACCATCGAGTCGTGAACGTCAAGGCAAGCTAAGATACGTCGTTTAAGATTATTGGTTACGTCGCAACATTTTTCAGAGAGTCGAAACATCGCCACGAGTTGATCGCATACAATATTTTTACAATGCGCAGGTGCACCACGGAATTAAAAATGAAGGTCGCGTTGGTACATGTCGTCGTCCTCCTGGCTTCTGTGGCACACTTGTCAAGTGAGTGGTGGCATGGATTTTATGCCTTCGCGGGAGTACTATTTTTGGTTTAAGTTTGTGTGATGTCATGCCGTGAGCAGCTTATCGCAGTTCGATCGTGAACAACATTTTATATGGCATCTTCTTCTGTTTAGGGAAGAAACATACTTAAACGTTACGACAAGAACAAGTAACATGGTCATATCTTACAACGTAGCTCTTATTAAATTAAAGGGTCCCTGAAACGTTTTTTTGACATTGCGTCACTGATTAGGCAACACGATTGCGAAATCATTCACACCATAAATAAAGCGAAGCACAATGCGCTAAGGCAGCTATGGGCTTATTTCTGTCGCCTTCCTCCTTACCACTGCTGTTCCTCCTCAACTCGATCTGCTGCGGAGTGCGCGCTAGCGACGACAGCGCCTCCCGCGTCAGCCGCTCTGCCGAGCCTCCCGTAGTGACATAGCGCCCCGATATCCTCACTGAGGTCGCCCGCCTCGGCAGTGCTAGCCCTCTGTAATAGAGCGCCGGCGACTCGTGTGACGCCGCCAGATGCCGCGATGATACCGTTGGCTGAAACGAAGGAGTACGTTGTAGAAGCACGTTGTTCGCAGCTAGGTTTTGAAAATTACGCGCACGTCACTTGGGTCGGGGCCAATCAGCGACCTCCCATTCGATCGCTCGATGGCGGGGGCGTTTGAAAAGGCTTTTTGGCGAGCCGCTGCGACCTTTTGCGATACGCGTGTTCAAAACCTTATTGTAAATTACACACTTTACGCACAGCGCTAAAATCTGTCCTGTAATGGTTCTAGTGACCCGCTCTACCGGATCACCATGTTTGCACAAAATCGTCAAAACCGTTTCAGGGTCCCTTTAAGTAGTACATACAGCGCAGATTTTTCAGTTCCTTACGTGGGCCCTTTTTAGTGTACGTGAGTCCTGTGATTTTGCAAAATCAGTACATCCTCCTTCACTGCCGTTGAAAGCGCTCTGCAGAAAATAAATTCTTGTAAAGCATTTAGGCCCCGGTAAATACGCTTCCTTCACATATATCTGTTTATGTGCTCTAGAACTCCATTATATTGCATGAAGTAATATTTATTTTTTATTCGCTTGCATATGCTCAATGCCAAACCATCGAAGATGGAAACGAGACGTAAGTATAAGCCTACTGCTATGCATGCATAGATACTATTTATTTATTTATTTATTTATTTATTTAAGCTCACGATTGAATACATATTTTATGAATGCATTTAGCAAAGTTTCTACTTTTAAAAATACTCCTTTAAGCCTCACTCATTACGGTTGCTTCGTTTTTTTTTTCAGCTATGATAACAGCACGGTAAAAGGTGAGTTTCACGGAGAGCCCCTTTGCTTTCGAACTTGGTCAATATATTTATTGATAATCGTGCATAGCTTCACTTCCCTGTGTACTATCATAACATATAACAAAACAGATACATCTCATGCAGAGGATGTTCTTCACTTTCATCAATATATATACAACTCTAAAAATTGCGCCTAAGGTGGGAATAGTGTGGCGTATGAAAGTTGGAGAAAAGAAACATGAATGCAGGTATAGTCGGTGTATAATATCTTAATAATAAGAGGTTCCTATAGGGAGAATTTCTCACGGTACATTGTCGTGTAAATATGCTGCCTCATATGATAAAATATAAGCCAGCTAAATTGAAGCGGTATATAGAAAAAAATGGCTTAATTTGTCCGCGTGCGAGATTCATCATTCCAAGCATTAATACCTAATACGAGAGCTTCATTGCTATTGAAAGTCCCAGGAAATTTTCAGCAATGGCATGCAAAGAACACCAAGAACTCTCAGATGATCCCATGTGGTCTTCGTTTATTCCTGTCGACAGAGCAACGCATCACGCTCTGTAGAGCGCTACTCGGAGTACAAAGACACGTTTTGCGCTTTCTCGAAAGAGCGGCTTGAAATGCCGCGATGCATACTTGAGAATACTCAGCCCAGTACGCTCTTCTACGTCTTCGTGCAAGCGGTGGCAGTCGCGCTCTTCTTTTTATTCTGCGACGCAATATGAACAATAAAAATATGAAAATATAATAATATAGAGATTTCTCATGCCCAAATTGGGATATCATTATGAGGCACGCGATAGCAGAGGACTCTGGAAATTTCTACCAACCTGGAAATTTCGGCCAAGAACACAGGAGTGTATATAGCGTTTTCGGCTCCATCGAAAATGCGGACACTGGGACCAGAAGTCAACCCGGGCTCATCGTTTTAGCAGCCGAGCATCACAACCAGTCTACCAACGCCGCGTATAGAAACATAGTGGAGAGCAGGTTAAAGAGCAATTGAGAGGATACCTGAAATACACGAAGGCTAGGCCTGGCATGCACATTCATCAACCATCCATTTAAGCTTAACATTCTTGAGAGGCACATAGATGAAGACAATCAGGTTCTTTATTTTTACATTGTGATCCCATACTCATGCCCATATGGTCAAAAGGTAAAAGCAAGACGCCGACCAAAAAAAACTTTTATAAATAACACGACGTTTCGGCTCCCGTACGGGGGCCTTGTTCACGAATGAAGCAATGAAGGAACGGGGATTGACTAAGTACATGCAAAATTGGTGGCGCAAGCAGCGTGCGTAAACAGAGGGAAGGGTGCCGCTATTGTGATTTAGCGTGGTATCGGTGGTTTGGATTAGTAGTGATTCGAGATGAAGTCGCGAGGTTAGATTTCTTTCAGTGGCGAGCACATGCGCACTGGCCCAGTCAATATCATGTCCCTTGGAAACGGAATGCTCACCGAGTGCGTTTGAAGACACGTTTTCTTTTTTCACGTCGTAGCAGTGTTCTTTTAGGCGCCTTTGAAAATCGCCTGTCTCGCCGATGTACACATGATCACAGTCGGTACAGGGGATTCTGTACACGACCCCAGGAAACTTTTCTTTTGGAAGCTTGCCCTTCACGTTTGTCAGCACACTTTTCAGTTTTTTCACCGGCACATGTGACACGTGTACATCAAAGGAGCGGAGCACGCGCGCCAGGGCCTCACTGGTTCCAGGAGCATACGGTATCGCGGCACGTTTACAGGGGGCAGGCACGGAGGAGGCACTAATAGGCGGACGACATAATTGTTTATGCACTGAATTCACAAACGAAGCCGGGTAGCCGTTGCCTGGAAGTTCAGCATGCACCACTTTCAGGTCTCTTTTCAGGTCCTCTGAAGAACTGCAGGTTTTTGTCGCGCGTTGTATGAGTGATGAGGCGACGGAGCGTTTGTGGCAAGCGTGCTCCGCTCCTTTGATGTACACGTGTCACATGTGCCCGTGAAAAAATTGAAAAGTGTGCTGACAAACGTGAAGGACAAGCTTCCAAAAGAAAAGTTTCCTGGTGTCGTGTACAGAATCCCCTGTACCGACTGTGATCATGTGTACATCGGTGAGACAGGCGATTTTCAAAGGCGCCTAAAAGAACACTGCTAAGACGTGAAAAAAGAAAAGGTGTCTTCAAACGCACTCGCTGAGCATTCCGTTTCCAAGGGACATGATATTGACTGGGCCAGTGCGCATGTGCTCGCCACTGAAAGAAATCTAACCTCACGACTTCATCTCGAATCACTACTAAACCAAACCACCGATACCACGCTAAATCGCAATGACGGCACCCTTCCCTCTGTTTACGCACGCTGCTTGCGCCACCAATTTTGCACGTGCTTAGTCAATCCCCGTTCCTTCATTGCTTCATTTGTGAACAAGGCCCCCGTACGGGAGCCGAAACGTCGTGTTATTTATAAAAGCTTTTTTTGGTCGGCGTCTTGCTTTTACCTTTCGACCGTGATTATTCCCGACCAGACGAGCTTTCGTCGAACTCTTGACTTCACTCATGCCCACAGTTACACATTCTCCTTCTCTTTCTTTGTTTGCATATCGAAGCAGCACCGGCAAAGACAACCAGCGATGTCGCATACACGCTGCTCGCTCGTCTCGTCAGCGACGTGATGGTGAATGCGAGTGACTCGCTGCGTGGCAGCACCAGTGTGCACGACCAGGCCGATGCCGCACTGAAACACGTGGCGCTGAGACTCAACGAGATGGGCTACCTGCTCGTCAGAATGGGCGCCGCTCTGAAAGTCGCAGGCCGTCGCCTGTGGGATCTCGACAGTACTCTGGTCAGTGCAGTGCACATTGCTTGACCAGTGTGCGCGGCGACGGACTGCTTTGCTAAACGACGCACAATATTATTAGCAGCGCAATTGTTGGTCTAGGGCACGCGCTGACAGCCAGTTATTTCCTGACGTTTCCTTACTTTAGGCATTCGTACAAGGCTTTAACGTTAGCTTGCGCCTTTCAAAAATTACCCTGGTACCGTGGAACCATGAAGATGTAATACAGGCAGCAGAGTAGCGTCCGACGTAAAACGTAGCATGAGCAGAAGGATGCAGAGGCTTTGCCCCGCCTAAGCAGTAGCCATTGCGGAGGCGACTCAGCTGTTGAAACCGCCTAGGCTAGTAGTGACTGCCGTCGCGAAGACATGCATGCTTGTCTAGGGGGGTTAAGAGATGGCGTAAACGTATCGCACCGCGGTCTATTCGTCGATGACCTCATCGGAAGAGTGTGCCATGAATGCGTCTGGTCTATATACCACAATCGAACACAAATCGGTGCATTCGCGGATGTGTCTACGATGACCGCCGTAGACGCGTCCAGACGATGTGATGCGCCGCAGAATGCACTCTTCGCGCCAGACAATAGGGCATTTTCTCAATCGTAATGCATCTGATTTTTCAGCCAGTTCTTTCTGTACAATGAGCGAGCTAGCGAATGGAAGTGCTCCGTCTGCTGCTGCTGCTGCTACTGCTGCTGCGGCTGCTAAAAGATCTGCCGTGCAGAAGCTCCTTGAAGTTGACATCAGTATCAGATTTCTCCCGTCGACGTAGTTGCTAAGCGCCTACGAGGGCACTCGGGCCACCGTCCAAGCCGCCGAAGATACAATTCAATGCCTCCGCCAGGACATGCATTTATGTCTCTCAAATTGTTTGCCCGACATGTCGCAAAAATAGGGCATCAAAGCAAATGCGCTGAAATTTCGCGTTACGGGATATCGTATTCGTATGTGAATTTTTGACTGGTGGCTGCCTATCTGACCTGGAGACTAGAGCGTGGCCTGTGATGTTATGAAGTGGTTCTTCGTTAGAAAGTAAACAACTTGGAGCAGCTATAGTCAGAGCTATAAAAGAAACCCAGAAACCAAGCACGAGATGAGTAGTATTTTTCATCTAGCAGAGAAACGCTGACAGAGGCTTTGTAACCATACATATTACGGGCTTCTGAGCCTCTGGCCGGTCTTCTTATTACGGGCTTCTGAGCCTTGGCTTCTGAGCCTCTGGCCAGCTGAGGTCACCAGAAAGGACAGCGGGAACAAGAACCATAAAAACTAAGACCTTTATTTGTCCAATGCCCGGCACCGGCTGACTGGTCGGATGACGCTGCATTTGCTCCAGGCTGGTGGCGCGCAGCATGGGAGCATAGGCCCAGATGGCGATGATAATGAATGTAGTTCGGGTGTAGCCACGCAGCCATTTCCGCATATGAAGGTACTGTTACCTTATCAATCATATTTTGTAGTTTGTCACCATCATTACTAAAGAGCACAATGTCGTTTGCAAGCCTTGTATTGCTGAGACATTCTCCGCCTGTTCTAATTTCCTTTCCTTCCCAGTCATCTTCCAGAACACTTGTACTAGGCATGCAGTGAATAACATCGGGGAGATCGTATCTCTTTGTCTGACTCCTTAATTAATCAATCAAGTCAATCATTTAGCCATGGGCCATGTGCTACCCAGTGGCACATGGTAACATATAATCATATGGTATCTAAGAAGACAGTGCAATTGCTACGTTCCTTCTGAAGTAAAGCAAACTGCTTTGCGTTAAGTACCCCGGTCTCAATATTAAGCCTTTTTTCCATGGTCATATCAGATTGTGCTTAGAGTCAAAATGCGGTGTGCGCATAGCACACTAATGTACTAATGGACACTGATAAAAATCAGCTCAGTATACGGAACAGTGATGGACTTGACGATGTTTTTCGAACACACGGTGTGTTGTCGGCTAGGCCACCGGGCAGTCATAATATGTGAAGTTCAGTTCATACAATTTTTCGCAAACCTTGCAGTACAATACACATTTTTCGAACCTTGCAGTACAATACACGTTAAACATGCCACTTTAACGTTTCAGTTTGTTGCAAGTATAATGTGTAATGACAAAATTAAAATGTTTGTCGGTATAAAATGGAATCAGCTCGCGCAAGACAGAACAACGTTTCTCAATAAACAGCCATCATGACCGATTTGCATGACTTATATGAGTGGTGGGCTTTCGAACGCTCGTAGGACGGCCTAATACGAATTGGTTCATTGTGTGGTAATATTCTGTTGCAAAGCTCCGCACGAAACGTACTTGTAATATTGATTCTCTTGAGCGGAAAGTAACCGTGTTTAGCTATCCTTCTAACGGCGCATGCGAAATATTTACGTGAAAGAAAAATTAGGCCTGTTAGATTGGTTGAAAGATTTATTCAATAATACATTTGAAAATAATTAATTAAGCAATATTGTGTGCCCACTACTGCCTTTCTTAATCAAAGAGCATGTTTTTTCTGTTAGTAAAACTGATGCGTTACGGGAAGAGACCAAGTGACGTAAGCTATATTCCGTATGAAGCAGTTTACAATACTATTCTTTTGCCTTTGTTATACACAGAGCATCGTGTTCGGGCCGGCGAAGTTCAAGAAACAAAAGGCGTCTCTCTGGGCTCTCGATATCGCGCAGCTTGGTAATTGCACCACAGAGACTCGACTCGCCCAAATCACTGCAAAGATCATTAACGCCTACGCAGCGAGGAGCACACCATCCACCATATACAAGGGTGTCGATCATATCGGCGATATTGTTGGCTCGACAGGGGACTCATTGGAGGACATCGCCGTCAGACTGGCTGTCCCCAAAGTAAATGGCACCGCCGTTCACCTCCCCAAACCGGAACTGACTGAATCTGGAGAAGCGCTGCTACAGAACATCATAGACGTCGTTGTGAAACATGGCGCACATTAAAAATGAACCTTTAAAATTATCGGAAGCCATCCGAGATGCAAATAAACGCAATCGGACACACTACTGTTTTCATTACTTGTCATTCTGCCATAAAATAACGACGTAATGTCATCCTCATCACCACCATATATATATATATATATATATATATATATATATATATATAGAGAGAGAGAGAGAGAGAGAGTTTAAATGTGGCGTTTCGCGTCCAGGCAGTTACCTACCTGACTAGGAGGCCAGCTTCCTGCTATGTCAGAATCACAATCCGGAGGCAACCGTTGTTCTGACAAAACGCTAGAAGCTTGTTCGCAATAATTGCTTATTGAGACATGCTACTGGAGGAAACGTGCAAGGATAACTCTACTTTATGGAAATACGTAACTACAACGCAATCAAATGGTGGAATGCCTCACTGGAATTGTAAGGCAAATGAGTATTTTTTTCCAAGTGCTCTAGCCTTAAAAAGATAAAAAAAAATTCACAGCATATCCACGGAGTGAATGATGATAGGTGGGCCAAGTTCCGGAGGTTCATCGTAGATCGTGCCGAGTTCCGGATAATTTAGTTAATGCGCACGCTACGAATCCTTATGGTTCAACTACGCACGAGTGAAATCTCCCACCAGCACTTCATTGCAAGTCAAGATCCAGTGCCTATATATATATATATATATATATATATATATATATATATATATATATATATATATATATATATATATATATATATATATATGGGTGGCCGGTGAACGGTTATCCAGCGCGAGCAGTCGGTATTTTTCAATCAAGAAACTCGCTAGGAGACGCTGCCTGCGTCAAGCTTGTCTCTCGCGGGTGAGGGCGCGTTCTCCTTCTTTGCGAGCTGGTAGCGTGTTCGTCGAAGAAAGAGCGTTTCCATAGTCAACGCGCGCCTTGCGCTCTCTCTCTCTCTCTCTCTCACACAAGACAGCAGATGGAAGAGTGAGAGCGGTAGCGCGCCGGGAGGCACGCGCCGAGCGCGAGCGCGAGCCTCTAGGCGCGCGAGCTCTCGAGCGCGAGCCTTCCGGCGGCGCGAGGTGGCTACATACATACATACATACATACATACATACATACATACATACATACATACATACATACATACCTACATATATACATACATACTACTACTACTACTACTACTACTACTATTACTACTACTACTACTACTACTACTACTACTACTACTACTACTACAGAGGAGGGAACGACCAACACCCTAAGGAGCTTCGCCCCTAAAGGCGTCTTTTCGCCAATTCGAGAGTTATATTTCTGGCGTATGTGCAGAGATAAGGAATAAGAAAGGTGGTATCCCAATACAATTATTCACATTTCAGTACTTACCTAAGTCTCTCACTGTCTTTTTGTTTTGAGTCAGTGTGAGCCATTCTGCCAAACGTTTCCACTCCTACACTAAGTGTATCCCTTTTCGGTTTGATACGTCCTTCTTTCAATTGCTGGTTATTTCTATTGTAGCTGACAAAACCATAAATTGTCTCGGCTACATTTAAAAATTAGGTACGTACGCGCCGTACTGTTTTATGTACATTGTACAGGGTCGGAGGGTGGAGGGGCATGAGGAGGCGTGCTCGTTTAGGTTTGCTGGCGCGCAATCTGTCGAGCACTCCGACGTCAGGTACACGGAATGTTTTTGTTTTCACGTTGTTCTCTTAAATTTTGTTGTTATTTCTACAAATGAAGTCCAACGGGCAGATGAGGAGGCAGATGAGGAGCAGGATGATTTGTACAATGCTTTCTGGCTTCATGGGACGGCAGATATTGAGTTTTCCGACAGCTAGACATTGGTGGAGACACTGGAGGACTCTTTCTCATTCTTCAAACACAGATATCGTTATCACAAGATACGTGCAATTTCTCTCATGGGAGCAGGAAGGAGGGCCGTAAGGGGGCAAAGAACCAATCTTATGTGACGTTACTATAACCATCGCCTCAACTGAGAATTCGCTCTACGTGTCCTTTGACGATATTGGCACTTGCTTCTTGTGCCTTACCTACCGTGCCTTCAGTTAGTATGGTTCCTGGAACCATCATTTTGTGCTCCCAGTGTAGTACGAACGAATAGAAAGTATATAGCGGCCATTCCTTCTCCTGAAAAATTTTCGTACCACTACTTTTGACGATGCACAATTTTCCGAATGCTGGTCTTGATTCAGACGTGTGCGGTGCCTACGCGTGGCGGCGAAAGTGGTTCGGCGCGATATATGCACGCCGGAGCAGCTGGCTTGAGGGACCGTCCACAAGTGCGCCTTTCATTGAAAGCAGGCGATACCTAAGCGGGTGCGTGGATGACAGTGCAGCGGATAGCAAGTGCTATTTAGCCGTACTGCACGTATATTTGAGAAACCTGCTAAGCATTACGTTTGGATAACGTGTTTACAGAGCTTTCGCTGCACGCAGACAATAATTTCAATGTTTCTAACGTTTCACGTTTTCTTAGCTATTCCTTAAGAAATGTTCAGGTGAATGCACTTCTCCCCTGTAATTTGCATAATCTATCAAAATTCGTTTCCATTTACCTTAATCCACCTTAATTCACTTTAATACACCTTAATGCACCTCAGCGTAAGCGAAATGTTCAGTTCTAGTTCTAGAAGGTCATGGTTCCACTCATTTCATAATCTTGGGTTCCTATCGTAAAAGGTGTTGCTTGGAACCCTGGGGGACCGGAAATGACTGTCAGAAAATCTTGAGTTGGAGATTGATGATGCCGTGCGAAGACCCATGGAATATGTAACACACCTTATAATTCATTATTAAAAATTGATAAATATTATTCGCTTCAGATATGTGGCTCAAATACATTGGTTCGCTTCATGCCTTCCTTCTGTCGCGTGAAATTTCTTTTACCTGTTTTTCATTCTTCACCCCAAGTCGCTCAACAACACCTGCCAATGAGAAATACATTCTTTTCGCATTATTAAATCAAGCCGGCCGACTTGGTTTGACACGGTGAATATGACAATGTCCTTAAAAGGTGACGAGGAAACGTGGAAACTAGGCCCCTATTGCATGACGTAATGGGCGATTCCGAAAGAGTATTAAGCATAGTAGTCCTAGCTGTCTTCTGCCTTTTAATTCAGTTTATTTTCCTTTTCCTGCGATACACATGAAAAAGGCAAACACAGCTACGAGAAAAAGATAATTCAATGCAAGCATAATAAATATGGATGAAATTGTAAAGGCATCCGTGCCAAGGCAAATATCCATATGATGGGTGGGAGTAAGCATTTTCAAAGAACTCGTTTAACCTTTGTTACATTTCACTATCATAATATAAGGTTGCTTTTATGAGACATGAGCAATGATCCATTAAACTTTTTACAGTACAAGCTGTTGTGAGATCACAACGAGGGCCGGTTTTGGCGCCGTAGTTGTCCGCCGCCGCCACCCGTAATCAGTATCACGCAAATTTTAGAAAAATAACGAGTACCGAGGAGGGTTAAAACAAACAAAAAAGAAACTCTGCGTAGCAGTCGAGCATTCTACCATTCAGCTACGACTTCTTTTTTATTTCATCCTGTTATTTACATTATTAAACGAAAGAAAGAAAAATGGCCAACGAAGCCTCAATAAGTGTACAACAAATAATACACAGAATGAACTCTACAACAAATCCAAACAATCTCCAATACACTTCACGAACTTTGGATACCAGTCCGGCTGGAATTGTTCCTTGTCATAAATGTCCTTTACCTGTAAAGCCACTTGTATAAAATGGGACTTTGAGGATACAAGCGGTTCTGCGTTCCTGTCCAACATGGGAGTTTTCCATTAACTGTGCATACCATTTAGTAGGAGCATGTCAACAGGCACGTCATTGCTCTTCGGTGGCACAAGATAAGTATAGCATGAGAATTTAAGTCTGGCTTATTTTTAAATGCCCTTTGGATGGCATCCTTACAGCTGATGAAGCAATGTTAAATTGTTTCGGGGACACCACGGAGTCGACACTCAATATAAAATACAAATACGCCTTTTCTGTTCAACAAACTTTCACAGGTATTGTATCCGAGTGCGCCTTGTAAAAAAATGTCTTGGAACATGGAGAAAGAGGAATTTTCTTTACAAGCGCAAGTACATCATGTCCACATAGCCCATTGTACGCTAAGCGATATATATATATATATATATATATATATATATATATATATATATATATATATATATATATATATGGGTGGCCGGTGAACGGTTCTCCAGCGCGAGCAGTCGGTATTTTTCAGTCAAGAAACTCGCTAGAAGACGCTGCCTGCGTCAAGCTTGTCTTTCGCGGGTGAGGGCGCGTTCTCCTTCTTTGCGAGCTGGTAGCGCGTTCATCGAAGAAAGAGCGTTTCCATAGTCAACGCGCGCCTTTCGCTCTCTCTGTCTCTCTCTCTCTCGCATAGACAGCAGATGGAAGAGTGAGAGAGCTCGCGCGCCTCCCACACGTAACATCATTCATTTCTTTGAAGGTAACGCGCTACTAGGAACAACGGACGGACAGACCCAAACCTTAAGGAGCTTCGCTCCTAAAAGCATATCTATGAGGCCATTATACAGATGGTTTCTTGTGATAGAAAACAAGTAATCATTCGAGAATCTAAGTGTCGGAAAAGCGCCCTGATTCGCACACTCCACGCATGAATCCCATCAAATAGGGCCACGCTGCGGAATTTGTTGATACCATTACACTTGGCAACACATTGACAAGATTCATTTGGAAAAACGTCCCGAGCAATTGAGTGCAG
Source organism: Hyalomma asiaticum (assembly GCA_013339685.2). NCBI lineage: Eukaryota > Metazoa > Arthropoda > Arachnida > Ixodida > Ixodidae > Hyalomma > Hyalomma asiaticum. The sequence continues at coordinate 58,461,081 of CM023482.1, forward strand.
TCTCGAAAAAAGAAAAAGAGACACACTTATTGTTTAACCAAATGTGCATCAATCCAAGACCACCGTCACTATTTGGTCTGAAAATGTTATCACGCCTCATTGGTTCAAAAGTTGACGACCAAATAAAGGTAGCAAATATTCCGTGGAACTTTTGAATGTAAACCCTAGAACAATAGAATATTTGCAGCACGTAGAAAAGATTGGTTGCCAAAAATAAATTGCATGCTTTGGCTCTGCCAAAAATTGAGGGGTGATGGGGAACAAAAGTGTGGGCGTAAGATTTAAGGGCTGGTACATATTCTTTCAAATAATTCGCATTTGACTTATATGCTTGCAACGGAACACCAACGTAATGAGGCGGCACACAGGTCCATTCGATTCCTGCGAAATGCGTTGGCTTGGAGATCCATTGACTTAAACCAGAGTCCCGGACTTTTAGCACTGTTCATTCCTGCACAAGACATAGTTCCAAATTGCTCAATGATGGACACCACCGTTTGGTTACCATGACGATCACTACAAAAAAAGGCAAGGTCGTCTGCATACGCCAGTACTTTTACCTCATTCCCATAGACATTGTAGCCACTAACATTGCAAGAGCGAATCACACTTAGGCATAGTGGTTCTAAGTAAAAGGCGAAAAGTAATGGTGACATCGGGCAACGTTGTCTCACGGAAGAGCTAATCGACACAGCCTCTGACAGATGACCGTTAACGATCAAACGTGTGGAACAATCCTTATAGCAAAGTTTTACACCCGTAAGTAAAGAGGACCAAACACTAGCGTGTTCCAGAAGAGAAAACAGAAAAGGATGACAAACCCGATCGCATGCCTTCGCTAAATCTATTCGGAGCATCGCCAGCCGGTCATACGAGTCATACGATCATACGAGCTTGCCCTTGAAATATCACCGCTAAAAAATGACCTGGACAGGTATAATGTCTGCCGAGGAATTGCATTAATAAATGTGATGGTACGTGCCAGAGTAATACGCCAATACACGTCGCGGAAAGTGGGTTGTACAACGAGTTCGAGGAATCATGTGAAAGAACACAGGGGTGCATGCCTTGTAGCTCTGAACCCAATACAGAGGCATCATCAATATCATCATTATGAAGCAATCTTCCTGGACTCCTCCGTCATCATTACTACGAAGGAGCTGAAGCAGTTTTGTTAAGCAGTTTTGTCGTATCCTGCCATGCGTCACGCGGCAGGCGACGTGCGCAGCCCCGACAGCAAACTGACTTGACTCTTCGATATATCTGACGGTGCCTCCTAGTAAGGTGGGGACCGCTGCTGAAGAAGCGAATCGCAGAGCTACGCCCGCGGCTGCAGCAAGGCAGCGTCTGGCACAAAAGACAGCTGTACAGAGAGAAAACCCAAACTGTAGCTCGCCGTCGACGCCGGGCCGAGAGTTCCGTTCGTTCTCGGGAAAACGACGCCAAGAGACTCTCTAAGATGTGCAGTTATACAGATTTGCACGTTACCATACCGCAGTAATTTTGGCTTAGTGGGTACTTCCTTACTTGACGAAATGATAAGAGTCACGGCGCAGGGGATAACCACCACCTCTATATGCACTAGTTTCCCCAAGCGTTTACAATGACCTTTAAGACGGTCGCTCCTCCAGCTTAAGCTTTCGCTGTACTGCGATTCCGCGCAGCGCCTGGCTTTTCTTTCGTCAGCCTCCTATATTGCGTGAGACAGTACTTGGAATATGTGTTGCTTGATTAGCCAGTTGTTTTTGGGGATGGAAAACTGCTTATACCCACATATGAGTCGAGAAACCTGTGATCTGCCTTCAAAGATAACCTGCGCATTGAGTGCTTATCAAGTTTGTAGACTTCCAAGCAGTAGGGGAATGGGAAGAAGTGCTGCATTGGTAGCGACCGCTCCTTTTAGTTTGATATTTGGATAACCGTACGATATAGAAGAAATATTCTCTTATAAACGTGTTTGTACTTTAACTAAGGGTATGCTTATAGTGAGTCGTCGTAGAATTGATTCGAATATAAATCGAAGAACGATTAAACCGAATTCAATAAGAATAGGTGTCGAAGTTTGTTTGGATATTTTTGGAATAGAAAGGCAAGATTTTCACAACAGCACGATCTTGCCCGGAACCGAAATTTTATTAGAAAGAACTATTATTAAGCATTAATAAGAGCACGATGGAGAGATTCAACAGGCAAATAATACAGTTATAAAAAGTGGGGTAGGCTTCAATGCGACAGCCAATAGATCCATTGAGATATTAAGTAACAGTAGGTGGCGCTTGAGAATGCGATAACATTCCGCTGGCCTATCACGGGACCGGGCCCTGTTTGCCAAGATTTTCTTTAAACTTTTCATGAGTAGGCTTTATGATTATCACGTGACACGTTCTCCTACCTTTATTCCTCCCTCCGTGCGAGACAGCATATTGGAGAATGCTCCGACGTATGGCCAACGACGCGTACAAAATTTTAAGCAAAAGCGTTTAGATTGGGATATCGATATGGCTTACGCAGGAGGTTGGGCTACGGGCATCGTGGTAGTTTACTGATTAAAGACAAGTAACCCTTTGCGATTCCGACGTTTTCTTCCTTTTAAGCTTCCTCGCTAGTGATGACCGTTAGTCAACTACTCGAAAAATGTTCGGTACTCCAAATGTGCACTATTCCCTTTGAGTCCGAAATCAAATAGAGCACTATTCAATTTGTCATTCGGAATTTTATAACATTTTAACACACCTAACTGTGACGTTTCACGAGGCTTTCGTTTTGGTGGAAATATCACAACGTTGCAAAGTATGCACAAATTGTGGGACATTTGAATTCTCTGTGCCCGCATTTAAAGGAACACAAATTACAAATTATCAGTGACAGTATGCCAGGCCATACCACATGCTTTAGTTTACGCGATTGACGCTAAAAAGGCGTCGTTAATGTCATGTGTTATTTGAACGGGCTGCAATCAGCTTAGTAGAGTCAGCTTAGTAGAGTCAAACGAAGATGATCGAGCAGACTTTGATTTCCATTTGTTTTATTCTGTCCAGTTTTGCATCGAACTCAGTTGGAATACATCCGCGCAGTATTTGAAGTTCTCCTTTTCAAAGTCTGTCAGCCCATCTTCTATGACAATGTTTCCGCACAGTTCAATTCCTCGGTCAATGAAGTCCTGCCCGATGTCCGTAATGTCGTCACCGAGGACCTTCATGTATGTTCCAAATGCATCCATATCCTCGAAAGCGGTCCTGTCTTGATGCTTCAGAAGCACTTCCTCCACGGCGTCTCGCGCTTGCTGCATCGTGCCCGGTTGGAACGGATCGAGGTGCTTCACAGCGTCAAGAGCTTGAGATACGATGCTCTTGTACTTCCCGTACATGACCTGCAATGACGGTGACTGCAAATTAGAGACAGGTCGTGGAACAGGTAAAACAAGTAAATGTTATGCGACGATGACGGTGGTGCACTTACTTTGCTAAATACAAGAGAACAGCATAGCGGTGAGGATAGTGCGCTAAATGAGTGGTAGAGATGGACTGCTGTGCAAAAATAGGAACTCAACATAGAATAGCACGTAGAATAGCAGGACAGAGCAAAATTACAGCTCATGCCGACCTCTCGGCATTTCTCTAAATAAATATCGCTCTCTGTCTTCAAACAGGAATGACATGACACAAGCCTCAGTAGATTGCCGAGAACGGGCGCGTTCGGGGCATGAGGAGGCCGCACTTTTCCTAACGTATGTGTCAAGCAGGCTTTCCTGTGAATTATTTAACAACCTCGGTCGTGATCTATTTCCAACTAACCGTGCAAACCATAGAAAATAACATGGAAGAAGTATGTCTTACTCTGTTTACAAATCAATCAATGAATCAATCAATCAATCAATCAACTTTATCTCCAAAAAGCAGAGAAAGGAGCGGCGGATGATTTCGCCCAGCGCATGTTTCGCGTTTGTAAATTGATGAAAATTACCAAACATTTTTTTGCAAAACGCACCTCGTTTGTTGCTGTTACTCGTTTGATTAGCAAGAAGTGTTTGACAAGCTTGTACATAATGTTACTTTGGGGATACATTTTCCTCAGAGAAATTCTGGTGGCCAATTGCAGAGGTAGCACCAATCCGGGTCGAATCGTGGCGTATAGCATGCTTTCCAAATAAAGCAAGGATGTAGTATTTGAAATACCTGCTATATGTAATATAACGTACTACCTGGCAACGCGTGACTAAACTAACCGAGTATCCCTGTATTTCGCAGTGCCCCTTTGACTGGCAGACCGGGAATCGTCCGTTCTCTCCGTAAGGCTACAATACGCAGCTTTAAACAACAGTTCATACTCTTCACAGCAATATTTTAACAGCGTAAACAGAGGTGCCAAAGAAGAAACCGACGGCAAACGCCGTAGGCTTGTGGGCACTTTACTCAAAGTGGGAACAAACTACAAAGGGTGTTTGTCTCCGGTAGTTGTCCCTTTATTTGCACCTAGTCATACGCCATACTGTTGTTTAGTTATGTTATATTTACGGCCTCACTTATTTTTTTTTTAGTTCTTCATAGTGACCTGCAGGTGTGGTGCTATAGGAACTGTAATTCAGCGTCCTAATTTAGCGACCATACAAGCCGTATTTATTATGAGTTGGACGAATACTTACAAGAAGAAACACGAGGAATAGGTGCGAGAAGCTCACTGGAGGAAAAGACAATAATACGCGAATGGAAGAAATCTTGCAGGTGACATACAAAACCGTGCTACTTGCACAGTCTACGCATACAGTGGACATTCAGTCTTCCTCAAGACGCGCACAAGTTAGCCATAAATAAAGATAATCTGAGCGAACAAAATTCGAGTTGTTCGACATCGGATTGTATGTCATCTCAAATCGGTTGGGGGTGGTATTCGGGGAGGTGATAACCAAGGGTATCTCGGGTATTTTTGCGGGCGATTTTGAAATTCAGGTTCTTTTTCGGGTAAAATTAGCATGTTGAAATTTACAAATGAAAGTCGTGTAGCATCCGTAGTGCTTATACGGAGATTTTGAAATGAACTATACATCACTGGCGTTTACCTGAGGCCGTCGGCCGTCCTGTGTAGTCTCTCTGCGTTCGTGTCTAAATCTCTGCGCTGCTTACGTTGGAAATTGAACAGTTACATTAGGCCACATAATCTAATTTTGTTTGCCCCTAGGTGGGTTAGCTAGCCCGTATCCACAGCAAACAGCGCGTAGCAAGATAATTTGGGCGGCATGTGGTACTAGAATTCAGAGATAAATGAGGGTTAACCCGATTTTCCTGAAACTCGTTCGGGATGTAAGTGTCCTGTAAAATTGGGTTTCACCCGCAAATAAACAACCCTAAGCATAATCTGAGTTACACGTAGGTGGGATAAGTGTGGTTAAAGGAGGAAATTTGGTTATCATAGCATTGAATGGTAAAAATTCACAGCCTAGGTGTCTTCTTGAGAAACTGGTAAGGATACACGGGCGAGCAAGAAGAATGAAGAAAAGAAGCGGAGTTTTCAGGTCGTACTCTTACTTATTTTCAGTGAAGTGGCTTTTCTTTAAACCGCAGAGGCATAAAGCCAGCGACGATCAGCGCACACAGTAAGCTTGTTAGAGCTTTTATCCACATTCTGTGTAGCCTCAAGTTTGCTGAAATACCAAAACCGGTTAAGTGCCTGAACTACTAGATAACAACGCGGCAGTTACGCTAAAAGTGATTCTCAAGAACACAAATTGTTTGTTCAGCGAGAACAGTACTAGAAAGCAATCAATACGTAAAGATGAGGGCGGATTTCGACGTGCCCGTGTCCGTTTAGTGTTGCGACCGAGCACTCACCTCGTCATCTACGTTAGACTGGTTTCTAAGGACGATCATCATTCTTCGGCTGAACTCCTTCAAGACTTGACCAAGCTTCTGCGCTTCTTCGCCCATGTTATAACTGTCCCCGGTAACGTTGGTAATGGAACTGCTGCCGTAAGCCCCGCCTGCACCAGTACCAATAATATCTGCTCAATGTATTTACTGATGGACTGCCAAAGCTTAATTGTGTATATCAGCAGGTTCTCCTAACACAACCCTTTTTTAAAGCATAAGACGTTAAGATAGCCAAGCTGTCTTGGCCTCACATGTGACGTAGTAATAGTAGTAGTAGTAGTAGTAGTAGTAGTAGTAGTAGTAGTAGTAGTAGTAGTAGTAGTAGTAGTAGTAGTAGTAGTAGTAGTAGTAGTAGTAGTAGTAGAAGGAGGAGGAGCCGACTTCAGCTGAATTGCCATCGGATGGGCCAGCTGGTTGTGTTAGCTAGTTTTGACATATATGGTGGAAACGCTCGCGTTTCAATCCAGGCAGTGGGTTTACCTCACCTTACATATTCTACCGATAAAAGAAAGATCAGAAGAATGAAAGGCAGAAACAAATGCTAAACGATGCTAAGAGAGAATGGAAGTTTATAGCCGATGTTGTTGAGGATTCAACCCGGGTGCCCATCCTCCCAATGCAGTTGTCGTAACCACTAGGCTGCACATCCGCACCTGGGAGATGTGAACTTATATGAATGATATCAATACTTGCAGTTTCGTTGTCCGACTACCTTCACTGAGCGGTTGGGCCAGTGATTTTTCGCATGACGTCTTTCACAGTGAATTCTTAGGATTCCTAACCTATTATGACTTGGAACTATTGCTGCAAGAGTATGCTTTCGAATTACATTTGTAATTTGTACATTTGCTCATAGGCTTGCTCAGAACCCTAAATTATTCTCTTATTATATTAATGGCACGGGTCAGCTTCATTCGAAGAGCTAGAACCGAGCTTCAGGCACATAATGCCCTGCCTTCACATTTGCAAGTTTTCGCTAAAGAAATTCATAATGGGCAAGTGATGCAGCGATTTGCATTTCGGCAGTATGCGAAAAGCATCATTTTGCAGAGATGATCCGTTCAATTTACGCCCCCCATTTACTACAGCCGCACAAATTATGTCGAGCGTTCATTTTAGATACGCCTCGCGAAATGCTATACATTTCAAAATAACGAGGCGCTCACTGGTTCTTGCACCATGGATACTGATGTTCCAGCGATCAAGTTTTCTTTCTCGTCCACCTGTCACGCGCATTTGCGAGCTTAGATTCGGTATGACGCGAAATGGTGAATACATGCAAGAGCCGATTAAGGTGTCAAGAAAGCGAAACTGTACAACGTTCCGCTTCATGGCTATTTAAGCTGCTTTAAAATCATTCTTCGGACAGTCGACTGTCGTTATTTTTACACCACATGTTACATATAGGAACAAAAGGTCAGAGTTAACTCCTGAATTTCGTATCGAAACTTAGATGACACGAAGTCCCAAACTGCAATGTTACATATTTTATAAGAATGCCTATAGAACATGCTTTGAAAACCTACGACGTCGTGTATATGTGTGTGGGAAACCTATAACGCTAGTATTTTCTTCGATCAGAGGATGCGTCATCAGCGCGAAAGTGCTTCTTTTTGTGCTGAGATGAGAAAATTCAGTTTTACGATGAAAGTAGTTCTTAACTGTCGTGTCGCTCTAATTGAGGAGTGCATATAGAGCCTTTCATTTATTTCTTCTTATATTAATTTGATTCAGAACTATTACTCACCCAGCGTCAGAAGAAGTACACAGCACAAGTAATGGTTATTCATATTGCCTAAAAAGAACAGAAACATCGTATTAGCAGTTAGGCATTGCACTCAGCTCAGAGAGTACGCCACAAGTAATAAGAAATAACTGCTTCAAAAGAACAACAACCACACACACAAAAAAAAAGCCTGAAATGAAAACAACCGCTACATTTAGGGAAGACCTCTGTAAGCGTAGAAGTCTCAATAAATGCTGCCTGAAATATTACCGGTGGCTGCTGTTCGCCTGTGGACTATGTGGCTCGTTCTACGAATGTGGGCTGTCCCCTGGACACAAGGCAAATCTGCTGCGAAAGCGCAATTCCTTGGTCTTATGTACGCGCTTACGGGAATCACTCGTGCGAATTTGACCGCTTGCGCTTTACGTCACAGTGAGTAGCGTAGCTGTGTTATCATTTCTAGAGGCCGACAAAAAGAAAGAACGGAAAAGCTTTGCTTCTACATTTTTGCGTGCGAACAGTGCAGGCTGCCCTGATGGTCCAGGAGCAATGACACCGTTTTCTTTTTCCTTATCTGTCTTTCAAGAAGAAAAACTGTAATCTATAGGCCTGAATGTGGGTCACCATCACGCACTGCTTCTCACTGCCTCATCGCTTAAAACAGGCTCTATTCCATGTTGGAACAGATGAAATATGGAGTATTGCAGAAAAATGCGTGTGTTCAGAATTCAACTACGTTAAACAATGACAAGGCCGCTCATGATGAAGGAATTACGTGCATGCAGCGTCAACGAAAATGAGATGAGAAGTGGTTAGTCGTGTCAGTGCCGTGAGATTTAACGGTGCTGCCTACGAGACCTGCTCCACCTACCTTCCTAGCCAATCTCTTTGTATAATTAACAGCATAATGTGGGTCGGAAACACACCAAAGATACGACAGATGTGACCCGGTAAGGCGTAGGTATACAAAATTATTGTACCGTATTCCTTTCAATGCTGTGAACTTGGGAAAGCCAATGAAGGTGCCGCGTATAACAACTCGAAAAATAAACTTAATATTTTGCCTTATAAAACCAAAGAATCATCCTGTTGTGCAGATTTTTTTTTTTTGCCAATCGATGGATGATCGACACTACCAGTGTTTATACGCCTAGATTTTCAACGCAGTGAACATAAGCTCACACAGTCCAATGCCTCAGTGAAAGTGGCGCAGAAGTCAGTGATGGAGTGGATATTGACGTGCATGTTCAGTATGGAGCAGCAGCACCAATATATATATAGAACGAACGCGCAAACAAGTACTATTACTAATAAGTACTAATGACGTCTAGCATTATGTCTAGGTATTAAGTTTCAAAACATAATGCGTAACTTAATGTATCACCTAATGAATAACTTGTGTAATCTCAATTCGTTGCTGCATTTATATCAGGATTTCTCCTTGAGGAGCAAAAAACGCCAGGACGAGTGAACTTTTTCTTAAGAGCGTAGTTGTTTAAGCTTGATATAACTCCCCGTGGTGTGCGCTAAAACTTCGCCCATCTGCCGAATGCGCGGCGTTTGCACGCGCACTTCTTTCTTCGCTAGCGCTCATGCCCTCAGCCCACTACTGCATAAAGACGGGTATGCGGCCGAGAGAGCGGGTATGTGCGAAAAACTTCTAAGATAGCATAGCCATGCATAGTGTAACATCGCAAGGTGTTGGCGAAGGGAAGTAAGGATGACTGATGTGAGAGTGAGGAGCAAGAAGAGATAAGGAAAGAGAGTAAAGCATGCCATAGCCTTCTGTGCAATATGCTTATGTGCCGCAAAAGTGGACCTACCCCAAACAGCTCTTAGCACAGCAGAGTCATGCACAATATAGTATAGCAAAGTTATGTGAGAAAAAAATGTGGGGACGAGTATCTGTGATGTGATGGTCGGAATAAACGAATGATTAGGGGAGAGTGTGAAGCATCGCATTGCCTTTTACGGCATAGTTTATCAAGGGGATGCAAAGAGAGAGTGAAGGGGAGGACTGATGTGAGAGCGAGGAAAAGGAAGCAAGAGGATTAACAATAGCATAGCCACGTAGAGTCTAATACAGCGGGCGGTGCCTAGAGAAGTGAGTGTCAAGAAGGAAAGGAGCATAGAGTGCAACATATAAAGACATAAGAATATTATAATATGAGAGACAAAACAATGAAGGGGAAGATGTTGAACGAGTTCAAGAAAGCAAGAAAGGAAGAAAGAAAATGACGAAAAGGAATAAAGAACTCTAGCGACGTTCGGGTGGTTGTGGCGCTTGCTGACCAGCTTCGCCGTCTACTCAAATTCCAGAGGTCTGGAACTGGATTCAGTTTCTTTTTTCATAAATATCTTGTGAAGTCAAGATGCAGTGCCTATATATATATATATATATATATATATATATATATATATATATATATATATATATGTTTGTAGTAGAAGCTTGAAAAAGGCCGGTCTCGCGGCCGAAACGTCGTAATAAATGTTATGTGTTTTCAACGTGACCCTTTGATTCTATATATATATATATATATATATATATATATATATATATATATATATATATATATATGGGGTGCCGGTGAACGCTTCTCCAACGCGAGCAGTCGGTATTTCTCAATCAAGAAACTCGCTAGGAGACGCTGCCTGCGCCAACGTTGTCTCGCGGGCGAGCGCATGCCGGGAGCCACGCGCTCGCCCTCGGCGCGTGCGTGCTGCTGCCTGCACCGCGCCCGGACTCGGCGTGTCCAAACAGTGCCGACTCGGGTACTGTACCTCGTCGACGACAGCCGAACTCGTCGGGCTCCAACTGGCCGTGGACCTCCTTCGGGAAACGCCGGCCGTCACAACTGCAGTCATTTTTTGTGACTCGAAGCCGGCCCTGCGTCTAATCGCGAAGGAGGAACGCGGCCCGCCGCTCGCCCAACGTGTTGCCCGCAGCCTTCTATCCCTGCAGGAGCGCGGACTCGACGTGGTCCTTCAGTGGCTCCCTGCGCACATAGGCATTGCGGGCAACGAGGCAGCAGATGACCTCGCAAAGCGCGCCCACAGCCCGGACACCCCGATGAGCGATTGCGCGAGCTCTTACGATTCCGCGAGGATAAACTTTCGCAGAGAGCTCGCGCGCGCTCATCCCGACGCCCGCGTTGTTGACGGCAGCCAGCCACGCCCACTCCCGGCAACTGGATTCTCCCGGCGAGAGCGCACTCTCCTCCTCGCCTTGCGCACCGGTGGTGTTTGGCCAGCAGAGCGCCGCCATCGACTCCGCGGTTTTTCCTCTCCTGCGTGCCGCGACTGCGGAAAGCATAAAACCCTCTCCCACCTCCTGTGCGAGTGCCCGGCCTTCGACAGCGAGCGCGAGCAGCTGCGCGCTCGCTACCGCAACCTCGGGCTGCCCTGGGCCACGGAGCAAGACGTGCTCTCTCCAACAGGCTGCTCCGAACGTCGACGCTCCGCTCTCGCCGCAGTCCTCACCTTCATCGAGGACTCCGGGCTGACCGGGCGGTTTTAACCCCGCTCAACAGCTCGCTCCCTGCTGACTTTGACTCGGTGGGACGTGTGTGTGTGTGTGTGCGTGTGCTCCGAACTCCCTCCTTCCTTCCTATTCTTCTATATCCCCTTCCCTTTGAGTGTACCGGTTGAGGTGTCCTCTCCGGAGAAACAGTTATCGTGCACTCCCCTCCCCCTTTCCACCTTTCCACAGCAATAAAGAATCTCTCTTCTCCCGGCAGGCACGCGCCGGTGGCTACCTACTACTACTACATACATCGGGGACGCACGACCCACGCCTTAAGGAGCTTCGCCCCTAAAAAGAAGAACACGTAGCAACAAGGAGCAACAAGCAATAGGGCATATTCACAGTGCGCTATGCTCTGGCAATACTGGGCGCATCAGCCATGTGTTTTGGCGTTCAGTCCCTGAACCATCCGCTAGCCCTAGCATTAGCGGAAGCTGAGAGGCAATCGTTGACATGGCTTTCAGGCCATCAAAATGGGTCAGACTCCGGAGACATGCAGCGCCGGAAGGTGAGCGGAGCTTAAGGAGCTCGCAAAAGTCGAATCAAACACAATAACGTAGTCATGCGCTCTTAAGTACCAGTCAGGATGGCAGCCGCTACAAGCGTGCTCATTCCTAACGGCAACAGTACGCCGAAACTGCTTCTTCTGCAGAGCCTACTTAAGACCTGACGCAAGTGTTCAAGGAAATTCTTGAATGCCGTGGTGGTCCGAGCGGTCGGACATTGAATTATCATACGCGCTTATCTTAGACATTAAGATAAGCTCGCAGGACAATGCAGTGTTCCACTTTATTAATGATCGCGATTAGAAACGCGCGCCAGATATTGAAACCCCGCTTCTTCCAAGCGACGTACGCTGCGCTGCTTGCCACCTCTCATTTCTGCAGACACAGACATCTCCACAGTTCCCAGTCACGTGTTTGATGTTTTGTCGGAACAAACACTGCGTGGACATATGAGCGGTACACCAAAACTCCGCGGAAAAATTAGACTACCGCGTAGTGGAGGATCCATGTACGCCCGAACTTATTTCACCCTTACGCTAACTCATTCTAGCCCGCCTTTGTGCGTTGGTGCCAGGGGGTGTTCTGCTAAGCGGAATACTGCACGTAGCACATGTGTTAAAAGGCGAAAACTTATTCCGAGTGCCTTCGGGTTCCCTCTGTATTTTACATTGTAAAGTTTGAGGCGCGCTTAGCAGGCGGGGTACTCAAGCGGTTTTTGAGAACATCAGAAAAGTGATACTCGACATCGTCGCCTGGATAACTATCTGTCTCCGCGCCCTTTTTTTTTTTTTTTTTGAGGAACGGCAGTACAAATGAAGATATGAAACTTAAGAGGAACAACATGAGTGTGGTATCGCCTCACTTAAAGGTGCGTGGTTGATCAGCTTTCCAAGTGCTGCTAAACTTATTTGCTTTATTCTCATCGCTAGAAGGAGCTAGCTGGTGCGAAAGGTGGGGGGGGGGGGGGGGGAGGGCTGTCAAGTTGGATATTTGAACATGATGAGGCCGTGATCGTTGGCACCGTCTTTTTGCTGAAGTCGGGCAGAAGCGTGTCAATGAATGGTCGCAGCTTGGTCGCAAACATTGAGAGCTATCGATCACATATATCCTCATTATAATCCACGGATAAGGACCCAGTGGCTAGAAACGGGGCACAGAATGTTTAAGTTATGTAACCAGAGCGCACTATTGGCGCCTGCAATAGTTACGTAAACTTTATGGTCTTCATGAAGGTTGATTCATGATGCAGCGTATGGATGATTGCAGTTTGCGTCGCGTGTTTATATGGTATACTAACAACCTAACGTTCTTAGGAGTGCATGTCGCGTGATTCCCCGAAGACGAACATTATACGAGAATCGCTTTGAAACAATTAAAATGTGCAAGCTCAAGAGAGAGAGAGAGAGAGAGAGAGATGATGCGCTGAAGGCAGAATGCGCAAGCTCAAACCATCACATTGACTTATGCATGTCTATCCTCGCGAACAATTGCTTTCATTTGTGGAAAGTAATACGACTGGCAAAAGGCGATGTGCTCATGATCGTGTGGTTATCATGCACAAATTATAAATTTTAGCGTGTTTCCAATCTCTCAGTGCTTTTCTTTCGCATGGAAACAACTCATAATTACGGGAAGAACAGAAAGAAGGCCAAATGGCCATTTCGCGCGTCTCTACCACAGAACCAGAACGCATGCAATGCCGATATTGTGGATAGGACCACTGTGGCGCGAAGGTGACGCTGTTTTTTTTTCTCGCGTTTTTCTCGTGTTCTAATACTAAAAACACTTGTTTGAAAACAATCTTTCAATGCTGGCGGCGTTGTCACAGATCCCCGCTGAGGGCACAGCGGTACGAAACAGCCGGGAAACAGAGCGGAGCGAAGGCACAGAATCAGGAGGTAGTAGCCACTATGTGCGCAGTTTTATTGTTTCCGGCGCTCTGGGGAACCTAACAAATGGCGCTTACGGGGTTGGCGGAATATGGCTCTCCAGATTTTGGCTACCCCTATCCATTGCTACTAATGGTTCAAATACAAGTAGAAGAAAAAATCATTACTCTTATACGCGAAATAAATGAAGAACGATGTCTGCAAAAGCTTTTTACACGTAATACTGGTTAAGCCTTAGTGTAAATTAACGTGAAGACAAATAAACTTTCTCGAAAACAAGGAAGACCAGCGCACATATTTATAGGGGTGAATTAACCAGCATCTCTAAAGGGATTAGAGTGGACATTAGGACAGGGGAAATATTGGCTTCCAGTAAACCGGTAGAAAAACCAGAATTAGCTATACACCTAGCATTAATGAACACCTGCTAATGTTATTTCTTCAGCAATTTGTTGGACAATGTAGACAGACGATATTTGAACTATGTTGAGCTTTCCGCATCGTGGGCTTTGTGCCAGTAAGTGCTTGTGCTTTTGAGCGGCCATTACACTTGTTTTAGAGCACATCTAAACATGAAGTTGTTCTATTTGCGCTCGCTAGGATTGTTGCTTAACTTCTCTTCCCTTCCATTCCCTTCCAACCATGGCTGCAGAAAACAACGTCCATTGCTCACTTCGCCAGCACATTTATTTCTCTTCTGTGTGAACTAAAGACAACGCGTGCGTGCTGAGCTGACATGGATGATAGGGGTGAGGAGCTTGCCGACCCACGGACGTTTTAACGGCTTCCAGGAAAGGCTGCCTTGGCGCTCTGTTACGATATACACGGAAAATTTGAGGCTCCAAAGTACTTTCCTGACCACAGGCGTGTGGTGGGCGAGGTTGGGGACTCAATCTGATGGACACAATAGCGAGCCATCATGCCACGACGACACTTCTGTTCTTCCAATGTCCAAGGAATGCACAATGAACGTTGTGGTGAACTGTGAGTACTGGAGGACATAACTTACACTAGTACTTCTGAAATGAATGACACAAGGAAAAAAATAGAGCAAGAAAAAGAAGAGGAAATGAGCAGTGTGAGGTACATATCATAATATCTTGAGATAATAAACACTGCGCATCCATTGCACTCGTTCACTATCGTTCCTATGACACTTTATACTTTATAAAAATAAAAACATGCACCAGACACGCAGTAAAACTAGCCCTTGAGGAAAACGCTGCACTAACACACAATGAAAACTTTCTTAAATTGTCGGTGCAATTTCTTTTTTGTGCTGTGCGCAACGTGAGGTAGCGCCCAGGCGCTTCACTTAGAGAAACTTCATTATAGATATTATTGAAGTCCGGTAGTGAGCATGTGTGGTCCCTCCATTGTGGCTTTTTTCCTCACTACATGCTATATACTATAGTCTCGTTTTTCTCCCGTGCGTGCTGTGACATTCGCGCATCGTCATTTTTGAAAATGAGACCTTTGCATCCGCCCGTACATATGTGTGTGCCGGCGTCGTTTGAGCAATATGAGCCGTAGGAATGTATTTGTGGCATGTAATTACTATTAATCATGCATTTCACCATCACTGTGAGCGGGCGTGCGCAGAAGATGGCTGGGGAAGTAACAGATGGTGTTTTAGAGGGCTTCAGTAATAAGAGACCCTGCCACCTGGAGTTGATACTGGTTCTCGCTCTGGATACAGGTACGATCAGAGGAGGTAGACTTCTCTCCCTCCAAAGAGCCGGTATTATCTTCACGAAGTGTCAAAGAGCACATGCTAGCGGATTCGATTACGGATGCCTAATAGGACAGCTGGGGCATTTCGTGTGAGAATCGAGCAGACTGAGCTTATCTGGCTAGGAAAACATGACTCTTTTAGAGGAAAATTCAGTCATCGAGACTGAAATTTAACAAGGAAAGGATAAACAGATATTATTATTTAGTGAATGTTTCAAGTCTTCCTTATAATGTGTAAATCCTTTCAAGCGTCGTGCATCCTACATTCCAACTTCTGCTTTTTATCATTGGTACCCCTTCTGTAAACGACATCAGCCTGTTTCATGAAAGTTTCAAGATATCTTAAATACCGCGCCTTGCCGCTTCACGCAGCTGCAAAGTTAAGGGTTGATTTTTTTTTCTCTAGACAGGTGCACAGTCTTCTATCATTTCCTCCATTGCTGCTTTTGTTGCCGATATTGCACATAACGCTTGCCTCCTACCTGCCCAGAAGAAGAAGAGCATGGCATTTGGTACTCTTACGCGAAGTAGTGCTATCTGGCACGCGTTTCGGTTGGCACGCTCCCCAGCTCAGGTGCGTGTTTGTATTGTAGCTACATTTGTATTGCCACGAGAAGCTTTCCGCGATCGTTGTAGTTTGAGCGAACACGCGCTGCACCTCGCGAAGTTTTTGCATCACCATTTTCAAGAGAACAGAAAAAGAAATAGGAAATCCACGCAGACTGTCCTCCGGCAGTTGTCCAAGTGATGCGTAAGCTGTTGCTACGAACCACCTGTCACTTCTTCGTACAATGCTCCGTTTAAGGGAATAGTGCGCTCTTTACTCCCGATGATGTTCGACGGCCGGCCCTCGCTGCGCCTAATTCGCTTTGCGCCATTCGCAGCAAAGTTTACGTTGGGCGGCCGAGGCACGGCCACCTTCATCATGTTTTCATCTACGGTGAACGCGTGAAAAGGCTCGGCAGAAGGCTCTTCCCAGGACCACCGGGACCCATCTTGCCTGTCTCTTGTTTAACAATAATTTTTTTTCAGTGTGAGGATTTTTTGAATAAGTGTAATACTTCGGATTGGTATTGCACAATGTTCTTGAGAGGCCTTTCATTCGACGAAGTGTTATCCTATTTAGATGTTGTACAAGGGTACAACGCGTTTATCTGGTACAGATATTGTTCCTTTTGCGAGCGTTGTTGTGTGGCAGACCGGGCCAGACAATCGGCTTAGGCACTTTGGGGATGCATGTACAAAACCCAGCTAAACTGACATTTTATATGTATCGGCACAATTTCTTCTTTACATGGAGAATGCTCTCACTCCACAGAGGCATGGGCATACTCCTCATTTAGTCGGTATAGAAATGCGTACACGTCAAATGCCCAAGTTGGACTTTAATTCTTTTACGTTAATATAACAACGATAGAGTTCTGCGTGCCATAGCTACTATATGATCATGAGGCACATCCCAGTATAGAAGGGCTACTAATCTTGAATACCTGGGATTCTCCAAGCTATACTTAAAAACAGAGGTGTTTCTTTTTCCTTTTCGCCGCCATCGAACGAAATGCGACAGCCGTGGCCACGATTCATCTGGCGACTAGTATCTTCGCAAGCCAACACCTAACCGCTAAGCTACCAAAGGGGTTTTCCTTTAGGATGGCGTAATGTTTACAAGCTTTAAGGTGGATAGCTTTTGTAAACGTAAGAGGAGGCGCAAACACCAATGCCATAAAGACACTAGACCGTGGCGTAAAGCGTAGGTCACGTGATTCACTGTGCTACAAATGTGGCACACAGTGTCCTATTTTGATGTGGCTTTGTCAGTATAAGTCAGACGAGAAACCGAAGGGTCAGAAACATCACCCATCGCACGGCGAAAACTGGCCCGGCGCACATAAATTCAGGTGAGCTAACGCTTACTCCAGATGTCATAAACAGAAAAGTCTGGAAACTGTGGCAGCTCCGCACGTATACAGCATAAACACATCATCTATTCATTGCTCTTATACAGCTTTGTATCAAAAAGTGTCATGTTTATGAATCGCTATATTGCTGGTCGCTTTACAATGTGTGAATTTCGCACTCGGCTGCTGATCCGAAGGTAGCGGGATCGAATCCCGGCCGCGGCGGCTGCATTTCGATGGAGGCGAAATGTTGAGGCCCGTGTTCTGTGCGATGTCAGTGCACGTTAAAGAACCCCAGGTGGTCGAAATTTCCGGAGACCTCCGCTACGGCGTCTCTCATAATCAGAACTGGTTTTGGGACGTTAAACCCCACCAATCAATCATCAATGTGCGAATTTGTGCGCTATGAGATCATGTGAATAAGGTTCGACATGAAGTTCCCTAGAGTAACTGTAGGTAGCTCGATGGTCTCATATTATGGCCAAGAAATTAACAATTGATGATGAAATTGTAGACTATTCGCCATGCCTGTTCTGCACTGTAACGTGAGCTTACAACAGGAATTTGTGAGTCGCTGTTGTCATGAATTATGTTCAGCAAAATCTGAACACTAAAATGAATACGTAAAGAAAGTTCAACAATATTTTTATTCCTTTATCACAATATGTACGTCACAGAGCCTCGACAACACCCTGGACAAATTTTCTCTCCAGTTCGTCAAGGCGCCTACGACCACGGCAAGAGCAAAGCTCTGTTCCCTTTTGGATGAGCGCCTCTCCTACGCGGTCAAATTCTTCAGTTAGGTCCTGGCGGAAGTCCTGGTACGTCTTGTCATCTTCTAGGGCGTACGATCCGAGTTTCTCCTGCAGGAATTTCTTTACGATGTCTGCTGCCTTAGAGGTGATTACGCCTTTAGCAGTTTTCTCAACGACCTTTCCAACTTTCTTGACTGCGTCCTTTGTCTTCTTCCAGAGTTTTTTTATGAAGTACTCTTCTCCCTGAGGCACAAGTCAGAAACAGGGTCAAGAAAATTAAGGCTACCATATTGCCTTCCCGAATATACAGATATTCGGCAATTTGGCATCACACTTTTTGTCCATGCTGAGCACCTCAACGCATGCAGATCAGATTGTCAGTGAGCTGTTTGCTTCTACAGTAAACCGCTTCGCTTACAGAAGGAATACGTGAAATGGCTGCTAAATCAACCCCTTACGCTATAGACGTCACCGAAGTGTCACGTCTGTAGCATAAGGGGATCATTTCGCGCAACATTATGAAAGAGCACGCACATTGTCTTAGCTCTCTCCGAGTTGCTAACTGCTCACTAGTTTTACTGTACTACTGGTATTGCTTTTTCGTCGCGCTGAAATGATCTTACGTTAACGAAATCGATGAAGAAAGTTAAAGCCACTACTGTGCCTGGGAGTGAGCATCACAGACCGGGCAAGACTGTCAAGTTAGCTATATAGGACATATAGTTACATTACTATCACTATCACTATGATGTAGCAGAGTGCTGAGGGCAGAGCGTGTAGTGGGAATTTCTTTCATTATTTATTGCTGTCATTCAAACACTCCTTCCGTCTTTATTTTTGCACTTCGCATGACCAGATCATGTAGCATTGAGCAGAGGGCAAGGGCCTGGGGCAGTGAATCATGAAGAAGAGCGCGTCTTCTTTTCCCATCTGTAGGACAGCGGAATTGGGGACGGCTGGCTATGTAGACCCTTAATCAGCTCCTCTGTTAACGATAATACTATTTCACAACAAAATTATTTTTGAACAATATGCCGATTCCGCCTCGTTTCAAAGCTACGCTTCATGCTGTGTTGTAGATGTGCTTAGGACGAATAAAAATTTCTTTACTCTGTTTGTCAAGTGAGTCAACTTAGCTGTTTCTGTGATAATTGTCTGACAGGCATTAGGGAGGGATAATTGTCTGACAGGCATTAGGGAGGAACATGTTGAAAAAAGTAAAATCGTTTCACGAGCGTTTGAGCAATGAAGTGATTAATGAATTCGATTTTTTTTTATGTCGAGGCACATCCTCCTGCCATTAAAACGACTAATGCTATTCCTCTAGCCGAGCAAACTTTGCAATACAGCCTCATGAATTCAGCGACGCAAAGTTGTATATAAACGCACTGTTTATAAACATCGGCTGCGCCAAAGTTACATGAAATATGCATAAAGCTGTGCGTGCGTGTCGGGACAAATTTTGGTGTGAGTTTTTGCACGTTATTCCTGTTCGGCGGCGAAATTCGTTTCAAGCGTTTTGCTTTACGAATGGAGATGAACAAATTTAGCAATACAGCCTTATGAATTCAGCGACCGCAAAACGTCCCACTGTATATAAACATCCGCTGCGCCAAAGTTACATGAAATACGCAAAAAGCTATGAGTGCGCATTGGGACAAATTTCACCGTCAGTTTTTGGACGTTATTATTGATTGGCGCCGAAATTCGTTTCAAGCGTTTTGCGTTACGAATGGAGATGATACTGCGCAACGCAGGTGCGGCTAAAAACAGAACCTAAATTCATAATTGCAAGCTTGTACAATATTCAGCACAATATTGCTCCAAGATTATTCGCTTCCATATCTGCAACGTTAAATCTCCAACTAATGACAGATCTTTGGGCGCACGAAGTACGGAGGATTGATTGGATTGTCACAGGAAGCTTGACTTTCAAAAGTCCTTTTGGTAAAGCAAAATAAAGAGGACAATAAAAGAAATACAACCTGCACTCGTGTTGGAACCATCTCTGCAGGGAAAAGCTGACCGGCATAATTTTGATTTAAACCTGCCTGCTTAGCTTGCCCTCCTTACTAGCACAGTTGCAACGGCCCGAATTCATTGCAAAATTAGGTTTTCACACTGCGACAGCAATTATTGGACACCTCATCCGAACTTGCAACGTCGGCGCCGCCCGTCGTCGTCGATGTCGCCGTCATGCCCGTATATACATATGAACGTATACACGACTAAAAAAGCTAGGCTCTCGGACTAGGAATCGAACGTGCGACCTTTCGATGTCCATACACGGAGGCGCGACTCAGACGAGGCTCTTAGTTGTTACAGCGAAAGCGTACAAGTATTTATAAGCAGCACTCGAAGCTGGCAATTTTCGAGATTCTCGAGCTGCCTTTCACCGAGGAGGCTCGTCTTCGCACGTACTTCCCGAGATTCTGTCGTGCTCTGCCTTGTTCGCGTGGTTCGCTGATGGTGTGCGTAAGGCGTAGCACTGGGTCGATCATACCATCAGCGAAAAAATCTTCGGCGAAAAACTTTCTCTTAAATTCTCCGATATTTTTTGAATAAAGTAAACACCACTAACTGTACAGGTATACAATTTTTGTCTATGAATATGTGTATATATGTCTATGGGCAAATATATATATGTATGTATGTATCTATGTGTGTATTAATATGTATATATATGCATGTTTGTATATATGCATATAAATTCTCGGGTTGTGTTGAAGGCTGATAATGAAGTGCGTGTATGATATGCTTTGTTTTCCATGAAGTGTCTGTTTCATGTATTTTCTTTTATTTGCAGCGAAAGCTACTTATGTGCATATTTAATTTATTTATCTGGTTTTTTTGGTTGCTGTATTGTGTTTCTTGTATACGAACGATCGATGTACATGCACGCCGAATGCGCATCGGAGTAAGATCTCCGTCAGCCAAATTGCATTTAGCTCCTTACTCCTTTTTCTGTATAAGACAGAAATAAACTTCGAACTTCGAACTCGTGCTTAACAAAAACAGAGCTTGTAGGCGTGTGCACACCCGATAAGCGGGAACAATGTGCAGCGTTGAGCTGCAGCGTCATGCATGCTGCACCTCGACAACGTAGGACAGAATTGCGCAGTTCGGTGGAACGAAGCGGACGGACATCACCTCTAGAGCAGGCAGTCTTATTCTACATAATATATAGTTCACGCGCTGCTATCGCATTCATTGATTCGCCCTTGTGGCGAAGCTGGGACTTTTAGAATCTCATCCCAAGCGTTTACCTCATGTTCGGCTTGCTCCGATTGTTGGGCGGTGTCCCGGAGTCCTTGGGAAATGGCGCGCAGAACTTCGCCCAGTTGGATAGCTTCCACGCCCAGGCTCTGCGACTCCGTCTCAATTGCCCCTTCCAACGCCTGCTCGCTCTCTTGCGACTCGGCTGCGGAAGCTGCAGGCGAAAGCGTGCGTTGCAATACCCCGTTGGATGCCATTGGCAAAAAGAAAAAGAAAAACAAAAACAAACAAGAAAGACCAATACACTTTGGTAACAACGGTGCTGAAGGAGCGTTGGAAATCGTAAATGTACCGGAGAGCTGAATTCAGTCATTACTCTTGTGTAGGCTAGTGGCATCAAGAACAGTATGCAGAATTCAAAATAAAATCAGATGTCTTAGGCGGTTTTATTATAACATTCGTATTAACTAGTATGGAGTACATAATTTGGTGTGGATAAAATGGTCACAAATTCATCTGAACCAAAATATTTAAAGAATGCCAGTGAGTATTGACCCTGCGAGAAGACATAAATGCACCGCTCACCGCGAGCTCTCATTCATTACTCGGTTAACGAAGCTATAGAGGTTCGGCAAGCTATAGAGGTTCCGCAACATAACTGAGCATATTGTCACTAGTTCGGTGACCTTACAAAGAAAGGAAAGGTGTTTAAGAAACTCACCACAAAATGCCGCACATCCGATGAGAAAGAATGCCAATATTACTTGCTTCATGGCGCCTGGAAAAAGAAAAGATGGCCATTCCCGTTAAGCGCAGTTGTTAAGCGTAACTGCGCTAACAGACACGAGTAGATCACCTTCATTAAACCGCCTTATCACTTCTGATAAAGTGTTCCGAGCAAAAGGTGAGGGTACCGTTTTGATTACAATCTGCACCGTTGATACAATAATGCCTCAGCGGAGAGCTTCCTCGTTGCAAGGGGTGGTGCAGGATGAAGAGCTAAGGGGAGATGAGAATTAACGTGGCGCACCCTGCTAAGATGTCCCTTGACTTGCCGAACCAAAGACGTAAAAACTTTCCCGCTGCGGTTGCTTCCTAAAAGTGAATCTGGGAAAGGGAGCCTAATAAGACAGTCCAGAATATTTTTTTAGGCGCAGAACTTGTATTGCACAAATATTTCACGTTCGGGGTTAAGCTCAGGAAGAAAAATTTTCTGCCCCCTGCCTTGATGGAAATTTAGTGGTTTCGCTTGTTGTTAGCGCCAGCGCTAGATTTGTGCCAGGAAACGCACGTGGACCATGTAGCACGATGCCGCGAATGAAAAGGCAGGAAGTTTGTATGTATTCTACGAACGCCTAAAGAAGTGTGACCACACTGCTTTAAGGTTTAGAAATGGCATAACGATGTCGCAAGCGACGTCGTTATGTCATTTCTTGTGGTGATTTAAAAAAAAAGAAATATTTAATTTGGTCACCCTGAGCGTAAGAATACCATTTAGAGTACGAGAAACCACGTCTGAAAAAATACCAAAACGCCGCAATAGCACTGAATGCGTATGTTCCGACAAACGTGTTACGTCTGTTTCCGGTGTACACGGTGGGCTGCACTTTTGTTCATAGATAGTGCTCAAAGCTCTTTGAATGATTAGCCAAATAAAGCGTATTCATCACTTTCCATAAGCAAGCCCATGCTTCTCGGCATTTCGTAGGCGGCATTATAGTTCAGTTATCTTTGCATGATGATCATACGGAATGCATTATATCAATATCGCTCTACCCCGTTTATAGCGGCAGTTTTGTTTTACCTCTTGCCCATGTTTGCGGGAGCAAACTCCCGCAGTCTTTCTTGGCTATGTAGCTAATTGTGTCACGCGGCGCGGGTAAGTGCTCCAAATTGCAAGTGGGGCAATAGTTATCTGAAGATAGGTAGCGTGCACCCGTTAAAGGCCCATGTAACGTCGCTCGCACAAATAGTTTTATAGCCTTCAGCCAGCCCTTCGTCGTCCCCTGTCATACTGGTTAGAAAGGATGGCTCGGCACGGTTTTGTGTTGACTACAGGGCACTGAAGAGTATTTCGAATAACAGGATAAGTGCAAATAAGAACGTGCCACTGCTTTTGTAAATATTTTTGGCCATTCACGCAGAAGGGGTCCATGTTACATGGTAGATGTTGGAATAGAAAGGCACAGAAATAGCTGAGAAACGGACAGCGCTGCGCAAAACTGCGCTCGGTGCTTCAGAGCACATGACTTATGTCGCTATAAAGAGAAGCAGCGTAATGGGATGTTAGTTAATGTACTGATTCAACGGAATATCCCCCATGGAACAAGCAAAAAGGTTTTAAACGGCTTGCGTACTCTTCCTTGAAATTCTCCTAGTTATCATTTACTATGCGACACAGGTTTTGCCTAATAAAAGACGGGGACGAGGACGAAAAATTGACCGCCATCCCGCCTAGCGAACATGAATGGCCGGCGAGCTGTATAAAACACCACGTATGCTGATTATCTGGCTTGTACTTCGCCCGTGGGTTGGAATGACGTCAAACAGCCCTTTCGAAAGCACCTGAAATGTATATCTTTACCAGGAACACGTTGAGGGGGGTTGTCATTGTTCACTGGCGTCTTATTATCGAACATGCGGTTTTGTGGCTTATTGTGTACTTTTCTTCGTGGTTTTCGACTCTCTCTCAGGCAGGGAAGTGGCACATGGTTTGTTAGTACGATATTCTTCGCCTAGTCATGTAAGCTACTAACACAGTAATATTCTTTCAGCCCACAGTACTAGTATCCACAAGTGACACATGAGCTTTTGTCGAAAAGCCTTCATCCGCACACAATTGTTATTAGTGAATATTTAGTTATATGCTGGCATGCCTGATGGCAAATAAAGATGTGCCGCTTGCGTTCGCTTGTTAACTTGGAATGTTCTGCTCACATCACAAAATTTACCGACCACTGATAAGTATACAGCTACACTTAAGAAGATAAAAAAAGGAAATGTCGATGTGGAGCTAGTGCCGTCGCTAGTGGTGTGTGCATGTTTTTTTTTTTTGTTGCAGTTGTTGCTTGCAGCCGCCCCTTAACAGCGGTCATGAGCTCCCATTTTAAGTTCGTTAGCGTTAACTAGATCGCGTCGAAGAAATTCTAGTATCGTCGAAGAAAACAATGGTATCGAGCTAACTCCGGCTTTCCCGAAGCACTCCACCAAAGGAAGCCTTGCGACATATGCATTAGCGGACAAAATTTAATTTCTCGAAGTAAAGTTCCTCAGAATAATCGTAAACTATGACCTAACTAATGCCTACACACATGATAGATCGCAATGCAAATGAATGAGAAAACATAATTCTTTTATTAAGGACGCGACGCGAATGGTGCTCTGTTATGCTAGAGCGCTCACATTTAAAGGCGAAACTTGTGCGTACCCCAACCTTTTTTGTATTAACTAATAAAGGTGACGAACGGCATCTAGCGTGGCGCTGTCTTATCTCTCATCTCCAGTGCTTTCTTAAAACAATAAATCGCCAGAGATTTTCATAAATATCAAACACGGTGGATGAAAACGGAGCAGTAAGTCAACTTTTTCCCTCCATCAAAAAGCAGCAGGCAAGTGTTGATGTCTTAGCAGTAAACGTTACTTACAGGTATTTCTTGACCTGTCGGATTTTGGTGGCAGTGTAGACGTCGTGAGCTTGGGCTAGGTCTCGGTGCGCAAGTGTCCTTTATATGTCGACTGCGGTGTCTGGTATGCAGTTGGTATCGGTCGAAGCTGAAAGCAAACCTCGATAACAGAGACAATAAAGTCCCATGTGGCTCGTGTTTTCCGAGCCACCATTGTTTGCGACTCGTTCGTGGATTTACCGCGACTGATACTTGCTCATTAGGATTTGTCATTGTCAGTTCAAAATGGGTATTTCCTTCTATGCGGGCGCTACGTCGGCCTTCAGGTTGTCACTCCTGCACGTGCTGTACGTCAGTTTTTCGTGCATCGACGATTACGGAGCTGCTATACCGTCCCCGCAGTATATCTTTTGACCTTTCAGGATATGCTGTGCTATACCCGTTTCCTTATTGTGATATTTTCGCTTGTATACTCATTTGAAAACGAACAAAGGCAACGATAACAGAGGTTTTGCAGTCATGTGTGAACCTTGCAAACATTGCCATTGCTCAAAGGAAAGAGTGGTAGTTGTGGCGCATGGTTTTAAATGCGAGGCATTTCTTAGCGAACTTCGTCAAGTTTGAGCCTATCTATCTATCTATCTATCTATCTATCTATCTATCTATCTATCTATCTATCTATCTATCTATCTATCTATCTATCTATCTATCTAGCCACCAACGATTTTGTGCTCTCCTAGCCGTTTCACTAACGGGATGTTTACGAAAATTGTTATGCCACAACATGATGGCATGACGAACATAAATGACAGGTCATAACAGGAAAATCATGACATGCATGTCATGAGTGGCATGATTTATATGCCACGGTCTTGATGGTCTCCTGGCTGTTTCGCTAATGGGATGTATGCGAAAATTGGTATGGCACAACAAGACTGCCTGACGAACATAAATGGCGGGTCATAACATGAAAATCATGATATGCATGTCATGAGCGGCATGATTGACATGCCATGGTCTTGGTGCTCTCCTGGCCGTTTTGCTAATGGGATGTACACGAAAAGTGGCATGCGACAACGCGACGGCATGACGAACAAAAATGACAGATTATAATGACATGCACGTCATGGGCGGGATGATTTAGATGCCACGCGTTTCGTTAATGGGATGCATACGAAAATTGGTATGACACAATACTGCATGACGATCATAAATGACAGGTCACAATATGAAAATCGTGACATGCATATTATGAGCGGCATGATTTACATGCCACGCGTTTCGTTAATGGGATGTATACCAAAATTGCTGTCGCAGAGCACGACTGCATGACGAACCTGAATGACAGGTCATAGCATTAGAATCATGACATACGTGTCATGAGTGCTCTTGCGGTGGTTTCGTTAACTTCATATGCACCAAACTCGCTACAGCGAGACAACAATGCAAATCCATTTTACATTCCTGATGCGTGCTTCGCATTTCCTACATTCCCACTGCACGTGGGATCTGCTAATTTTTTAATGTGGTTTATTTACGAATGTCTTGTTGTTGTTGTTGTTACTGATTGATGATAGTCTCCTCACTAAGTTTACTGCCTCATCACAGCTGTTTTTATAGCTTATCGGAAGATAAATGGACCTCCTTGTAAAATATGTTTTGCCCGAAGACATTCCTAATATTAGCCAAGTATCGTAGAAGACGTATCTATAATTTTAAATGTATGATTGGAACGGCGGACGTGCCTCGTGGGGCAAGGGAATTGATTGATTGATTGATTTGTGCGGTTTAACGTCCCCAAGCCAGCGCTGATTATGAGAGACGTCGTAGTGGAGGTCTCCGGAAATTTCGACCACCTGGGATTATTTTACGTGCACTGACATCGCACAGCACACGGGCCTCAACATTTCGCCTCCATCGAAATGCAGCCGCCGCAGCCGGGATTCGATACCGCCACCCTCGGATAAGCAACCGAGTATCACAGCCACTAGACCGCCGTTGCGGAGCCTGAAATAAACGAAATCGAGGTGCAGCCAGACGTAGGAAGAGCAACGTGTTGGGAGTTCGCACAGTTCGAAACATTACTACTGAGTTCGTCTCTCAAGATCTTCGCTCGCTGTGAAATATAAATATTGGTGTGTCTATACATGTAATTAGAGAGAAATACATCTGAGAAGAGTGCCAAAGCTTATGAGGTTCAGAATTGGACTTTTGGACAGATGAAAAACTTTTGTGAGAAAATTTTCAACAAAAAAGGACATGGGACATACCGAGGCCTAGAAAGCGCATAAAGGGGCATGTGCCTCAGCAAAAAAAAACAAAAAAACAAACAAACAGGAAATCGTGCACGTGCACAGTATAGAAAATTTTACCAGAACAGGAAAAAAAAAGAAGGAAGGCTGCAACACGAAAAAGAAAAAAAAACGCAGACCGGCGCTCGTCTGTGACCACCGTGTTCTTGTCTATCATCTCCTTTCTCACGGGTTTCGCCAATTTGCTCTCATAAATGATGCACTAATTCCCCCGTGAGTTCACCCAAGAAACTGTAGGTTTAGCAAAATCAGCGAGTACAAAAGGAAAATAGGTAGCTAGGGTTTATGGAGGTGTGCTAATGTGAAAGCCACATTTCGTGATCAAGAATAATATTATACTCATATTAAGTATCTGTGTTTGTTTTTAACTGCTTTGTTTTTATTCCAAAGACTCGAGGTAAGGGCTCGCACAGCCACATACATGCTGCTGCGGCATCACGCTTCCGTAAACGATTAGGGGGAGGGGGAAGCGTTCATATCTGACGGTATAAAAGTAAGCAAGACTGACTCGTGGTTATGTATGAAAGACCTATAGTGATTATTTCAATGATATTCGTACATCTTGGCAGAAAGCACCTAGGTTGCGAAAATAATTTAATATTTTGCGGAGCTGTCCACATTGAACTCATAGATGGAGCTCTAAAATATTTAAATTCTCGAGTACCCCTGTGCCTTGTGACAGGATAAGTATATTTTACTAACAAACTATATTCCTAATATATGACTTCCTACTACATTTTATTCGTTGGCTATGCGTGCGTCACACACTCATATGCAACATAAAAGTAACAGGTAGAGTGCAACAGTGAAACTGGGTAGCTAGTTTCATCATTGCGATCCTCATCAGCCTATTGTTAAGTCCACTGCAGGACGACTTTCTCCCACAACGATTTTCAATTTGCCCTATCCTGAGCGAGTTGGTTCCACTTTACGTCCGCGAAATATGGAATTTCATCGTTCCATCTAACCTTTTGTTTGCCTCTGTTACGTTTTCCTTCTCTTGGTATAAATTACGTCGCCCTCATGTCCACCGGTTATTCCACCGCATGGCACGTCCTGCCAGGTTCATTTTTATTTTAATTGATATAAGAGTATGAGGTACTCCTTTTCGTCCTCTGATCCACACCGCTCGTTTTTCATCGTAGCGTTGATGATGATGATGATGACGATGATGATGATGATCCTTCAATTTTCAATTTATCGTAGCGTTACGCCTATCGTTTTCCTTTCTATTGGACGCTATGTGCTCCTTAACTTCATCTGTATTCTTTTTAGTTATGTTCTATGTTTCGGCACTGTACGTTAGTACCGGAAGAACGTAATGATTAAGTACTAGTCATGATATGAGAATGTCTCCCGAATACGCTCCAGCTCATACTTCTTCTACGGACGATTTCCTTTCCATGCTTAGGCGTCTCTGTTAGTAACCACCCCATATATACGTGTTTGTGCACACATTCTAAGGGTTCACTGCTAATTTTAAATTCGCGTTCTTTAGCTAGACTGATCAGCATAATTTTAGTCCTTTGCGTCAATTCATTCTTAGTACCATTTTAACAATTTCGCAGTTGAGGTCTTCAATCATCATTTGTAGTCCGTCACACCGTCTTGCTAAATAGCACAAAGTCGTCTGTAATGCTTAAGTTGCTGAGATGTTCTTCGTCTATTATAGTTCCGTTTTCTTCACAGTCCAGACGTTTGAAGACTTCCTCTAAACATGCGGTAAATAACATCGGGAAGATTGTATCTCTGTGATAACATACGGGTTCGAGAGCGAAACCAAAACTGAGCGACGCCGGAGAAGAAGAACGGGCGCGAACTCCTGGGACAAGAGCGCGTGCCAGCGTTCGAAGCAGTTCAGTGTTCGAGCTAGGCGGTTCTCGGCTGGAGGTCCGGTCCGGGGAACCTGGTGACGTCCTCTTGGCGCTGTACTGTTCCTGCGTTCCGGCTGGGTGACTGGCCGAGGGACCAGGCGATGCACCGCTGTTCCGGCTGCCGTCCCAGGCAGCTGACCCCGTTCGGTTGCCGTGCCGGGTGGCTTAACTCGTGTCCGGGCTGCTGCCAAAGGAACATAGTTGCCGCTGTGCTACCGAGCTGCCGCGGTGGCTCATACCCCTGCTACGGCACGAAGCCGTGCTGTGACGTGGGCTGACGCACGCTGACGTCAACGAGCCGGGCATCGCGTCGACTGACCGAAGTCCGCGCCGAGGCGTCGACAGTCTGCCCCGCACGCTTCACACGGCGAGAGACTTGATTTATCAAGACTTTGTTGTCTGTTAAAGCATTTCAAGTTGCTAGCTAATTGTAGCTAAATTATTGAGTTGTATATGTGCTTAGATTTTTTCATGTAAATAGTAGAGTTAGTGTTTTGTTTGTGTGTGCACTCGTGGCTCGATTTTGTTCCTTTGCTGAGCGGTCCTGGGCCGACACGATCACAACCCCCTCTTTCCATCACAGTCTCCCTCTCTTTATCGAAATTTATCTGCTCCTCTCATGTAGGAATGGTGTGGCTGTGCTGTGCTTGCATATGCTACTCATGATTTCAACTTACACGTCAAGAACTCCTCGTCGAAGTGAAGCTTTATGACTGCTTGTATTTCTATGCAATCAAATGCTTTCTCGTAGTCTATAAACGCCATATAAAGAGGTTTGTTATATTCAGCAAAGTTCTCATTTATTAGGTTGCTAGCATGGACGTAGTCTCCTGAGGAATAGCCTTTTGTAAAACCAGCTCGCTTTCTTGCTTGGTCGAAGTCTAGTGTTTCTGATATCACAGCAGAAATTACTTTGGTAAATTGCTTGTATTTTACTGGGAGTAGGGTCATTGGTCTGTGGCCCCGCCACGGTGGTCTAGTGGTTATGGCACTCGGCTGCAGATCCGAAGGTCGCGGGATCGAATCCCGGCCGCGGCGGCTGCATTTCGATGGAGGCGAAATGTTGAGGCCCGTGTGCTGTGCGATGTCAGTGCACGTTAAAGAACCCCAGGTGGTCGGAATTTCCGGAGACCTCCACTACGGCGTCTCTCATAATCAGAGCTGGTTTTGGGACGTTAAACCCCACAAATCAATCAATCATTGGTCTGTGATTCTTCAACTTTTTTACGTCACCTTTCCTGCGTATTAGGTTTATATTAGCGCTTTTCTTCAGCTGAGTGGTGCACTAGATGCCTTCATAGATTTCATGAAGAGCGGCGCAACCCCTTCATGCATTATGTCTCGCCCGTCTTTGATCAATTCGGCTGTTACACCGTCTGCTGCTTCATCGTGGGACATGCCTTTGAGGACTTTTATGACTTTGTCACTGGTAGCACACGAGGCCGTAGAGTCCTCCTGTGATTTGATTTCTATTAATGTTGCATGGTCTCTCTGGTGGATGTGCATTTCAGGGTAGCAAACTTCTGTTACCCTTACTATTTTGTTTGTCAGCGTCCGGGCCGTCTTGCCGCCCGCTACCACCACTCAACTAAAAAAGAAGGGCCCTTTATTGAAATTAACTCAGAACACTGTGAAGAGCAATCACAGATATTCGCGACCACCCACACTCGCCCCCAACCTTGACCGCGCCGACTACACACAGACCGCAGGCGTGCGCCCTTTGCCGGCATCGCACGCCTGGCGCGCACGCTCAGCGCACAATTTTCACGACTGTCCACCGCCGACTGTCCGATCCGCGATTCCGTTGTCGTTTTCCAAGCAAGCATGTGACCCACGCGCATCGTTGGCGCGAAGGGCATGTTGAGCTGGAATCAGCCTGGCGATGGGCGTGTGTCCAACACGTAGAAAGAAGTGAATGATAAGGCTACCTTGTTTTTTTTTTTTTTTTGGCGCATGCATTTTGTTTTGTCCTAAGTGTAGTTCCTTTTTGGCCGATTTATTGCTGGTACCCCCTTTTTCTATTACTCTATTTCGCTGACGTTGATGTTGCTTACATCTCTTTCCCTGGATTTACTGATCACCTTTGATAACTCTGCGAATTCCAGTTTACCTTTTGACGATTGCACTTGAGGTCGTTAGCGGATTGGCATAACTTGCTTACATCTTGCTTACATCTTGCTATTATGTTTCACCCCCACCTAGTAGTAGTAGTAGTAGTAGCAATTTTATTTTATTTCTTGTAATACAAGAAAAAGGATGCAGCAGGCAAAAGGCGTTTCATGCGCCTGACAAAGGCCCCTGCACCTAAAGTTCGTCACAGATACACATTTTCCCTTCTTTCCTTTTTTTTTGCATATACAACAATCAACATCAAAACCCCGACATGTCATGTATCATATGCGCGCGGAATACGATAATAAAGAAAAAAGCAACACGTTTATACACTTAACATAGTGCGGATACACTTGTCTTGCACATAAGAACAAAAGCTCGATGCATCGTATACCAAAGCAATCGCCATCTCGATTGCTTTGGTAATGGTTGTGTTTACTTTTTCTGAATCGTCGTTGTTTTGGTCTAAAGCATCGGATCTCTTTCTAGGGCGGCAATAAATTATTCGTTATTTGCTAAAATGCCACATGCACCTTTGCTGCCTTGGAATAGCCGGTCGTTTATTTTGAATCGAATGAAACGGAGTTTGTTCCATCGCTGTAGCAAGTTTTGGTTACCTCAATGTTGGTAGCCGCCAAGACGGCATAAATTCGGATGTACTTGCGAGCTGTGCATATTTGATCTTGAAATTCAGCCCTCGTGCTTTGTCATGTGAAATTCGCGGCATGAAAACAGATGTAAAATATACTTTAGTAAGCATAGAGGATATGCAACTAACCGTGTGCTCGTAAATACAAGAATATATGCCACCCTTTGCTGTCCGCGTTCAGGAAAGTGTCATCATGGACGGCGGCGCAGCTTTTTGCCATCTTGTTTACTTTGTTTTATGCAGACGAGCGCAAACTATAAAGGTTGCCCCTTGTACTCCTTCTTTCATAAGTTGTGTTTTAGAGCGCAGCTCTTATGTGCCCCTCCTGTGTTGAGGGTCGTCCGTCGGTCCTTCTTGAAACCAAACGAACGAGCGAATAAACACAGTGAAAGATGCCCTGGCTCGCGCGTATCAAGCCAGGCCACGCTAATATAGGTTGGCTAACAAAGCAACCTTAATAGGTTGGTTTGTTTATACTGGCGGTATACTTACATATATCTATGTAAGCGGGTTTCTTACCTAGTAACCTTCCACGAGCCATGAGAACCGGGCATTTCTCGCCACGGACACAGAGCCTGCGAGTTCCATTTTATACAGTGGACGACGCATCCGGCGACGGTGGGCACTTCGTCGGTGCTGTGCACTGAGACTCCGCAGGAACGCGAACATACATGTCTCGCTAACAATCAGTTGCTCAAATTATCGCAGCATAGACACGTGCGTACATATGGCTGACTTTTCGCATTACGCAGCTTCGTAATCGTCGATAAATAATTTTTTCGTACTTTCCTTGCCTATGCGTGTCGCTATGTGAGACCGAATTGTTGTTGTTTTGTGGGGTTTAACGTCCCAAAACCAGTTCTGATTATGAGAGACGCCGTAGTGGAGGGCTCCGGAAATTTGGACCACCTGGGGTTCTTTAACGTGCACTGACAACGCACAGCACACGGGCCTCAACATTTCGCCTCCATCGAAATGCAGCCGCCGCGGCCGGGATTCGATCCCGCGACCCTCGGATCAGCAGCCGAGTACCTTAGCCACTAGACCACCGTGGCGGGGCATGTGAGGCCGAAGCATCATATTTTTTTTAGCCTCTGAAGGTTCCGAGACATGCATGTATGGTCTGCAGCGAAAGTTTGTGGACGCAAAACTTAAGAAAAAATATCCATTATCGCTTGGCCCTGGAACATAGACCTGAAGCAAATGTTCCGTCCTATACATCGCAACAACCTCTACCCACTTAAACGGTTCTTTGAAACTATACTTAGAGGCTGAGCTTCAAGATAGTTTTTCTGAGAGTTTCGCGTCCCGCAAATTTTTGATATTGACTGTACATGTCTCTGGAAGACAGTTCCAAACGCGATGTGCGCCACCACGCGTACACTTGAAAAACCAGAATTACACCCAGCTCCTTTTTTCCCAGTAAGGGCTTCTACATGTAGAGAATTTTCCTCTTTTACTCTCGACATTCAGTTTCCATACCATGGGCTATGTTTATGCCGCTCGTCGGATATCGCTTCATTTTTAAATTTGATTTTGTCTAGCGGATGATTTTCGTTAGGTCCGCTCGCGAAAAATGGTGTTTACTTCGTTGCGAGTTTTCAAGGGGTGCGTGCTTCATGTTAGTTCGTTTATTGCTGACAGCGCTGCAACTTCAGGTGTTCTCTGGTGGGCGCTGGTATACACGAAAGATTTCGCTGTATGCGAATAATTCCACACCGTGCCTGGTCATTTTGCGTGCGTGTATGTATGTATGTATGTATGTATGTATGTATGTATGTATGTATGTATGTATGTATGTATGTATGTATGTATGTATGTATGTCCGTGTGTGTGCATTGTTTTTCGTAAAACGATTTATTCGTGTTAGTAAAGCGATTTTGATTCCTAACTTCATTACTATAATCCTTGAAAAAAAATGAAATTACGCCTTTTTTAGATAATCTTGCCGCCTTATGGCAGCTCTAAGGAATCAGGGAAAATGCATTTTGGCATACACTACTTCAGAGACGTAATGTGAGCAGAAAAATAATTCACCCTACGGAGGTGCATTTAGAGAAAACATCTGACCCTCGAAGGGTTGAATTTTTAATCACTAAGCAAAATTACTAACCTCACTGATTTTGAAACCTTGAACGTATTGACACATAAAACGCGCGATTATCTTGAGATAAAAAGGACAAGCACCTTAAATGCCTTGACATGACAAGGAAGCTTATTTATTATGGCGTCATGCTATTAGCTCAAAGGAAGTGGTTCGGTTCTAGCTCGCAGAAGCCACTTTTTGGCATAAGCGAAACTCACAAGCGAAACAATTCATTTATTCTAAATACTCAAGGAAAGACAGTGTTACGCTACTGCGCAATCGCGCTGCAATACAGACATTTCAAACTCGCCGGCGCGTTGCCTCTTTGAAAATGATGTACTGTTATATCGCGATAAGCTTACAAGCTTACTGTTAATATGAACGACTACATCAAACTCCCCTACCTGTGTTCTTCTAGACTTAATCATAGAAAGTGTATCAGACCATATATAACACGCTGCCATACATACAAGTATTCTTTTTTTCCCGTCTACCATTGAAAAATGGAAAGTTCTGCCACACGCTTGCATGAATGCTGAATCCTTGGAGGCGTTTACCACCAAAATCGAGCAATTTCTTTTTGTGTGAGCCTTTGACATTGCAATAGTTGACATTTTTTAAAGTCATTCTGAGATTCCTGTAAATGTAACACTGCGCCATGTAAAATTGAAATTATATGTTGTTCCTTTTGAATTGTGTAGATAACGTTGTCGCGAAAAACTGCGTTGAAGTGATGTGATAACTTTTGTTCTGTTTTTATGTTGTGAAATTGGGCTGTGCATTGACTGTTCACTCCTGTATGGGCCTTTATTAGGCCCACAGTATGAAATAAATAAAAATAATAATAATAAAGAAGAACACCCGCGTGCTTAGCTATAGGTACCTGCTAAAAATTTTCAGCTGGTCGAAATCAATCTGAAGCGCTTCGCGAAGGCGGTCCTCTGAACGTTGTAGTTTTGTCATCTACACGCCCTAAAGTATTATTAACTGCACCTGGTTATCTGAAGAAAAACTCCAACACAAAGTGTTATATATATAGAGGGAGGTGAGTAGGAAGGCAGGGAGTTTAACCAGAAGTTCGCATCCGGTTTGCTACCCTGCGCTGGGGTGAGGGCAAAAGGGGATCAGAAAGTGGACAGAGAAAGAGGTGCGAGGACAGAAATAACAGTGACATTAAAAAAAAAAACGCTGCTCGATTCATGGTTAGGGT
Source organism: Hyalomma asiaticum (assembly GCA_013339685.2). Lineage (NCBI taxonomy): Eukaryota > Metazoa > Arthropoda > Arachnida > Ixodida > Ixodidae > Hyalomma > Hyalomma asiaticum. The sequence goes on from CM023482.1 coordinate 58,496,061, forward strand.
AACGTAGATAATTATATAGAAATATTAGAAGACAACCTGAAATGCTTTGTTTTAAATGAAGTATAAGATTACACACCTTGAAGAAAGGTCTATTTCCTACAAGTTAATGGTGGCTGCAGAATATGCATAGCAGCGACTTCGTTGCACTCATTGCACTGCCACACGTAACCCATGGCAACGGTGTTTTATCAATACTTTTACGGCGGACCATCTAGAAAAAGGAGGCGGGGTGTTGCCAGAAATGTCACAGCTGGGAAAACAAAGCCTTCTTCTTCAATTAATTTCTGAAGTTCTATGTCCGAAAACCACGATATGATTATGAGAGACGCCGTAGTGGAGGGCTCCGAAAATTTCAGCCGCCTCGCGTTCTTTACCGTGTGCTGACATCAAACACCATACGGGACTTCACATTTCACCTCCATGGAGCTGAAACCGCCTCGGCCAGGATTCGCTTCCGTGACTTTCGGACCAGCAGTCGAGCGCCATAGCCACTAGGCAACCGTGGCGGTGCCAATCCTTTTTATTTAGCATTTAGTTCAGAGACTGCAAAGATTCCACAGTGTCCGCGAAGGGTGTTGCCGTAGTTCTTTATTCACTGAAGTGACTTCTCAAAGTGTTTCCTGACATTGCCCAGCGATTTCGCGAGGTCTTCGCCGAGCTTCTTGATGGCCTGAAGAAATTCTCCAACGAAGTATTCCTCGGCCTGAAAACATCAAATGCCGTTTTAGCGAGCGAAATAAACGCAGGTGGCACAGTCGTAAATTAAAAGAAAATGACTTCTCCTTAAGCCACTTTGCATAAACTCAACATGAGAAAAGAAGTTTTAAGGTAACATATCTGAAGCAATGCCAAGAAGGTAAAAATCCATATATTCATCATAACTAACGCAAAAGAAAGGCCATTACTGAAATCAGCCATGATATGGCATGATAGAACGTATGAGTGGGCTTGTTGCTGGTTAACCATGTTGTAGCAGGTGGCGCGCCCAGCCACGGTGGTCTAGTGGCTAAGGTACTCGGCTGCAGATCCGAGGGTCGCGGGATCGAATCCCGGCCGCGGCGGCTGCATTTCGATGGAGGCGAAATGTTGAGGCCCGTGTGCTGTGCGATGTCAGTGCACGTTAAAGATCCCCAGGTGGTCGAAATTTCCGGAGACTTCCACTACGACGTCTCTCATAATCACAGCTGGTTTTGGGACGTTAAACCCTACAAATCAATCAATCAATCAATCATTAGCAGGTGGCGCACAGTTAGGGACAAAGAAGAAGCGAGGAAGTGAGGACTGGGCACTTTGTCCCTAACTGTGCGCTACCTGCTACAGCATGGTATGGCAGTATGGCTTGCTCGTGCTCACTTTTCTGGTATTCGTTTAGACAAAGAGCAGTTTCGTGCCTGAATGACGGATTATAATTTTTGCCCTCGGAACACCACGTCGGCCCCTCTCCGAAGGCATGACTTTTAAGACGTGTAAATCAATATAGTTATTCCTTGTGAAATTTAAGTTGAACGCTATATTACGGGATTCTTATACGAATTAGTACTAAATTTCATTAACTTTTATTCAGTTTCATAATTCACTTCCTTCTTTCCATATAGCACAGGGAGACAGTGCATACAAAAGAGGGTTCACCTTGATTCTAAAGCAGAAAAGTGCACATCCAAGATACCGATTGAAGCTAGAGGTAGTTTAATATAGAATACACGCCCTAGATGTATCTGGCCCTAGGTAGAATACACGCTCTATCTGACTAAGAGGAAATTCAAAACACCTATGGCAAAGTAAAATTTAAAGTGTTACAATGGTTTTTAAGTCCAAGAGTAGGACAATGGCAATTTTTGAATTCTTTTTGAATACGATATTTTCTTGAGAGGGCAAAGTGAGTAGACTGACTTTCAGTATGATGCGCATAAATTAGTATGCTGACGCTGAATTTGAGCAGAAATGCTCACGATAGCTGATATTCTATAAACAGCACACTCAAGTTCATATTTTCATTAACTTACTCGATGCACTGTGAACTGATTTTGCAAAGTTCTGGTTCAGGTAGCAGGGTGCATCCTATTCACCATCACCTAAACATTGAAAGTTGGCTCATTGTCGGAGTAGATATGAAAACCGAAGTCTGTATAGCGTCATCTCTTATATGAGTTCTATGGAAAGCATTGACATTCATTTTGACTCGTTACAGAGAGCAAGCATGGTATAGTGCGCCATAAATTATCCCCGCAGAAGCTTTTTTCTGTTCCTAGGCTTTGAGTTACGTGCGTATGAGCTCATTCATATCCTCGCTGAAATTTCATATTAGATCAACATTATTTTTCTTAACCGTATGCAACCTGAAAGCGCGACTTTCTTGCTAACGACTGCTAGAAGTAAAGGTCGTGGGACAAATTATGCGAAAAGGAAATTGCAGAAAGGAAGTCTAGCCTCGAAGAATGCACAGAACAAGGGCTTGTGAGACTCATGACATTACTTTCTGTAAAATAAGGTTTTTGATATTATGCGCTTTGAACTCAACCAACAAGGAGATAGTTTAGGCAGGTCCATGTGTTTTCCTGCCTCGAAAGCCAAGCTAACAGCTGTTGTAGAAACGAGCGCTAATCTTCTATTAGGCCATCTTCCAGGACATTGTGCATGTTCTTAGCCACAACTGTTCAGGCCTGTCCATTGTTGTGTGCCTGACCTATGTTTCTGGGCACCAGGTATAGCAACAAAGTGATGTCTGAATATGTTTTGTGGATTGTCCTTTAACACAGCTAGAAAGGTTATGACCACCGATTGGGTAAATGGCAGCGATTAAAGCATAGCTTGCCCCTGTGCTCGTGATAATGTTCTCAAGCCACACAACGGCGGGAAACGCATAAACGAGCTTGAAAATTAGGACGCAGAATCCATTTGGGCGCCAGAACTCCCACACTTACAGCAACAGTTTGGGGCGCTTGCATGGTACTACGTCGTGTAAAGATTGGTACAATTTAAATGTATGCGCATCACAACTTAAGACAACAAATATAAAGGTATGTGGGCTTCCACCTTAACACGTAAGACACCAGACTCTGAATGACTGTAATGTGAGTAACTAAAGAACTGAATAAAATACCTAACATAATTTTTAGAAATGAGGCTGAATACAAAAGGTACTACAAGCTTTTCGTTACATCTTATACTTAATGATGTGAGGTGGCTGGTAAGATCATTGAACATCTTTAGCTTTGTGTCATATGACCTCAATTTTAGTGAACTCCAACAAGCACGTAAGATTATTCCAAATCAATTACTACTCTGTTGACATCCTTTGAGGTGCTATTGCCACCATTACGTATCCTGTGTGCTTGAACTATGCAAAGTGCTCATTTCATATTATGCAAGGCACTCCCCTCTAGAGCTTTGGCGTTGCATTGCTGTGCGTCTGTTCGCAAATTTCGCTTCTCACTCTGGCAGATTCATTTAGATGAGTGTATGAAAGAAAGAAAACGCCGCTGGTGTATTCTAATTTATATGCTCTAGGAATTCCTACGTATTAAACATTATTCGACACATCTCCGTAATGGCTCATGTTATGGATCGGACAACACAGAGGAATCTCAAACTAGGCGAAAGATTCTGTTTCACGGGGTAATCATAATTCCGTAATGTTCAATCTATTATCAGGCACTCTAAAGCGGAGGCTTCTCGCAATGATGGCCAATGTACCCTCTCCTCTGGAAGCTGTTTCCATTTCATGCCCTTCCATTAATTGACTACCATGCCTAAATCTTACCTGCCCTCAGCGGCGTCTCCCATCCCTTGGTACCCTTTCTGTCGCCCCACTTGAGCGCCGGTTGTCTGTCCTACGCACTGTGTGGTCAGGTACCTCAGCATATCCGTCCACTTTGCCATTTTTCTATGTCTTAATGGCTCGTGTCTCATTTTTCGCTTTTTTCTGCGCGTTGTCCTGAACATTTTCTCAAGTTTCTTTGCTCTCCTTGAAGTTTCTGCCCCGCGTTTTGGTAGTGGTGAAATGAAATAGGTTGTACACTTTCCGTTTGGGAGTCAGTCATAGTTGACCGGCACAGTTTTGGAACATCTACTGTATACCCACCAGCACAACCTTATTCCTTACTAGACGGCAAGGACTCCACGGCAGGTGTTATATACTATGTCCACGCTACGTTCCGACGTTCCGACTCTGATAATGCCTGTGACGGAAAGACTTGTCATATTGCAAGCCCGTCATTTTAGTAGTTCCGTCTGCGTGAAGCTCGTCTTCCAAGGGGAGAACTTACCATCGCAAGTAAAAGTCGGTCATTTTCGGCAAGCCGTGCGGCCCTTTCAGCCAAGACCGCTTCAGCGTTGGAATTGCTTTAAGATGGGTAACGTTAGTGCTGTGTGCACGAAATCCGCCGAGTCCTCGCGGTGCTCAGAGTTGCAGAGTACGGCGCCTGGCAAGCAAAACATCGTAAATGCGGCCACTGTGATGGCCCACACGATGCATCTTCAAAGGACTACCCGTATATGAAGAAGGAGATGCAAGTTTTGAGGCAAATGTTCAGAGGTGATTCAACCCACAGGGATGCTGCTGCCAAGATATGACGTCGGCCTTCTTGTCGAAGGAGGCCTTCTAAATTTACAGCCAAGGCTACAGATGCGCCTCTTCCGCCCCCTAAGAACTAATCACTGCAAGTCTCTGGCAATACCAGCAAAACGCTTCCTAAAAGGACAGAGGTGTCACTGGCCCGCCTGACGCGTGGCCGGCGGTACCAACGACAAATCCATTAGCGGAACCGCTGCCCCTTCCCCCGAAAGTTACTTCAGAACGGCACAGTGGCGACAGTCACAACAAGGAAGTTGTAGCCATTAAAGGCTCTCACGAACAGTCTTAGACTGCTTCTAAATAGCATTCACACACCGGCTGCTCAGAGTGCACTCCAAATGTTAGAAGCGCTGAACTCGGCTCAGTCAAGCCTGGCGAAACGCCATGGCTCCTCCTCTCTGCCGCTCTGGCGTAATGCATTCGAAGAAGCTTCGATCTTCCAGTGGAATGCATGAGGCCTCAGGCCTCACATTTCAGATATTCGATCACTCGTGTTCAGGAATCAGTCTCCGATTATTGTTATTTGCGAACCACGCTTTCACAGTGCAATACGGTTATATTGTCAAGAATCTTTCAGGTCTATTACCTCAAACGACTGCATTAAAGTCACCATTTATGTCAGGTGCAATCCTACCGACGTAGAACATGCTGTAACACCGGACGGTAAAAAACAGCACGTGTGCGAAAAGAAAGAACCTCATTTGCGCGCCTGTAGGCGTATATATTTCATCCTCCACTCGTTTAGACACTGTGAGACTTGGCGCACTCTTCTCAGCGACACCTGGGCCGTGGATTATAATCGGTGGCTTCAACGCTCATCACCCATTATGGGGAAGCCCGAAGATGGGTCGTCAAAAAAAAAAACGGCTCTTTTCATTTGCATCGGACCATGAACTGCGCTGTGTAAATGACGGCAATCCTACGTTTCTTCCGGGACTGACGTACACAGCAGCTGCCTGGACCTGAGGTTTTTGTCACAAAGCCTAATCGACAAGGTGCAGCGGTTTCCGGATAACGAAACCTATGACAGTGACCATATTCCCACTTATATAACTGTCATCGGTCTAGGCACGTCGGACATAACCGTTTTTCGAAGCATCGACTGGACAAAATACAACTTACTCACATAGCAGTGTTGCGAAGAAAACGAACAGGTTACTCTAGACAATCTAGACGACATAATCGAAAACGCAGCTCCAGACGCTGCCTAAAGTTTTTCACCGACGGCAAATGTTTTCGAAGAAGAAGCGGAATTGGAGTGACTACAAGCAACCCGTCGTCGAGCTTTTTCTCTTGTCGTGTCTCCTTTCTGTTATCTTTCATTCGCTTCAACCGTTTTTTCTCAGTACGAGGTAGCCAATCGGTGTCAGCAGTGGCTAACCTTCCTGTCTTTTCTCTTTCCCGTCCTCCTACTTCAACATAATATTTAGGTAGTAAACTAAGAATTCATATAAATTATTTTTTTGTTATTTAATTAATAAATAATTAGACGGCTGATAAACTTTAATTACAAGTGATATCAATTGTTTTGGAACTACCTTGGTCTGGTGCATCTTGTACATTCAGCAGAAGTAATTAGGACCTGAAGAGCTAAACAGGTAGGGAACTGCGCCTACTGCACGAAATCTGTAATCGTGCAACGTGTTTTCATCATTAAGCGTCGGCATTAACTCCCAGCGAAATATGCAGCGTTAGTTGTATTAGATGGGGTTCACAGGTGATACAGTTAGGACACATCGAAAACAATAAAATGCTCTCTAAAGGCATATTACCTAACCTGAATGTATTACAAGTGCTTTAGTAATACGAAGGCTTCATGTGCGTACTGCGAAGCGGGACAAATTTCATTCAAAAGGGAAGAAAACACTGAATTGTGCTGAAATGAGTAAATCATCTTAACAGCTGATCCCAGGAAGCGGCTACAAAATTATGAGAGTTCTGAGTATATTTTCCGAAAAGTTCTCTCGGACTGCGCTCTTTCAGTTCGTAGAAAGCATGGCTATTCAATGGCTTTATTTCCAACAGATACGTTCTTTTCTGCAACTAAGACTGTGTACATTCAGCAGTACCATAAATACAGACGGAAATTTGAGAGTCTCACTTGGAAAAAAACAAAAGGCAGCTAAGTGTTCGAAAAATATCGATCAAGATACCTCGTCGTCGAACTTTTGGAACTCCTTGGCACCGGTGCCAGATTCAAATGTAGTGGCGTCCGATAGCCCAAACGCAGTGTCCATACCAGCTTGACTGGTTTCACTCCCGAGAATGGCGCCAACTGAGCCTTCTTCTTTCGCCAGTTTGAATGCCGAAGCTGTGGGGAGATATTTGATGAGATTTAATTAGTGCTCGATTGACACGCAAAAGCTTGACAAGCCGCGATTACATTATTCAATTCCTAAGGTAATTTCCAAATAAAGACTGCATAACAGTTAAATTGCGGGCAAAAAGCGAAATAGACTAAGTGCACTTTCATTAATCTCTACCATCTGATAGCGAACACTTCACATATGAAGTTTAAAGCACTCCTTAAGGCGAAAGCCTTACAGGTCTCGTTCGAAGGAGACCTTCAATAAACGGTGGCGAAAGGAATGGCAGAAGAAACCGTATTATTTTGTCTCGTTCACTTCAGGTATACAAAACCTGGCATTACAGGTTAGAAATGTGCCATACAATGGCATGAGTGACAGGTTATAACAATACTAATACATTGTCGTCATCAAAAACAGCATGATCGACGATAGCATGATGTGTGGCTCATACTCGCGTCGGATACGTAGGTTTGAGTCACCAATTCGAACCAAGTATTCAGGAATGTGGCGTTTTTTTGACAAACTACCTTGACAAAAACAGTTAATTTATGGGTATCATTATCTTTTATGCGAGAAATCGGATGTTCGGTTTACGCAGTGCAAAATTTACGCCGCCATCGATCAACCGATTTTGTTTCCCCGGTAAAGAAGCAGTAGCGAGGTGGAAGATACTCCCAGAACGATAGTTTACGAAGGTTTCACAAGGGAGGCGACATTAATTTCTACGCAGCAGTGGGATATCATTTCAAAGGTAGTAACATTGCACTGTTCTAGAATGCCGGCGATTTGAGAAATTTGTGGCTTTCTGATAATTGAGATATATTGCCCAAGGCTCAAACTCATTGGGAAGTGTTGCCGTGATACCGAATTCCATTAAACGTGCAATGAGCTACAGCCCACAGATTTTTGACCGCTCTTGTGAAGGGAGCAGCTGCAAGCCGGGTTACTAAAGTTCTATCCTAAGTGTTGAGAAATACGCGTTTTTCAGGCTATGTGCGTTATGCTCGCCTCCTGAGCGCGTATTCACAATAACTTTTAGCACTACTCTATTGTGTTTTTTTGCCAAATGAAAATTCCGGCCAGTCGTGAACCTTTTAGTATTTTTAGTGACAGGCACAAAACAACGTCGAGTAAGAGTTCAGAAATAGGCAGCATTCGGAGTTAAGCACATAATTTTGGGAATAGAGTCCAGCAGCTTTTCACATGCGCGACGTTTAAAGGGAGATTGCATTAGGACCGAAGCACTGTATCTGTTTATATCTGTAAATTCTAGTTAGCTTTAATACAAAAGAGCGATGCTCTGGCTAACACTTACCAGAGGCGACAACGAACAGAGTGAAGTACATTACTGTCATTAACCGCATCATGGTGTATCTGGGAAAGAGAAGAAGACATTATTATTTTTCAGGTCCCCCCCCCCCCCCCAAAAAAAAAAAACAAAAAAAAACAAAATAAGAGTTGCATCACTGGTAACGGTATTATTCATTTTTATTGTGCCTTGTTCATAAGACTAACTATAATCACTCTTTAAAAACGAAATATTACAACCATTTCATCAAACCCTGACTAGTGCTAGGTAAATTAAACGGAAAAGCTGACGCCGTGAACGAGACCTGGCGACTGTGCTTTCGAATAGTGCTCCTCAAATGAGTGTTCGGGGATTTAATGGAGCGGGCGAAACCCGCGCCTACGAAAGAGGGGCTTTTATTTTGGGCGGGGGAGTCAGTTTGTCAACGTATGCAAATTTTGGGGTAGGATTATTACTGTCCTCGAATTTTCTCCGACAGGAATTCAATTTTCCCAATGGAATTCCGGAACAAAAGAATTGACTTGATTTTGAACATGGTACCCGCATAACAAATAGTGTTCACTGCAGAATAAATCAATTATATTCCATATCGATATTCTGAAGAAAACATTCGCGTTGGCGTGGAGTTGCGCTAAATGATTAAACATGCGTTCTAGTTGTAGCCAGTTTTTTATTCCTCTCGAATACCGCTGTTAAGATGGGCTTAACTGGTTAAGTATGGTATATTTTAAAGCCTAGCGTCGTTTGCTGGGCATAGCTCATACTATCCTACTATTAAAGTCTTATTAGTGTATTAGAATTTGCTTCCAAATTCATAAGTACTATCCACCATGCACTGCAATTTGGTTTCGAGCCTAAAGAAAACAAGTGATAATCATGCAAGTGCACTTTACGGGCACCTCTTTTCTGTCTTATTTGCTCTTTTAAAGCACTTATTTTGCTGAATGTAGAACAGTTTGTGTGTGTTGCAGCCGAAGCGTACCGGTGACCTTGAACATGCCACAGTTAGCCCGTATGTCGTGGCATCAGAAGTGATTCTACAGCACGCGAGGACGTTCGCAATGTGTTCACTTATTAAAGACGATAGTCTTCCTTGAGCCACCTAAATGCAGTCTGTCTGTTACACAATTCAAGCGCCCGGCCAAAACTAACTGAGCTGCTAGCGCTGGTGGCACAGGGTGAAACACTTAAACATTATACAGCACAGTGGAAACCTCAGGCCTATTTGACGCAAAATATATGCCGATACCGTGATCTGCCGAGATAATTTAATTAAGAATATACATGCAATTGGTTTATATTTTAGTAAATGAAAATTTAATGCGTTAGAAATGGCGAAGAAAAGGCGCTACGCTTGAAAAACAAGCCAACGGATGCCGCGACTCTGTAGCCGCCTTTAAGTCAACAGTAAGAAAAAGTCTCAACAGATGCTGCGAGCGCAGGACGAACGCGGCAAAATTTAATTGCATTGCATCCATTACGGGAGGAGTGAGAGAAGAAAGGAGGACAGTGAGAGGTGGACAGCGAAAGAAGAGAGAGAGTTAATTAGCAGAGGCGAGAGAAGACTCTTTCGACGTCATTTGTGGCGAAGCAGGCAGATATGCGGCCATTTTTGTTTTTTCCCGGACCTAGCATGCATTCTGCGTATGATGTCTAGCTGATTCCGATAGTTGCGATATATTTAATATCAGAAAACGACCTGTATATATGCAGCGACTAAATGATGTCGATGTTCACTGTTAATCAAAGAGCGACTCCTCGTGTCTCCTGTGTTGAGTATAGCAGAGCAGGCGCGCACAAGGATGATGGTCCTGCCTTGCTTTCTTTACCGCGCAGGATTTACGCGTCCGCTTGTGCATTTCACATCCTCCGCTGTAACAGATGCAGCGATTCCCAGAGGCATGGATCAGATGCAGCATAGCGGGCAGCTCGCGTAACATTGAGCATGAGAGCGGGCGCGTGCTATGGGTTTCGCAACGACCGACCTATTGACATTGGATAAGAAGCGAGAGGGAGAATGGAGAGAGAGGTTGGGAGAACGCAGAGAGCACGTTTGAAGTTGGAGCGGGATGCACTTATGCACAGGCGGCAGAAGATAGTGGCATATTAGCTTTTGGAGGAAACGCCCCTCCGTGCAGTTATCTTAGTAAGTGCGGGAGCTAGTGCTCCTGCGGGTTCTGATAAGGTGACGCGTTTGTGACGCTTTCCACTCCAGCGAATGAGGCCCGGTTGAGCTTCGACATGTTCATTCCTTCCACAGCTCAACTGGCGGAACATTGAGCACTGGCTGAGTTTGAACTTGAAGCGGTGGAAGTGCTTCGGTTAGCTGCAGGTGCTAAACGAACTGCTAAGTCAAGACCTAATTTCGCTTTGAGATGTAGCTTAGTCGGCGTTGGTTTCTTTCGCTTTTCTCTCTCTCTCTCCTAATATCCTGCTGCGTCCGCACTAAATGACGAGTGTTTCAGGAGTTTATTTCAATGCGGTATGCCAAATGTGCTATGGTTAGTAATTGTGAAGTATGCAGAAAGAATATTAGTGAAGAAAGAGAGAGGGAAGGCCAGGCAAACGCAGGAGTGGCCATTAGAGGATGTCCCCAGCTGGCTTCCTCGTATATGGAGAAAGGAAAGTACTTAGGAAAGAACAGGGCCTATGGTGGTGTCAATAAACTACTATGACAATGCAGGCGTCTCAAAAACAAGAATAAACATTAACCCGATAGCTTCGTTGAATCATTTGTCTTGAAAGGAATGCAAGGGTGATTCGTAACGGTACCCGCGCCTGTCGATGAAAATAAAATGAGAAGAATATTTGTTTGGCGAGTTGGTTGTTGTACAGGCGGTTAATTTCGGCGTGTAATTCTGTTCCTTGCTGATTAACATGAGGACCATTACACAAAAGGTACACCACTGTTTCACTGCACTCGCTGAGCCCACCTGGGCTATCAGTGAATTGTAGCTATAACGAAACAACACTTGTGCTTTTCAGTTCAAGCCATAGAGAGACAACAATGGCAGCATCACGTAGTAAGGAGCCATACAGTATACACAGTTGCAAATTAAGACCCAAGGTGTGGTGTTGCTCGCTTTCTGAGTATGGACAAGTTCGACAAGCTCAATTTTTGGATGTGCCGAGCGTTCAAAAAGTTTTCATTGAGATGCGTCTATAAAAAAGGACGTCCACACACCTCTGACGTCGTCACAGAAACGTCCAAAGGCTACGGCCACTTCATGGGTTTCTTTAATGCAGCAGGGACTATTAAACCAGGGAAATTTTCCTGTCAATCTCTTACCTACTGTTGAATAGAGCATCTCCCTATTCTCTGCAACAACCGACTGGTGTAAGCTGTATCGTATTTAGGGTAGTGAACTTCACATCGCTACTGTGAAGCGGCAGTGGTCTGCTCGCGAGTATTTTAGCATTCCATGACGTCGCGTATCATTAAAAATTTGAGGAAGCGCTCTGCCGAAAATTCGAATTAGTGTTTATTTTAATGCGCGCTGCTGCATTAGTGTTCCACTTGCACGTCTCTGAACTCTGTTATCGTGGGTAGCAAGGCTTCCTCGCATTCTGAAACGCATCTGCGTCAGAAACGTACAGTTAACGCAAATATGCATCCTCTTATAGTGTACTACCACATAGAAACTTCCAAAATGCGTATATCAGCTTCATTTAATTGCGCTGATCATTCATTTTTAAGTGCTAAACTCAGCTCTGCTCTATTTGAATATACTGGTGACACACCACACAATATTCTAACTTCACTACTCTTAACATGTGTGCATTTTGTAGTGAGCATACGTGACACTGGAAAGGTAGAAGCTTACGAGTGATGGTTCCAGAACGGAACATGGAAAGCCATTTTCCCACCTTGTACGAAATAATCCCGGATTGCTTACCTTGTGTTCAGCGTGGGGAGATGCATGTGCCGCACCAACTTCGCGGAGCTTCATTATGACGACCATGCGTGTAAACGGTCTTTTATTTTCCCCTATTGCCTTCGTTATCATAAGGTCGTAATTAGGTCAACAAGTATAATGATTGCAAGACCAGCGGATATTGCACATACTTTCAATTAAGTCGTATCTGTACGACCCCACCCACTCGCAGCCTACCTTCCGGTGATTACGGCCTCTCATTGCACTAGATTACTGGAGCCTCTATTGTTGAAGTCAAGATATAATGAGGCGCTCATGCTCAAAGTAGTTTGCCCCACCGCAAAACTGTGCTTACAGAGTATGAAAGCACAGAAAGCTGAGCGAGTTGATAAGGATTCATTATGTAAGGAAAAGTCGTGCAAAACATGGACCCAAACGAAGAAGAGTGGACAACACGAACGCCAATTATCAACTGAAGAAGTGCACTGTGGCGAAAAAGACACGCAACTTATCTGCGCATGCCCAGGGATGGTAGTAGCACCTGTCAAACGCGTACACGTGCCCGTCTAAGAGATAGGCAACTGTTGGAGCGTTCTATCTTCTCTGTTGAAGCTAATCGACGGCTGGCTCACGCATGCGCTTCAACAAATATTGATATACAAGGCCTCGAACATTAAAAGCCTTTCTTCATTCGTGTCCGTGTACAGAATCGCTCATTTGTCGAACCTGGACGTGCACTTACAGTCCCAGCAGTGCAAGGATAGATTGTACAGCATTCCACCGGATACCTATTTTCTGTGTCCAATTAATCTTTATCTACAATTAATACAATGGACTCTTTGTCCGTCGAATCGCCCACAAATAAAAAAAATCTTATAAACCAAACCCACGCAATCATCGGTAAAATTATCGTTGGTAGTGTGCTTAACGTGACAAATATCCGTTGGCCTTTTTGCCTTGGAACTGCTCATATTTCCCGTGCACGCAGCATATACAGTACCCAATTTATTGGGAACAATATTAACCCCATATCTACTTCTCACTCTTCTAAGCCTGTTTGAAAGGGGGAGGGATATACGAAATACTCAGCACACTTTTCTAATTATTACCTTCGGTTACGTCGCGCGTTCAGGGCGAAATCGACTTCTTTAGGCACTCAGCTGCAGTGGCTACAGATAAGCTAGGGTCACCTGCTTTTAATAGGTGCTTGACCTGCGCATTAGAGGTTGCGTTCATTTCATGCAAACTTTATTTATTCAGGGATGGCTTCAGACACGACATGGCTACTACGTTTTTTTTACTACTGGAATGCTTCGAATGAAACTTTAACAATGACTTGTAAGCTTTAGGTGAGTACTGCCAACAAACGTGATCGTGCTGAAACGTCAAAAAAAGTACTATGTTTTCTTGAGGCAGTTCTTTCCTAACTCTTAACTATCTCCAATAACTTTAAATTACTCGCTTACAAAGATGACGGCGAATTCAAAATTATCCTTACAACAAAATGTCTAGAGACGATCTAGGTAACGAAATATCGGAATTACGTTATCACGTAAGGCCGCCTTTAAGTGGCTATCAAACTTGCTTAAGTAAGATTTCAAAGATTAGGCGCAACCTTCAAATCCATAAAACCCCCCGATTTCTGCAGAAACACGCCTTCGCTGTACAGAAGCAATGTTGACTTTAACTACATGGAAAAGGTTTCTAGGAATGTACCTTCTGAAACTCAGCACCTATGTATAACAAGCAATTCTTGCCCTTTTCGCTGAGTACACTCTTTTATAGAATTTAGCAAACTGTCATGCCGTAACGAGTAATACAGGTCTTCGATATGCACACTAGAGGCTGCACAGACAGGAGAATTCATTTCTGTTAATAATTTAACTACTTCTTCTTCAAAATTCTACTTCTACTTCTTCAAAATTACGCATGCGTAAGGGGTCAGAAAAACTAACTGATGTTAATCACTTTTGCAGGCCGCTAAATACACAAACTTGCCAATACCTATTTCTGAATAATTGACCGAAAGGAAATTTCCGCTTGTTGATTTCTACCACAAGAAATAGTTCTAAGGTGAGCGATTTCGTTGTTTTGACACTCGAAGCTAACCTAGCAAGATTGTGTTGCAACATGCGATCGAAATCTCATTTAACTACAGATGAATTAATTATTACAGGCCTAAAATTCTTTTCAATGACTTACAAGACTTTATGTGAAAATGTGCCGTTCGGCATGATTACAAAACATCCTTTCTAATAGTATAATACTCGTCTAAGCTTATGCTCCACGCAACACTTTTTCACCTATTTGCGCTTCATCGGTTGACAGTCGGCGTTCGTCTTTTCCACTCCTCTTGTGTCCGTGTTTTGGGCGCCTTTTTCATACCTCGCAGAGTAGTCGTTTTTCACGTATACTGCGTGACCTTATCAAATTATACAAGCTTTGGCAAAATAACCGCTATCAACATTAGCAGGACATCCGCCAGTCGCTGTAGTGATTTGTATTATAGAAAAACGACGAGGATTACACGTGAATTTGCTGTAATCACATCCACTTGTCATGCCATGTCTGTGGTCATGTAGTTCTTTGTGCACATGCAAAAAAAATTAGCTGTCTCCATACAATGCCTAATGAAGCATTCTAAATCAATCATTAGCGTCGCCTACTAGTTCTCTTTGATGTTTCCTCGCCTCACGGCCTTGTTTTCGTTCAGCCTTTATAGAATTGAAATCATAAGTTAAACGATAATGCAGCAAACCGGGCACTATCTGCAGAGCAGTCATGCGCTTTGCCTTCACCAGAGGTTCAGAGGAAGTATGCGCGTACTTACGAGCCCTCATTCGAAACTTTTGTACGCACAGGTAGACCGATCGATAGATGAATCAATCAATAAATCGATCAATAAAATGCTATTCCTTATTGATAAATATGCCCGTGAGGGAACAAGTGCCGAAAAAAAGCACTAACGCCAAATCCATGCCTTTAAAATATGAGTAAATAGCGGAGCAGACAAGCAAATGCCAGACCCGGCGAAAGACAGTTCTTTCGTCTTTCTTTATTTCTTCTTCTTTTTTCATCTTTCTTCCTTCACCTCTTTCTACATCGCACGCTCTGCTTTTTGCCTCCCCCTCATCCTCGCTTCTCTTTCCCATCCTTTGATATACTGCGCTGTACATGGCTACGCTATCATTTCCCCTCTCACGACCTTCTTTCTCTCGTCGCCATCTTTACTTCAGTCTTCCTCGCCCTGTTTTAACTCTTCCTATCCTTCGCCTCACTCCTCCTCACTCGCACTTCTATTTCCTAGCCTCATGGTATTCCCTAAGATGTAATTTTGTAACACGTATGTTGTTGGGCAAGTTGGGCCATGCTGTGCAATAAAGGAAAGAAGCAACACAAGCAGAAGAAACAAGACGGATAGTATACAGCGTGATAGAGCGATGCTCTATCCAGTGCCTCCTGCACTGCTTGTGTGGTGTCTTTACCTTTTTGCTCCGTAATATGCAGGGTTATGCTGTGCTAAGAGCTGCTTGACACATACACTTTCTGTGGTGTTAAACGATACTGTACAAAACTATACCACACTTTATCTTGTCCCCTCCTACTCTCCTTTCTGTTCTCCTCACTTCCTTTTTTTCCAATCCATCGTTAATTATACCATGCAGGACTAAGCCGTGTTAAGTGCTGCTCGGCACATATACCGGCTTTCTGTGGTACAATGCCCCGAAGCCTTCCCCGTTTTCAGTGGCCACCCACGGAGCTTCGCCAAGCTTAAAAACTTTCGACATTAGAACTCCAACGTTCACTCCCGCATTAGCTTATGGTGTCAGGGACAGTATGCGCACATGTACGTGGCGTAATTCGTAGCAGCCGTATCCGCGATAAGCATTATTTTTCTCGTCAGAGTGGAACTGCACAGGCGTGGAGATATCTATTTGTAAAAAACAAAAAAACAAAAAACTTCCATACAGTTAAAGCTAAGGTTGTGCCAGCATGGGGCACAATAACTCGACGGTCTTCTTCACAGGAACAGGGTAGGTGCGAAGGAGCTCGTATCATAGCTTAACCATGCAACGATAGTATACCAAGGGGTCGTGTAGGAAATATGGGTCGGCTGGAAAGAGAAGAGAGAGGGGAGGATGGGAGAAGGTAGAGCATGGCATAGAGTTGTATAGTGTAGTACATGCACCACAGAAAGTGGGCATGTACCAAGCAGCTCTCGGTATTGCAAAGCCGTGCTTATTTATGGCGCGAGACAGAGAAGTGAAGGTGAGCAGGAGACCTGCTAGGTGAGAAGGAAGGAAATCTGAAGGGGTGAGGGTATAATCATCGTATAGCCTTGTGCAGCGTGGTTTAGCAAGGGGATGGGAAGGGAAGTGATGATGAGGATGAGGGAAAGGCGGAGGTGGAGGGTAAACAATAGCGTAGCCACATGCAGTGCAGTACAGCAAGGGGTGGGTCGTAGAAGTGAGGGGGAGGGGAACAGAGATAAATGGACATGAAGAAACAAGTTGCAGAAGAAAGTAACGAAAGAAAATGAAATAAGGCGAACAGAGACGAAAGAAAGAACGTGGTCTGCTTTCGCCAGGTGGTGGCGTGTCCTTACCTTCTCCGTCGTTTTGGCCTGTTTACTCAGATTTCACAGGCATGGTACTGGGCCGCATTTTTCTCCTCTGTGCATATGGCTAGCACCAATACGATTCCGCGTTTTCTTCCCTTATGCTTCTCACCTGGTAACGTTCCTCGGATGCGCGGTGGCTAGCGCTGTCAGGTTGTGTTGCAAGAAAGACAGCAGCGCGCGCTGCACTGCCGTTGTTCCGAATCCAGCTGTCCTTGAAACATTGGTGATAACATCCAAAGAAAGCTTTGCTTTATGACAGCTTTTATATCGCTTTGTATGGACTCTTAACATCTTAACAAGCGAAACACAAAAGCAGAAAGTGAATTGTGGCGATTATTTTATTATTTCAAACATCCCGTCTTTAATCATGTGCAGAGATTGAAGATGGGTGACTTGATGTGCGGCGGTGATATTAAAATGCTTGTACGACTCCCTGTACAAACTTGCCTTCGCTTTCGTCTAGGTATTCGCGGCCGTTGCATGAGCATAGTGCCCTTCCCTTTCCTATCAATGTCTCGGCTACACGAAACAAATTCTCTGCGATGTGCTGTTGGAAGTCCCTGTATGATTTGCTGTCTTCGAATGCATATAGGTTGAGGTCCTTAACAACGAGCTTCTGAAGTATGTCGGCAGCCTTCTTCACCGGTCCCTTGCTGTCACTGAAGGCGATTGCCTTTACTGCGTTGCCAACACCCTTCCCAGCTTCCTTTACCATGTTCACAGCCCCCTTGGCGATTTCCTTCACAGCATTTAATATTTTCTTCAAGAAGTACTGGTCGTCCTGTAAAATACCAACAAAAATTACGTAGGCAGTCATCCACGCTCGCTGAAATGTGCATGTAAGTTTTCCGCTCTCAATGCTGTCTTAATGTTCTCTTTACTGGTTAAATCTAACTGAAAAGGGCACAGTATCCTTTACGCATCTGCTTTCTTTAAATAACATGTACTGGCCACAACTTCGATACAAACTCATTTGTCGGTCCATAAACACACGAGTAAAATTTTTACAATGTCTCATGAAAATTATTTATTACAAGAATATTACCAAATGCGGACATAATTCCAGCACAAAGTGGCCCTACGAAGCAGACCTAAAGAAACATCGTCCTCACATAATACGAAGGGGATGAAGAATTAAAGAAGACGTAGTCTCATAACTATGGGAAAAGAAAAACGAAGGAGGGAGCTTTACGTTACACAGGCAGCCTTGTCAAGCGAACGCACTGGGAAGCCACCTGTGGAGGCCTAGCACGTAAACTTCGGCGCCGAAATCACGCAAAATCGAGATATACCGAGATATTTGGTACCTAGTGGCTTCTAATCGGTACGCGTTTTGATGGAGTCGTTTCGGCTTCTTCTTCACATACCGACGTTGCTTACTCGGCTGCTGTGCCTCAAAATGAGGTCCCATTTGTCTCCTAATGCATCTCTGTCTAGGTGATTCCCTTTCGGGAAGCTTTTTCGCACTTTGCGCCAATTCTGAGAGATTTATATTGGAACGCTGTGCGACTTGGTGCAGGCACATCTAGGATGAAGTAAAATGATTTCGGTGCGCGATGAGCACCATGCGTTCAAGGATTATTGTATTGTTGCTCTTAACATGAAGTCGCACACACCAAACATCGATTTATCGTGGTTCGATTAAGGAGAGGACGCTAATTTCTCAGTATTTTCACTGCTGGCGGGACGTTTATTGGACATGTTCTTTGCATTCTAAGGGGAGGCATAAGTAGAACAAGATGAAAATTGTAAGGTAACGTGGTAGTGGTCAGAACGGGACGAGGTAAATTGTACAGTATGGAAGAAGCCGTTTCTCCGCACTGGGCGTAGACAGGCTGATCATGATGACGATACTGATGGTTATCTGCACAGATGTGCAATATGCCTAAGTTCCGATGAGAACGTAAGGTAGATAAAAGGTGGTGATATGCATTATAGCATATCACTATTCTGCATTATAGCAGGTAATTTTGAAACCTTCGTAGAGTCGCTGTTTTATGCATATGTTATGCCAAGTAGATCACACTTTACCACACCACAACACGAATTTCACCATTATGGTGTGTCTCCTAATATTATTAAGTAACAAGCAATCCTTAAGATATATTGTCTCAATAACGTATTACCGCCATGGATTTTTTGTACCTCAAAATACTCACATATATATTGCACTGCCTATGACCGAAAATGTTTAATAACTGCTATCTGCACTAAGTTTTCTAAAGTTATTCATAGTAGCGCTTCAGAAAACAAAGCATGTCCTCACAGTAGTGCACAAAAGAACGTGAAAGTCCCCGGGCGCAGCAGAACATACCTCGCTGTCCGCATCTTCCAAACGCTGAGCACTGTCCTGAAGGCCATGCGCTATGGCCCGTAACAGGTGGCCAACTTGGACAGCTTCCAAACCAATACGCTGTGCTTCTTTGTCGAGCACGACATCCAGCGTGTCGGAACTTCCCGGTAACTTTTGGGGTGAAGCTGAACAAGAAGAGTCTATATTTCGTGTTTACTTTCGTGATAATCCCGTCTTCCGGGATTAGCACGCCAGCGTCATGGGCTAAGGCATAAAAAATCAGTGACTACACACATTACAGCAAACTAGAAAAATGTAACAAATCAAGAAAGAGCAGCTCATTATAGCTAGAAAAATATGTAACAAATCAAGAAGCAGCACCAGATTACTTTATAAAAGGTTTCTATTTTACTACTTTATGTGATAGAATTTTATTTTTATTCTTTTTACGTCTCATCTCTAATTTAAGCATATCATTTTGACTTAAGTCTACTCGCATTGTCCTTAAGGACTGTATTACAAACGTAGTCAGCATCATAGAAGCCCAATTACCATACGTCTATCACTTAAGTGCTGACAAATACTTCTTGGTTGAATGTATCGGTGCGTTATGCTTTTAGACAGGAAGCTACTTACCATTAACAGCGCAGAAGAGAAGGAATATTAGAGCTGCACATGTTGCCTTCATGACGCCTGAAAATAAAGAGCGCGATAAAGAGCATTATTATGCGGAAATTCTATTTAAGCTGTCCTGCAACATTTTTTTAACCTAGCCAGAAAACTATGCCAACGAGTCGCAGATGCTCCGGTGAATATGTGAGCCAAGTATTATTGCAGTACGTTAACCAAGGTAGTCGTAATTTGGTTTCAGACACAGCTGGAAAGCGCCCACTCTTCTTTCAACATATGACGTTACATGTTCAGTTGACTAAGCAGCTTGACTTCGATCGTTGATCTTTAAGAGAGACACGCAAGTGTGCTTGGTTTGCTGCACTGAAATCTTATCAACAAAACGTGGAACATTATGTTTCCTTTGTAATGGAATAACTGAAGGCTATTTCGGCCTTAGGCGACTTACTCGGCGCCACATGGGACGTCGTATGTTGAAGGAAGAGTGGGTGCTTTCAAGGAATGTTTAAAACTAAATTGCGATTGCCCTGGTGTGTGCAGTGCAATAATATTTGTCTCTCTGAGCTGTCCAGGGGACGGAGGAAGCTGTCAGGGTTCAGAATGAGGGACATACCAGGAACCTTTTGCCAGTCTTGCAAAGAAGCAGAACATTTTCATAAAGTTCGTTGAGTGTGTGACGAGTTCAGGGGAGCCTCTATGACTGATCGGCACTGTTTTCTGGCTTTATTCAAACAGTGTCGCCGGGTCCATTTAGGTAATATGTACCTGTGTATGCACGCCGCTCAAGAAAAAAAAACACAGCTTCCACCTGGTGGTGCTGTTATTATAATAAACGTCGCAACATAACACGCACAAAGAAAAGAAGGAAGGAGCAAACTGGCAACTGCCACCGAGTGGGGCACAACGCCTGTTTATTTTTTCAGGAGGAGGGAATAGGGAGAAGTGAAAGCTGGAGGAAAGAGGAAATTAGGTTGAAAATGAAAAACAGGAGGACGAAGAAACGCAGACAAAATAAAGAAATACAGAAAGATGATTGTAAGCGGGAAGCTAAACCAGTAGCGTTCAAGAAAGTTAACAGGGTTCGATTGGCCTGATCATGTTGACCAGCACTTACACTGTGAAAAAGGCTGCGGGCGGGGCTAATGATCGGCGTATACCTTTTTCGCATGCAGTTGGCTTAACCTACAAACAGCGTGGTTTAGTAGGGAACATGTCACGTGACTAGTTACGTGACTTCACATGGTCACGGTGAGAACACGTGACGTGGCTAGTTGTTACGTAATTTTAACTAGTGCTGGGGAGAACACGTTACATTGCCGGCTGTTAAGTGAATTTACGCGGTTTCGATCATGTGACCATCTCTTACGTGGCTACTTCTTCTTACGTCTTTCTTTGCCTCTCAATTTCTTTCTTACTCTTTCTTCGCTCACTTTCGCTGTGGTGTTTCTTTCTGTATGAAAACGCAGCAGCGGTTGCGGAGGTAGAACCCGCATCTTCGAGTGGCGCCTGAAGTTTTCCACACCTCTGACGTTGCACTGCCACCAGTTCCGGCCCACACTTCTGCGAACGCCTCCAATCGGTATGCCGAGCTTAAACAGCTCTGCTCTTGAAAGATACTCGGTTTTTGATGTGTTGTGAATAAGCGTGCGATGTATGGCCGCCCTTATGGGATTTCCTTCCAATTTCCTCCCTTTCTTTGTTGAGAAGGTATGATAACTGCTTTTGTGAGTGTTAGGTGTAGATAATTTCCTTGAGAATTTCACGAGCTTTTAGCGTATATATCTAGCCACGTACGTGACGGTGCTCTCTTGGTCATCTCGATTACTTCGCATACAACAAAGCTGACATGTAAGGACATCAGCACATAAAAACGGAAATTATTACTCTTGAAGCCACTAACATGATATTTTTGGCATAGACATCGTGATTACGATGATGCGATCATCTGTTGCTCATAGCCCAGTGCTAGCCCGGGAAACGGCCGCCTATATGGGAATTCCTTGAAATTTGCTTCCCTTTCTTTGTTGAGAAGGTATGATAACGGTGTTTGTGAGGGTTAATTGCGGAGCATTTCCTCGGGAAATTCACTAGCTTTTAACGTATATATGTACCAGCCACCTAGGTGTCGGTCTTCTTCTTGTCGGCCCGTTTACATGGTATACACCAAAATTGGCATGGTAGGATATCAACATGTAATGAACATAAATGAATACACTTGATGACGCCAACTTGATATATTTGGCAAACACATCACGATCAACAATTATGCGATCACATTTGGCTCATAGCCGCTGTGCTAGCCCTGGAAATCCGTTTTTGCGCCAGAGATGATTGATGTTATCCTCACCGCCTATGTCAGTCATAGACCAACAAGAATAGAAATAGATACATTTTGTTGTAGCTTGTGAGGGAAATGTAGACCGATACACACAAACATGCTGTAGCGACCCAATGTAGGAAGCGAACCCGAGCCATAGAGGTGCCAAGGAAGGACGCTACATTTCGTCCTCCCTACGCACTTATCCAGCCAATTTGCACTCTTGAATGAATGTCAAAGACTTCGGCACATAGAAGATCTCAGCCGCTGACTGCTTTGCATGACTACCGATTCCCACATTGCGTGGGATCTAGCAGACTGCCTTTTTTTTTTAGCAGAAACAAACCTCCTTCTCTGCAACTCTAGTGTGTGGTTGCTAGTTTCTTGCTTGGGATTGCATGATGCATTGTAAGAGAAGGCATATCCAAGTGGAAATCTAGGGGTCGAAGTTATGGAATTTTGGGAGGCTTTGAAATCGAGAAAAGGAACGTCTGCAGTATGATTTGCATAGATATTTCGCATTTTTGTTAATGTTCTTTTTTCTATTCTGAGCATTGTTTTTCGGCAGGCACATTCGCGATACCATTACGCATAGTTGCAAGGGTATGCGCGTGTTATCAGACAGTGATCTCAGGAATTCGTTTTTATTTCTACATCCAAGTGATGGTGATACACCCATTCGATGCCCACGTCGAAGTATACGTCAAGGCTGGAGCACTCGTAGATGGAACCAGAAGCGAACGGGAAATGTGGGCGTTCGGGGGCGTAGCTTCTTATAACCGGTACGCCTTCCTCACAATTGTGCGTTACAAATGAAACAACAATCACGAGTGCTCTAGCGATTATATCTAAGGGGCACGTTATTATAGCCGAACAATAACCTATCGATAGAGCTTCAAAGCTATTAACTATATTCGTAACTTGATGCATATAACAAAAGTAGAATATGTGACTTCCAAAATCTACAAAAAAATGCATTTCTGCTGAGGCCTTTGGATAACAGGGAGTACGAAATAGTGCTGCTAAACAGCTACTATTGATGTAAGTTAACTCACCAGTAGAATGTGTAAATTCATGCAAAAAACAATTGTTCTATTGAAGCCATAGTAACATTGGTATTTGTATATTCTCATACAGTAGATTTGATTGGAAGTACCACCCGTGCAATGCCGGTTTGCGTATTCCAAAGCTAGAAGGTATGGCTCAGTTATAGTGTTCATAATAATTTGAATCTTTTTCTTACCGTGTGTCGCTCAATGTTTCGCTCGTCCAGGAAAATGGTATGCAGCCCACTAGTGAAGAAGTGTCGTTATAAGTGGCTCTTTATACCGCTACTTTCATTATCAATACCTCGTTGGGGAGAAAAGCATGTTACACTTATCAGTACTTCTCTGGGCCTGAGAATACTCGGAACAATACGCAGAACTCTGGCTTCAGAGTGGCGCTTATTGTTCTATCTAGATTGTGTTGCAAGTATTAACGGATATTCCATGATACATAAAAATGGGAATACAGAAAAATATACAGACGAGGGTCCCATAGTCGAAGACTGCAGCGGGACCCTCGCTTAATAGCATTTCACAAGAAGTAATAAAAGGAAAACAGCTAGCAGGTGAACAGCAACAACAACAAAAAAAGGAAACGCAAAAAAAGACAAAAATATCCGATAGTACATATACTGAAACGCAGTGGCAAAGTACAATAACCGAAAAAAAAGTAATTATAATACAAATGATCCATTGTGATGATCGAAAAGAAGCATATAAGTAGCGATATGCTGAATTGGGTTAATTTACATTTCCAAGTTAAAACGTTTAATGGCACATTTGAATGAATGAAAAGATGAAGTTTTCACAGACAGGGGTAAATCATTCCAAAGTTTTATGGTAGTGAATGCCGAGGTCATTTTGCCGTAGTTAGTATGTACAATAGGCAAAAGAAAGTTAGATCTATGTGCAAACCTGGTATTATTTGTATTGGTAAGATATCTAGAATCAATAAAATCGTATGAGAGCTGTTGATTAAGCAGTTTAAGAAACATAATAGCGAGATGATACCTAAACAAGCCTCCTATATTTAATATGTTGTGGTCACGAAGTAATGGAGACGCATTGGTGAAGAAGTTGCTGTTAGTGATGATGCGAATGGCTTGGTTTTGCAAGTGCTGAATAGATGATAAATGGCAGTGATGCGTATTACCCCAGGAGTCAATGCCGTAGATGATGTGACTGTGAATGAAGGCCAAATATAATGATAATAACGCACCTTTAGAGAAATATGGTTTAGAGAAATATAGTGGTATTAAGACCATTTCTGAGCTAATATTTCAACGGCAGCTTATATGCGCGTCACAGTGTTTCGTAGAGTTGTACCGCGCATTCTTTGCTATAAGCTACAGCAGTGGTCTTTCGTTTTATATGAATCAGCGCTCACAGGAGAAGCCGTAATCCAATTAATAACATAATCATGGTTGCGGTAACTTCCTAGCGATGCCATGGTTTCCTTCATTCTTTATTTTTTTTTGACCCTCTAAATTATTAGTGATGCCAATGCGATTGCCAAAAAATAGCTCCTGTTCTTATCGCGATACGGTTATTTCTCCCAAAAATAACCTGGGCGTGATAGCGACGAACTGCAGAATTTGATTGTAGACTTAAGCCGCGAAAGCGCTCAGGTAGGATTAAAGATGAGCATGCAGAAAACAAAGAAAATGCTAGTTGGCATGGCGAAAAAAATACGTCTCCACGAGTGGCAAGCATACATTAGAAGTAGAGCAAGAATACACATATTTAGCACAGCTACGGACAGTAAAAACCATTCACGTAGAAGATATCCATGGAAGAACAAGCGTTGTATGGCGCACATACGGGATACATTCCCAAATCATGAACGGAAATTGCTGCATTTTGCCAGTATTGGCATACGGGGTAGAAACTTGGAGAATTACGAATAAGCTCGAGAGGAAGTTAAGAACCACACAGCAGGCGATGGAACGAAAAATGGTACCCGTTACATGAAGAGATTACCCCAGGTGTGTCATGGAACAGACGGGGGTAGCCGTCATAATAATGGAAGAAGAAAAAAATTACACCATTTCCCGCTAAAAGGGACCATGAGGCGATGCGAAGCGGCACGGCGGGTGCACACCGCGTTTGCATTGGTTTGACTAGGTGTAGCGTTTGCATCGCTTTGCCGCTAGCAGACGCTGCCTGCGTCAGTGTTGTCTCTCGCGGGCGAGGACGCGTTCTCGTTCCTTACGAGCAGTGTTGTACGGAACGAGTTCCTTTTGGGAGGAACGAAGGAAAGCCATCGTTCCATTTAGGATTGGTGGAACTGTAACGGTAACGCGTTTCATCTACGAAGGAACGGCAAAGGGAACGACGTTCCTTCTGCGAACGTTCCACTCCACGACGATGGCACGTACGCGGTACGTCATGCAGGGCGAATAGACCGGTCTACAACAAGGTGACCCTCGAGTCACCGTTTTCCTGCAACCAGGATCGCTCCATCATAGAAAATCACGTGCAAAACCGCCATTCTTTTTCTATCTGTGCTTTCGATATTCGACGACGGTGACGGTTCCCCTTCTTCACTGCGGCCGCACGACGTCAAGGTATCCCGCTACTCTTTGGCGGTGGCCGCTTACTATGGCCGCTGGACAAGTAGTTTCCTGCTGTCCGCCAGCCCTGTAGGAGTGTACGATAACGCGGGAGCAACCGCATTCAACAGCGAAATTCTCCTTGTAATCCTGCCGCCATGGCTCCCTCGGAACTAAAACACTGTCAGCGCGCGCCTTACCATCGCCACTCACTGCAATGGTTTTGAGAGCGCCGTTACGGCCGTACTTGTAAGACACTCTATGCGTCTACCTCTTCACAGTGCTTAAGTCGAACTGAACGGGACGCGCTTCAGTTTAGCGAGTCCTATGCCCTCGGCAAAAAGCAGAAACGAAAGGCTTCTCCTAAACGTGCTCACCTGAACGTGTGATGAAAATGCTTACGTGCGTGCGTGCGTGCGTTCGTGTTTGTAATGCTGAGCGAAGTCAACCTCGTTCTGACCCGGACATAATTAATTATGTTCGGTGATAGTTCAGTTTGTTTCTAATAAAAACTAAAACCAATGTATCATTATTCAATAAAAACTGTAGCTCTATTGGTACGCGACCGAATGATTACCTACACAGGAATAACCAAATATTTTAACGCACCGGACATCGCACTGGACAGCTTCTTTTGCTGGTGAACATATCCTATTAACAACTGTTGTGTGGGGTGCGTCGTTTTCGTTGGCGTCCCGTCAAATGATGCATGGAGGCTATTATTTAACTTATTTATATCCTGCCCCCAACAGCAGTTGGCCTTGCGTGAAGGTCAGTGCGTCTACGAACTGAACAAGCAATTAATGACTTTTCCTCAAGTGCCACGAATAGAAGTACAAAACAGTCCCACGTTATTTAATTTTGCGGTAAACGCACAAGATAGCTATGTCGAAATTCCTTAAACCGACATACATTGAGCGAGCCCATAAATAACAACAAAATAACATTATATCACAAACGCTTTAAAATGACGAGAACTAAGTAAAACGCTAGAAGGCTACCAATTTTGAGCGAAAACGTTTACCATCGAGAATGCTGACGATATACCGGGGAATCTTGTTGCAGTATTTACGCGCAGTGGTATGGGTCAGGCACAAACCTTTATATGCTTTCCTAAAGCCAATGGTCTATTACTAGCTTTTAGTGCCAGATGTATCGCAGTTACTCACGTCCATTGGTGCATGTGAGTATAACTTTCTATTAGCACACGGGAGGCGTAGTATTGTTGGAACTGCGCATTTGAAGAACGACCTGGAGAGTGCCATATAGGAGTTGCGCTTTGACTAGCGCCAAAGTTGCAGTGGAGTTGACAGTAGTATGATCGACTCCTTGAAAATATTTGCATAGGAGTGTTTCTTTGTATATTTCTTTGTCTCCAGATAATTTGCTGCCTGTGACTTCAATGTACGTGAAATATGCATAGGTCGATGAAAGATTTCGCAGGTTCACTTTATTTTGCCTCAGTGTTATCTTACAGTCTAAGCCAAAACCAAGCAAATTGGGAATAACTTCTGCCGTTCGTCTCCACGACGTCCACTTAGTCCTCAAAGAGATCAACTGCAGGCCAGTGGTGCCGTGTGCCAACTGAGAGAGAGCAACAGTTGCACCGCGAGCAACCGGTTGCACCCAAGGAGAGACTGCGAGCGCACGCAGCCGCCAAAGAACGGCCAGCATGCGCGTAAGCAAATAGTCCACTGAAAAGATATGCTCTTAGCAATTTATTTTAGTGTAAAGGGTCGTTAACACCACAGCGTAAAAGAAATGGTGCCGTTTATTGGTCATAAGAAGAAATAAATAAATATATCTAGGCCTAAATTTTTGCTCAGGCTCACGGTTTATCAATGCGCGGTATGCCGGTTCTCTCGTCACATGTGCGGCAGTGACAAGCTATAGCCGCGCTGGCCCGCAACGATGTTGAAGTGCGCTGTGGATGTATTCTTGTTTTCTTGCTTTTGCTGTTGTGGCTGGCTGGCTGCTATTAGTTATGGCGTTCTTAATCATTTCTCCGCGTTGTGCTAGCCGTGGTTCGTTGTTGGAATGAAGTGCTGCACCATCGCAATGCTACGAGCTGAACGGGACCTTCCTTAAAAGACGCGTGTAAACAAAGCTTTACTTGTTTGCTGTTATTTCACTTGCATGCTCTTGAGATGTCATGTTAACCGCACATTGGTTAGCTGCATTCTCATACACCCAACGAAACGTGCGTGTTAATTACCAATTCGTCCTGGAGAGCATTTTTACTAGGAACGCTTAACGGGTCGCTCGGGTCGGCATAACATTAGTAGCCTTGATGGGGGCCAAACTTTTTCCGAAGCCAGTGCAGTTTGCAAGGTCCCCATTCGTGGTGCTGAACTGATACGCATTGTCTATGCGGAAACATTGCAGCCTTGCAAAATAGAAAAACAAAAGCGTGTACGTCGCATTATTCTTTCTACTTCAAAAGAAGTTTGTTTCTAACCGCTTATACAGGCACTTCGAAGTATACGAGCAATTTGGTTAGATAGGATGCTGTTGCCTACTACATGACTAGTAGCTTGAAGTTCAGTGCCAATAACGCAGGTATCGTTCGCATCAGCGAGCTAGTTCTAAGTTGCACTGGTAATTCTTTATTAATTGTACAAATCTTTATGATAACGTTCGTGGCACGGTGCTCATTAGCGTTTGAAAGCCTTTTGCATACCAAAATTGAGTGTTTCAATAAAATGATGACGACA
Organism: Hyalomma asiaticum; assembly: GCA_013339685.2. Taxonomy (NCBI): domain Eukaryota; kingdom Metazoa; phylum Arthropoda; class Arachnida; order Ixodida; family Ixodidae; genus Hyalomma; species Hyalomma asiaticum. The sequence continues at coordinate 58,524,300 of CM023482.1, forward strand.
AGGCATGCTAAGCGCACGCTACCTTTAGTTATAAATAGGCGGGTGCACAAAGGTGTTATTGTCAAAGCTTGCAACGTTAGGCTCTACAGCGAATTTCTTGAACTTCGTAAGCCCATCTAAGTTATTCAATTTCATTTTCACAGGTTCATGAAAGTGTTTTTTCTGTACCTAACAGATTTGATATGATGCAGCAACAATTCTTCGAAGACTGCTGCCGCAAGTAATTAGTATTTCTGGAATACTTTTTTTGTAGAACGCAAGAACTCCAACTATTGCGCCATAATAGGACGCCCTCAGCGTATTGAAGATCTGGGCATTTCCTCAGCATCACTCAGTGAAGATACAGAACTTTTTAAACGCGGCTGAAAAGCATACGTTTGGATGTCGTACCGTCCTGTTGCAATCCTTCACTCGTTGCCATCGTTTCTGCCCTGGCAATGCAAATTCCCTTGGACTGAGCATTCGACATTGACATTTCAGCGAAGATGTAGAAGGCATTTGACTTGATATGCCGCATGGTTGGTGTTAGCAGCGGTTTGCGGCCAACTGCACTAGTGCGTGTGGTGAGTATGCTGCATGCTGTAGAGAAAAAATAGTAATAAACTGTTCCTTCGTTTACATTCTGTCCATTAATTTGTTCAGATTTTGTCCATATCGCTCGCTTGGACAGCTCACGTTCAGTGCCTATATCCATAAAAAGCACATTTCAAATAAATACTCGACCTCTTAAGAAAAAACTGCTTGTAAGGAAGACAGAACAAGTCTCTACTGGGGAACAAGTGAACAGATAAGCAGCTTTATTTCTATGGAGTAACTGCAAACCCAACATTTAGACCACACAAAGCAATTCACGGGTAACATTCTATCCCTGGGGAGAAATTCAGGAGACTAACATTTCATCCCCCAGAGAGCAACCGGAGGGACTCAATCTTCTTGATGAGATTAACTGCTAGGAGACTAACCGTTCGTCCCCTTCCCGTTGATCCCAGAAGGAACCAATGGTTGTCGCAGCACATTTAGTCCCTGAAAGCACTAACCCCTATGCCCCCGTTGATCCTTTTTGGCTTAAAGTGCACACATTCAAATTTGGAAGTCAATTGTAACTTTAATGTAACGACATGTTCCAATTTTTGAAATGTAACTGGAACACGTTCTTTCTGATTAAAGGAACTCGTAACGGGAAGGCATTACAATATTGTGAAGGAACGAGGAACGAGTTTTCGTTCCTGCTTTTTTTGGAGGAACATGTACAACACTGCTTACGAGCTGGTAAAGCGTTCATCGAAGAAAGCGTTTCCATAGTCAGCGCCTCCAGGTCTGCCGGGCGCATCGTCCGGCGTGCCCGGGCTACCGCAGAGGTTGTTATAGGAGTCCCTGAATAGGGACCCTCCCAATTATAATTTTTCCTAAATAAAAAATGTTTTCGTCATCATCGTCATCATAATATTATATATTTTTCAATGCCAGTAGGATGCATCCGATCCTGCTGTTCACCACCCTCTCCGTTGACTCTTTTTCTACTCTCTCCCATTGGCTAGCGATCGCGCCTGTTTCACGGTCGTCGGGGGGGAGAGTACCCTCTATGTTACATCACATGGCGGAATCCGGAAGGAGTATCTTAAATGAGAAGCATTTCTTAACACTCAAAGTCGCCAAAGTGGTGGTGGTAGTGGTGATTATGTTAGGAAAAGACGCTTATTTGGGCTGCAGAAATAAACGTCTTTTCCTATCATAATCACTACCACCCCCAATGACCACCCAAGGAGGTTTAAACCTCCTTGACCACCACCACTTCTTCGGCTACATTAAGCGTATCTACCTATCTATCTAGCCGCCTACGACTTTATGCTCTCCTGGCCGTTCGTTAGTGGGATATATACGAAAATTGGTACGCCATAACATGACTGCATGTCGAACATAAATGACAGGTCATAACATGAAAATCATGATACGCATGTCATGAGAGGCATGGTTTACATGCCACGGTCTTGGTCATGCCACGGACTGCCTGGCAAAACCTTGACTTCTCTTCATCCAAAGGCGTACGGCCACAACAAGAACAGAACGATGTTATCCTCTAGATCAGGGCTTCGCCGCCATGTTCGATTGTTGAGCCAAGTCCTCAATGAAATATTGATATGTCTCGTCGTTTTCCGCTATGTTTCCTCAGAGTTTGTCTTCTACGTATTCCTTAGCGATTTGGGATGCTTTCGGGGTGACTACACATTTCACAGTTTTGCCGACATCTTTCCCGTCGTCCTTCAGAGTATTCATGCCTGCGTTGCCAACATCTTCTGCTACTTTCCTTTGCTTCTTCGAGACTTTCTTGAAGAAATACTATTCGTTATGCATGGCTGTTAAGAATAAAAAATGTGTTTAGGACTAAATCTCAGCATAAGTAATGAGATTTTGCCGACAATACCTAAAGATGGCTGAAGTCAGAGAAAAGAAAAAAATAAATTGTCTAATGTGTACATTGAACCTCACAACAACTCAAAAATCGTACCCGAATGCCCTGTGAGGCATTCGCAAAGAGTTATTATTGCATGGCCTCAGAGGTTTTTTATGGTCTCGCGTGGACGAGATTTTATACGCCACAAATCCTATACAGAGCCTTGTGGACCAACTGAATGGGCAAATTTCTGAAGCCAAGCCTTTAATCTGCAGAAACTCCACCATTGAAATTCAATTTCATAATATTTTTCCAAGGAACGCCATTTTTTATTTCGCATCTTAAGCTCTATATTAAATTATTAATTCCTCTTAAATTATTACTTGTTACACGTGCCAATCAATACAGTGATAGCGAATGACGCTACACAAGGTGAAGCATGGAATTAGTATACTCTCTCATATTCTAGATTCGTCTTTTTTCTCTTCGCCTGCCTGACTTCATGGCTATTTTTGTGGCAAAATTCTTGGCGGTAATTCTGGCTATCTGCAAATTGCGCAACTCAATAAGTTCTGCTGCGATAGTGACTCATTCACTATCTGTGTGCTGTTCCCTAACCGATAGCGTTGACTCCAAATTTTTAGGTGTGTTCCAATCTTTAGTTATATCCCATATAAATCTCGTTAGAGTAGTGTGGGCTCCAGGGCATAAATTCGTGTATATCATAACGAAGTAGAAGATGCCTTTTCAAAACCGTCCGTGAACGGTCCCGTTGTACGAATTTTCCCAGCATTAAAACTACTAATTAGCGCTAGATTTGGGAGGCAAATGATCCTACGTGAATTTATTCCCGAGGAACAACGAACAGCTTAGAATTTGAGCGCCTGAATAACCCCTGGGATAGCCAAATATGTGAAACACGGCAACTGGTTGCCGAATACAATAAGTAAACCTTTATTTACACAGAGCTGATATGGCATCTTCACCAAAGTGTTCCTTTTGTGAAGTCCACGACGCAATAGAACATTTTCTTATCTGTTGTAACCGCTTTGCATATCTGCGTCAAATTACTATACGTAATGTGTTGCACCTCATCAACGTAGATTTAAGCGTTCCATCTTTGCTTTCTTTGGGAGCCTTGACGCTGGGGCGCTGTGAACGAAAGGTTGGCAGTGCTTTGCAGGGGTATATGAAATGATATGAAAAAGAAATGGTCAATAGACAAACTGTCACATTATCTTTTATTTATTCTCTTTACTTTTTTCTACTACCCTAATTACTCCATGCTTCAGCTTATTCGTTCGTGCAAAAATTGTATCTGCGTTCTTCATTATTTTTGTAATCAACTTAACAATCTCCAATCTCCTTGACTTATTTTAACTTGGCCATCATTTTTGAGTGGTTGTAGGGCCTTTCATTCATCTAAATACATGGCTCTTGGCCAGTTCCCAAAAGTGGGTATTCACAATTCAATTTGGTGTACATCTGCGTCTACATAATACAGCACGAATTCCCCAACAAGTAACGCCCATTGGCTATTGGTCTCGAGATCGACATGTAGATGGAAGCACTGTTACCGCGTGAGTGTGCATAGGCGTTCGCCGGCGCGCATTGAAATGTACACAGCGGCGCTCTGTTATGAGTGGTTTGAGGCAGTTATTAGCTAAATAAAAGTATTAATTGCAGTCAAAAGGTAATACGTGCATCCTTCAGTCTCACGTGAGTGCAGGAAGCAGGCAAAATGTTTTTATTGCACTTGAAGGAAGCGTGAGATGCCATTGAACGGGGAACTGACACACCCAGCCTAAGAGTTTGACTTCCTCGGTGGTTCTCTCCGTCTTTTTTTCTTTCACCATACTTCAGTTCTCTACTGTCTACAATTACTGCATTGCTGTTACGTGACTGAAAGAGTTCAGTGTTGAGTTCCCGCTCATTTTTTGCTACTGGCTACAAATACAAAAAAGGATTGTTACAGTGCATTGCATTGACGTAAACATTTCAATACCCGGACGCATCGCGTTTTTGGCATCATTACTGGCGTCAACGCGTAGAGTTTCTTACTATTACACACTATTACTATTTATAGTACTGTTATATAGTACTATATATATAGTTTGTATATATATAGTACTATTACTATCTATAATAACAAATTGTATGCGTGACTGTGACAAGAATAGGTTTATTTTTATGCACATAAAAAAAGATGCGTTCTTCAAGCGAAAAACGTCTTCTATTTTCCGTCATGCTCACAATCGCATATCGCGAGATATTTCCCGCTTGAATTATTCAGACACTCCGCCACAGTGGCCTAGTAGCTACGGTATTCGGCTGCTGATCCGAGAGTCGCGGGATCGAATCCCGGCTGCGGCAGCTGCATTCCGATAGAGGCGAAATGTTGAGGCCCGTGTGCTGTGCATCGTCAGCGCACGTTAAAGAACCCCAGGTGGTCAAAATTACCGGAGCCCTCCACTACGGCGTCTCTCATAATCAGAACTGGTTTTGGGACGTTAAACCCTGCAAAACAACAACAACAACTTATTCAGACGGACGTAAAGTGCACTTGACCGTATTCTTGATACGCAAAGCAGCAGCCAAACGGAAATGACTATGCCCAATCGGATGTGTGACGATGACATAGCACCCTCACGAGTCACGACACAGGCGCTGAGTGATTTTAAGAAAGAGCGAAGGCTTAACAAAACACGTTGCTGGGCTAGTCGGTCACACATGTTGCTTGAAATATAGTCACGGTGCTACGATACGCTTGAAATATTGCTTGAAATATTGCTTGAAATATTGTCACGGTGTCACGGTGCTACGGTGCTCGTTCCAATATTTAGCGCTACTTTTTAGACGCAGACACTACAGCAATCACCCGTAAGTAAGCGCCCGTCCTGTGTGTTTACTGTAGTGTCTGCGTCTAAAAAGTAGCGCTAAATATTTCAAGCAACACGAGCGAAGGCTGCAGCGCAAGGGCAAAAAATACTTCTATGTTGGATAAGAATACATGAAAGCAGTCACCACTGCACCGGCTCAGGGAACAAACATATTGGAGGATATGTGTGACGTACGCGCGCATGCAAAATCGTAGTGGCAGCAGATGACTCAAGGAGATATCCACACTTGGAAGCTTCGTCCACGCGCTGCTGGGCGCCGACTGTGTTCAATCTCGATGCCAATGATTCATCCCAAATACCGAACTGTCATCGTTTTTTTCGTGTTCGTTGGAACAGGTTAGGTTGTTGCTATCGGTGTGCAGTATGAAAACCTAAACACTGACAGTTCGGCTGCCCAACTGTTGTTACCGAAATTGCTGCCGAAATTGAAGCGAGTGGTCTATACGGTAAAAGCAGGTATGCAAAACACCGAGCGTATTCTACATTGCATGTGTGACAGCACATGCGAACGAGCGAATCTTTGCAGCGGCATCAGTTACTCACAATGAAATTCTTTCGCGTCATATTCATAAACATGCGCACTAGAAGCATCCAGATGTAGCGCGCTCAACAGACACTGAAGGATGACTTATAGAGACAACAATTATGTCACACACTTGCGGTCCCGATTCTAGGTGCATTCTGCGAAGTGCACTGCGGGGTGCTCCTGGCTCCGCGGTAGTCCATTCTCTCCGGTGACGCGTCTTCTGCTTGATATTTTCGCCTTTTCCAAGGAAGACCACAGCTCTTGAAGACCCACCAGCAGCTTTTCAGCTATCCGTATACAGCTGAATATGGTCCCTGTATTCATTCTGCAGCAGAAAGCAGACACAACTCCACTGAAGCTTGTGCTGAGAGTTCTGCTTTCGTTCGATTCCCTAGAACCGCAAGTTAAACATTGAATGGGTTCAAACACCAAGAAGGCGTCAGGAGCCTCTGAGAAGGCATAATGTCTTCGAGCTGAATAAAATAGTTCTAACTGTAGCGCCTTCTTTGCTTTTTCTCCTTGCCTTTTAGCCTTACTTTTAAGAGTACTGCGCTAAGAAATCATGTCGCAAAGCAAGTACTAACTGGCCGAGAAAAGTTTGCCGAGTAGCAGAAATTCATTGCAGCTCGCACTGCTATAAGAGCGGTTAACACAGGCAACAGCAAATCTCTTTATACAAGCACCAGTCCCACAACTGCCGAGAAAATAGAAAGAAGAAGAAGAAAGCATTTAATGAGAGGAAAGCAGGAGATGCCGGCCTGGAGAGTGAGTCTCTGGCCTGCTACTCCTCACAGGGGTAAAGGGAAAAGGGATAAATAGAGATAGAGGGAGGTATGAGAGATGACGATGGTAAAGTACAATGCGTACCCCGGGGACCCTGGTTTAATCCCTACCAACCTGACGCATGTTTGGCTGCTTCCAGCCGTTGCAAGATGTTTGTCGGCGCCTGTCTGCTTGTTATGGCCACAATGGGCGGCAAGCGACGGAAAACGGTATGTTCTTGTGTTGTCTTCGAAATTTCAATGTATGTTTTGGCTTTTCCTTGATTGACACATGCAGAAATTATAACATTAAATCACCCGGGATGCGTACACGCACACACCGGATTCAGCACTGTGGGTATAAACCAGCCGTGAGCATAAAAAATGCCAAGCATTTCTTAGTGATGTGAAGTCGCTTTGGCCGCATCTATCTATCTATCTATCTATCTATCTATCTATCTATCTATCTATCTATCTATCTATCTATCTATCTATCTATCTATCTATCTATCTATCTATCTATCTATCTATCTATATCCGTAAGCCCTGACTTAACCGCTCCCCAGCGTGAAGCGTTGCTGAAGTTCCTCACGAAGGATCAGGCTTCCTTCGACACCGACACTTCATCACTCGGGCAGACCTCCATTGCGTCTCATCGTATCGACACGGATGGCCAGACTATTGTGCGTCGCCATGCTTCTCTCTCTCTCTCATGCTTGCCGAGTCTCTCCGGCCGAACGCATACTCACCGAGGAGATCGTCGCCGATATGCTCAAACGTAATATCATACGCCCCTCCGCGAGTTCTTGGTCGTCTCCCGTTGTATTGGTACAAAAGAAGGATGGGTCAGTAGGATTTTGTGTCGATTACCGCGGGCTCAACAAGATCACCGTAAGGATGTATACCCCATGCCCCGTATCGATGGCGCACTTGACTTTTTGCAAGGCGCGCAATACTTTTCCAGCCTTAACCTCCGCTCCTGGTATTGGCAAATTCCAATGCACGAAGCGGACAAAGAGAAGACCGCTTTTTCTACTCCGGACGGTCTTTACGAGTTTAACGTAATGCCTTTCGGCTTGTGTAATGCCCCCGCCACGATTTAGCGGATGATAGACACAGTTATTCGAAGCCTCAAGTGGAAAACTTGTCTATGCTACCTCGGCGACATCGTGGTGTTTTCCTCGACCTTCAATGACGACCTGCAATGTCTGGACGAAGTACTCACATGCCCTTCCGATGCCGGACTTCAAATAATCACGAAGAAGGGCCGCTTCACTAGCACGACGATAAAAGTTCTGAGTCACCTCGTTATCAAAGACGGCATCTAACCACACCCGGACAAAATTATTGCCGTACTCAACTTTCCCCGCCCACTTCGGGCAAAAGAACTGCGCATCTTCCTTGGCCTAGCGTCATATTTTCGACGTTTCATGCAGAATTTTTCCAGCATTGCCTCGCCCCTCCGCAAACTTCTGTCTAGTACCTCTTCCTTCGATTGGAACGATGAATGCGAAGCCTCGTTCGAAGAACTCAAGCGCAGAAGGAGGGGCGGTTGAGGCTTGGACCGAGCGGGAGGACGCTGCGGGCTCGTCTTGCGACATCGTGGGCAGCTGGAGTAAGGGGCGTCCTGAATGTAGCTCCAGGAGAGAGCTTGAGAAGGCGAGAGGTCGAAGGGATCTTAACGCACTTCCACCACTTGAAATACTACGGTTCCGACAGCTCTTTATTTGGACAAGCCAGGATGGCACCGACGAACAAGGAACACGAGCCAATGACTGATGATGGTCGTTGTACAGGTGATAAAGATGAAGTCCGAACCAATGCCTACACTATCTATCTATCTATCTATCTATCTATCTATCTATCTATCTATCTATCTATCTATCTATCTATCTATCTATCTATCTATCTATCTATCTATCTATCTATCTATCTATCTATCTATCTATTCTCTAAGAAACCTACTTTTGGTGCTGTCCTGGTCGTCTCGTTCACGTGGTGTGCACCAATATTTGGATGGGAGGGTACAAATGCACTGTCAACACGAATGATCGATCAGTAATGATACATTCATCATGTACAGTGGTTTGAATGGTGCTCGCACGGCGCACTGAAGAGAACAAAGTGCACTTGGCTCGAGATGAAAAGTGCTTATCGCGCTTAGAAAATTGTTCTAAAACACCTTTTTTGAACGGTGCTTTCCTCATTACCAATAAAGGCTCCATAAACGCCGTCTCCCACATCGTTTCAGTGCCGAAACCCGGGAGAGAGACTTGACAATCCACCCGAGGAGGCATTGACGAATGAAGTTACGTATGGGTCATAACCGTGGTGCTTGGCCCGCGGTATGCAGGCATACACCACTGGTGTTTGAATATTATGCAGCCTATGTGCAAGAAAATTGACTGATTTGTGGTGTTTTACGTCCCAAAACCAGCTATGATTATGAGAGACGCCCCAGTAGAGGTCTCTGGAAATTTTCACCAGCAGGGGTCCTTTAACGTGCTCTGGCATCGCACAGTACACTGGCCTCGATATTTCTCCTCCATCGAAATTGAGCCGCCGCGGTCGAGATTCGATCTCGCGACCTTCGGATAAGCAGCCGAGTACCGTAGACACTAGACCACCGTGGCAGGGCTATGTGCATGAAGGAGCAACTAAAATAGACATTTAACGTATTATAAAACACCTAAAGAAGAATAGCATGCAATTTGTTGTAGCTTGCGATATTGATGTAGACATAACAAGCACACAGATTACACGAAAGCGCAGTAACCTCCAAAGGTAACCGGACAAGCGGTAGGAGAGACTTCGTGCTAGAAAAGCATGCTGCCACAATGCCACTGCAGCTCCTCCCACACGGTATATATAGTAAATAAACCTATTGCACCAGCACTTGCGATGACGGTGCTTTTGTCACGTGCCTTGCCCTTGTGATATACGTTAAAGGGACACTCAAGTGAAAAGGTGAAGCGATTTAGAACGATAACTTACAACTCGAATACTTGATTTCCCTTAATTTCGCCATTTTATGGTCATATTAAAAGAGAAAATCAATGTGATTGCTTTTGTTTTGAAATTCGCGCAGGAATCTCGGCCTCCTGGCGTCAGAATGGTGTCAATTTTGTTCTTTCGTCGCCAAATTCCCTCCATCAGATGTTCTGAAACTCCTTGTGTTAAGTATCCGAATTCCTTAGAATAAAACGTATGTCTTGCCTTGGAAGTACTTCTCGAAGGGCTTGTTGGTAATAAATTCCTAGAAGAAACGCACAAATTTCGACAGCACAAAAGCCAGACAGAAGACCGGACGAGCGCCACTACCAACTGCTTTTATTGGCCTTCACGCTTCAGCATATATAGCACTGCTGAGAAGTGTAACATGCGCAAAGCATAACCAGAAAAACAAGAGAAGAAATTTTTTAAAATGAAATGACGTTATCGAGCCATTGTGAGGTATACAAAGATACTGAAGATTCACTGATACAGCCAACACTAAATGTCTTGATGTGGCATGCCTTTACAATTTCTCTGGCAAGAGGGTTCTTCTGCCTTACGATGATTTCTGCGCCTAGAAAATGTGGTTCACGTCTGCAGGCATTCCAATGTGCTGCTAAGTGCGCACCTTCTTTATTTTTCGCTGTCCTTGCATGTTCAAGAACCGGGTCGTTGATGCATCGGCCCGTTTTTACTATGTAGGACTTGCCGCAGGACAAGGGAATGCGGTACAATACACCTACAGCACAACCAAGAGATCCTGGGGTGTGCTTCATGCCGCAACCATCCCTTCCATCCTTTGCATTGCAGATGCGGGAACAGAGGCAGGCGAGCTTGTTGGTGCAGCAAAAACAACGGGCACATTGTACCTGCCGGCGGAATTCTTGATGTTGTGGCCCACACCATGTAAATGTGGCAGCACAGCCAGCTTACTTTCACTTGCTCCTTCTAGCGCCTTTTTTCCTTCTTCTGTAAGGCCTCAACCACAGACACTGCAACCGGGAGGGGGAACCAGCAGCCTGAAGTCTATCTACCTGCCTATTGAAACTTTCCTGCATGGTGTGAACGCACGACACTTTCAGGGCAGAACCTAAGCAAGGAGTTGCTATAGCACGTTTCACTGTTTTTGACTGGGCTGAAGAGTACGGCATGGGCCTTTCCTTTATAAACTCAAAATATCAACATATCTAAAGCTGATTACCACCCTTCCACTGCTTAACGGGCGTATCCGGACGTTTTTTCACCATGTGCTGATGTCAATGTTTTCGAATGGTACTGATAGTCCTGTAGCAGCCAGGATGGTTCAGTGTGCTCGGAAACGCACCAATAATTTTAGATAACCGACAGAAAGGCGCGTTCAAAGCGAAACGGTCAGACGCTTCGTGCAGCGTATGCGATGATGTCACAGCCTTCACACCATCAGAAATATGTAGCTGGTGTCAGAAAAACGACAGTGGCGACGTCACCTGATGATGCATTGTGTTATGCCAGCTTTTCTGGAATTGACAGCGACGAATCGAACGCGGAAGTATTGCCGGTTTGCTTTTGGCGGCCCGCTGGCTCGGGTAGGCAGCGTAGAAGGTGAAACACAGAGTGACCCGCTCGGGAATCCGCTAAACATTATTAAAAATCATTTCTAGGGAAACTAAATAACCTACAACTGCATGGCTTGGCATATATTGTTGGAGTACCGGGGAGAACATATCGAAAATTTCTTTCAGACCAGTGGACAGTGAAAAAAGCCGGAGTCGCCCTTTAACGCAGCGACTAAGGCGCGGTCAAGAATTGCTAATCACATAAGACAGAAGCCACAAACGAGCCAATACATATACCTTTCCGCTGCAAGTAACATGACTTGTCATGGGAGATAAAAATGCAGTTCAAATAAAAAGCTAGAAGAAAAAGAAAATTGCCCATAAGGACACCGGCGTTCGGAAAGAATACTGCCCCGTTTTGCTCGATGCAGCTCAAACATCAACAACATCAAAAAGCATGTCATGGCGAATAGAATAAAAGAAATGCTCCCCATCAACGGAGAAAGCTGAGCCTATATAATGCTCATTTTTCTTAAAAAGGTTTAAGCTCAGGCGACGAGTTAATCAAACAAGGGTCTCTAACACTAACATGTTTCATGTGGTTCTAAAGGAGCAAGCTAATTTGGTGCCAACACTGCTTTCCACTAACGATGACTGTAAAAGGAACGCTATCTTTGCTAGTTTTTACCGTAAAAAATACGTCTAAACCACCACGTTTACTACTGCCTATGGTCTTCGCTACAGTATGAAGTTCTAACGTTTTACACTGTGAAACTACCTTGCACTTCACTCTTGTGGCCTGGTGCTTGAACGGTGCAAAATTAACGAGAATAGCTCGCGCTGCTCCTTTGTCGTAGGCACCAGCAGGTATGACCACGAATACCAACAGGTATGACCACGAATATGTAACTGTAACACACATGTTGTTGGGCTAGTTGGGTCATACTGTGCAATAAGCGAAAGACGCAACACAAGCAGATGAAGCAAGGGGAACAGGACAGAGCGTCATGGAGTGATGCTCTATCCAGTCACTCTTGTTTCTTCTGCTTATGTTGCGTTTTTACCTGTTTGCTCCGTAATGTGCTTGGTTATGCTATGCCAAGAGATGTTGGGCATACACTACTTTGTGTGGTGTAAAACCATACTGCACAAGGCTATATCTTACTTTATCTTGTCCCCTCCTACTCTCCTTTCTGTTCTCCTCACTTCCTTTTTTTTCCAATCCATCGTTAACTATACAATGCAGGACTAAGTAATGTTCGGTGCTGCTTGGCACATATACCGGCTTTCTGTGGTACATGGCCCCGAAGCCTCGCCCGTTTTCAGTGGCTACCCACGGAATTTCGCCAAGCTTAAACACATTCGATATTAAATCTGCAACGTTCCCTCCCGCATTAGCTAATGGTGTCAGGGACAGTATGCGCACATGCACATGGCGTAATTCATAGCAGTCGTATCCGCGATAAGCATTATTTTTCTCGTCAGAGTACAACTGCACAAGCGTGGAAGCATCAATTTGTAAAAAAAAAAAAATAGAAGCAACACAGTTAAAGCTAAGGTTGTGCCGGCATGGGGCGCAAAAAGTCGACGGTCTTCTTCAGAGGAACAGTGTAGGTGCCATGGAGCTGGTATCATAGCTTAACCGTGCATACACAGTATACTAAGGGGATCAAAAAGGGAATATGGGTGGGCAGGAGAGAGAGGACAGAGAGGAGGAGGGAAGAAGGTAGAGCATAGCATAGCCTTGTATAGTGTAGTATATGCACCACAGAAAGTAGGCATGTGCCAAGCAGCTCTCGGTATTGCATAGCCGTGCACATTTACTGCAGCAATGGTGCGAGGCAGAGAAGTGAAGGTGAGCAGGAGAGCCGCTAAGACGAGGAGGAAGGAAGCTGAAGGAGAGTAAATTATCGTATATCGTTGACAGTGTCGTTTATCAAGGGTGTGGGAAAGGGTAGTGATGTTGCGGAGGAGGGAAAGGAGGAGGTGAGAAGGTAAGCAATAGCGTAACCACGCACAGTCTAGCAGAGCAAAGGGTGGTGTGGAGAAGTGAGGAAGAGAGAGTGCAACATTGAAAGAGATAAATGTGATACAGAGAAAAAAGATGTAGGAGAAAGTAACTAAATAAAATGAAAGAAGGCGAAGCGAGATGAAGGAAAGAACCTGGTCTGCGTTCACCAGGTGGCGGTGTATCCGTGCCTGCTCCGCTGTTTACAGGGACCCCGGAACGTTTTTGACAGTCGGAAAGAGCGGGGGGGGGGGGGGTCAAATATACTGTCGTCTTTGTATGTTACATTATTATTTGTCTGTTAACAACATTTGTCGAGTTTGATTGATTTACATTATATATTATATTATAATTAGTAGCTTTAAATACATCAATTATTAATGTAAAAATTATTCCTAACTGTAATAACTTTTATATATATTGGTATCCTGGCTTATCTTGCATTGGTATACACTTCAAAAATGGTTGGAAATTTCGGAAGTGCTTAAAACCTTCGTAAACCACGTAAACTAAAAAAAATGGTTTGAAAAAGCTGCGAAGAATCACTTTTAATACTTTTGAATTCGCTGTGAGATGACACAAACGCAAAAATGTGACACATGTAGCAGGAAAGTAGACTCCATAAGTACTAAGATGTTACAGCAGATCCACGAGCTTCATGGCTGGCGTGACAACAGGGTGTTGGGCACGAAACGTTGTTAAACGAGGCCGAAAGTTGATGTTCGTTCTGCTATACACAAACTCTTTCACGCGGGTGCCGGACAGTTGCGGGTACCCGACAACCTGGTCCATCATATTGCGCACATTTGTAAACTGCGCCTGCACGATCGTCCATAATTAGGGATGTGTGTTTGCCAAATTATTGGTAAAATAAATAAAAATATATGAGTGAACGAGTAACTAAAGGTGAAAACAGGGGGACACCAACCAAATTATAATCATTTAAAAGTAAAATTTACTTCTAAACATTAAAAAACCCGACGTTTCGGGTCCCACTCGGACCCTTCTTCAGGGGTGACTGGAGGGTACCAGACAGCAGCAGTGCTTATAAGGCCTTCTTTCTTCTCTCTTCCTTCCTTTCTCACTTTCTCTTTTTTCCGGTTCTTCAAGCCGGAAAAAAGAGAAAGTGAGAAAGGAAGGAAGAGAGAAGAAAGAAGGCCTTATAAGCACTGCTGCTGTCTGGTACCCTCCAGTCACCCCTGAAGAAGGGTCCGAGTGGGACCCGAAACGTCGGGTTTTTTAATGTTTAGAAGTAAATTTTACTTTTAAATGATTATAATTTGGTTGGTGTCCCCCTGTTTTCACCTTTAATTTCGTCCCAACCAGACAGATCTTTGTCAAATGTTCACCTTTAAACGAGTAACTAATAAGCAAAACGATTTTAAGGAAGAAAACAAACTAAAGAAACAGATAATTATTGTCAAGAATTTGATTTCAGCGTAAATGGCCGGAAAGTGGTAGGGCCCTGCCCCCTCTGAAAATAATGTTGGAGGAGCGGGGGGGGGGGGGGGGGAACGAAAAAACCCCGGTTCCGGAGTCCTTGGCTGTTTACTAAGATTTCACAGGCGTGGTACTGGAGCGCATTTTCCCCCCTCTATGCGTACGGCTAACACCGATGCCCTCGCGGTTTCCTTCTCCTGTGCTTCTCGCCTGGTGTCTTTCCTCGGATGCGCGGTGGCTAGCTCTGTCAGGTTGTGTTTCAAGAAAGCAAACAGCGCGCGCTTCACTGCGCTTCTTGCGAAACCAGCTTTTTTCTAAAAATTGGTGATATAAATACGAAAGAAAGCTTTGCTTCATGTCAGCTTTCTTTTCCTCATTTTTATGGAATCTTAATATCGTAACAAGGGAAACATAAACACAGAAAGCGAATAGGGGCGATTATTTTATTATTACAAACGGGAGCGTACAAGTGCAGAGATTAAACATGGGAGACTTCATGCGCTGCGATGATATTAAAATGCTTGCACGACTCCCTGGACAAACTTGGCTACATTTTCGTCTAGATATGCGCGGCCGTTGCATGAGCACAGTGCCCTTCCCTTTTCTATCAATGACTCGGCTACGCGGAACAAATTCTCGGCGATGTGCTGTTGGAAGTCCCTGTATGATTTGCCGTCTTCCATTGCATACAGGCTGAGGTCCTTAACAACGAGCTTCTGAAGTATGTCGGCTGCCTTCTTCATCAACGGTCCCTTGGTGTCACTGAAGGTGATTGCATTGACCGCGCTGCCAATACCCTTGCCAACTTCCTTTACTACGTTCCCAGCCCCCTTGGCGAGTTCCTTAATGACATTGAATATTCTGTCGAAGAAGTACTGGTCGCCCTGTAAAATACAAACAAAAAGTTGTGTAGCCAATCATCCATGATCGTTGAAATCGGCATGCAAGATATTCGCTTTCAATGCTGTTTTTAATGTCTTCTGTAATGGTGTCCACAGCATGGTTAAACCTAACTGAAGAGGGCACAGCATCCTTTCTGTAAATGCTTCCTTTAAATAAGCAGCAGTGAGCACAACTTCTTCACAAACTAATTTCTCGGTCCATAAATACACGAATAAAATATTCCCAATTTCTCATGAGAATTGTTTGTTGCAAGATGATTACCAAATGCGGAACATAATTCTAGCACAAAGGTGGTCCGACGAAGTAGACCTAAAGAAACATAGTCCTCACATAATGACAAGCTGATGAAAAATAAAAGAACACGCAATCTCCTACCTATGGATAAAGAAACACGAAGGAGGGAGTATTACATCACACATGCAGCCTTGACAACCGAACGCTCTGGGAAGCCACTAGTGGTCGCCTAGCACGGAACCTTACGCGCCCAAATCAAGCAAGGTCGTGATATGCCGAGATGTTTGGTACCTTGTAGCTTTTAATCGGTACGCGCTTTGATGAAGTCGTTTCGGCCTCTTCAAGTATTATTGCATTGCCTGTGTTAATAGGAAAGTCAGCCGCACCAAATATATATTGATTGTGGTTCGTCTGAGGAAAGGACGCTAATTCCTCGCTAATTTCACTCCTTGTAGGGGTTTTGTTTCACTTGTTCTTTACATTACAAGGCGAGGTATAAGTAGGGGGACGAGATGAAAGTTGTAAGGTAACGTGTTCCTCGTTAGAACGGGACCAGGTAAATCTCACAGAATGGAAGAAGCCGTTTCACTGCACTGGGCGTAAACAGGCTGATGATGACGATGGTGATGATCATGTGTACAGATGTGCAACCTGCTAGGTTCCGATCAAAACATAGCACAGTCAAAAGGGGTGGTATAATCAGTGTTCAATATGTCTTTTAAGCATTTTGGCAAGCAATTTGGAACCTTTTTAGAATCGCTGTTTTGTACATACGGCAAGCCAAGTGTGTCACTGTACCCCCCTATCGCATCACTTTCACGATTATGGCGTGTCTCCTATTATTATTAAGTAACAAAGTCATTCTAAACATATATTTTCAAGATAACGCGTTACCGCTATGGAATTTTGTACCTCAAATGGTCACATATATGTTGCAGTGCCTACGACCGAAATCTTTAATATCTACTCTCTGCACTAAGTTTTCCAAATGTATTCATAGTAACGCCTCACAAAACAAGGGCATGTCCCCGCGGTACTGCACAAAACAACATGAATGTCCACAGGTGGGTGCTGTTTGGTATCTTTTTCTAGTCTGGATTCCGAATGTCGCAGGGCTCCTTTATTAAATGCGACCTTGCGAGATCGACGAGCACGCTATACAAAGACTGTGCACCACAACTACGCATAGCGTCAAATTTTCGCTGTGACTTCGATTTCGCCTGCACAAAGTAGATTCCATGGCTAGGTAATAGCGAATTTAGTACAATGCAACGAAACACGGCTATATCGGGGTAGCGAGTATGTAGCGGGGTAGCAGGAAAGTGTAAATACTTGCGGAGAAAACTGTTGAATAGAACGTTGCCTTTGATTTGACGATAAAGCGCAGCTTGAAAAAAAAGCAGCTGTCGTACACACACACACACACACACACGCACGCAAGCGCGCACACACACGGACTAATGAAAGGAAATGAAAGAAGTAGGCGAAGAGAAATGAAAGAAATATCCTGGTCTGCGTTCACAAGTTGGTGGCGTGTGCCTGCCTGCTCTGCTGTTTACTCAGATGTAATATCTGTGGTACCGGCTCACATTTTTTTATATGTCCATTGAGAGGGCCCTGCCCCCTCTGAAAATAATGTTGGAGGAGCGGGGGGGGGGGGGGGGGGGAACGAAAAAACCCGGTTCCGGAGTCCTTGGCTGTTTACTCAGATTTCACAGACATGGTACTGGAGCACATTTTTTCCCCTCTATGCATACAGCTAACACTGATGCCCTCGCGGTTTCCTTCTCCTGTGCTTCTCGCCTGGTATCTTTCCTCGGATGCGCGGTGGCTAGCTCTGTCAGGTTGTGTTTCAAGAAAGCAAACAGCGCGCGCTTCACTGCGCTTCTTGCGAAACCAGCTTTTTTCGAAAAATTGGTGATATAAATACGAAAGAAAGCTTTGCTTCATGTCAGCTTTCTTTTCCTCATTTTTATGGAATCTTAATATCGTAACAAGGGAAACATAAACACAGAAAGCGAATAGGGGCGATTATTTTATTATTTCAAACGGGAGCGTACAAGTGCAGAGATTAAACATGCGAGACTTCATGCGCTGCGGTGATATTAAAATGCTTGCACGACCCGCTGTACAAACTTGGCTTCATTTTCGTCTAGATATGCGCGGCCGTTGCATGAGCACAGTGCCCTTCCCTTTTCTATCAACGACTCGGCTACGCGAAACAAATTCTCAGCAATGTGCTGTTGGAAGTCCCTGTACAATTTGCCGTCTTCGAATGCATATAGGTTGAGGTCCTTAACAACGAGCTTCTGAAGTATGTCGGCAGCCTTCTTGACCGGTTCCTTGGTGTCACTGAAGGTGATTGCATCGACTGCGTTGCCAATACCCTTGCCGACTTCCTGTACGACGTTCGCAGCCCCCTTGACAACTTCCTTCATTGCATTGAATATTTTGTCCAAGAAGTACTGGTCGCCCTGTGAAATACCAACAAAAATTGCGTAATCATCCATGCTCGTTGAAATCTGCCTGAAAGATATCCGGTTTCAAAGGTGTCCTAATGTTCGCTTTAACGGTGCCCACATCAGGGTTAAATCTAAGTGAAGACGGCACAGTGTCCTTTCTGTATATGCTTCCTTTAAATAACATGCACTGGCCACCACTTCTTCACAAACTGATTTCTCGGTCCATAGGTACACCAATAAAATATTCCCAATTTCTCATGAGAATCATTCGTCACAAGATGATTACCAACTACGGAGATAATTCTAGCAAGAAGGTAGTCCTGCGAAGTAGACCTAAAGAAACAATGTCCTCACATAACACCAAGCTAACGCAAAATAAAAGACCACATAATCTCATACCTATGGAGAAAGAAACACCAGGAAGGGATCATTACATCGGACAGCTAGACTTGGCAATCGAACGCTTCGGGCAGCCACCTGTGGTGGCCTAGCACGGAACTTTTTGCGCCAAAATGACACTAGACCGATATTTTCCGATATGTGTGGTACCTATAGTAGCGTATAATCGGTACGCGTTTTGATGCATTCATTTCCGCGTCTCCTTCACGTACCGACGGTGCTTACTCAGATGCTGTGCCTGTAAATGACGTCCTATGCGTCTCCGAATGCATCTTTGCCTAGGTCGCTCCCTTCAAGGTGCGATGAGCCCCATGATTCTGGGAGCCCCATGCGCTCGAGCATGTCGCTGTTAATACCAAAGTCGCACGCACCATATACCGAGTGAATGGCTTCGGTTAAGAAAAGGGCGCCAATTTCTCGCTAGTTTCACTCGTGGTAGGAGGTTTGTTGAACTGCATTACAAGGGGAGACATAAGTAGGGGATGAGATGAACACTTTAAGATAACGTGGTCGTGGTTAGAACGGGACCAGGTAAATTGCACAGTATGGGAGAAGCAGTTTCAACGCACTGGGCGTAAGCACGGTGATGATAAAGGCGTTGGTGACGATTATGTGCACAAATGCGCCACCCGTCCATGTTCCAATGAAAACATGAGGAAATCAAAAGCTTTGATATTCTCAGTGTTTAATAAGACATTTTGCGAATTTTAGCTCGCAGTTCTGAAACCTTCGTAGAATCGCTGTTTTGTGCGTACCGTATGGCAAGTGAATAATACCTTAGCAGATTAGTGCATCACATTTACCATTCTGGCGTGTCTCCTACTATTATCCAGCAACAAGTAATTATTAAATTATATTTCCTCGATAACGTATTACCGCCATAAAGATTTTGTACCTCAAATACCCGCATATATATTGCGCTGCCCACGACCGAAAATCTTTAATAACCACTCTCTGCCCTATGTTTTCTAAATGTATTCATAGTAACGCCTCACAAAACAAGAGCATGTCCTCGCAGTACTGTAAAAAGCAACATGAACGTCCACGGGTGAGTCCAGCATAACATACCTGGCTGTCCGCGTCTTCCAAACGCTGAGCACTGTCGCGAAGGCCATGTGCTATGGCGCGCAACAAGTGGCCGACTTGGACAGCTTCCAAACCAACACGCTGTGCTTCTTTGTCGAGCACGGCATCCAGAGTGTCGGAGCTTCCCGGTAACTTGTGAGATGAAGCTGAACAACAAGAATTTAAGTTTCGTGTTTACCGTCTTTTCGGATTAGCACGCAGGCGTCGCGGGCTAAGGCATAGAAAGACAGTAAGTACACATATTAGAGCAAGCTAGACAGAATGTAACTAAGCAAGAAGTAGCAGCTGATTATTTGAAACAAAGTTTTCCATGTTATTACTTTATGTGGTAGAATTTGGTTTTTTATTCCTCTTACGTGTCATCTCTAATTTAGGCTAGCACTTTGTAGTTAAGTGTACTCGCATTGATTTTCAAGAACCCTATTACAAATGTAACGAGCACAAAGAATTCCAATTACTATACGTATACCCCTTACGTGTTGGCAAATACTTCATCGATGAATTTATTAGTGCGTTATGATTTTAGAAAGAAAACTGCTTACCATTAATAGCGCAGAAGATAAGCAGTATAAGAGCAGCACCTGTTGTCTTCATTGCGCCTGCAAAGTCAAGAGTTCGATAAGGAGGATTGTTATGCGGCAATTTTATTTAAGCGTCCCTGAAGCATTTTTTTAACCAACCAGGAAATGATGCCGACGAGTCCCAGATGCTTCTGTGAATGTGTCAGCCAAGTATTATTGCAGTACGTTAACCATGGTGGTCGTAATTTGGTTTCAGACACAGATTAAAAGCACCCGCTCTTCTTTCAACATATGACGTTACATGTTGAGTCGACTACGTAGCTTTGTTTTGATTGTTGATCCTCAAGAGTGATGCGCAAGTGTGCTTGATTTACTGCACTGGAAACGTATAAACAAAGCGTATAATATTATCGCTCCCGGATCATGAAACAATTTAACGCTATGTGGGCCTCAATCGATTTAGTCGGCGCCACATGTGACCTCCTATGATGAAAGAAGAGCGAGTGCCTTCAAGCAATGTTTAAAACCAAATTACGATTACCCTGCTGTGTGCACTGCAATAATATTTGGCTCACTGAGCTGTCCAGCGGAGCGAGGAAGCTCTCAGTTCTCTTGATGGGGGACATACGAGCGATCTTTTGCGCGTACCGCAATGAAGCGAGAACATTTTCATAAAGTTCCATGACTGACTGACAAGTTCAGAGGAGCCTCTATGACTGATCGGCACTCTTTTCTGACTTTATTCAAAAGTGTTGAAGGGTCCATTTAGGTAATATGTGTTTGTGCATGCACGTCACTCAGGAAAAAAGAACACAGCTTCCACTGGTAGTGCAATTATAATTATTATTAAATATGTGAACATAGAACTCACAAACACACAAAGGGAAGAAGGAAGGAGCAAGCTGGCAACTGCCACGGAGTGGGGAACAGCGCCTGTTTACTCTTTAAAGAGGAGGGAATAGGGAGAAGTGAAAGCTGGGAGGAAAGAGGAAATAAGGTTAAAAATGAAAAACAGGGACCAATAAACGCAGACAAAATAAAGTAAAGTAAATACAGAAACGTGTCGATAAGCGGGAGGCCAAACCAGTAGCGTTCAAGAAAGTTAAGAGGGCTCGATGGGCCTGACCACGTCGACGAGCACTTCCACTGGGAAAAAGGCTGCGGGGGGCGCTAATGATTGTCCTATACCTTTTTCGCATGCACTTGGCTTAACCTACAAACCACGTGGTTTTGTAAGGAACATGTCACTTGACTAGAACGACATAGTGCTGCTAAACTCTTACTAGTGAAGTAAATTTACGTGCCAGTAAAATGTGTAAATTTATATAACAAAACAATTTTTCTATTGAAGCCCTTGTAACATTGGTTTTTGCCTATTTTTATGCAGTAGATTTGGTAGGAAGCACCACCGGTGCAATGCAGGTTTGCGTATTCCAAAGCTAATGTATGGCTCAATTCTAGTGCTCATAATAATTTGAAGCTTTTTCTTACCGTGTGTCGCTGAATGTTTCACTCGACCAGGAAAACAGTACGCAGCCAACTAGTGAAGAATTCTCATTTTAAGTGGCTTTTTATACCCCAAATTTTATTATCTCAACCTGCTTGTGGCGAAAAGCATGTGACACTTATCACTACTTCTCTGGGCCTGAGTATACGCGGAACAATACGCGGAACTCTGAACCCAGAGTTCCGCGTATTGTTCTTGCTAGATTGTAGCGCAAGAATTAGCAGAGCTGCTACACGCTATATCAGTAGAAAACTCAACCCAGGTGACGGGTGATGTGACTTTTGAGAATAATGTTATCTTTCGCTAGAGTAAAGCAAATTTTGTGTTGTGTTATAGAGAACAGGTAATGAGAATAGTGGAATTAAGGACTGTATTTAGAAGACATCTCGATGGCGCAGTGTTTCGTGTTGTTGTCCAGTGCATTCGTCGGTACAAACGGCCGCAGCAGTCTTTCATTTCCTAGAAGGGAGCGCTTACACAAGGAGCAATAATAGAAGTAACAACATAGACATGGTTGCGGTAACTTCCTGAAGACGCCATGGTTTCTTCTCCATTTTTTTGGAGTCCATAAATACATTAGTGATGCCAACGCGATTGCCAAACAATAGCTGCCCTTCTTAATGCGATATGGTTAGTTCTCCCAAAAATAACGTGGACGTGAAAGTGACGAACTGCAGAATTTGAGTGTAGACTTAAACAGGGAAAGCACTCAGGTAGGATTAAAGATGAACATGCAGAAAAGAAAGATAATACTAGGTGGCATGGCGAAAAAAAAATCGCGTGTTCACGGTTGAAAATCAGACATTCGAAGTCGAAAAAGAATAAATATATCTGGGAGAGCTACTGATAGGAGAACCCACTCATGCAAAAGAAATCCACCGTAGAATAAACACGGGATGGCGCGCATACGCGAGACATTCCCAACTCAAGAACGGAAACTTACCATTGTCACTCAAGCGGAAATTATAGAACTGCTGACTTTTGCCAGTGCGGGGCAGAAAATTGGAGTATTACGAAGAAGCTCGGGAAGAACCACAGAGCGGGCATTGTAGCAAATATGGTAGCCGTTACATTCACAGCTGACCCCGGGTGGGTTGGTGGGTCGGGATAGCCGTCCTAATAATCGAAGTTAAGAAGAAAAAAATGGACGTGGGCAGGCCACATGATAAGAATGCTAGAATAGCCGACGGCCAGTTAGAACGACGGAATGGACACGATGAGAGGACAAGCGTAGCCGTGGATGACAGAGAGGAACATTGAGTGACGAAATTAAGAAATTCGCAGGCATCGAATGGAATCAGCTTGAGTAGGAAATGAAAGGATGGAGAGCATTGGGAGAGGCCTTCGTCCTGCTTTCGACATAAGAGATGAGGAGGAGGAGGAAGGGAGGGGAACGAGGAGGAGGAGGAAAAATGGACAGTCATTAAGGACTCCGGGAGCCAGCCACAATAACGCAGTTTGTTTTCACAAAAAAAGAAAACAAAATAAAAAAAGAACATTATGCACATGTCTAAAGAAAAAATCATGAGACGGGAGGCGACAGTCTTCAGTCTTTCAGGCTTGCCAAGCCTACGAAAAGCAGCCATCAACAATGGTTCAACAAAGCTTGATGTCGGGCGAGATGGTGCATAGTTGTTA
Source organism: Hyalomma asiaticum (assembly GCA_013339685.2). Classification (NCBI taxonomy): domain Eukaryota; kingdom Metazoa; phylum Arthropoda; class Arachnida; order Ixodida; family Ixodidae; genus Hyalomma; species Hyalomma asiaticum. The sequence goes on from CM023482.1 coordinate 58,547,606, forward strand.
TCAAAGGACTGAAAGCGCACCAACAACACTCATGGTTCCTTCTTAGGACGTTCGAAGGCCGTGATGGCCCTGCGCGCAAGCGCAAGTCACGTGGTAGTTTAAACAGTATACTTTAAGCTTCAAAGGACAGAAGGCTGAACGACTTGGTAAAAATCAATAATGCAGAGAGAGAGAGAGGGGTGCTATTTATTGAAAAAAAAGCAGATTTTTGCCGGCGTGTATATAACGCTGGCATGCTACTCTGTTTAGGGACGGGGAAGGGTATTAAAATAGTCCAGAGGAAAGGGAAAGAAATAGTAGAAAAATGGAAATAAGGAAAATGACTAGGACAGATAAGCCTGATGGGAATATTTACAGGCGTGATTGGGGGCTGAGGGTGGGCTTATCTATACGAAAGGGCCAATCTTTAAAGTTTTCTGTACAGGCCAATTTTTCGTGTGTATTTAAAAATAAATACAAAACCCTTCGCTGTTGTGAAGCTCCAGCAAGGGACCTAATATGTTGCGTGGCGTCAATTGATCTTGGCATATCGCATGCATCTGCCGCTGAAAACATTGTCTCTCATCGCGGTACGCGGAGCATTCCTGTAATACGTGCTCAACTGCGTCTATGCTGCCGCTGTTATCTCAATAGGGGTCGTTGGTGCACCCTATGCGGCACAAATAATTGCTCGTGTGTGCCACGTTCAGTCGAAGACGATGGTACAGTCTGTGAGTGTCGAGGAAGTGTTCGCGGAAATCTAGGTCTCACTTCTGAATCAATATGACGAGGAAAGTTGTCACTGATGAAGTGGCAGAATCCAGAGGCGATCTTTTTCCTGGCAGGCATATTCTTTGGCAATTTTCGAGACGTCAGCTTTGGTAAAAAGCATTCTTCTGAAGTTGCGCTACTGGAGTCCCTTTCGGGCAGGTTAATCAGCTGTTTCTTTTCCAGAAATACCGGCATGACCAGGTATCCATTGGAAAGTTGTGAAATGCCCTGTAATCCTGGCCTTTTGGTGTGGAAAGGCAATGAAAAGCGCTACAGGTTGGATGTTGCGTCGCTTATGATGGTGCCATAGACATTGTAGAGCTGCTTTTGAATCCGTGAATATAACCCATTTTTTGGTGTATGCTGTCTGAGTATATACACAAGCGCCTCTTTAATTCCATATAACTCAGTTGTCGCTGATTATGTCCCTCGCTTGAGGCGAAACTAGAATCGTTGCCCTGTAGAAGGCACAGAAATTCCGCACGCTGAGCTACGTAGAGCAGTTGAGCCATCCGTCAACACCTCAGTGTTGGCTTCACATTCTTTGTGCATGTACTCCAAGGTTATCTGTAGGGTCCCTCCTTGAGGCTTTTTCTGTATTGCGCCGATTCCAGGATTATATGGCATGATTTCTCGGGGTGACAATGTCCAGGATGATATGTTACGCGGCATAGTATGCGATGCCTGAGTAGGAATCGTAATACTCGTAGATATATTTCCGACAGCATGTCCAATACTAGATGAAGGACTGTCTCTAGAAATATTCCTTGAAAAATGCGTCTTCCTATACATGACGTTTCTGAGGAGAACACGGAGTGTCTCCTGCGAAGAAAATACTTCACGAGGCAGGCACCCTGCTTCTGCTACAGTTCGTGAGCGGGACGACCAGTTTGGAAGGCCCAATGCATATTCGAAGTTGTTTCGTGCCGTTTTGAGATTTCTCTTGCTTCTGGAAGACATGTTGTGTAGAATAGGGAGGTAATACCGCAGTGTCCCATCGACATACGCCTTATGGAGGAGCACTACTGATCGATAGTCACTGCCCGACTGTGATCCGGTTAGAAACCGGAATACGTGCGACACTGAGGAGATCTTCTCGCTCAATCTTTTCACCTGAGGTGACCACGTGAGCTTCCTTTGGATCGTCACTCCGAGGAACCTTTGCGTCTTGACGTATGGAAGGGTACGACCATTCATTGCTAGCGGATATTTTTGCATACTTCTTCGAGAGAAAGCCACAACCACACATTTGTCGGGGGAAAATTCAGACCCTTTTAATTTATGAATGTGGATATATCTGCCAGCGCTCTCTAGAGACGTTGTTGGGTGGTACTGCGGTAGCGCGCCGCGCTCCAAATGCACATGTCTGCGTACATCGTAATGATGACGTCACGGGGCAGGTTTCTTCTGAGATGTATGATGCATAAATTGAACAATACCGGACTTATCAAAGCTACCTGTGGCACTCCCTTCTCTACGGCACAAAACGCCGTGGGACCATCCGGAGTACACATGAACAGTTGGCGTCCTTGGAGATAGTCGGCAATCCACGCGTACAGCCGTCCTCCAAGACCAAAGTTTTCCTAAGCGTAAAGGATAGCTTTATGATAGACGGAGTCGCTATGCTGCCTTGAATGTCCAGAAATAATTCTGTAGGTATGTTTCCAAAAGCCAATTCTTCTTGAATTGCAGGAATCAGGGCGATTACATTATCAATTGCAGACATATATAGAGGAAAACATTGATCACCTCCGAGTAAACACTTTTTGTCTCCTGGAGGTGATTTCAGCCGCTCGTGAATCCTTTTTTCGAACCGCTTCCCTACGCAACTAAGCCGGGATATGGGACTAAAGGAGGCGTAACTTGTCGGCTGCTTCCCTGGCTTCAATATAGGAATAACTTTCGCTAAGCTTCATTCGGTAGGAACTTTTCCGTTTATCCATGAGGCGTTGTAGTATTCGTGAAGTCTAAGGCGAGATGTGCGGCTTAGATTTGCGAGGGCTTCATAAGTCACCCCGTCATGGCCAGGAGAAGATCGCTCGTTTGCATCTCCCATTGCTGCCGCTAGCTCTTCCATTGTAAATGGTAAACCTCAGTCAGGCATGGTCACTTCACGTGAATTAGGCTGGTGAATTACAACGTTGCGAGGAGGTTTCATACCGCTGGAAACGAGCCTGCAGTATAGCTCTGGCACCTCTTTCAAGGATGCGCGTTCATGCAGTGACAGCACGATAAAAGGGTAAAGCTGTTGTGGCTCATTGCGAAAATACCCCTGACGACTTCGTCAGATTTTACTCGGCGGTTTTATGTCTAGCGTCCCACAGAAGTCCCTCCATCTTTTTGATTCAGTTTGGTTAGTAACGCCGCATGTGTCTTTGTGCCCGCTTGCAAGCTCTGAGGTCTTCGATATTATTAGTATGTAGAGCGTTTCTTTCGGCACGTCTGCGAATTATACATAGTCTTTCGAATTCTTCATCGTTTTTGGGCGCATTACAATGCTTGATGGTGGAGCGGGTACATTTAAGCAGTGGGCTATTGTAATTATTAATTCTTCATTCGTAGTTGAGGCTGCGATTCCTTTGTCTGCGGTATTTGTGTAAGCTTCCCAGTCTACAGAATTCAGCTTCGCGTTGCTGGGCGATGTGCTAAGATGAAGAAGGGCAGAGATTAAGATAGGGCAGTGATCGCTACCTCACCTCGGGTTTCGAAGTCTGTACGCCAGCCGAACATGGTGACAACTTGAGTTGATACGAACATGATGTCAATGTACCCAACAGTCTTCCGGTTTTTCAGGTATGGTACGCTGTCACCATTCGAAGGCTCTATACTGTACCTTGCAAGAAGCTTCGCCAGCTTACCTCCACGAGCACATGTATGTGACCTGTCCCAGCTCTCATTATGTGCACTGAAATCACTACAGACCTTATGTGGATACGAAGTGCTCATTAACAAGTTTTCAAATCTGGACACGTCGAAAGGTGAGCCTAGTCTCATATAGACGCCAATCAGGGTACACTTTATATGAAAGCACTGTGGTAGCGAAAATATACTCATTCAGACATCTGGTGCTATATCAATCACAGAGGAAGGTATGTCGTTTAAAAACCCAATGAGAAGTCGGCTAATTCCGTTTTGTCGCTTGGAATGATGGAAATAATAACCCTTTATCCTGAATTGCTCACCGACGCGAGACTCGGAAGTAACCATAAAAGGAAAGCGGTGCACTCGCGCTAGATACGTAAAGTCTGCTAACTTTGATCGCAAGCCACGAGCGTACCACTGAAATATAGTACACGTGCAGAGATGCTTGTTGGTGGACACCTCCGGTGAGACGACAGTTGGCCAATCCATCATTGCTACTCTGTAGGTTCACGACGTTGCGCCTTGAAAGAAGTCGACACCAGCGGTTCCAAAGCAAAGAAGGCCTCTACATCAGGGATGCTTTTAAACCATGGACTGACACGGAGAAGAGCCTTGATACCTGTGAACATCATAGGAACGAGCATATTTGATATGTCATTTACGGTACCCCCACCCAGCAGCATTTCTTGTCACTTCCTCAACTACGGTTGCGGCCTTGGAGGCCCTTATTTGCTTGCTACACTGTCACTTGAGGGCTTTGATGGGCTCTTTGCAGATGACTGGCTTTGATTGTTTTCTCTTATAACAGATTTGAAGCACATTTTCGGATCTGTATCGTTACGTTGCACTCTGTCATGCTGCTTTTGGTTTGTAGATGTAAACATGACATCCGGATTCGGTTGTGGTTCCCGTCGTTTCCGACGTTTTCCCCGGCGTTGCTCCATTGTCTGTGCAAGAGTAGCTGCTTCCTTTTGGGACATCCGCCTTATATAATGCATCGAAGCTGTGAACGTGACGTGCGCTCCGTATGTGTGTGCGCCCCAGCGCCGATCTTGCAGTGGATCGGGCCGTTACAATATTTCGTTAAATGTCCATGTCTTTGACATCTGAACCACTGAGTGGCTGACGCCATGTACTCCGTCACGGGATGACTGCAGAATCCAAATGATACGCTGTTTGGTAGAGGAACGTCTATGGAAAATTCAAGAATTGCAGAGCGTCTACGCGTCTTCGTTACCCCACCGCCTTCGTTGGGGGAATATGCAACTTGCCTTCTGGCGGATTAGACTCCTTGTTTTCTCAAGTACCCCTTGAGTTCGTCATCAGAATACTCAAGAGGAACGTCCTGTATTAGCCCGTACGTGGCGGATTATGAGTATGGAACTCGAACTTCTACAGCAATGCCCGACAGCTCTGTCACCGGGAGAATACGATTAGCTGCAGGTAGTGAACACACTGCCACCATGAGGCTTCCATTATTGTTGAGACGATGGCTGAGTACCTTTCCTTGTGCTGTTGAAACGACGGTGGAAGCCAGGAGATTTGAATTTACGTTCCAGAAAGCTGCGGTCAGGCATAGTTGGCCTTAATATGGCAGGAACTCCTGAGGCTCTTTTCATTTTGCATGAGACAACAGTGAAAGAGTCTGGTCCATCTTTTCGTTTTGTCCTGCAGATTCGTCTGTCTCGATCTCATCTTCACGTAGTCTTTTCCTTGCTTGCTCATCTTCTCTTTGGTCAACAGAACGAATATGCTGACCTGATGACTGGTCAGCTGCGGTGGATGCCATTAGAGCATCATGGAGAGCGGGCAAAGAGGCTTGCAAGACATTGAGACATGGGAAAAGAATTGTACAAGAAGGTGACCGTCTATGAAGTGAAGAAGAGCGCAGGATAGAAAAAGGAAGGAGACACACAGCTTATCGGCCATGCTTAGGATAGGTAGGACTACCAGTTAAACGGGTGCACGCGCGGGTCCACAGCTGCCGGTCTGACAAGGGGCACTGCCACTCCTAAGCATGCGTAGCTAAGTTTTGTCTTTTAGATGCGAAGCAGCTTATGGCGGGGGCTTTGCCCGTACCTCCATGCTTCCTCCCTCCGCCGTGTGGTGTCCACACCCGCACTGCGCATGCGCATCTTCCTCCCCCTCCTCTCCTTGTCTCATCTCTCCTCTCGGCATTCCCCCTCTCCTCTCCGAACAGCGCGCATTGACTTCCTCCCCCTCCTCTACATGTCTCATCTCCTGTCCTCTCGGTATTCCTCCTCTCCTCTCCGAACGGCGCGCGTTGACTATGGAAACGCTCTTTCTTCGATGAACGCTTAACAGCTCGCAAGGAACGAGAACGCGCCCTCGCCCGCGAGATACAACGCTGATGCAGGTAGCGTCTGCTAGCGTCAAACCCATGCAAACGCGACACCCAGTCAAACCCATGCAAACTCAATGTGCACCCCCCGTGCTGCTTCGCATCGCCTCATGGTCCCCTTTATCGGGAGATGGACTTATACGCATTGATTAAGCTGATATCTATCCGTGCGTCGTTTACAAAAGATCTGCAGGTATGATGCACGGAAATCGCGTACGTGTCAAGCAGCTCCTCATATATAGCATAGCCATGCATAGTATACAACATCAAGGGGGCGGAAAAGCGAAGTAGGAGTGAGAAAGAAGGAGAGAAGGTGAAAGGATAAAGCGTGACACAGTCTTATATAGTACAATTCATGCGCCGTAGGAAGTGTGTATGTGCGAAGCTGCATTCAGGATAGCATAGTGATGCATATTCAGCTGAGTCCCTATTACTCCAGTCTGATATTAACGCCATTTCTTCATGGTGTACCCAATCGCTGATGAAAGTAAACGGGAACGAATGCAAAGTGATGATGCTCTCTCGTCGCAGCCCGGCTTTTGCATCTTCATACACGATTGACAACTCTGTTCTCTCTTTTGTGACGTATTATAAATATTTAGTGTTCACATTACTAACACCGTTTCATGCAGTGTCATATTGAGTATGTAGCCATTTCTGGGAATCGCTGTCTTGGATTTTACGTCGCAACTTTTCTTGTGCCCCATCTTCTCTGAAGCTTATCTTATATAAAACCCTTGTAAGGTCAAAACTTTAATATGCTTCATCACTTCACTATGCTTCATTACACTCAACTTAGTGCAGAATTATTTACTTCGTAGGAGGCAGTACGTACGGGTGAATGACGTTTCATCTAACCGACTAATTGTCACTTGCGTTGTCCCTTAGAGCTCTATTCTAGGACCACAATTGCTTTTAATATATATCAATGACATTACCAAACTACCAGGTTCTCATGACATGATTATGTATGCTGATGACGCGAACATATTCTTTACAGCCAAATCTCTTGTCCGAACTGATGTTATGGTAAAGAGGTACCTGAGTAACTTAGAGCCCCGGCTCCAATGTAACATATTTTGCTTAAATTTATCCAAAACTAACATAATATTTTAGGCCAATTAATGCTGCTGATTACCATAACGTCAACATTCAGTTTGGACGAGTGACAACACATGAGGTAGATTGTATTAAATTTCTCGGTGTCTGGTTCCACCAGAACCTCTCCTGGAACACGCATGTATCAAAACTGGCATCTGCAGTAAGTAAGAACGTTGGCTGCGTCTACAAAGTAGCTAATCTGGTACCTGTGTGGTTGAGACTGCAGATGTAGTACGCGCTTGTATACTCTAAATTAACCTATTGTATTCTAGTATGGCGAACGACTACGGCTCCTAACTACCAGAAACTACTAGGCCTTCAGAAGAGAGCTCTGCGGTGTATCTACGGTTTCTATGGCAGGCCAAGATATTTTTGTACGTTGCCACTGTTTCGCAGTTACGATTTGCTTCAGGTGAACCAAGCCTAGCTTTTTCGTTTGCTCCAGCACATTAAAGTCAATAAATTACACACTCAAATCAATATTTTATTTAATATCACACACCATTTACGTAGATAAATCCACCGACTCCCTATGACGCGTACAAAAATTAACTATCAGGTAACTGCGGCTATCAGTAAAATATCTCCAAATGTTGAGTTTGATGTTTCATTAAAAATCTTTAAAAAGGAAACGAAATAATATTTATTAGCTTTTGCTTTTTGTTATGTGTAACACCGTTTTTCACATGTAACATGTGAGACCTACAAGCGCAGCTAATTTTGCATTTATTTGAAGGAAACAAAGCGCTACAACACACGGACAACGAAGACAACGACACGAGCGCTCCTTGTCTTCCTTGTCCGTGTGTTGTAGCGCTATATTTCCTTCAAATGCATCTAACCAACTAGACCAAAAAGCAGTCCTTTTAGACTTGCATTTATGTTGTTGCTTTATTTATATTGTTGCTATATTGTTTATAATGGTATATTGTTTGTGTTACTGTATTTATATAGTTGCTTTGTATATAATCTTACTTTATAGTTATATTTTCAGTTATATGTATGTGTCTATTGATGCCAGACTGTACGGTGTAGCCGAGGCCTTCGTCAGGCATTCCTGCCTTTAGCCCCGGCTTCCTCCTTTTGTACAAAGGGAAATAAAGTTCATTGATTGATTGATTGAATTTGGGATCCCATCTACTCATCTCCCATACATTCCAGAAGCCATTTAGAATCGGTCCGCGGGTTTCATCTTATCCATTTATTCCCTTAGCGCCAGTATATTTTCTATCAAAAGTAGACTTGATCTGCCTGATCTGTCATGAAAAAGGAAGCTGGTCCGTTTATCCCTGCTTCATGAGATTTATTTTGCCAATCCAGAAATGAAAAATCAGCTCACCACACCACCTACGCACATGTGAACGCGAATCGGCCACAGTCACCAAGTCCGAGTGCCAAGTTGCCAGACAATCCTCTTCTTCAACTCATTTCTGCCAAAAACAGCATCTGAATAGAACCACCTCCCCACCTCGGTCACCAGCAACCCAAACCATTCATCTTTCTGAGCTGCTTTGTATGATATGGTATGATATTCACGTGCAACCACTCCTCTCTGTAACACCATTTGGCATTGAAAGTATCTTCAATAAATAAATAAATAAATAGATAAATAAATAAATAGTTTAAGTGCTAACAAAATAAACTTCATACAAGATATTATGTAATTATAGACTATGTGACAGAATATCACAGCACACGTACAGTGTAATCCGTATATACTTCTCCACAAGCATCATGCAGCGGAAGTGCTTCTTAATTGTATTGGAAAAAAGGTACCTTCCTCCTTTGTTTACGATTGTTACACTAAATATTTCACTACGATAATATTATTAGTATGATCGCTAATATATCATCTGTCATTTCAAATCCCAGCCTCTTACATGTTCCCTTAAAATACAAAGAATAATATTGCATTGATTTGTTTCGAAATATACGTATGTCAGCATTATCATTACTCTGAAAGTTCACCTATATGCGCTCTATATACCGGCGAATAATTTTAATTCGCTGGACGTGTAGGTTTTAAAATAATTACTACCATTGTGGTATATGCCCGCAGATTCTAAATTATGCTCCCTGCAGGCAACACCCCGATGTGGTACCAATCTTGTATCAGTTACCTACATGGTTTTAAATTTCGCGCCCTCGAAGTACCTCAGCGATCAGCAATGTTGTCATCTGTAGTTAGAAAAATAAGGCTTCATTAGTGTCATTCTTTCGGCGTTCCGTAGTTATTTTATCGTGTGTAATAATTTACGCAATAAGCAAGTGTTGTTTTCCCTGTGCGCTCGTCCCTAGTGCTTTCTCGGGTGCTACTTATTACGAAGACCTGCTGTTTCGTGTCCTGGAGAAACCACCGAGCGGAAACAGGTACGCACAGCCGTCAGCGCTTTAAAGATTTCTCCAACGGACGTTCGAGTAAGGCGATGTGGTAGGTGCTGGTATTTGTGACATGAAATCAACAAATACAAACCTCCACTGTGTGCATGAGAAACTCATGATTTTAACAATGGCAGTGTCATATATTGCCATATGTGACATGTCTCTTTTGTCAACCATTCATTGCACAGAAAAAAAAAACCTTTCTTTTTGTAATGATGGTTTTATAAAAAAAATGGATTGCCAATGTAGATGGTACAACTCATAACTATGCTATGCTTCAACAATTGGCTGGCTTAACTCACTCACTCCTCCACAGGAGATCACTCTATCATTAAAATTCAATCAAGAGCAGAATATTTTGCAGCGGAGTTCAAGAAAGGCTTTGGGCTTCTTTTTGATAGCTTTTACGATCCCTGTTGAACAATGCCAAATGAGATTAGTCTACGTGTTTTTATGCAAACAATGAATGAACTGACAGTTCGCCAAGTTGGTAAAATACATTTGCGTGATTCCACGAAAGAGAGAGCGTGCATGCCAACCTGATATTTTTGGTGGCGGTGGTGGTGGTAACAACATTATTTTCAAGTCCGTCAAATTCGCGGCCTGCGCCTAGGCCGCCCTGAGGAGGTCCTGAGACCCTGTATTTTCGCCGCCTCACGGGCTTGCTGGATGGCCCATAACTGGTCTTGTATGCTTGAGCTGTGCAGCGCGGTCGTCCACCGCGCCGCAGCTTCATCTGACGAGACAGCATTTTCCCTGCCAATAGCCTCACATTCCTAGAGAATGTGCTTAAGGTATGCGTTAGCCGTACTGCATATTTTTGGTTTACCTGGTTTTTATGTTTTGTAGACTTATTCTACCGCCCAGAATCAAAACCTATGTTAGCAGAACCTTCCCTATTATTAGCAGCCTGCAAAGGAGGGGGGGGGTGTTTGCAATGCATATCCTCTATTGCTCACTAGCAATATTTTCTGATTTACCAGCTGCAGTCAGTGCAAAAAATACGCACATTTTGTTGAATGCTTTTCCCGGTCATTTCAATACTCGTAAGTGTAAGTTACAATGGTTATTGTTTTTACTCCCCGTAAACAGAAAAAAGAATGGAAAGAAAATCTGGAAGCGGCCAAAATAAGGAAATTTCTTTAACTTTCAGTGAACCTTGGTGTATTTTCTCTGTCTCACGGGAAGTCGGAAAAAAAAAGAGTGTATGTCAAATATGATTAAAATGTATTCCAAACAACTTTCTTCAAACGACAGGTTCCTTACAAGAAATGCAAAAGAGGAAAATAATAGGCTGTTAAAGACATTCTAAATACCTTCATTCTAAAATGTTCAAAATCCTCGGTCCAATTTAAAAGAAACTGAGATGAAAGCAGCGTTTATATCAGGCAATACATGGGTGCCATGTATTGTGTCCCCAGTTGCTTTGACCGCAGAATATAATCGGCCAGAGTGCCCAGTGATGAAAGCGCAACTTCAATGCCCCTTTACTGTTTGTCTATCAATATGCATTGTCCTCAAATCTACAGTTCTCATTTTTTGCTGCAAAGGAACATTATTCTGGCTGCTTATTCACAAAATAAGTTATCGCGCTTTAATTGTGCTTCTGTCCGGGTTTAGTGCCCACTAAATTGCTAAGTACGCAGTTTACACCCTATTATCTGTGTGGGCACCACACATTATTTACTTAACAGCATAGGAAGAAACACTGTTGGGCGTATAGGCTAACCTTCCCAATACCCAGCAGGTGCACGTAGCAAAACACCTCTGTGTGTTGTCAAGGCTGGAAACGTACAAATTGCTTCGGTGACTAACTACCAGTTATGCAACTATGGATGTGGTACTTCACCCATATTTCCCATTCATGCTCTTGATACTAGAACCGGCTTTTTGAAACTACCGTATGCGGCCTTTCCCAAACGGGTTGCCCGAGTGATTTATTGAACCGGTTAGTTTTCAACGATCACATGTTCTCCACATGCCTCACAGATAATGTGCTTCTTTAAATCTTATCATTTACATCTGTTTCAGCTGATTGAAGTGGTGTGCGCATTTACGTACAGTGCAAACTTACAGACAAGTAATACAATAATTGAAGCCAGCGCCCTCCCCATGGTTTACTTTGGCTCATGATATTTGAAATCATAAAGGTGAAGGAATACACTATAACTCGCATGTTCTGTCTGATATAAGCTGGCTTCAGTGTTAATTCTTTCCTAGGTTGGGAGTGAAGTGCTTTTTTTAAACGGGAGTTCTTGCCTATTGGTTTTGTCTTTTGTGTTTCTGGTAGAAAGACAACCATTTTTAATAATCTTGTTAGGACAACGGTCGACGTTTCTTGTATTCTTTGAGCTCCTGTGTGAAAGAGAAAACGCATGAAGCTGTGCTAAAGCATTAAAGAATTCCCAAATTAGGCCATGTTTATGATTGTTTAATACCAGCTTACTTTGTACATAGTAAAAAAGACAAATCAACAGAAAACGTTTCCCACACAGTGTTTTTAGCTCGCGTGGAACACAGCTGTGAAATTAGAAAATATTGCAGTAAGCAGTAGCAGGATAACCGCACAGCAAACGGCACATATTTTCCCCAAGTGCTGGAAATTATTATTCGTAATATCGTTTATGTTTCCGTTCAGTTTGAATATGTCCAGTTTTCATACAAAAACCTTATTAAATGAAACTATCAAGCGGGCGTGCATGTTTGATCTCATAGCATCATCCATGTGCTGTGAATGTTTGACTATACCAAAATCTTGAGATCAGAAACAACATGGGGACAGGAGAGAGAGATTGGCTGACAAATTTTTCTTAGTACACAAAGAATATACTGGTGGGCGAGTTTGTATTCCATTACCTGGAAAACTTCGCGAAAAAACGTGGACAGAGAGAGGAGAGAACAGGACAAGTACGTACTAACAAATGAAATTTTTATTGAAAATAAGACAATATCATATACCGTCAGATATACATATAACCAAAAGCACGAATATATAAGGCATGATTGTGCTGTTCTCTCCTCTCCTTTCCCTGACCACGTTTTGTGCACAGTTTTCCTTGATAAAGAATAGGCATACAAAGTTAAAATATAAGACGGTGGCGCAAAATGGGACAAGGACGAAACAGGAAGAAGCGACGTATACAAGCGCTTGTATACGTCGCTTCTTCCTGTTTCGTCCTTGTCCCATTTTGCGCCACCGTCTTATATTTTAACTATGCACCAACTAGCCCAGCAACAAATTTTATTAGGCATACAAAGAAATCACTGCACGCACAAAAATGCACCCAAAGGACAAAGAAACATCATAAAAAGAGGAGAGTGATACGGCTACGGAAAGATGATCTGCAATGCTTTATTTGTTAATCATAAATTGAGCAGATCAAGAAAGGTTGTGTATCTCTCCTAAAGAGCAAAGAAAAAAGTCGACTGACGCAGTCGGTGCCCCCCGGAGACTTGTTGAAAGGAGAGCAGGCGCTTTCCAGCTGTATTTGAAACCTACCTGCGCTTCCGTGGTGAGTGTAGTGCAGTAATACTTAGCTTCAACATTTGATCGGCATAGTTTTATGACTATGTTCAAAAAGTGTTACAGGGCCCCTTTAAGTTCTTGCTGTGGGATAGTCAAGCCTTAATCGCTACGTTGTAATGTACAATGTAGCTTCGAGAAAGGTCACCATGAGGAACTTATTCCGCTTACTTTAATTTTACTTTACGGTGCGCTGATCATGAGCTATCATGAGCATCATGGGCGTCGCTCGTTGAAGTGTTCGTACGGCGTCGAGCAAAGTTGCGCAAAATCGTATCGAATGGTAGCAGAACAGGGCCCGTATTCACAAAAGCAAGTTACGATAAAAATGTTCGTAGGAGAAAATTTCAGCCAATCCTGATGCTGGACATATCATTATAGAAGCCTACCAGCCAATGGCAAACAGCACTTACGAAAGAGAACTTTTGTGAATTCGGCCCCAGATGAATTGATATGAAAGTGCTTACCCCGCACTTTAGAAGCGCCAAATGATTCATGTTACACAAGCAGCGTCATTAGAACTGCAGGTGCGATAGGTTCATATAACCGCGTAGGAGGAGCCACCGTAGCCTAATGGTAGCGTGCATAATTGGCACCTCGTAGGCCCGCGTCTACATTTCATCCCAATTTCATTCCGCACCTCGTAGGCCCGTGTCTACATTTCAATCCCAACCGAGGGCAAACGGTATTCCTTCTTCGTTTTAAGAGCGGAGCTCCTTAAACCGGCAGTCCGGTGTGTGGGCCTATCCTGCAGGATGCACCGTGTGAGGTGCAGAAAATTACGCGTTTTTGCAGTATCGCCAACCTCGACGTACATGAGGAGTGGATCATGCTATCAATGTGAAGATCAATCATTCATGGTCGGCATACATTTCACATTTGTACCCTAACTCTCATATATTGAGGTAAACCAGGTGAACGAGGCGACTAGGAGAGCCCCGAGACGTGGGCAGCTAGATAGATAGATAGATAGATAGATAGATAGATAGATAGATAGGGTGAAATGGACTTGAGTTTCCCAAGCAATGATTTGCATTTAAAAAACCCGCCTGTGGCATCCGAGCAAACAGCACACATTGTTCAACTCTACTGTACAAAGTTATGACATGCTTCACGCTCTCTCCTCCTCCTTTACCTCCTTATTGTGTTCAGATCACTCCTCCTAGCTGACACCTGTCTGTCTTTACCCAGCCGTTGCTATTTTCTAATATGCATGACTATGCTATCCTAAATGCAGTTTCGCTCACGCACACTTCCTACGGCGCATAAATTGTACTATATAAGACTGTGTCATGCTTTATCCTTTCACCTTCTCTCCTTCTTTCTCACCCCTACTTCGCTTTTCCGCCCCCTTGATGTACTATACTATGCATATATGAGGAGCTGCTTGACACGTACCCGATTTCCGTGGATCATAATTGCCCAGTTTTTTTAGGGGCGAAGCTCCTCTTAGTCTAACCTTGTCACGCGTCAGGCGTCAGTCGTCAGGCGTAACCCGCGTGCCTCCCGGCACGCGCTCGCCCTCGGCGTTCGCCTCGGCGCGTGCCTCCCGGCGCGTGCCTCTCTCTCTCTCTCCCGGCGCTGCCTCCCGGCGCGGGCCTCTGCTGTCTTGTGTGAGAGAGAGAGAGAGACAGAGAGAGAGCGAAAGGTGCGCGTTGGCTATGGAAACGCTCTTTCTTAGAGGAACGCTGTACCAGCTCGCAAAGGAGAACGCGCCTTCACCCGCGAGAGACAACGTTGGCGCAGGCAGCGTCTCCTAGCGAGTTTCTTGATTGAGAAATACCGACTGCTCGCGTTGGAGAAGCGTTCACCGTCAACCCATATATATGTATATATATACGCACTGGATCTTGACTTGCAATGAAATGCCGGTGGGAGATTTCACTTCTGCATAGTTGAACCATGAGGATTCGTAGCGTGCGCGTTAACTAAATTAATCCAGAACTCGGCACGATCTACGATGAACCTCCCGAGCTTCGCCCACTCACCATCATTCACTCCGTGGATATGCTGTAATTTTTTTAACGACGCACGGACAAACCGCACCTTAATCAATGCGTCGGACTGCAAGACACGGACACAAGGGAAGAGCGGTGGACAACATTATTGCCGACTGTCAACTGAAGAAAAGCACTAAGGCGAAAAAGAAAAAAAAATACACAACTTGTCTGCGCATGATGAGGAATGGCAGTGCCACTTGTCAGACAGGCCTCTGTGGACCGGCGCGTATACCCGTTTGAGAGGTAGGCCTGCTTATCCTAAGCATGGCCATAAGCTGTGTGCCTTCTTTCTTCTTCGCCCCCGTGTTCTTCATCATTTGAGAAATGGTGATTGTCGTGTCCACTTCTTTTCCCATGTGTCAATGTATTGCACGCCTGTTCTTTGCATTATGGATTCTTACCAAGTCGTTCGACTTTCTGTTTTACAGCGTAAACTGTTATGAGATCACATCAACGGCTGGTTTTGGCGCCCTAGTAGTCCGCCGCCGCCGCCTTCGGTGTCCGTAAGCAACGACGGCGGTGGCCCGTCGTCATTATTACGAAGCGCTGCCTCGTGAAGCAATTTTGTCGCAACCCCGACATCAACCTGGACAGCGTCACTGACAGCGTCATGACGAAGACAAGTCCACTTGTCGACACGTTGGCGCCTGCGACATTCCCTGTTCTCAATAGTTTTTAGCGGCCTGTTCATCGATTAAGAAGGTTAGTTATTGCATGGCACTCGCACTGACATCACTAATATTTTAAGATGCTCTAAAATAGAAAAAGAAACCGTGGTATCTGCAGAATGTTGCCAAAACCATGCTTATGTTGTTAATTAGATATCCGCTTTTCGTGTAAGCGCTGATTTATAGTGAATGAAAGACCGCAGGGGCCCTTTATACTGATGAATGCGCATGACAACGACAGGAAACACTGCGAAACGCATATAGGCTGACATTGAATGGCTGCCTAAAAACGGCCCTTAATACCACTATTCACACTACCTTTTCTCTATAATACAACACAATATTTCCTTTACTGCAGTGAAATATAACAGTATTCCGAGAAGCAACGTCACTCGTCACCTGGGCTGAGTTCTCTACTCTTAAGTGGAGCAGCAGATCTGTTATTTCTTTCGCCACAATCTAGTAAAAACAATACGCGGAACTATGAACAAAGGCGGCGTAATCAAATTCTTTGAAAGTCAAATCCAGAGAAGTAGTGATAAGTGTCACATGCTTTTCGCCACAAGCAGATATTGATAATGAGAATTTAGGTATAAATGCCCGCACAGAAGGGCAATTCAGCACTAGTGGGCTGCATACCATTTTCCTGGACGAACGAAACACTCAACGGCACACGGTAAGAGAGAGCTTCACATTATTATGAGCACTAGAACTAAGCCATACGTTCTAGCTTTTGAATGCGCCAGCCGATATTGCATGAGTGGTGCTTCCCAAGAAATCTACTGTATAAGAATAGACAAATACCAATGTTACAATGGCTTGAATAGAATGATTACTTTGTTATATAAGTTTGCATATTTTACTGGTATGTAAATTTTCTTCACTAGTAGCAGTTTAGTAGCACTATGTCGTTCTCGCCGTTGCCCAAAGGCCTCAGCGGAAATGCATTTTTGTAGATTTGGAGTCACATATTCTTCTTTTGTTATATGCATCAAGTTATGAACATAGTTAATAGCTTTGAAGCTCTGTCCATACCTTATTGTTGTGCTCTAATAGTGTACTCCTTCTATATAATCGCTAGAGCACTCGTGATTGCGCTTTTACTTGTAACACGCAATTGTGAGGATGGTGTACCGGTTATAAGAAGCTACGCCTCTGAACGCCCACATTTCCCGTTCGCTTCTTGTTCTATCTACGAGTGCCCCAGCCTTGACGTATACACCGACGTGTGCATCGAATGGGTGTTTCACCATCGCTTTAGACACAGAAATAAAAAAAAAATCCTGAGGTCACTGCCTGATGACGAACGCATGCTCTTGCAACTATGCGTAATGGAATCGCGAATGTTTCGGCGGAAAAACTGCTCAGGATAGAAAAAAAAAATACGCGCATCTCCACGAGGTGAATCCTAATGAGTGGGCGAAGCAATGGGGATCGTTCGGTGTTACCGAAAACCAGGCGCAGCATTGCCCACTCGCGCATGTAAAAGAGTGTAAACGCGTGTGTATATTTGCACACGCGTTGTCATTGATGTTCCCTGTCGTGATGAGGTTTCTGCGCTCCCACGTCGTAGATCGTGCCGACTTCCGGATTGTATTTAGTTAGCGCGCACTCTGCGAATCTTTATTGTTCAACTATAAGCACAAAAGAAATCTCCCGCCGGCCCTACATTGAAAGTAAAGATCCGGTGCCTATGTATAATGGGTGGCCGGTGAACGGTTGTGCCGCGCGAGCAGTGGGTTGTTTCAATCAAGAAACTCGCTAGTAGACGCTGCCTGCGTCGGCGTTGTCTTTCGCGGGCGAGGGAGCGTTCTAGTTCCTTGCGAGCTGGTACGGCGGTCTTCCCAGAAAGAGTGTTTCCATATCCAACGCCCCGCGTTCGCTCTCTCACGACAGCAGAGGACCCTGTCTGTGTTCACTGTCTGCAGGTTCGGCTCATACATGCACACATACTGTGTGACTGCACTGCATCCAGGATGGCCCACACCTCGACACTAAGGTGCTTCGCCCCTAAAAAAGCACGTTGCAAAAACGCGAAATATCTATGCGAAAGATTCGGCAACTTCGACCCCTACATTTGCACACTTAGACATGGCTTTTGAAATGATGCATCGAGCCGTCCCTAGCAAGCCACTAGAACCCCACAGTAATTTTTGGAAAGGCGAAGGTCTTTGATGTGGTGGTGATCTTGTGTACTTCTTCCTATTAGAGCCGAGCTCCCCCGTTGACGTTCCGCTGCGAAGTAAGATGGGTGGAAGTCTTTCCCTTACTGCCAGTCCGGCGTTGGTTGCGTTGCCTCTACTTGAACGATGGACACCAGCCTTTTCCTCCTAAAAAAGATCTTGACTTTACACACAAGGCGGTATATGCATATTTACAGACAGCGGCTCGGTTGGCAGGACTGAGGTGGAACCGTCGCTTCAATTCGACAGAGCCGACCAGTGCATAGTACCGCTCCTGCGACCAGGATCACCACCCAGACTCGTACTAGATGTCCTCTCTAGCACTCTAGCGCTCTAGCACTTCCGACCTCACCAGCCTTCAACCTTCCAACTTCTCTTCCACCCTCCCTCACAGGGATGAGGGGCCACCGTTTAAACCACTGGTTGCAACGCCCCTAAATTCCTGACGGCAAATTACAACCGTTTGCACACTGGCAAACGGTTGTGATTTGCCGTCAGGAATTTAGGTAGGCAACCGTTTGCACGCATAGTTGCCTACCTCCCCCTCTCCTTTTACTGCACACTTGGCGGGAGGAGAGAGAGGTCAGTGCCGAAAACGCTGCAACATACAGACCTCAAAATAAACATACAGATATCAGAACTTACAGAACCGAACGTCGAAACATGCAGAACCCAACCATCAAAACTGGCAACTAAAAGAGACATGCCGAAACAGGCATTGACCACAAATTCAACACGTGAACAATAACGTTGGCCTCCACTCTGCACCTCGCTCACACGTGCTCTTACACAAAGAACACTCCATGGCGATGGGATACTGACATCAAAGGCATTTTAGCAAGCAAATCCGTGTCGCATTTATGGTTAGGGACCCAGTGGCTGGGCCAGCTGGTGGCTACAAACATTCCTCGACACGGTGCCCCATTACCGAGCCATACGTTTGGCCGGGGTTACCAAACACCAGTCAAACTGGTTCCCAATTGTCACGTGTCGCGCTTCCATTGCTGCACGACCAATTTTAACAATGGTCGCCTTCTTCCCTGCATGTCCGCCACGTGGATGTGTGCATTCGCCGCCGTAGACTCCGCCATATCGGGAATACCGTAATTTCCATCTTTTTACGACGATCTTCACACACACACTGGAGGTAGCAAGAAGGATGTTTCTTTCTACTAAAAAAAAAAAAAACAGTCCGCCAGATCCCACGCAATGTGGGAATCGGTAGTCACGCGAAGCAGTCGGCGAGGAGATTCCCATCTGCCGAATTGTTCTGGCATTCAGACAAGTGTGCAAATTGACTGGCTCAGTGCGTAAGGCGGACGAATTGTAGCGTCCTCGCTTAGCACCTCGTCGGCTCAGGTTCGCTTCCTCTGTTGGGTCAACAGCCAGTTTGTGTGTATGCTTGTTATGTCTGCACTCCACTCGTAAGCCACTACGAAAGGTGTCTATTTCTCTTCTTTGGCCTACGGAAGTGCGTGTTTTCCTCAAAATTTCCACGTCTCTTTTTGTTCGTCCTTGGTTGACATAGGCGGTAATGCTAACAATCAGCCATCTGCCGCGCAAAACCGGATTTATCGGGCTGGCACAGCGGCTATTACCCACATGTGATCCCATCATTGTTGATCGCGACGTGTTTTCCAAATATATCACGTTAGATGCACCTAGAGTAATAATTTCCGTTTGTTTTATATGTTGATGTCCTTCTATGTTATTTTTGTTGCATACTAAGTGATCGAGACGACCAGGAGAGCAACGGCACCTAAGTGGCTAGATATATACGCTAAAACCTAATGAAGTTCTCGACGAAGTGATCCACACTTAACACTCATAAATACCGTTCTCATACCTTCTAAACAAAGAAGGTATGATAACGGTATTTAACGACATTTTAATACAGAAAGAAACTAGCACAGTGAAAGTGAGGGACGAAAGGGACAGAAACAAATGGAGAAACAAAAGAAAGACGTAGAAACCCCTTCCACGGCTGCACCTCGCCTCGCCTTGCTTGGATACTGCTTTACATGATCACGTAAGAGCTAGTCACGTGAGCGAAACCACGTAAAATGATTGAACATCAAGTCGCGTAATGTGTTCCCGCCTAACACCAATTAAAATCACGTAACAACTAGTCACGTGACGTGTTGCGTGTTAAAATGCGTAACTTGTCACGTGACATGCTCTGTACTAAACCACGCGATTTGTAGGATAAGCTACGCCCACAAGAAAAAGCTAGGCCCCACATTAGCTCCGCTGTTGTTTGCCGCCTTGCACCAACAGCGGAAGCTGCGCTATCTTTTTTCGTTTTTTTTTAATAAGTGGCATACACGCACAGGTACATATTACCTGAAGAGACTCGGCAAGAATTTTTGAACAAAGTCAGAAAACAGTGCCGATAAGTCATAGAGGCTCCTCTGAACTTGTGAGTCACTCAACGAATTTTATGAAGATGTTCTGCGTCTTTGAGGGACGGGCAAAAGATCCCTGGTATGTCCCTCATCAAGAGAACTGACAGCTTCCTCGCTCAGCTGGAGAGCTCAGTGAGGCAAATGTTAGTGCACTGCACACAGCAGGGTAATTGTAATTTGGTTTTAAACATTGCTTGAAAGCACCCGCTCCGACGTCCCATGTGGCGCCGACTAGTCGCTGGAGGCCGACATAGCGTAGAATTATTTAAAGATTGAGGAACGCTTTCTTTATACATCTTCAGTGCAGGAAACCACGGAAACATGCGTACCTCTCTTAAAGATCAACGATGAAAACCAACCTACTCTGTCGGCGCTACATGTGATGTCATATGTCGACAGAAGAGCGCGCGCTTTCACGTTATGTTTGAAACCAAATTTCGGTTACTCTGGTTAACGTGCTGCAATAATACTTGGCTCACACATTCAAAGGAGCATCTGCGACTCGTCGGCACCGTTTTCTGGCTAGGTTAAGAAGATCGTGCAGGGCCGCTTAAATATAATTTCCGTATAATGATCCTCCTTATCGCGCTCTTGATTTTGCAGGCGCCATGAAGACAACAGGTGTTGCTCTAGTATTGCTTCTCCTCTACACTATTAACGGTAAGCAGCTTTCTTTTGCAAAGCATAACGCACTGATAAATTCATACAAGAAGTATTTGTCAACACCGAAATGATGTACGTATCGTAATTGGACTTCTTTGTGCTCATTACATTTGTAATAAAGATCCTCAAAATCAATGCGAGTAGACTTAAATACAGAATGATATGCCTTAATTAGATATTGCACGTAATAGGAATAAAAATTGAAATTCTATCACATAATGTAGTAAAATGGAAACCTTTGTTTAAAATAATCAGCTTATACTTCTTGCTTTGTCACATTCTGTTTAGCTTGCTCTAATATATGCACTCATTGACTTTGTATGCCTTACTTCCAATATGTGCACTCACTCATTTTCTATGCGTGCTAATCCCGAAAGCCGTTAAAGTAAACACGAAATTTAAATATTTCATGTTCAGCTGCAGCCCACAAGTTACCGGGAAGCTCCGACACTCTGGATGCCGTGCTCGACAAAGAAGCACAGCGTGTTGGTTTGGAAGCTGTCCAAGTCGGCCACTTGTTGCGCGCCATAGCACATGGCCTTCGCGACAGTGCTCAGCGTTTGGAAGACGCGGACAGCCAGGTATGTTATGCTGGACTCACCCGTGGACGTTCATGTTGCTTTTTACAGTACTCCGAGGACATGCTCTTGTTTTGTGAGGCGTCACTATGAACACATTTAGAAAACATAGGGCAGAGAGTGGTTATTAAAGATTTTCGGTCGTGGGCAGTGCAATATATATGCGGGTATTTGAGGTACAAAATCTTTATGGCGGTAATACGTTATCGAGGAAATATAATTTAATAATTACTTGTTGCTGGATAATAGTAGGAGACACGCCAGAATGGTAAATGTGATGCACTAATCTGCTAAGGTATTATTCACTTGCCATACGGTACGCACAAAACAGCGATTCTACGAAGGTTTCAGAACTGCGAGCTAAAATTCGCAAAATGTCTTATTAAACACTGAGAATATCAAAGCTTTTGATTGCCTCATGTTTTCATTGGAACATGGACGGGTGGCGCATTTGTGCACATAATCGTCACCAACGCCTTTATCATCACCGTGCTTACGCCCAGTGCGGTGAAACTGCTTCTCCCATACTGTGCAATTTACCTGGTCCCGTTCTAACCACGACCACGTTATCTTAAAGTGTTCATCTCGTCCCCTACTTATGTCTCCCCTTGGAATGCAGTTCAACAAACCTCCTACCACGAGTGAAACTAGCGAGAAATTGGCGCCCTTTTCTTAACCGAAGCCATTCACTCGGTATATGGTGCGTGCGACTTTGGTATTAACAGCGACATACTCGAGCGCATGGGGCTCATCGCACACAGAAATCATTTCATTGCATCTGAAACCTCCCTACATCAAACTGCGCAGAGTTGCAATATAAATGTTTCAGAACTGGCTCAAAGCAAAAAAAAAAAAAAAAAAGCCGCCTTGAAGGGAGCGACCTAGGCAAAGATGCATTCGGAGACGCATAGGACCTCATTTACAGGCACAGCATCTGAGTAAGCACCGTCGGTACGTGAAGGAGACGCGGAAATGACTGCATCAAAACGCGTACCGATTATACGCTACTATAGGTACCACACATATCGGAAAATATCGGTCTAGTGTCATTTTGGCGCAAAAGTTCCGTGCTAGGCCACCACAGGTGGCTGCCCGAAGCGTTCGATTGCCAAGTCTAGCTGTCCGATGTAATGATCCCTTCCTGGTGTTTCTTTCTCCATAGGTATGAGATTATGTGGTCTTTTATTTTGCGTTAGCTTGGTGTTATGTGAGGACATTGTTTCTTTAGGTCTACTTCGCAGGACTACCTTCTTGCTAGAATTATCTCCGTAGTTGGTAATCATCTTGTGACGAATGATTCTCATGAGAAATTGGGAATATTTTATTGGTGTACCTATGGACCGAGAAATCAGTTTGTGAAGACGTGGTGGCCAGTCCATGTTATTTAAAGGAAGCATATACAGAAAGAATACTGTGCCGTCTTCACTTAGATTTAACCCTGATGTGGGCACCGTTAAAGCGAACATTAGGACACCTTTGAAAGCGGATATCTTTCAGGCAGACTTCAACGAGCACGGATGATTACGCAATTTTTGTTGGTATTTCACAGGGCGACCAGTACTTCTTGGACAAAATATTCAATGCAATGAAGGAAGTTGTCAAGGGGGCTGCGAACGTGGTACAGGAAGTCGGCAAGGGTATTGGCAACGCAGTCGATGCAATCACCTTCAGTGACACCAAGGAACCGGTCAAGAAGGCTGCCGACATACTTCAGAAGCTCGTTGTTAAGGATCTCAGCCTGTATGCAATAGAAGACGGCAAATTGTACAGGGACTTCCAACAGCACATTGCTGAGAATTTGTTTCGCGTAGCCGAGTCGTTGATAGAAAAGGGAAGGGCACTGTGCTCATGCAACGGCCGCGCATATCTAGACGAAAATGAAGCCAAGTTTGTACAGCGGGTCGTGCAAGCATTTTAATATCACCGCAGCGCATCATGTCTCCCATGTTTAATATCTGCACTTTTGTGTTACCGCTTGAAATAATAAAACAATCGCCACAATTGATTTTCTGCGTTTATGTTTTCCTTGTTACGATATTAATATTCCGCCCGCCACGGTGGTCTAGTGGTTATGGCACTCGACTGCAGATCCGAAGATCGCGGGATCGAATCCCGGCCGCGGCGGCTGCATTTCGATGGAGGCGAAATGATGAGGCCCGTGTGCTGTGCGATGTCAGTGCACGTTAAAGAACCCCAGGTGGTCAAGATTTCCGAAGACCTTCACTACGGCGTCTCTCATAATAAAAGCTGGTTACGATATTAAGATTCTTGTCACGATATTAAGATTCCATACAAAAAAGAAATAATGGTCATGGAGGAAAGCTTTCTTTAGAATTTATCGCGAATTTTTCAAAGACAGCTGGGTTCGGAAGAAGCGCAGTGGAGCGCGCGCTGCTGTCTTTGTTGCAAGACAACCTGACAGCGCAAGCCATCGCGCTTAGGGGAAGGATAAGCGCAATCGCATCGATGCTATCCGTATGGACATAATAAAAAAAATGTGAGCCGGTACCACAGATATTACATCTGAGTAAACAGCAGAGCAGGCAGGCACACGCCACCAACTTGTGAACGCAGACCAGGATATTTCTTTCATTTCTCTTCGCCTACTTCTTTCATTTCCTTTCATTAGTTCGTGTGTGTGCGCGCATGCGTGCGTGTGTGTGTGTGTGTACGACAGCTGCTTTTTTTTTCAAGCTGCGCTTTATCGTCAAATCAAAGACAACGTGCTATTCAACAGTTTTCTCCGCAAGTATTTACACTTTCCTGCTACCCCGCTACATACTCGCTACGCCGATATAGCCGTGTTTCGTTGCATTGTACTAAATTCGCTATTACCTAGCCATGGAATCTACTTTGTGCAGGCGAAATCGAAGTCACAGCGAAAATTTGTTGACGCTATGCGTAGTTGTGGTGCACAGTCTTTGTATAGCGTGCTCGTCGATCTCGCAAGGTCGCATTTAATAAAGGAGCCCCGCGACATTCGGAATCCAGACTAGAAAAAGATACCAAACAGTCGTGGAGGTTATTCTGAACGTGTGAGCCAAATATTATTGAGCTGCGTACACCACAGAATTTTCAATTTGGTTTCAAATACAGCTGTAATTCAACTACTTTCATTCCAAGAAATGTCACTAGGCCGCCGAGTACTTTGCTCGTGGCAGGTATGGCATTGGCTGAACTTACGATGACGGAAAGGTGGTCTGGAATGTTTTATTTGTTCATTTCGCATTAAAAAATAAAGGCAATTTGGGTACCTGTCTTCAAGAAACCGAGGTGAGCGAAGCGACCTAGTCGGTGGCGCCAGTAACATTACTTGT
Source organism: Hyalomma asiaticum (assembly GCA_013339685.2). NCBI lineage: Eukaryota > Metazoa > Arthropoda > Arachnida > Ixodida > Ixodidae > Hyalomma > Hyalomma asiaticum. The sequence continues at coordinate 58,572,400 of CM023482.1, forward strand.
TGAAAGAAGAGCAGCACAATACTATTTGCCTCACACGTTCACAGAGGCCTCAGCGACTGATTGGCACCGTTTGCTCAGTATGCTCAAAAAGTGTTGCAAGGTCCCTTTCATGCTGAGTGCGCAGTGAGCTAAGTAAGCACGCCTCGAACAATAGTTTCATCCTCTGAATGTGAACCATGTGTGTCACTCGATTTCTACATGCTGAGTGCCACGGTCTTAGAGCTCTCCTGGCCGTTTCGCTAATGATATGTGTGCGAAAATTGGTATGGCACAACATGACTGCCTGACGAACATAAATGGCAGGTCATAACATGAAAATCATGACATGCATGTCATGAGCGGTATGATTTACATGTCACGGTTTAAGTGCTCTCCTGGCCGTTTCGCTAATGATATGTATGCGAAAATTGGTGTGCCGCAACATGACTGCATGGTGAACATAACTGACAGGTCATAACACGAAAATCATGATATGCATGTCATGAGTGATATGATTTACATGCGACGGTCTTGGTGCTCTCCTGGCCCTTTCGTTAATGGGATGTATACGCAAATTGGTATGCCACATCATGACTGCATGGCGAACATGACTGACAGGTCCCAACATGAAGATCATGGTATGCATGTCATGAGCGACATGATTTACATGCCACGCGTTTCGTTAACGGGATGTATACGAAAATTGGCATGCCACAAGATGACTGCATCATGAACGTAAATGACAGGTTACAACATGAAAATCATGACATGCATGTCATGAGCGACAAAATTTACATGCCACGGTCTTGGTGCTCTCTTGGCCGTTTCGTTAGTGGGATGTATAGGAAAATTGGTATGCAAAAACATGACTGCATAACGAACATAAATGACCTGTTATAACATGAAAATCGCGACATGCACGTCAGGAGCGACATGATTTACATCCCCCGGTCTTATTGCTCTCCTCGCCGTGTATGCCACAACATGACTGCATGGTGAACATGACTGACAGGTCATAACACGAAAATCATGATATGCATGTCATGAATGACATGATTTACATGCGACGGTCTTGGTGCTCTCCTGGCCGTTTCGTTAATGGGAGGTATACCCAAATTGGTATGCCACAATATGACTGTATTGGCGAACATGACTGACAGGTCCCAACATGACGATCATGATATGCATATGTCATGAGCGACATGATTTATATGCCACGCGTTTCGTTAACGGGATGTATACGAAAATTGGCATGACACAAGATGACTGCATCATGAAGGTAAATGACAGGTTATAACATGAAAAGTATAAAATACATGTCATGAGCGGCATTATTTACATGCCAGGCGTTTCGTTAATGGGATGTATACAAAAACTGCTATGGCATAACGCGACAGCATGACGAACGTAAATGACAGGTCATAACATTAGAATCATGAAGCGCTTGTCATGACCGGCATGATTTACATGCCACGGTCCTGGCGCTATACTACCGTTTCGTTAATGGGATGTATACGAAAATTGGTTTGGCACAACATGACTGCATGACGATCGTAAATGACAGGTCATAACATGAAAATCGTGACATGCATGTCATGAGCAGCATGATCTACATGCCACTCGTTTCCCTAATGGGATGTATACGAAAATTGCTATGGCGCAATACGACTGCATAACGAACATAAATGACAGGTCTTAACGTTAGAATCATGACATGCGTGTATGAGCGGCATGGTTTACAAGCCACAGTCATGGTGCTCTTGCGGCAGTTTCGTTAAAGGGGCACTGACGCGAAAATTTTCGTCTGCTGTTTTTTGGCTGCAATACGTAGCTGGGGACCTGTTAGCCATAACACGGCACATCATTTGCTCCAGCGCGTGTCAGATAATTATTTACGGCCTGTTTATTAACCACTAGTTTCAGTTTTGGTTTGGGAGAGCTCAAAAAACGACAAGGCGTCGGGTGCAACTGGCGCCATCTAGCGCTCGCAATGGAGTAAACGAGTTCGACCACGTGAGCACACATAACTGTGACGCCCTTCCGCACGACAACCGCCGCGTGCTCGTTTTCTTTCGCCTGTCGCACGTCCTGCGTGTTGTTGTCGCTGTTGCTGTCATCGTTGTTGGGTGGAAACTATTTTCTTGAGGTCTGGCTTCGCCGGCAGTCTACTAACGCAGCCGCAGCGAATAAGCAATGGCGGCTATGACGTCATCATTGCTAGGTGCACTGATCGGAGCTCGGTGCCGTGGTCACGTCGCGGAAGTTGGGGGTCCCCTTCAGGTCACCTTTGCTGTTGTCGATGTCGCGATGTACGGCGTTTAGCGCTTGATTGCACATGCGAACTTCAATATGAATTTAAATTACTTTCGGAGCTGTGTTCGCCATTGAGATTTGGTAGATGACATCTGTATGTCCACGAAAATCGATCCCGCAGGCTATCTTAGCAGCGAAATTTTGGTGTCAGTGCACCTTTAACTTCATATGTACCAAACTCCATATAGCGAGACAAAAATGCAAATCGATTTTACGTTCCTTATGCGTGCGTTCCATTTCCTTGATTCGCACTGCACGTGGTATCTGCCAATTTTTTATTTCATGTACTGCTTTCTTTGAACGTCATTTTGGTCGGTATTCATTGCCCCTTGATTGATGCTTTTGGTTGTCTTTTAAAGCTTGCCTAGTTACATCAGCTGATCTCCTAGGCATATTTCCGCTTTCATATCTGAGTCATATTTGAGTTCTTTTATTTATATCCCAGCTAGCACACAAGACCAAAAAGACGTCTTATTGAGGGATTAACGTCTTAGCTCGCGTGGCTGACGTCTCAAAGACGTCAGCCACGCGAACTAAGAGGAATATTTTTACGTTTATATCGATGGCTCAAATACTGCTTGAGGATATGCTCCCAGGCCACTACAGGATCACTGGCAATGAAGATCCAGGTGCTGCTAGTAAGCATGCTCAGTAAAGAAATATCGCGCAAAAGGATCCATCCCACTGTGAGGAATTGATGCAGCGGCAGATTGGCTCGGTCTCAATATCGAGTACGCCTGGTTTTTGCATACTAGCTTTCACAGCCCAGACCCGCCACTACAACTTCGGCACTGACTTCGGCAGCGGCAGTTCGGCAGCTGAGCTGTCTGTGGCACATCGCACACACTAAGAGCAAGAATCTACATGTGCTGCAAGCAACTCGATAAGAACGCTTACAGTTCGGTCTTGGGAAATCAATTATAGCCCTCATTTCTTGTTGGGCATTCGTGCCTTGTTACGTGTCTGTCTTGTTGTAAAGCTCTGTGCATAGTCTAGGCGATTTCTGTATTGTTTCTCCGACTTCAGCTACGTTTAGGTATTGTTGCAAAATCTTTATTTATGCTACACTGAGGTAAAGTGTACGTTCAAAATTTACTACTACAGATATTCTTTATATGGATGTGCTATGCGGAACAACGAGACTCTGCAAGAAAGCAGAGAAAGCAGTCAGGAAAGTTTACAACGCACTCCCGAATACTGTGAAAGAGGTAGGAAAGGTCGTCGGGAAAACAGTGAAACGTGTGGTCTCCTCCAAAGAATCTCAAATTGCGTAGGACTATGTAGAAGTCAGGCTCGGAGAAAATACTACGCAATGCGACGAGACATATCCCCTTTTAGTGAGGACTTCGCTGAAGAATGGACCGCGGCGGCGATACCCTGACCTCAAGGAGAACGTAGCTGGGCTCTCTTTGTGGCCTTACGCGCGTCGATAAACAGGCGATAAAGTTTAGCCAGGGAGTCATCCAGCCTCTGTGAAATAGAAATATTTTATTTGTAAAGAAGGATTAAAGGGTTAAACTAAAAGAACTAAACCTAGGTTTATCAAAAGGCTTTTTTTTCCTGTCATCGCTTAGGCGATACTCTTAGCGACCGACTGGCGCCGACATCGAGCCAAGCGCAATCATAAGGCGGCCGCAGTTTTCCCCTTGTCCTATTTTAGTATATTTCTAGGGGACAAGACACGACTACTCAAAGAGATACCTGCCTATGAACACGGCCATTCAATGCGAAGTATTTCCTGGCAAGCTTGACCAACTTTTAATCTATCTATCTATCTATCTATCTATCTATCTATCTATCTATCTATCTATCTATCTATCTATCTATCTATCTATCTATCTATCTATCTATCTATCTATCTATCTATTCTAACGCGCCACGACAACCATGCACAGAACCCAAAGCACGATAATTTTAATAATAGCCAGCAGATCTGTCCTACATGCGGGCCCACTACACTCTTCCGGGATTTAGTTCATATCTTCGCAGCGAACACTGCATGAAGTTGACAATGGCTGCTCTTCGCATCGCACCATTTTCCGTCGTGTAGCCAATGGTTCAGAGTGCTCCTCCTTTTGTATCCAATTTAGCCGCTTTAAATGAACCCACAAGCTTTGTGTTAGGACGGCCATGCCCTTTCTGCAACAAAACCATGTAGCCTAATCAATTTCTGTGATATTTGTCTTATGACGTTCGTCATAGGATCTCTTCTTCGTTTCCCTAGCGCAACCACGGTGGTCTAGTGGCTATGGCACTCGGCTGCTGATACAAAGGTCGCGGGATCTAATCCCAGCTGTGGCGACTGCGTTTACATCGATCCGGAATGTTGCGGCTAGTTTGATGTGCGATATCAGTGCACGTTGAAGAACCCGAGGTGGGCAAATTTTCGGGGCCCTCCACTATGGCGTCTCTCATAATCACTGCTGGTTTTGGGACGTAAGACCCCAGATATCAATCAAATCAATCGCTTCTCTGTTCTTCTGTTGCTTTTCTGATCTTTTGTTCGTTTCCTTCAAGCGAAGCTTCTCTCTTACGCCAAGTATGTCTTCCGCAGCTTCTCCAAATGCGGGTTATTGAGGACTACACCCTAGAGTTCCCGTATGAGCTTGAAGTAATAGTTATGGCGCTAAAAGAACGGGACACAGAGAAGACGAAACACACACTGGCGCGTTTCGTCTTCTCTGTGTCCCGTTGTTTTAGCGCCATAACTATTACTTCAAGATATGAACCAACTAGCTCAACAACATATCATTTTCCCGTATGAGAGCTATAGTGGTGCGACACAGCTGCTTATAAATAGCAATTCCGTTCTCCTGGATTCCTGGATATATTCTGATATATTGCTTTATATCTCTGATGAACCGCTCTGCTACTCTATTAGCTGATGTATAGTACGGTCCTGTGGACGTCAGGGTGATATTTCTTTTTTGTGCCCACCTTGCGAATGCCTGACTCTTGCATACGGGCCCATTGTCAGATACAGCAATTTAAATTCTTTATAGATGCCTCTGCGCAAAGAGGATATGACAGCATCAGTACTTTCCTTCCCTAGTTTGGCAGCTAGCATCCTTGAGCATTCATCAATGCACACTAAAAAGGACTCTGTTTTGCTCACTCCTACGCTTTTTTCTTCAGTTCAGCGAAATGAACATGCATGGTGTAAGGGTCGTCGGATGGAGATGGAGAATATGGTACGTCGAGGAGGTCAAGTAGGCGCCGACGGTGTAAGGGTCGTCGGAAAGAGACGGAGAATACGGTGCGTCGAGGAGGTCAAGTGGGCGCCGACGCACAGCCACGTGGTGAACATGTGGGGGAGGAGGCGACCATTGTGGGGATGTATTGTACAGCTGGTGTGGCGCCATCCCCCCCCCCTACCCCCCGCGGTGTGGTTGGCAGCAAGCGTACCTACTGTATTGTTCACGGTTGTCTTTTGTTAGTGCGGCGTCTGACATTCGATCGGCGTTTGTGATTGGCTGTGAGGGATTCAGGTGTATATAAGGTGGCCCCTTTTCCCTGGCAGAGGGAGACTGGAAGCAAGCTTGGAAGCGGAGACTGGAAGGCCGAAGGTAAGCAGAAGATTGGAGGGTAGCCCAAAGGTTGGCGAGGACGGAGTGGATAGTGCTAGAGAGGACATCTAGCACGAGTCCTGGTGGTGGTTACTGTCGCAGGAGCAGTGCTATGCACTGGGGTGGGCTCGGCCGAATGGACGCGATCGTTCCACCAAGTCCTCCCAACCGGGGCTCGGGCGCGGATAGTACTAGAGGGGACATCTAGTACGAGTCCGGGCGGTGGTTGAGGTCGCAGGAGAGGTGCTATGCACTGGTCGACTCTGCCGAATTGGAGCGACGGTCCCACCGCGGTGCCCTACCAACCGAAGCTACTGTCTGTCAATGTGTGTGTACTGTATGTCTGGTATATAAAGTCTCGTTGTGTTTGTGTGAAAGGCTGGTCTTCATCCTTCAAGTCGACAACGCGACGACGGACAGGTAGCAGGAAGGCTTCCGTCCATCCTTCTTCGCAGCAGCAACGCTAGCTGGAGGAGCTTGGCTCCAAGAGGAAGAAGAGAAGCAGGAAGGAGGAGAAGGTGGGAACTGAGGACAAGTTCCTCAACACGACAAGGTCACCTCACCCTTCTCTACACCTTATCCCTTTCTCGAAAATTTACTCATGGTTTTAAACGGCACATTTGAATGAGGTTAAAAAATCATGCTGTCCAGCTTCCGCCTATACTTTGGTTTCTTTACTTAAGATTGTTGAAACGCGCTAACGTAATCACTAATATATTTCTGCATGCCGGGCTAGATAAATCTCTGGATGCTCTCGCGAGAAGCCGCCATGCCCTCCTGACTCTGGACTGTCGCGGTAGGGGTCAATAATGTCTGTCCTCAGTGTATCCGGTACGCGAAGCTTTCCGCCTAAATACATCAGCTCTTCTATGCCTTACCACGTTCTAAGCGAGTTCACGATTTCATCTTTACTACAGTTACTGGGAATGGGAAGCCGAGAAAGTGCATCAGCACCTGACAAACCTTGTCCACTCCTGTGTAGTACCTCGAAGTCGAATTGTTAAGTTTTAATAATCCAGCGAACCCGCCTATCCGGTTGATAACCATTCAGCATATGAGTAAGCGCATCATGTCCAGTGAATAGCCTGAATATCGGGCCTTCTGGGTACGATCCAAAATACCCAGTCCCTAACACGACAGCCACTGCCTCCACTTCAGTCGTGCTGCAGTTTTGTTCTGACCTTGAGAAAGTATAAGAGTAATATCCAACCCCTCTTCTGCCTGTCTCGCAGCTACTTGCGGCTCATCGTTAGTACAGTACGCCACCTGAGCCGTAGTTTGATAAGTCCGTTGTAAATTCAAATGGAACAGTGAGGCCCAGCAGTGTGAGGACTGGGTCTGATGATATGGCCAATACCAAATCTCTAAGCTTTCCCAGATTCTTCAGTAAAAGGAAATCTGTGTTCTTACGGAGCAGGTTGTCCAATGCTTTAGCTCATGCTGAAAAATTCATCTAATGTCTGAAATGTCTTACGAGGCCAAGAAAAGCTCTTGGTGTATGTGCATTGTCTCGCTTGCTCATCTGTCGTACATGGTCCACAGACTCTTCTTTACTGCCCTTCGTAAGTCCGTCCAAAATGCGTCTGAGGAATGCTTTTGTGTTTGAAAATTCACTCATTTGAAGATTCACTTTAGGTTGGCGTCATTGAATGTCATCAAAACAGATGTCAAGTCTCAGTGCGTGATTGGAGTAGAAAGTGCGTGCGCAACCAGAAAGTGCGATTTCGAAATGTGCGCTTGAAAGAAAAAAATGAGGGACGCAAGGAAAGCGAAGACGACGACAGTGAACAACAGAAAGGAGTGGCGATGCAAAAGAAAATAAAGGGCAAAGGAGACAACCAGGAAGATCAATGGAGTTTCCAGCGGCTAATAGCTGGTGAACAGAGAAACACAGCAGCCGCTAATTAGAAATCAACAAACAAGCACAGTAAAAGCAAAGCTTGTGTCGTCGTATTCTCGAACAGGTGTTCCAGGAACACGAGGGGAGGCAGACCGACCTCTGGGCCGGGCGTCGAAGACGATAGCCTGGTTCCGGACCTGAGCCACCAGGGCTTCACCAGGCCGGGACCTCCTGCTGAACCATTTCCTGACCTCGCAGTTCGAGTCGGCGCCTGTCCTTGCAGCTCCAGTGGTTTGCAACTCCAGCCCGCAGCCTGCAGATTCCTGTTCCTGGAGACAGCACCGGAGCAGTCGGGCTACGGGCCCGAGCTTCGTGCTTAGTTGGAGGCCACGGCAACCTTCCTCCAACCGTCGCGTCGTCAACTAGTCCCACCGACCATTTGATAAGACTGACAACTTCTTTTGCCAGGCCGTCGCCGCACGTCCCCGTTAAACCCATAAACACTAACATGCCATTCACCACGCAGGACCTAAAGAGTTTCTCGCAGAGTTGTTTCTTGTACGTTCTGAAGCTTTTCTTAAGAACCTATTGCTTCATCAAAAGCTTGTGTGTGCGTATCGTGTGGTGTGATGAGGGGCTTTGTCATCAATTACACTCTATAGAGTCTAATTGGTCTCTGAGGAAGCGTCCCATAGGAGGCTTCCGTCAGAAAGAGTCGTTCAAAACAAATCTCAGTAACATGAGATCCTGCTATCACACAATGACGTCATCCACATGCACGTTGCAGAATAACCCGACAAGAGGCTTGAGAACTCCATTCATAATCTTTTCGAAACACGCTGCGCTATTTTTCAATCAGAAAGGCAATCCAATGTGTGCGTACACATCAAAGTGAATGGCCTTTTTTTGTAGATTTTCTATTCCTCTTCGAGAGGAATAGAAAACTGTCTGCCAACATCCGTTGCAGAGGTCTATAGGGAAAATATTTTGCAGCCTTCGGTTTCCTGAATGATTTCGTCGATCTTCCGCATTGAAAAATGAAACGTGCCCTTTTGTCTATTCAAGGTCTTGTAATTTGCACACGGACGCAGAGATCCGTCTTCTTTCAGTGGCAGGGAAATAGGCGACGCGAACGTGGTCACCGATAGCTGTATAATTCCAGCGTCTAATATATTTTGAAACTCATTACTCAATCAGATTTTTTCTCGGGACATACTGTCAGGCTTTATTTTGCAGGCGTAACATTCCAAAGATTAAAAGGAACCGTAAAATTTCATGTAGCCGGGCGTTGCGGCCTATATGTACAAGTTCAGTGAATTATTCACGAACGTCTTTTTCATCTTTTTCACACTTAACGAGGCGGTCAGCGACGTTCAAGGACGCACACGTCTCTTGTCTAGGCTGGAAGGTATGCCTAGGCTGCAAGGTAAAAAGGCATGTCTAGGCTAAAACGGAAAAAAATTATAGTCACATCCCTTAACGAGCAGACCGTCGATATTAGCCCTCCGGCCTTAGTAAGGGACATTTGCCGTCACCAATTCATCATATATTTCTCTTCCACTTGTACTTGCACTTGTCTGCTTTGAATTATTTCGTCACATTTAACAAGGGAAATATTTATTATATACAGTTGCACCGCTATCAATCAGTGCACCCACGTCGTCACGATCGATATTGAGCTTAGAAGGTTTAGGGCGGCTAGGAAAACAGTCTGAATTTTTGTCATCGGATGGGACTGGACATCCTCTATTATTAGTTTTTGGTTGTGCTTCGCCTTAATTAGAATTGGCAGGTTTTGCGTCATTGCTGGTAGTCAACAATAAGTTGACTTGATTTCTGGCGGAAGGATTTTCGAGCAAGGGAGACCACAGTGCCCTTTCCCATCAGTCCGACGCACATTTAGGTGTGTAAAATTGGTGCAAATGTTTCTGAAACATTCCAATAGTACCTCTATGATTTTAGGCGACATTACTAGGACCTGGCCCTGAAGTTCCTTAGGTAAGCCATGAACAATCAATGGCACTACTGCGGACTCCGTTAATCCTGCATTTGAAATGCGAAGATGCCGAATTCTCTCGTAAAATTGTTGTACGCGCTTTCCTGACCGATGTTGACAAAATATAGCCTGGCTACACTTTAACATGACACATTCCTTATATATGATGTTGGCAATTGTGCTAGCGCGGCTCCCTGAAGATATATAAATACTCGCGGCGAAAGGGATTGATCGTACTTCGGAGACGATTCTACAGGTTCTCCCGCTCTCTTTAATCCAAGGGCGAGATAAATTAATCCAGGCTTTAAATACATAATCTTGGCGCGAGACTTTAACAGAGGCGCGAGACACTTAATCGGAGCGCCAGCGCGAATATGCCTCGTGCCGGTGAGCTTAATCTTAGTGCCACCGTGTTTAATGCAAACGCCAATAGCATTAATCCAAGCGCCAGTGAATTTATTCCTTTCACAAGAAACAGGGAGTTTACAAGGCCGAATGGCCAAAATCTTGGAACAATATTAACAAAAGTGCACAGCAGCAATTTTTCTACTACTGCTTGCTAGCGCTCACGAAATAATTTATAGTAGTGCGTTATTTACAACAACCCTTTTTGTGCGAAGCCTTAAAATTTAAATGCAGGGTATTTACACGCTCGAACTCTAAATGCACACCGCCCGAGAGCCCGTGTGAAGTATGTAATTAATTAAGCATGTAGTCAGTTTATGCTCATTAATGCTCACCCCATCGCACTTATATGCATTTCATGCTCGCTGCATCTCGCAGGATATGCACTGCCATCTGCTAGTAGACGACACTAAGTATACGTTCTTGCAAAATGTCTAATTGCTGGAGTCTAATTGCTGGAGGAGTGGTGATGACTTCCAAGCGAAGTTCTCTCGTTTGTCCTCGATGGAGTACGCGCACACAAATCATGGCTCAGGACAATTATAGCGGGAATGCAGTTCATAAGCGGTATATTAGTGAATACAATTAATAGTAGCGTTGTCGTGCACTTCCTGGTTATATCTTTAGAAACAGAACAAACGGGGATTATTTACAGGATGGGTATTTCCCGCTAAACGCATGGAGCCGCACCACGTCTCGCAAGCACATCGCCTTTTTCTTCCTTGGTTGTCTCCCAGATCACTGTAACTGAACGTACCACTGAGGTAGCCACTCAGCATCCTTAAACGTCACGTAACAATAATTCATATTCTTTCAAGTATATTTAAACAGCAGGGCTGATTTCTCGCCCAACTTGCCATATCTTGTGTAAGGATTAAACTGACAGGCGCTTGGATTAAAGCTGTTGGCTTTTGGTTTAAACACGGTGGCACTTTATTAAACTCGCTGGCACGCGGCCCCTATTTGCTCTGGCGCTTACATTAAATTTGTTGGCACTCGCATTAAGAATTTCGGGCCGAGGTTAAACACCTAGGCACTGAGATTACTTCAGCGACGCTCGGATTAATTTTGCTGACGCTTGGACTAATGTGAGCGGCAAAACCTGTAAAATGCATTGTTTGAACGGTACCACGCCTAACATCAACACAAGTACAGGCTGTAGAAACGACGTTTCCCACATTAGTTTCTTGCTGAAGCCCGGGTGAGAGATGTGAGAACTCGCCTAATGTAGTATTGATGATTAACTACACGGAAAACACGTGCGTCTCATAACCTTAGTGCTTGGCCCGTGGTATGCAGGTATGCGCCACAGGTGCTTGAATTTTATAGAGCCCATATGTATCAAGGAGCAAATAAAATATACATTTAACATCTTTATTTATTTATTTATTCGTTTAGTCATGCTGGTAGCCCTCTGTTGAGTGTTGTTACAGGAAGGGAAGATTGAATAACGCTTCCCACACATACATTTAACAACGGCAAATCAACGAGCAACCTCATAGTTAACGCAAACGTCTGTCTGAGAATACTTGGCAATCAGATACAACATTTGTTTTTACAGCTTCTTCTGGCAAACTGTTCCACAAGTTAATGGAATCAGGAAAGAAGACAAAGAAAAATTAGAGAACAGAAGCTAGAGCGGAATGGAAATAAACGCAGTAGCTCCGTAAGTCGGATTTTGCAGCCTCTTTATTCATGTACAACACTGGAAAGCGCAACATATAATTATATTCACGTGCATTAATTTTCGCAAAAACAAGCACATGACAGCGACCCTCTTAGCGCTACATTCATTCGTAATTTCACAAACAACGGAACTGAAACAACGATGAATGCGCGACGTGGGCATACTACGCTGTTCGGCCTAGAGGACTTCAAGGATGGCCTGGACGAACTTGGCTTCTCTTTCGTCAAGGTGTGTGCGGCCACGGCAAGAGCACAGGAGCGCACCTCTTTTGATCAACGACTCTGCTACGTGGCTCAAATCCTCGGCAATCTGTTGGCGGAAGTCCTTATGTGTGTAGCCATCTTTCAGAGCGTCCATCCTCAAGCCCTCAATGACAAACTTCTCAAGTATGCCTGCTGCGTTACCAATGACATCTTTGTTGGTGTTACTTAATCTCAACCCTTTGATTGCGCTGACTACCGTGCCATCGACATCCTTTGTCACATTCACGATTTTCTCAGCAGCATCTGTTACACGCCGGATAGCACAGTACAGTTGAGCAAAAAAGTACTGTTCAGCCTGTAAGAAAAAATATGTGCAGTTGGAGTTCGCAGCTAACAGTATTCGACAAGAAAATGCTGAATAACACTCATTCAAGTCATACGCATTCTAGACATTCGATAGCACCCCGCGTTTGGCCTTACTTCCAAGACAGATACACGTACCTAAAAAACGTTCTTTGTTTTTTTCTTTTGCGAGGGGGGGGGGGGAGGGGGGAGCTCTTAGTTTAGAATGTAAACTTAGCCGTGCCGTCGAAAATACAGCGTGTATAAAAAGAGCCCTTTTTCATACGTAGTTCAGTAAGCATTGTCGAGGCAAAGCAGCCTGGCAGATCACAAAACAAATCATCCGTGGCCGCGCTATTGGAAACAACGGAAGTCACTGAGCCAACGAAGAAAGCGCAGTCGATCTCCGTTTTACTTAATCAAATGACAACTCTATGGCTAGGGAATGGCCCAAAAGCGGCTAAATGCTCGCGGTAATGCAACAACATAGATTTAAAAAAATGGAAACCAATATAGAGAAAACTTATTGACATTTGAAAAACGTTCTGCTCGCATTTTAACGCATCATACCTGTTCTGAGTGAAAACGAGACCTATCATTGGGAAAGATCCCTTCAGTACGAAGCACAGTATACATGTGTCTGTTGTTGCGTATGGTTGATCTATACTTGAAATACGACGAATCGACTTTTGTAATATTTTGATGAATTCCACACGAAAGTTCCGCGAATTAGTCAGGGACTGCAAATGGGTGAACCGTTTAGCGGGAACAAAAAGCAGAATTTCGCATTAAGGTAAGATCCATCTTCGTAAGAAGCGCAAAAAACTACACAGAGGGACAGCAAGAAATAAAAACACACAACAAACGCACCACAACACACCACATACCAACTAGCCCGTTACACTTCTTTATTAAGGTAAGATCGCCTAAGTTGCACATTGTGGCTTTCTGGGCAAACAGCACGTCTCTCGCAGATTGCTGTTCACGGCAACAAAATTCCAGATTTTTATATTGCCCCGCCAAGGTGGTGCAGTTTCTGTGGTACTCGGTACTGAACTGAAGGTCATCATCATCATCATTATAATTCTTTCTTATGTCCATCGCAGGACGAAGGCCTCTCCCAATCCTCTCCTTCCTTGCCTGTCCAGCGCAAGCTGATTCCATTTGGCACCTGCGAATTTATTTATTTCGTCCCCCCATCTTACTCTTTGTCGTCCACAGCTACGCTTACCCTCTCTTCGTATCCATTCCGTCGTTCTAACTGTCCATCTTTTATCTAGCCTTTTCATCATGTGGCCTGCCCATGTGCATTTTTTCTTCTTAATATAGTTCATTATGTCGGCAACCCCCGTGTGTTCTATGACCCACTCGGCTGTCTTCCTATATTTATAATGTAACGCCTATCATTTTTCGTTCCATCGCCCGATGCTCGGTTCTTAGCTTCCTCTCGAGCTTCCTTGTAATTCTCCAAGTTTCTTTCCTGTATGTGAGCACTGGCAAAATGCAGTAGTTATATAATTTCCCCTTGATTGACTATGGTAAGTCTCCGTTCATTACTTAGGAATGTCTCCCGTATGCGCGCCATCCCATGTTTATTCTGAGGTGGATTTCTTTTACATGGGCGGGTTCTCATGTCAGTAGCTATCGTAGATACAGGTACTGTACGACTTCTAATGTCTGGTTTTCGATCGTGAAGACAAGTATTTTCACCGTGCCACTCAGCATTGTCCTTGTTTTCTGCATGTCCATCCTCAGTCCTACCTTACGGCTTTCTCGGATTAAGTCTTCAATCATATTTTGCAGTTCGTCGCAGTGATGTTCGCGAACCCCTTCCTCCAGTGCTGACCGCAACTGAGAAAGCCGACTCGTCTATATGTCGCTGATGAGAAGAGACTCGGACTGGAGTAAATGCAGTGCGTTTATTTCCGATGCGCACTCGGCGCATTCTCCGGGTCGTCTCTCAGCCCTCCCCTACAATCTCTTAAAACACCGATGTACGGGGTCTGCTCAGGTTCGGCCAGGGGTGTCTTGAGCCAGAGTTCATTCACACGCACCACCGTCGTTGCAGGCCACCGAGGTTGTTCGCTGTAGCGCGCACCCCAGGTCATAAATCGGGGCCTGCTACTCGTGGGGGAGGCAGCCGCCGCCACCGTCCTTGTTGTCGAAGCCGTCCGCTCCCGCACCATGTATGTACGAGGTGTCGACGGAAGGTTTCCGGCCACCTTTGCCACTTGAGCTCAGGGGCGCACTCGCAGACAAACTTCGCCGAAGCAGTCGGCGATCCGTGCCGGCCACCGCATTCCTCCGCCAACTCGGGTTTGTTTATGGGAGTCGCCTGGGAGTCGCCAGCCCCAGACAACTGCACGACGTGTTGACGCGTTCTTACGGTGGCCGCAATGCTACGCCCGACACCTCCACTGCCACTGTGTTGCATAAACGCCTCGTGATGCAACACATCAATGTCCGAAACGAGTGTCCGTTGTTCCGTGGGGAGGCAGCATGACACCGGTAAATCGCAGAAGTGCAAAGCAGTGATGCCCCACTCCACCAAAAGCTCGCAGTGGCATGACCAGTATACTACTATACCCGCATGCATCCGTGTCTTATTCCGATGAATGTGAGTTCGCCAACCGGGACAACGCGCCCGCGTTTGCGTTTAGTTTACCCCTTCTGTGTATAACTGACACATTAAACTTCTGCAGTGCCAGAGCCCAGCGCATCAGCCTTGCACTCTGAGGGGACGTCAAAGTAAGGAACTTCAGGGGATTTGGGTCAGTGGTGACCGTGACTTTGGTACCAAACAGCCACGTTTCGAGACACTGTAATGCCCATATAACCGCATAAGCCTCCCGCTCAATCGTGGCCAAACGGGTTTGGGTCGGTGTTAGCTTTTTGCTGAGGAAGGCCACCGGCACTCCCTGCCAGTTTCATTGATTTGAGCGAGGCGTGCTCCCAAAGCTACATCAGATGCATCAGTTGCCAGAATGTAGCCCTTGCTGACGTCAGGCGCGTGGAGAGTAGGCGCCTTTATTAGCTGCTCCTTAATGGTTCCAAAGGCCCTCTCCGCCTCATCACTCCACCGTATTTGCTGCGGAACACGGCGCCCTGTCAAATCGGTCAGCGGTAACACTATCGCAGAGTATCCGGGCACGTAATCTCTGTAAGAATTACACAACGCGAGGAAGCTGCGCAGTTAGCTTTTGTTCTAAGGCCGCGAAATGCCTTGAATAGTCGAAACCCTTTCCGGATCAGGCGCGTGCTTCCCTGATCCTATAATATGACCAAGGTACTTAAGTTCTTGCTGTGCAAACCTGCATTTTCGACATTTGCAGTTAGCCCTGTATGAGCTACAGTGTGCAGCACGAGCTCCAAATGACCCATGTGGTCTTCCCACGTGTTTGAGTACACCGCTACATCATCAATGTACGAGCAAGCATACGCCCCATGCGGCTCCAGAATTTGGTTCATGACACGCTGAAAAGTAGCAGCTGAGTTTCGGAGGCCATAAGGCATCACGTGCCACGCGTACTGCCCCTCGTGTGTGACGAAAGCCGTGTACTTCTTCGTCCCCTCGTCTAGAGGTATCGGCCAGTATCCGCGTAACATATCAATGACCGTGATGTAATTGGCCTTCGCTACCTCGTAGAGCAGCTCGTTTGCTCGGCCCATGGGAAACGCATCAGGCTCAGTAATCGCGTTCAGCTGTCTGTATCAACGCACAGCCGTATGCCCCCATCCCTTTTCGAGACGCATACCACCGGGTGCGCGAAGTTGCTCTCTGCACGATATAGGAGCCCCAAATGCAACAGCTCCTCAACCTGGCGCTTCACTTCTCCCCTCAAGGCCAGTGGCACACGATAGTTGAAAGCTCGTTTGGGCTCACTTCCAGCTTTCAGACGGATGCTGTGTACCCCTGCGTTACACGTGCCTGGTGTATCTCGAAACACTTGCGAGTGTCTACTTATTAGCTCACTTAGCTCCTTTCTCTGAACGTCTGTTAAGTGATCCATTCCCGCGCAGTCGCTTTTGGTTCCCTGCGTGCTCCTCGGCAACGCTGGCACCTCCCCAAACTCTTCATCTCTCTCAAATATGACTCCCACCGAGCTTACCCTAGGTACATACTCACGCAACTTGTTTGAGTGAATGCTTCGTCGGCTGCCGTCATTCAGCTCTATTAGGTACGTGTATGGCCTCTCACGGCCCACTACCGTCGCCGGTCCTGTCCATTTTCGAGTTAGTTTGCCTGCGTTGCTCGGCTCCTGTACGAGAACTTGGTCACCGTCTCGGAACTCCTTATGTTTCGCCCTCAAGTTGTAATTGGCCGCATATTTCGCTTGTGTGACTGCCGATAGTTCATCTGCTTGCTCATTTGACGCCTGACGTCACCTGACACTGTAGGCCAGAAAAACGCAGTCTTAACTCCGCTGCAGCGTTTTCCTCTCACCAAGATGACCCGCCCAACCTGAATCATGGGCTAAACGTAACACATCTGCCCGTTTTAGCTCTGGCAGCACAAGTTGGTTGCAGGGCCTACCAACCACCTCATCTTTATGATACAGTAGCCCATCAACTACATTCATTCCGTGTGTCCGTGCCCGTGCCTGTTCCCATGCTTCGTTGAGGGTGGGGTAGGCCACTTGGCTTAACCTAAAACGCTCCCGGTCGCCTACATCTCCCTCCTGCTCTGGCTCAGCTGTTTGCTCTACCTCACTGTCAACGCACACAGCCTCAACTTGTGCGGTAACCTGCATTTCAAACTGTTCTTTAGCCTTCGGTAGTACCTCCTCCACTCGGGGACGTTCATTAACAGCGGCGGTTTCCCCCAATAATTCCGTATAGTCTTCGGGGGTAATGAGCGCGTCCACCCCATTAGCAAGTTTGTTCGTGACCGCACACAATATCCCCAGATCCTTTTCTTCACGGCCGATATACTGAGGTTTCTCTAATAATCTGAGCGGAACATAGGCCAACTCCGCTACTGCCTCATCACCGAATGCCCCCGTCAGTTTCAGTTAGTTCCCGTCGGCTCATATCCTGGAACTACAGACTTCTTGATTACGCTTATTTCTGCTCCAGAATCAATGATACCTTTAAACTCCGATTCTCCGCACGCAAGGTGTATTGTCTCGATGGCATGAAATTTAGGAGCTATCATCACGCTTTCCACAGCCCGTGCCTCCACCATGACAGCACGTCCGTCGTTTGGGTTGTCGGTTCGCACCAAATTTGCTCTACCTGCCCGCACCGAAGGGCACTCTCGAGCAAAATGCTCCGTGGAATTACAAACAAAGCAACCTCTGCTCTTTTTACTGACCGTCTTGCTTGCTCCTGGTGGAGACCTACGTGCCTCAGAAATTAACATAGGTCTTTCGCCCCTCGCTACCTCGCTTGAGTTCGTCATTCCCCGCCTACTTTCTTCGAAGCTCTCCGCCAATTCAGTGATCTCCAATGGGAGCATTATACTAGCTGGTGCCTTGTTCTGAATGACAAACGAACGGGCTTCCGCACCTAGAGTGTCGCGAAGCCTGTCTGTGACCACAAGATTTCTAAACTCCTCCACGCTAGAATCCCTGTAGCCATTAAGCTAATAGATCAGATAATTTTCCAGTCTTATTGCAAATTGGGACCATGTCTCATCTCCGCATTTCTTCGACTGAGTGAGCAATCAGCGATACTCGGAGGAAGATAAGCGGAGGCCCTTTAGCACTGCCTCTTTTAGAACATAATAGTCCTTTCTTTCGTCTGCGCTGAGGCGAACGAGCAAGCCTCTCTGGCTTTCTCACTTAATCGGGGCAACACCAACGCTGCCCTCCATTCACCCGGCACGTCATAGCAATCGAATGTCGCCTCGACATCGTCGAACCACGACGGGACGAGTGATTCCGGCGTAGGCATGGGCACCAAAACGTCTTTCAGAAGGCTTGTGTACCTTAACCTCCTGTCCTCACTCCGATCTGCCTCTGCATTCTGAACCGCTGCGGCGGCCCTGGCACCGTTCTCATTTCTAAGCCGCTCCATAGCGAGCTCCATTTCCGTAATTCGCAGCTGCATTTGTAGCATTGCCATTTGGTTAGAGCCTGACCCTCCCGCGGACTCTTCTGTGACCCTAGTCATCTCGGCGTTCAAACCCACATCCATCTGTCCCCCACTCTGGTCGGGTTCCATTCCGCTAACCCTGCCACTACGCAAGTTATACCCACTGGTCACAACTAGCTGCGAGCCAATAGAGGAATGAGACACCCACCTGCGCTCCCAGCGCTTCCAGCAGTGGTTGGCTTGGCCTCTTGGATTCACGCCCTCGAAGAATCCGTCACCCGGGTGTCCTCGTCTGCTCTTCTACCAAGATGGTTGTTGCTCCAGTCTTCTCAGCAGGGCATCCTGTCGACTGCGCCAGTGATGTTCGCGAACCCCTTCCTCCAGTGCTGACCGCAACTGAGAAAGCCGACTCGTCTATATGTCGCTGATGAGAAG
This sequence comes from Hyalomma asiaticum, assembly GCA_013339685.2. NCBI lineage: Eukaryota > Metazoa > Arthropoda > Arachnida > Ixodida > Ixodidae > Hyalomma > Hyalomma asiaticum. The sequence goes on from CM023482.1 coordinate 58,591,202, forward strand.
AGACTCGGACTGGAGTACATGCAGTACGTTTATTTCCGATGCGCACTCAGCGCGTTCTCCGGGTCGTCTCTCCGCCCTCCCCTACAGTCTCTCCTTAAAACACCGATGTACGGGGTCTGCTCAGGTTCGGCCAGGGGTTTCTTGAGCCAGAGTTCATTCACACGCACCACCGTCGTTGCAGGCCACCGAGGTTGTTCGCTGTAGCTCGCACCCCAGGTCATAAATCGGGGCCCGCTACTCGTGGAGGAGGCAGCCGCCGCCACCGTCCTTGTTGTCGAAGCCGTCCGCTCCCGCACCATGTATGTACGAGGTGTCGACGGAAGTGTTCCGGCCACCATTGCCACTTGAGCTCGGGGGCGCACTCCCAGACAAACTTCGCCGAAGCAGTCGGCGATCCGTGCCGGCCACCGCATTCCTCCGCCAACTCGGGTTTGTTTATGGGAGTCGCCTGGGAGTCGCCAGTCCTAGACAACTGCACGACGTGTTGACGCGTTCTTACGGGGGCCGCAATGCCACGCCCGACAGTCGCCATCATTGCTAAAGAGTAATGTCGTCGACAAATCGTCAGTTACTCAGATATTCGCCGTTAATCCTTAGCCCTGTCTCGTCCCAATCTAATCTACTGAAGATTTCTTCCAAATGGAGTAAAAAGCATTGAAGAAATTTATCTCCTTGTCTGACACCTTTCTCTATTTTGATTTTCCTGCTTTCCTTAAGGAAGAGTAGGGTGACTGTAGAATCTTTATAGATGTTTTCTATTGTGTTTACGTAGCTATCACATATTCCTTGACGGCGTAATGCCCCAAGAACTGCTGGTATCTCTACCGAGTCGAATGCCTTCTCGTAGTCTATGAAACTAATATAGAGGGGTTTGTTGTATTGAACGTATTTATTTTTTACTTGATTGATCACATGAAGGTGGTCTATGGTAGAGCATTCTTTTCAAAACCCGGCTTGCTCTCTTCGTTAAAGAAATTCAAGTGTGGCTCTTATTCTGTTTGAGCAAACCTTTGTGAATATTTTGTAAAGTGCTGAGAGTAGACTGATCGGCCTGCGGTTCCGCAAGTCTTTTACATCTCCCTTCTTGTGTAATATTAGTATCTTTCGGTTGTCTCAGCGGCCTGGTACATTTGAACTTTTGAGCCATTGTGTGTTTGTGCTTCTTTGTGCTTTGTACTTGGAAACCCTTCTCCATCTTTGATGAAGTCACCGGTTATGCCCTCTTTTCCAGCCGCTTTCCCGTGGGACATGCCCTGAATTGCATTTCTAACTACCTCCGCAGTGACGAATGGAATTTCGGTGTCCTCGTCTACATTTCTTACACCCATTATGGGGAGATTTTAGGGGCGAAGCTCTTTAGGGTGTGGGTCGTTCCCTCCTCTGTGGTAGTAGTAGTATGTATGTATGTAGCCACCTCGCGCCAACGGGAGGCTCGCGCTCGCCCTCGGCGCGTGCCTCCCGGCGCGCGAGCTCTCTCACTCTTCCCTCTGCTGTCTTGTGAGAGAGAGAGAGAGCGAAAGGCGCGCGTTGGCTATGGAAACGCTCCTTCTTCGATGAACGCTCTACCAGCTCGCAAAGAAGGAGAACGCGCCCTCACCCGCTAGAGACAACGTTGGCGCAGGCTGCGTCTTCTAGCGCGATTCTTGATTGAAAAATACCGACTGGTCGCGCTGGAGAACCGTTCACCGGCCACCCATATATATATATATATATATATATATATATATATATATATATATATATATATATAGGCACTGGATCTTGACTTGCAATGAAGTGCCAGTGGGAGATTTCACTTGTGCGAAGTTGAACGATAAGGATTCGTAGCGTGCGCGTTAACTAAATTAATCTGGAACTCGGTACGATCTACGATGAACCTCCCGAGCTTCGCCCCTCATGATCATTCACTCCGTGGATATGCTGTAATTTTTTTGCTAGATTTTGCTATAAAGCACTAAAATTGTTGGGCGTGTTAGATTATGTTTGCTCACTTATGCGTACGCGCGATAACCCTCTGCTGAGTCAACACTGAAAGGAAATTAGGAATAATCGCATTCCACGTTTGTAGGTTCTCTAGTAGGGTAGCTTATGCAACTAATCGAATCTCATTGCTAAAGTACGCAATTCGTACATTAAAGATATGCGAAATTTTAACATGGGTTCCTTCTGTTGTGCTCGCGTATTTGTCGGCCAAGTATACATTGCGAAATCATCAGAAAACAAAGAAGTTGGTCGTTCGAATATACGTTTCCTTCAAGCATCATAGACATACTGACATTTGATTATGCAAACGATAAGTGACTACTTTAGGAACTGAAAGAGCCACCTGGTTTTCCTCTTCTTCCGTGGTCCTTTTAGTGTTGCGAAGGCCATGGACTATGGCACGCAGAACTTGACCCACTTGAATTGCTTTGACACCGACGCGCTGTGCTTCTTTGTCGACGACGATATCCCATGTTTGGTATTTCTCTGGCTCCTTGTAAGAAGCAGCTACGGAAGGGACAGGGTACGAGCGAAGACTTTACTGATATCCTGTTTCTGGGATGGGCTTCAAGTCCCGTCTAGACTTCGGCCGAGAGAAAGAAGCTACGGAAGAACATATTTTTTCATCATGCACTTGCTTTAGTTCAGTGTTTTGTTGGATTGCTCGTGATAGAGTTAAGAGTGTTAACGAACTTTGCCACTGCACTACATCAGCGTGCTTCGCTACAAGGAGGATATATATCAAGAAGGCGCCAGTGGGGTTTTTAAACAAAGTACTTCAAATTTCGCTTCCCCCTGCGGTCTACAGCCGAATAGTGCACAAATTAAGAGTGGCAAGTGAATCCACCGTTCAGCAGCAACATGTCGTGGTGAAAAGTACTATGTAGACATGTGCTATAAATGCATCGTGGGTCATGCAACATCACGCCTACTATGCTTACTTTCAGAGTGCAGCCGTGTAAAAGAGCCAACTTTAGTGTCTACACTATTTATTATATGCGAAGATATGGCTATCTTCCACGCCTCTTAAGTAAAAGTCATCGTTTATTTATTATGCTACATCCAAGAGGGCTTTGTGGCTATGCACGTTATGTGGAAATTACTATGTTTGCAACACTTTGTCTACGCCGCGTCACGTCTACGTCTCTGTCTGATTAAGTCATCACTCCTGTGACATTTGCAAAACAGCGAGCGACCCTGAAATACCCAATTAGAGATAGAATTTCTTTTGTTTCTGAGGGTAGGAGATTGTTATTTCATATTTTTGCAAATAGTTATGTGTTACACAGGTCAGTGTAACACATCAGAAACGTTGCTTACCGGTTAGAATGCGGAGGACAGACAGCAACAGAACGAAGCTTGTTGGCGTCATAGTGCCTGTTGTAATGTGAATAAAAAAGCAACAGGTTATAATTCTGAGTTTTAGATTCTGTACGTGTCGTACAGTATACAGGAACGTCGGCGAAAAAGGATGTCCTAGGGCGCGATCGGAGATCTTTGTTCGGAACACAAACCGTTCGCTTGCTGCAACGTCACGAGGTGGGGCGCGACTGAATGTGGCGCAGGCTTCGAGGATTGGTCCCTCTCCTTTGTTTGAGTGCGAACTGTTTCATGACAGGGTGACCCATAAAATATGCGAGAATTGGAGGGCGAGAGCAGCCAATGGACAAGTGGTGAACATGCCAAAAATTGACGAGCATGTTTTGTTGTCTTCTTTTACACAATGTACTACAAACAGGAACGTTTTGCAGCGTAAGCTGTTATGAGATCACAACAAGGGCCGTTTTTGCGCCGTAGTTGGCCGCCCCCCGCCGCCGGTGTCCGTAACCGCTATTGCGCAAATTTTAGAAAAAATAACCAGGACCGAGGAGGATTCAACCACGTCCTCTGCGTGGCAGTGGAGCATTCTACCACAGAGCCACGCCTGTGCTTGCAAAATCTTCGCTAAAAGACCTAAACACCTATAACGACTCCCGAGGAATTGCATTAACAAATGTAATGTTACGTGGCAGGATAATAATACGCCTCTACAGGTTGGGGAAAGTGGATTGCATAACGAGTTCGAGGAATCATTTAAAAGAACACAGGGCTGCATAGTTTGTAGCTCTGAAGCCATTACAGAGGCACCATCAACATCATCATTATGAAACGATCTTATTCAACATTTCCGTCATCATTATTACGAAGCGCTACCTTTTGAAGCAGTTTTGTCGTATCGTGCCATGAGTTACACAACAGGCGACGTGCGCAGCCGCGCCAGCAACCTGACTTGGCTCTTCGATAGACCTGATGGCGCCCTCTCGCAAGGTGCGGACCGCTGCTGAAGAAGCGAATCGCAGAGCTACGCGCGCGGCTGCAGCAAGACAACGTCGGGCACAACAGACAGCTGTGCAGAGAGAAGCCCAAACCGCAGCTCGCCGTCGACGCCGGGCCGAGAGTTCGGTTGGTTCTCGAGAAAACAACGCCATCAGACTCTCTAAGATGTGCAGTTATACAGATTTGCACGTTACAATACTGCAGTAATTACAGCGTAGTGGGGACTTCCCTACTTGGCGAAATGATAATAGGTATGGCGCTGGGGATACCTATCACGAATACTTGCACTAGTTTCCTCAACCGTTTAAAATGACCTCTAAGAAGGTCGCTCCTCCAGCTTACGCTGTCACTGTCCTGCGGTTCCAGCGCAGGCCTGGGCCTTTTTTCTTCTTCAAATAATTAAGACTGTTTTATCAAAACAAAAAAAAATGCTTTTTTTTTCCGGGCGTAAACGCGTGACGGGTACAGAAAGCTTGGTAATGCAAAAACGCGACCGCGCCCCGCTGCCTGCGAGGTGAGCATGACCGCGGCGAATGGCTTGCGTTGCAAAGCGAACAAAACCGCGCGCGTTCACGAACAAGGATCTCCGAGCTCCCGCCTAATGATTCCGATTGCGTCAGTAACCGTGTGACGAATAATCGTGATGCTACTTGAATGGGCCTTCTATTAACTGATTGCTTTTGTATAGTTCTGGAGTCATTCATAAAATAAATTATTATTTTCTTATGCCCGAACCTGGCTTTCACCGGATGTTTCAAGCGCCCCATCGTAGAATATCACGTTGACATGGATATTTTGATAATAGAGGGTATTTTGTCCTTTAAAGCAGATTGAAACAGTTGAGCACGTTGTCCAAAAGAATTGCGGTGTGGCTCTGACTCTCCTCGTTGGAAATACTGCAGGTGCCCGTAACGTCTCCTAAGTGGGAGCCAATATACTCTCACAGTTGCTAGTAACGTCCGTGTCGCTCTCATGCCGTCATCTCGCTCTCATGTCTTGTGGTTGGCGCTTCACCTTTCGAGTATGCAATGCCAAATGGCCCGAACTTCTACCCTTCTGAACTTCATTTCTCCTACAATGGGATCTTTTTTGTGTCAATACTTGCTTCACGTCTCCTTAGGTGATGCCTCGGCGCCAAACTATGATACTCTAGAACTCTGGCTATGTCCTTGTAATTACTGCGTACTGGGTACTTCCCTACTTGGCGAAATGATACTAGTTATGGCGCAGGGGATACCTATCACCTCTACTTGCCCTAGTTTCCTCAAGCATTTAAAATGGCCTCTAAGAAGGTCGCTCCTCCAGCTTACGCTGTCACTGTTCTGCGGTTCCGCGCAGGCCTGGCTCTTTTTTTCAAGCACAGGCGTAGCTGAGTGGTAGAATGCTCGACTACCACGCAGAGAGTGTGGGTTCGAATCCACGCAGAGGACGAGTTGGAATGCTCCTCGGTCCTGGTTATATTTTTTTTCTAAAATTTGCGCGATAGTGGTTACGGACACAGGCGGCGGCGGCGGCGGACAACTACGGCGCAAAAACGGCCCTTGTAGTGATCTCATAACAGCTTACGCTGTAAAATACTTATGAGGCAAAGAAAATGATGTAACGTTGCTGCTTACGGGAAAGGAGCGTAAATACTTCTCGCACCTGCAACAATTCCGTTGTGTCACTCTTTCACGCCGGTTTTGTTACACAACCACTAAAGAAGAATGACTCCTCACCTTTCTTCGCTGTGAATAGTGAAGCCTGTACGGGGAATTCAGCACAGCAGACTCATGTCCAAGCACATTTGCTACGGGCTCTTTATACCTGTGCATTTTCTGTTATCGGTGTTTACTTACCCTGGAAAACACAACGAGGTGAAAGTGCCTGCCTTATTGTGGACGTCTGCGTGTGGCCTGCGGAAATTGTGACTTGATAGCAAGCGCGCTCCTTGTTATAGTTCCGCCTATTGTTCGCGCGAAATGCACGTACCGTAAACGTTATTGCTTGTACACCTCAAGAATTCCTCAGGTTGTTCTAATCGCCCTATATTTGAAAATCCTTGTTTACATAACGCATCCGAGCCGCAACAACGTCGATTATGCTTTGTGTAAATAATGATGAGCCCATAGCGGGAGCGCCACATGTACGTATAGAGGTACGCCTCGATCAGGAATGAAGGCTTCGTTGACAATAGCAAAATAAATATATTTTTCTCATGATAACCCCCCCCCCCCCCCCCATATTTTCTGCGAGTGGAGTCATGCACAACATATAGCAGATATTAGTTTACGTTGTCAGCTGTTGATATCGAATATTACATAATGCTTGCTGTTTCTTCAGATAAAATAACCAAACGGAAGTCGTGCAAAGTTTCTATTCTATCTATATTACAAGTAATAATTGCGGTATATAAACTTTTTTTTTTTACACGGCTGCATCTCATCTATCAGGAAGCAGCGTTAGCAATGCTCCTAGTCGGCTTTGCGACCAACGCAAACTCAGTGCCACTTGAAAGCGCTTGCCGTTTAATTGATATTCTACATAAGGCCCTTGACCCTGCCGCGTCGGTATCGGTGTGCGCTGTGACCTGCAGCAGGTTGTGCCTAACATAACAGCGGGCGATCGGCAAAATTTCGCCGTAAAGCACCCAAGAGCATGTAGGGCTCGTCTCGCAAGCCACAAGGAGCAGTGAAGTCAGTTCTAAGCTGTGTGCTAGAGCACAATTACGCCCTTGAGGCACTTCCGGTGAATTCGGTGTGGTCTGCGAGCTGCGGATGCCTTGCAGACAGATTTTGGACGAGAAATGGCGTGTGCTGTCAGGACAACTACGTCGTCGTGTGACTTCAAATTATGGGAGCGACTGAGACGCCGATATGAAGTGAGCACGGCATCGCCATGTTGTTGCACTCTAAAAGACGAGATTAAGCTCCCTCCAAACTCTTCTTGTTTAACTCCCGTTTAGCTCTCGCTTTGGCGCCCATTTGTATAATTGCTCTCATAGGTAGAGCGAGACCGACTATTGTCTGTCATGTATGATTCCGCCCAGAGGCCTGCAGTCGTGAACATTGAATAATAATCTACAGTATATTTATTTCCTTATTTTGAACAGTCTGCATGACAAGCACTGCTTTTCAAAAGGAAAGTAATTTATTTGTTGTTATGTGGGGTTTAACGTTCCTAAACCAGGTCTAATTATGAGAGACGCCGTAGTGGAGGGCTCCGGAAATTTTGACCACCTGGGGTTGTTTAACGAGCACTGAAATCGCACAGCACACGTGCCTCAACATTTCGCCCCCATCGAAATGCAGCCGCCGCGGCCGGGATTCGATCCCGCGACGCTCGGATCTGCAGCCAGGTACCATAGCCACTAGACCACCGTGGCGGGACAAAGTAATTTATTTAGGCAATGAACATACTGAACGAAATCTAAAACAGGATACCACGAAACTGTGTGCAGGAGTGCCGCAAATGAGGCCGGGAAGTAATCAATGAGGGAAGTCAGAGAAAAAGCGAACAATATGGCTGAAAATCTCACAACACTATATATGCTATTTACTTGTTTATAAGAGCGTGCAATAGCGCCATGGGCGAAAAATAAATTTCTATAACCTTTGCTGTGATTAGGCAAATTAGGCCGATGCACACAGCCAGTTACAGGTCTATCATGAATGAAGACTCAAAACTTGGTTACGGATTAATATATATTCAAGAATATGTAATAATGATATTATTTTCTCACTTCTAAACACAGAGTAGAATAGATGCGCATTCTACGTTATGGCCATAAAATAGGCTGCGCCCCTGAAACAGCTCCTGCGAGGTCGAGCATCTTTCAACAGGTGAAGTCTTTGCAATATTGGTGAAATTAATTCGCTTCCGTACAACATAACTCGAACAGCGAGCACAAGAACGAAAAATAGATGAGAATGACGCAGATGAAGTGTGTGCAAATGTTTGTCTGCCTTCGTGAGAGGCCTAACATTATATAGTCCGAAGTGCCAGTGTCGCTAATAAGTTTTTCAAAGTTAAGGCGCGATTCCCTCAATGTTTTTAAGTACAGCACACAAGCCATTCGTTTGCGCACTCTTTTCTAATGAATATTTATTCTGTAAGATTGACACCTAGAGTGTTTATTTTATTATTTATTTATTTGTTTATTTGTTTGGATGTAAATACCTCCAATCCCAAGGGGATTATAGCAGGAGGGCATATACCCTGCCTGAATACAAAAACAACACAAACAACACAAATGGCAATTACAAGTAGTTTCAAATAAAACTGGAAGATAAGAGCAATTAGTAGCATGTTGAATCTAGAATTAAACACGCTCGCATAGTGAAAGGAAATTGTAGTTAAAGAAAAAAATACATTTTACACAAGTGGTGCCATAGCACGAGGCGAGAAGTATATAATGAGACGCTTAAAAAAAAAGCAACATTTTTAGACAGTCGTGCTGGAGCGCGAGGCCGACAAATATAAGCTGAGACACTTCAGGTACGGTGAATAAAAATAAGAACAGCAGAATATTCTATTAAGAACAAACATGCAGACATGTGTAGTTTGATAAGCCAATACATGGGAGAAAGGAAAAAGAGAATAAAACGGTCTAACAGAGTTCAAGATTCGCTTTCAAGTGCAGTTAAGAACTGTGTTAATTGTGTACTTTCTATAATATGTAGGGGAACGTTATTCCATTCACTTATGGTCAATGGGAAAGAAAAATTTTGAAACAGTCCGTATGGAACGTTTATTCAGTGGCCATTTGTGAATGTCTGGTAGGACATGTTTGTAAGCTGGTTATGTAGTTGGTTACAATAATATCTAATTTGTTATGTATTAGTAAGTACATGAATTTTACTGTAGCTATTCTGCCTCCGCGCTGGAGAATAGCTATGCCAGCAGTTGCCATCAGTGCAGTAGGTGATACATAAGGCCCATGCCTGTCGAAATGAATCTAATTTGCTTTCTTTTTATCGGCTTCAAATTTAGTGATGTCTTGTTTAGTAAAGGGGAACCATACGATGTTTGCGTACTGTAAGCCAATAGTTTAGTCTCTGTGGCAGCTAATCGAAGGCGGCGTCGGATGAGAAAGAGTCGCTTAAGCGCAGTCGCCGCTATGTGGTTAATACGATTACTCCATCTGAGGTCTACAGTAATCGTTATCATCAAGTACTTATATACAGTGATGGCACTTAGTTCCGTGTTACTATTTTATATGAAAAGAAAATGATTCAAAAGGGGTTTACTAAAGGTTTGGTACCTCTCGAGATGTCAGAAAGAACACGGAAGTGCGCATCAATTATTACACACCTCATGTCAAGCTTCGGGACACAAACAGACCGCTATGGAGAACAATGCAGAGTAAAGGTGTAGCGCTGATAACATGCCCCCCCCCCCCCCCCCCCTCAATGTGTGCTCATTGGTGGGAATTGCGTAACCTCGCAGAAGCTACAAGAACTGATAAGGTTGATGTTATTGTTGTCTGTGCACCGAGCATTTATCGCAAAGTGGCCGCTACGCAATCGGGCTTTGTGCAAATATTGTATCCTGCCGGTTGTTTTCCTGATGGTGTTGCGGCGGTTCGTTTTCAGGCAGGGAAGGATCACAACAATGCTAGCTTAAACTGCATAGCTACAGTACTCGCTGAAATGCAATCCACGATCCTCGTAGGAAGCTTCAAAGTTGGAACTGAACTGGTAGCTACGCTTGCGATATTGCCGATTCACTGAAGGAAAGATCTCGCCACTGTTACACGTGTGGAAGATTAATACACTTTGAACTCGTAAGAATGAAGTGTTCGATGGGTTTCGCGAATGGAGGATTCGAAAGTTTCAGGAAGTTTGCGTAAGTGTTCTCAAAAACGGAGCTGGGAGGCGGTCATGGAAATACAATACAGCAATGAGCAATGCTCAAGGAAAATTCATTCGCTTCAAAGGTGACTGTAGGTTGGGCGAATGAACTCGTGGGGCATAAGCGCTACTCCAGTGGAGTTATAAATGACTCCAGTGGAGTTATCTCTCCATAACTCCTGGAGAGTTAAAGTCCACCTGGTGGGCTGCATATTTTGGTGACAGCTGACTGGCTACAGCTCGGCAAGGTGTGGTGTGGAAAGAATCTTACGGCTTGCAGCTAACCTAAACACGTTGTTTTGGCGTCACTCGACACCAATCAACATTGAGAAGAATGCAAGGAAAGGAATATGCGCTTCAACGCTGTGAGCGCAGCGTCCTTACATTCAGCCCTTGGTGCACGAATCTCGAAGATAATGCATCACGTCTAACTTTTATGAAGACGTTAGGCAGAAGGGCACATACACACGCTGAATGAACAGTTACGGAGTAGCTGCACCGCAGCAATAACAATGAAAATCGGACGCTCCTACAGATGCAAATTATGGGTCTCAAGAAAATAGTAACCGACATTACTGTCTCCTTGTACAGTAATGGACAGAGAATGCTCATAATACTTATATTGGGCATCGTCTAAACCCCCTCCCCCTCCCAAAAAAAAATAATAAAATAATAAAAGGAGGTAAGAAATCACTGGATACCGCTCTCACGTTTCTTCCGCAAATTATGCGGGACAGACTCTTCTCAATGAAAAAGGAAAATGTGCTAACAAATCAGGTGGGATTAAGTTCACGTTCTCACCCGTATACATTTGCGAACACTTTGTCTAGAACATAAGGTAATTATGAGCATTACCCCTCAATATACGGGAGCAAAGAGCAGAGAATTCTTCCGGGTGTCACAGCGTATAACTGTAAGAGCAAGAATAAAAAAAAATTACAGCATGTCCACGGAGTGAATGATGATGAGTGGGCGAAGCTCGGGAGGTTCATCGTAGATCGTGCCGAGTTACGGATTAATTTAGTTAACGCGCACGCTACGAATCCTCATGGTTCAACTATGCACAAGTGAAATCTCCCACCGGCACTTCATTACAAGTCGAGATCCAGTGCCTATATATATATATATATATATATATATATAGGTTGCCGGTGAACGCTTCTCCAACGCGAGCAGTCGGTATTTCTCAATCAAGAAACTCGCTAGGAGACGCTGCCTGCGCCAACGTTGTCTCTCGCGGGTGAGGGAGCGTTCTCCTTCTTTGCAAGCTGGTAGAGCGTTTCTCTAAGAAAGAGCGTTTGATGATGATGATGATTGTGGTTCGGTTAGGAAAGGACGCTAACTTCTGCAGCCCATGTAGGGAGCACGGCTAAGCGTCCGTAGGGGAGGGGGAAAGGGAGTAAAAGAGATAGAGAAGAGAAAGGCCGTAGTGGAGGGCTGCGGAAATTTAGACCACCTCGGGTTCTTTAACGTGCACTGACAACGCACAGTACACGGGCCTCTGGCATTTTCGCCTCCATCGAAAATGCGACCATAGCCAACGCGCGCCTTTCGCTCTCTCTCTGTCTCTCTCTCACAAGAGAGCAGAGGCACGCGCCGGGAGGCACACGCCGAGGGCGAGCGCGTGCCTCCCAGCACGCGGGTTACGCCTGACGACTGACGACTGACGCGGGACAAGGTTAGACTAAGAGGAGCTTCGCCCCTAAAAATCACAGCATATCCAAGGGGTGAATGATGATGAGTGGGCGAAGTTCCGGAGGGAATCATCGGTAAACCGTGAATCTTCCGTGTAATTCGCCCAGTCGATCATCATGTAAAGACGTGAGAAGCACTGTATTCGAACGCTGGGATCTCGCGTTTAAGGGGACGCTAGCACAAACGCGTTAGAAACGTGCAGTACACTCTAGTAAGGGGGAGAGACCACAGCGTCTTACGCAGCCCCTTACACAGGCCGGAACGCGCACCGCGTTTGCCGACGCCATCGCATGACTGCTGAGAGAGTATAAGGCGGAGAGGCCACAGCGTCTTACACCAGCTTCTTACACGGGCCGTAACGCGCTAGCACAAACGCGTTAGAAACGGGCAGTCTTTCGTTAATGTTGGGTATTTAGTGTCATCTTGGTGCATGTGTACAGTGATCTGGCGGGTCCGCATCAGACATGTGGGATAAGGGGGAGATCTATATTTGCAAACATCCATGTGGCTCGGAGCATACTTGAAACATGTGATGCAGATTTGAGAAAAGTCGCGATGGTACAAGTTGATTCAGAAAAGACATTCGATAGGGTATGTCATAAGCTCCTGTTCTCAGTACTTTAGTACGTTGGGGTAGGCTCTTTGATAACTAAAGGGGTTCAGATGGTATACGACAATTGTACGACCAACCTCATTACCAACCATGAGCTAACAGAGAGGATTGAAGTGCGCTCCTCTGTGCGTCAAGGGTGTCCCTTGTCACCTCTTTTGTTCGCGTTGTACCTAGAGGCCCTATGAAAGAAAATTATTGATAGTCCGGATGTGCGTGGCTTCAGCTTAGAGGGGTGTGAAGTACTTTTACTAGCATACGCTGATGATATTGCTGTTTTCTGCTCGGATAAGGAGAGCGCTTAGAAATGCTATGACAATTATTCGCGATTTTTGTGCCATGACAGGTAGCAACGTTAACCTGAATAAGTGTGTGGGGTTGTGGCATGGTCGGTGGCTGGCGACACAGCATGTTTTTGAAGGTATACAGTGGACGCTTACACCTGGGATTCATCTTGGTGTACCATTAGGCAAGTATCGGGACACCAATGATTTATGAATGGAAAGGTGCAGGAGTTGAAAACTCAAACTGACAAATGGGCAGGGCATCACCTCTCCATATTTGCTCGGGCGGCCGTTTGCAGAGTCTTCTTGGTGAGCAAGCTATGGTATCTCATGCAAGTCCTCAGCTGTTCCAGATTCAACCTTAAGAAATTTCACAGGGTATTCGCTGTGTTTGTGTGGCAGTCACAATATGAAAGAACAAGTAGAAACAATTTGTTTCATAAGTTAAGCCAGGGGGGATTGCCGCTACCGAACTTATTCGTAAAGCAACTGGTCTCCCGATTTTTGTTTTTGCGTGACACTACAGATCCCTTCTTGAGAACAGTTATTCAAATCCGATTGAGCAATGCCTTGCCTAACTTTGTTGTATCGATAACAGAGGGTGGAGGTTATGCATCGAGTAAATTTCTACGTGAAGTAGTAGTGGCTTTTAGGTTTTTGAACTATCACTTTCCTACAGAATATTTGGCCACTGTGGCACGTAAGCAGTTAAGCACTAATTTGATAGACATTATGTTTCCAAAACCATTGTACCGTCTATTGTACAGTAAAGGCGAGGGTAAGATGTGCTAAAGCGTGTGAAACGAATGATGGTACCAAGCGGAGTGAAAACATTCTTTTTTAAGCTACATACTAATAACTTGCCTGTCAAAATGTGGCTGGATGAAAAAGGACACTATTTACCATGGGGTACTCATTGTTTACTTTGTAAGAAACCCGAAACTATAGTACATCTGTTTTTAGACTGTTGGAGTGCGGTTTTCTTTTGGGATATTCTGCAGAGGACTATTAAAAAGGAATTGCCGCTAACGCACACATGGCATTCGTTACCTAGCCACAGGGCAAGACAGTATACCTTATGACATGTTCTTTCTTCTTGGCCTTCACAGCATCTGGAGAAACCGCATGGCTGTAAGGAATTGTGACATAAATACGAGACCAGTAAACTCTTACTTTATTGAAAATGTCAGCAAGCTCCGCGAAGTGTTTCGGAAATTGGGATACGATGATGAATTGCTCTTGTTGATGGATGCCCTTGTCAAAATGAAAGTGTTGTAATCTCAGCCGCATGGTGAAAACGCAGCGGTGGAAAAAGGAAATAACGCCAGCTTATGGCAGCAGAGTGTTGTGATGTATGTCTTCGTCAGTCAATAAGGAAAAAAAGAAGCACTTCGTGGCGTAGTGGCTAGCGACGCTCGTTCAGAAGTGAGGGGTCCCTGGTTCGATTCCCCGCTTTGGACACAACTTTCGGAATTTTTTTTTTCATAAAAGTAGACTGCCGGTTACGCCACGCCTCACGCAGGACAAGGTTAGACTAAGAGGAGCTTCGCCCCTAAAACATAAATGCCGCACAGAAGGGTCTCCCTGTAAGGTTGTTCAACACAGTCAGACACCATACGTTTCCATTGTATTGGCCAGGTCATTAGCTGCGCTTTTCGCAAGACGACATGCCGGCACGAAGCAATAGAGCTCATTGGCGATGGCGTGTCCCGTGACGTTCGGAGGAGCAGCCGGCGACAAAAAGATGGCAGCAACCAGACGTCCCATAGCAAAAAGCGAAATGAGCGGGGACGAGTTTTCGTCCATAAAACACGTGTAACTCCGCTATTACTGCACGGTTTTGAAAAAAAAATTCCCAGCATATCCACGGAGTGAATGATGATGAGTGGGCGAAGCTCCGGACGTTCATCGTAGATTGTGCCGAGTTCCGGATTAATTTAGTGAACACGCACGTTACGAATCCTTATGGTTCAACTACGCACAAGTGAAATCTCCCACCGGCACTTCATTGCAAGTCAAGATCCAGTGCCTATATATATATATATATATATATATATATATATATATATATATATATATATATATGGGTGGCCGGTGAACGGTTCTCCAGCGCGAGCAGTCGGTATTTCTCAATCAAGAAACTCGCTAGAAGACGCTGCCTACGCCAACGTTGTCCTCGCGGGTGAGGGCGCGTTCTCCTTCTTTGCGAGCTGGTAGAGCGTTCATCTAAGAAAGAGCGTTTGCGTGTATTTTTGCATGTGTGCCTTTGCTTTTGTGCGTTTCCTTGAATGTCATGTTATTTTGCACGTGTGGTAATAAATGTTCATGAAATCAAGTGCTGCTGGACTCACTGTAAATCGCAAAGCACAGCCTACATTCTTACTTTTTCATTTGGTAGGAACTGGCTCGGCAGCGTGTGTCGGCAGTGTTCTAGCAAGGCCAACGTTTAGACCATTGAAAGAAGTCCCAGGAACTAAAATTGTAATTGCATTTAAGAAGAGGGCAGGATACGTTAGTAACCGCAGTTACAAGGAGGGTAGCAGCTGTTACTAAATGTCGTTACTTACACAGTATAGCCTGTTACTAACTACTCATGGGAGGGTAGCACCTGTCACTAACGTTGTGGTTTAGTAACGGCTACTAACCGTCTTTTTATTTCCTTCCGTTACTAAGAGGGTTGTAACATATGTGACAAGCAGTCAGTAAACGAAACTTAGTATGTAGTACAACCTTTTTCTAAGGGTGTGGGACAAAAATCAAATATAAATGCTTCAAAAAGATTTTATCATTGGGACAATAATTTTCGCTATGTGCTTTTTTTTATCACGAAGGCTATCATTATTACCAGCGTCATTCTCACGCCTGCCAGTGGCAAACTTCCTAAAACCATTGTTTTTTTTTTTTCGTATAACGAATAAATTTTAAACCAGAATATGAGGTTCCGCGACTGGGATGTGAAACTCCCACAATCAGCGTAACTCGGTTTTCTCGGCACGGAAGGGCTACAGGCGGACCGAGCTAGATTGCGTAGGGTTGCTGCTCCATAGCATTTTACCGCAAATGATTGTGCAAGAGCCTTTGTTCGCGAGTGCCATTCCCCGATTGCAACGTTTCCTTAGCGCACGCGTGCCCGAACCTGCAGCGTCGCGATATCATGAGCATAAGTGGCCGGAAGTGTGATTCCACTCGAAGACGCAGTAACAATAGCTGGAACTCAGCAGTTGCAAGGTTTATAGGGCAGCGTCCACTGACAATGAATTCTCTATCGCGTCCTCGTTTTGGCCGCTGGAAAGAGCTTGGTCTAACCAGCACTCACGCCCCTCTCGCAGAGTACGTGATTCTGAGTGTACAGATTAAAAGAAGCAATTGATGAGCGTCTTTAAAAAATATTTAGCGCTGCCATAATGAGTGACTGGTTCGCTCGTACGCGCTTATGTGATTAACGCTTTTTCGGGTTTTTCAGCCGAAAAAGCGTTCATCAGCCTTTGGTGTGCTCTCTGCCTACCAATTATAGCAGTGAACACGGCGCCGTACTTGAAAAGATTTGCTTCGAAAGTTTTGTTGTTACTAAAAGACATGAGGAATACAAATGCGCTTTCCCTCTGCACTAGTGTAAAGAAATAACGCAGAAATGATACATGTGCTGTAAAACAGAACACATGGTTAGAGTCATGTGACAACGTTATTTTCATTATTCAGGAACTATTGGTTGTATGGGTCACGAGAGCCAGTTTATGTATGTCACTCACTGGACGTTTCTCGGCGAATACGTTTTTGTTGTCTCTTTATTGGCTTTGTGGCAATGTTCTGTATTTTGTATAGGTAGAAGGCGGCGCTTTTTCTCCATTTCATTTTGATTGATTTTTGGGGTTTAATATTTCAAAACCACGACATGTCTATTAGAGAGGCGGTAGTGGAGGGGATCCGGAAATTCTGACCACTTCGTTTGCTTTAACGTCCGCACACATCACTCTGTACACGACCTTCAACATTTTGCCTCCACCAAAATGCATCCGCCGTGGCCAGGATCTGATCCCACGATTTTCGGATCAGCAGATGAGTGCCACAATGACTAGACCACCACAATGGAACAGGCCGACGTGGTGCAAAAGCTCGCTGCACATTAGATAGTGGAATAAAACTGGAACGACTTCTCGCGTATGTCATCGAGAATGTCTACTTATATGAGATCAATGGTGATGTTCGTTGAATGTCATTAGGTCTTGCAAACGTCTTGACTCAAGATGCATTTTAGAAAAGGACGCCATCATGCATACAATATGAAAGTGTAGGGACACGAATTGTTGGCATTTTCGTTTTCTTGTAAATTAAAGCAAAGGTGTCGAGAACCCCAAAAATTTCGTGACGCCTCGGAGCGCACTGAGTGCATCTTTAATACAGTTGCCTTAAAATCAGAGCTGGGTTTTCAGTTCCAGAAGGTAGTTTTACAGTGACCTGCTGAAACATTCTGACGTACGTCGAAGGATGTGTCGCAGTTCTGGGAAACGCCGTAGACACGCTACGTTCACAGCAAAGAAGCCCCTGCCATCCGTTTAATACAACGCGCCTGGATTACAACTGCGGGATTGTGAGACTACCTCGCGTCGACAAAAGTAAGCTATGCAAAACACACGCAACTGTTGCTTCTTTGTTTCTTCAACGTTTTTAACGAACGAAGAACTCTTAGTCGCTCACCGTAAGCGTGTAAGAAAGCGCCTGCTTGCGCGCAACTGCAATCCCCTAAATATCCAACTATGTCCAAGCATTCCGCTCAGGCGCTATTTTGTTAGCACAGCAAAGTAGCCTGCATCGTTTTCGTCCTTAAAATTGTCTCTACGAAGCTGTCTGTGTCGCCGTCTACGTGGGCATTCGAATGGGACTTAACGTTACCGCGCGGTCCCGCCGGAGGCTCTTGAACTCCAGAGCCTTCCGGAGGCTCTGGGGTTCTGTAGATGTGGGGATGTGGGGCTTGCCAAGTTGTTTTATATACAGCTTTTTTTTCCCGCTACCAACCACTTGCTTCATTGTCAGAGTAATGTAGGTGCAGGAACATCACTCACAGTGACACGAGGACACATGATAATGAATGCGCACCATCTAGCCCAGTATCAAGTTTTGTTAAACAACCACTTGCTGTTAAGCTGTGTGGGGTAAATAAACCCAACCCAACTCAATAGTGAAGCGGTTGTTTGATCCGTTATCCTGACATAAGTTGTAGGGGTGTCATGTTATGTCAGTAGCTATTAGTTATGTTTGTCAAAGCACCTTTCATCATTATGAAGTGACGGCAGATGACCCTTCAGTCGCAAAATTATTGATTCATTCATTCTTCAATTTGCATTTCGCACTATGGAAATGCAGCCGCGGCAGCAGGTATCGAACCGACAACTGCGAGGCGATCCTTTTCTTCACATATATCGTGGAATCGCCTTCACATCAAACGTAACCACAGTTTTCCTGAAACAGTGGTCTGAGGGCGAGTGAGGGTGGAGCGCCGCAGGGGGAAGTGGGTGGAAGGCGTGAGCAGGTCCGCTTTTTTCTCATGCGTGAAAACCCACAGCGTGATGGCACGAACCGCGGCACAACGTCGATTTTGCACATTTCCGTTGTAAAATGAATTAAGGAGAAGACAAGCCCTTGTCTTCTGGCTAAACCACTAGGCTGTAGTTCAAAAGCTTGTTGAAATGGTTGTCATGCAGCAACGCTAAATCCCATGCACGGCGCGATTATCGGATTGCCACATCTGGCAGCAGGCTTTCATCTGGAAGTGTCCCAGACATGCTACGCGACGGAACGTTTTATTCTCTAATAGTTAAAAAAATACTCGTGTCTATTTATATATTGATACGATGATAATTGCTGCAGCAGTGGAACATCTCATTCAAGCGTAACTCGTATATAATGCTCCCTGTCCTGGTAGACCGAAGTGCAACATCGCTGGAGTGGACAGCTATAATGAAGTCCAGCATGTATAATTGTTTCTTGAGTACCGTAATAAAATGGCATACAGCACACTCCCTTTCACCAAGTGCGAAATATTCATTGCTGATTGCATATGAGTTCACAGGAATCACGGAAATTTACTTCGAACAGGCCAGCCACTACACTCGAGTTAAGAAATTAGGGTCTGAGGCATGACTTAACCCAGTGATTATTAGGAGACGATAGAAAAGCGGTGTTGTCTGTTTGCTCCAATGAACAGATTCTTACTGAATACTTCGAGTGCAACATTCATTTTAAAAGGCAAGACTGCAATGACCACAGAGAAATACATAAGAATAAATATTGGCCAGGTGCCGCATGACGAGCGGATGCGTTGACATTGTCAATTCGGCTACGCTCTGCGATCGATTATCTTATCCATTGATTTTACAATTCTCTTATTTGTGACGAGAGATATAGCGCACGTTCTTGACCTAGAATTCAGCGCACATCGAAGCGATTGTTTCCGTAGTAATCGGGTAATTTCAGGCTTTGTGCAATTGCGTGCACTCACATTTCGCGAACCGGGATTGTGACAATTGGGTCACACCACTTCAACTTGCTCGCATTGGGAGGTTGAACGTGACCATTATTAAAGGTATCCTAAAATACAAGTACCGTACGTGAGGTCGCAATTTTTATATTTCATTTGGGAACGTAGATTGTTGGGCGTGATAAGGAGAATGCTTGTACGGGTTAAATGACCATAATGCGGAACGTCCTTCTTGTGATAAGTGTGGCATTTATGATGTAAGTGTAACGGTTATCTAACACTCACCTTTTGGAAAGCCCATATCTTTCTTAGAAACAATGGTGTTTTATTGAGACTGCAGAGCATAAAAGCTGCACACTTCCCATTAATCAACACAATTCAGCCCCAGGAATCCTTGGAAGCCTTCCTTTGAGTCCTCTACGTGGTAAGTGATCCGCTACTTAGTCTTCTGGAAATTTCTACGTAATGTATTAAGCGTCTTGGAAATTAAATAGGGACACCGCTAAACGGGCCCAGTTAAAAAGAAAAAGATAATTTTCTCCCGCAATTTTTCAGAACGGAAGTGTCCAATGTTCGATAGTTTCTGTTATGGTTCGTGCAGTCGCTAATAAGAAACCTCTTGCTTATGACAGCAGGTCGGGCGATCGGTGGGCTCAGCGCCACCGGCAAATAAAATAATGGAGCTGTTACAGTCTATAGAAACATTAACTGTAATTGCACCAATGCGTCTTCTTTTACGAAATGTTAGAGAACATACGTAAATATCAGGGCAAGATCTCTCTAACTTTGTCTTCTAAAGGAAATTTATATGTGCTAATGATTATTGTGATCATTAATATAAATATGCCATTGAGCGAAGTTCCTGAAGCACTGAGGAATGTTACCTCTATATTTTAATATTGAAGAATGTCGTGGCATATATGTACACATACAAGGGGTGCGATCGGAGATCTTTGTTCGGAACACGAGGCGTTTCCTCCCTGCAACTTCACATCACAAAGTGGGGGCGCTGCTCTCGTTGCGGCGGAGGGTTCCAGGATTTTCATTCTCCTTTACGTGGGTATTGTTTTACGGAAGGATGACCCATGAAATATGACAACGGGAGGACGAGAGCAACCAATGGACAAGCGGTGAACATCCCAAAAATTGGCGAGCATATTTCGTGGCCATCTTTTAGACAATATACTGCAAAAGGAAATATTTTTCACATTCAAAACGAAAAAAAAATTGTGAGCTTGATGGAATGAGACGCAGACATAACGTGGTTATGCGAAAACGTGGCCGCCCTCCGCTGCTTACGAGGTAACCATGACGAAGGCGATTCACATGCAATGAAAAGCGAATAAAAGAGCTCGTGCTCGCAGGCAACGATCTTCGATCTCGGCCCCAGTTCTTGTACATATAATTACTAAAAAGCGCAGAAATTCACAATATCTTGCGATTCTCGCAGACACAATGAAGCAGCTCACCGCAGTCATCTGTGTCCTCGGCTTCGCCGTCTTTTCAGGTATGTAGAGCAAATGTTCATGAAAAAAAAAACACGCAATTGTACGTATGAAGTTTGAAATAACGTAGAAAGAGCTCTCACAAAAAATTGTCGCTTTTAGAAGACTGGTAAACAAAATCTGTATAGTGGTGTACTATACTACATAGCTATGTTAACACCCAGGTATCAATGCGAGAAATGAATGACTGGAAGTCTCCCTTTCTACTATGACAGTGGAAACGTGCAGACAATGAATTGAAGGAGCCGTCATTTTCGCACAAACACATTTTTTTGTTGCGGGGATTTTCATGCACTAGAAGCGTTTTCTCTGAACACGTAAATGTAATGAGGTCCGATAAGGATCTCGAACACCTGTTCCTTGCAGGGCTAATGAGTATCACAGGAAAATTCTCTACTATGATCATTGAATGCAGCATCAGTGTTCTCCGTTACCAGTAGCCGAACTTGAGATGAGCTTTGCGAACACTTGCCGAAAGTGACTGCTTGCAACGTTTAGTGGAATAGTGGTGCCAGCCAGCCTAACGTTACTGAAAAAAAGAATGTGGGCTGGTTCGGCTAACTTATGAATCTTGTCTGTGAGTGTGAGGGAGACTTCATTATTATTATGCGGTAAATTTATGGCCCGGGCATAGGCCGAGCCTTGGCCATAGAAGAAACCCTGTCTCTTCATAGAGTCCCGCGCTTTCTGGGTGGCCCAGAAGTGGTCCAGCAGTATTGAGCTAGTTGGCACAGCTTTGCAGAGCGCCCCTAAAGTCTATTTCAGTAGTTCTGCGCAGCACTGTGGAAGCTACAGGCCCCTTCAGCCAATCAGGGGGGCAAGCTGGTGTAAAACGTATTGCTCCGCGCCATGGCATTTGGCAAATACTGAACGCTGCAGTGGCAAGAGCAGCCTTAGAAAAAGAAGGAGGAGAACGGAGTCAGACCCTTATTGGCAGGAGTGGCCCGCAGGTGAGTGTCCGAAAAACGACATTTCGTCTTGCCTCTGAAGAATCATGCGCTCGATGGCCTCATGACCATGGCTCTTCTGGACGGAACTAGTCAAACAGACTATAGATCGACCCAGGTAACTAGGAAATTCTCCTCTGAACCACACTCAAAATCAGGGCATAGGCTCTAGGGTTGTTTTACTATAGCCACATAATATTTACATTTGGCCTCACTGTGTAATCACGTGTGTTTCCCGAAACGGATAAACTAAACTGCGGCTCTTTTCCACAGCCAGCGCCCATGCGCTCCCCGACGAGAAGTCAAGCGTTGACGCAGTCTTCGACAATGCTGCTCAGGAAGCCGTACATCTGAGTGAGATTCTGCGTGAAGTGGCGGACACGCTAGCTGAAGATGAAGAGCTTAGTGTTGAGGTGAGTGTGAACAATTGAGACAATCAAAGCGTTTCTTTATTTTTTTTTTGTGGAAGGAGGGTCTTTCCGAGAACCTTCTTAATTATAAGTTTGTTACTAACGTGAAAATGTGCAACCACGAATAATACGGTATAACTACGGATGAGGAATACTATTGTATCCGCTCGACGCTGGTGTGTCGTGCCCGTTGATGAATTGTCTACCTCTAACAAGGCGAGAAAGAGGGAACCAATACACAAGAACACATGCGGACGGGTGGTGTCCTTTTGAGGAGATGCCTACCAAGCTTCATTTGTCGTGATTTTCTGCCTTCTTTTTATCCCCATCATTACAGTGGTCAATCGCACACAGACGCATGGGAGGCCGGGTCGGATTGCTGGGCATTTAGTGAGACACGCCATATCGCTCACCACGTGTCCGAAAGAAAAACCACTATAACAAGGATAACCTTGATAAGTCTTGGTAATGGACGATAGCCGACTTCCAATAGGAACTGTGAAAATTACGTCAACACAAACCATTTTTATTCATGATGAGAGTGGAGATAATCCAAATAAGAGCTCCCAAACCGGCTATAGAGCACTGTACGACATGCGTCTGTTCAAGTCCGTCCGTACTCGGAACAAAGGAAAGGCTAAATAAACCAAGAGGACAACGAGAGACAGACCCTGTGTCTGTCGTTCATGTCTCTGTTTCTTTGCCGCTCTTTTTTCCAACCTCCTTATCACAGTCAGCATAGAATGGCCTCAAGTATCTACACCTGTGCGCTTTCTTGTACATTTTTTTTTTCAGGGCGACGCCTACTTCTTCCGTCGTCTATGGAACAGAACAATGGAGGCTGTGAAAAACGCCACCGCTAAGGTGAAGGTATCCGTAAAGGGAGCATACCAGGAAGCTAAGGACCACTTCAAGAAGGCCGCCAAGGAAGCGCAAGACAAGCTCAAGGAAAAGGCAACCCAGATTATGTCCAAGATACTGGGAAAGCTTGCCGGTGACTACGCTCTGCAAGCTTCGGAGCCTCTCCCAAACTTCTTGAAACTCTTCGTCGATCTAATCAAGAGCGCAGCCCGGGAGTTTCTTAAGCTGGGCAAGTCCTTGGGAAAGGTTGAGAACTGAAGATAATAAAGCAACAGAATAACGGTTTAAGAAAAAAAAAAAAGGTTCGTGTGTGGTATTGTGTTTGAACGGTTAAGACATTGCGAGCCGCTGCTCAGTATGGGTCCACGACAAATCGACCCGGGCATCTTGAAGTCCTCACGAGGTAGATTATTAAGCCTAACCAAAGAAACACACGGTCTTCTCGCCGCCGGTACAATGCGGGAAAATGCGTGATTCCTAAAGACCATGTTTCATGCTTCCAAGATCCCTTGATGCAATTAGGTTTACCTCAAATGAATGCTTACCGTTCGATTTACACTAAGAGAGAAGTAGGTTATATGCTGAGACTTCCAAGCAATGGCAAGACATAGAGAAAGCGGTAAAAATGTACGCCACCCTCTTCAGGGTAATTCAGCGAGAAAAGAAATCTCGAGGTCGTAAAGGTAGACGAGGTAAAAACAGAAGTGGTACGTGTTTGAGGGAAAAAAAGCACTGGAAAATATTCTTTTGTGAGAGCGGCGTCTTCTAGAAAGCGTGTGCTGTATATGGCGAGGAAAAACATCCTGCATTTCCATCGGATTCTGGGAATCAGTGCCATCGCAGAACACTTATAACAAATCTTGAGAACGGGAGATGCAGCTTGGACACTGTAACGAAAATGACGGTAGTGGTGACGTCGTAAACGAAAGTATACGAGCGAGACATGGTGTTGTACAACCTATCATCATCATTAAGTAATAGCAATATGGCCGCTGCGTATGTGCTGCTTGCGGCTGGTCGCTCGCTAGTTCTCGGCGTGCGGTTACAGCTGTTTCAATGCGTTGCTCTCAGGTACAGTGCTCTAACACGAGTATAAATATCTCTGTTTTGTCGCGAGGTGACCGAGAGGCCTCAACTGGCAAAAAACACACCAAGCAAGTAAGCTTACATCGCTTATTGGAAATCGTCATTGATGCAGCAAGGAAGCAATTAACGCAATCCCTGACAGATTGAACATACAAGAAATATAAACAGCCATCTTGTTTTATAAAACAGCAAGCTGAAATTGATGAAAAACCTGCCCTTCTTGCTCATTAGCAGAATCAACTTCCCGACAACTATCTCTATGCGGCGCTACTTTCGCACATACATTATTTTCGTTCGCTGCTGCCCACCGTATTTCACTATAAGTCTACGTTCAATGATCTAGCGTTATTAAACAGGCATCATTAAAACTAGCGAGACGTGTAGTGTCAGCAAGGTTACCCTGAGGTCAATACTATTTTGACAGCATGTTGACGAAGGACACCATGAGCTGAAAAGTAATAATAAGAAACCACCTATTTTATTTTATGTTCATATTGCGTGCTCTTGATATTGCGTTCCGTTTCCCTTCTCCTGCGCCCCTGACCGAACTGCCTTTTAAGGGCGAATAGCTGCCAACTGGCCTAAACTTCGGTCGTTCAAAACTCACACTTACTTGGCCAACCTCTCTGACTTCCTATAAATATTTTTTTCTCTCTCCCTATCTTTATGGTATCATGTTTAAAAATGAACTTGGTTTCTCTATTTGAAAGACGTGCGTTTGCAGTGGTATAAACACTTCAATCGAGTTACAGTTGGCTAACAAATTAAGACTAAGCCTGAAGTGAACATTTCAGCAAGAAAGCAGTTTTATAAAGACCGTTATGGACGACAAGTTCCAAGGAACAAGCTCCACCATGACTCGTCTATTGTTGACCAGCTGAGAAATAACTAAGCGAGTAAACATTGTCTGGTGCTGTAGGCGCATAGTTGCCTTTTTGAGCTCCACAGCTCCGCAGGAGTTCAAGGAAATAGCGAAGAGTTCACATTCAAATCAATAACACGAGCGTATGCTATCTGAATAGCTATAATGGGACCATACCATAGGTATTGTTTGCACTCCCTGAACATACTTTTCAAATATTCATGTAATGCTAACACAACGTCCCTTGCCTGGAGCCGGTTTTATTATTTGCCATATCCATGTCATTGAGCGTCACACAAGAAACAAGTTGCTTGTACATCTGCAACAGCACTTTGCGATCAGAGAGTTTATTCTCGTGTTAGCTCTTCATTACTCGAGCAAAATTCATTCACTGGAACTATGAGCGACGTGTTCAAATTCATGACAAATTCTACAGCCTGTTTCGCCAAGTACACTGTATGAAATCTTGTCCTCAGCCTTCATTCTGCTCTCATAATGAAACTATATTTGGGAACAGCATCCTGGGTGCTATTCGCCAGGTGTACAGTACATGGCATGTCTCTCTTAATGAAGGTCAAATTTCTCTTCCTAAAACCTTCCCTATGCGGCTTAGTGGAAGCGAGCAGAATGCATAGCTCGTTGTTTAAGCATTATTCTTGCTTTCCCTGGCATTGTCGTGTAAAATAGTGTTCACATTTATGAAGAGTTGCAATCAATGTAAAAGAAGAATGCTGTACTCAGATACGCTACTAGTGGCTTGTTGCTATCAAGCTTTATGCGATACTCAATGCAAACATAGACACACGTTTACGAAAGCACACCCTGTAAACGTCACTATTCAAAAAATGTGAAGACGGCATATTTGCTTTGCACTGGTTACATTATGGAGCATAAAAAAATTATTTGCGCAGCCAATCGTTTGTTGGTTCGACGTACCACACACTATTGGTGCATTTCTGCACAGGGATCGCGTCCCTTCACCTGTGGAACCTGTTAAATGTTTATGGTGATGCGCGGGGTTCAGAAAGCCTTCTTGTCACTTGAGCTTCCTGTGCGGTTTGGTGGGAGTAGCCTGCTAACTAATAATCCTTTTGTTTTCCATGGTTCTGAAAAAAAGAACTCAAGCGATGAAAAAGTCGTAAAAAATAAATGATGAATCAAATACTTTTTTAATAAATCAGAGAAGCGGAACCATAAATTAAATGTCCAGAAACATACCGTGTGAGGACTTTAGTCTGTGAGGTTATTTCTCGCAGCACAATTTCGGCTGAATTGAGTTGGGTCCAGAGATAATAGTAGTCAAGTGTGTCTAGGTATGGGAAGTTATTCGAGGCTGTGCTTGATAAAAGAAAAAAAAAGGGGGGCCATGACTTTGCGATTAATGTATAACAGCGCGCACAAGCTGCGTCTATCTCAAGATGAGTCATTACGAGCTAGCCACAGGTGTCAGTTCTGATGAAATCAATACTCAGGAAGAGCATTCGAAAGAAAATTAGTGCGGAAAAACTAGTTGCGGTACGATATTTGAGCCACAACCTAAAGAAGGTGGCTACCAGGTATGGAGTACCAGTGGTCTTCTCAGCTCCAGACAAACTGGCGCACCTGTGCCAGCGTATCTGTCGCGCTAAGCGCCAAGTCGCAAAAAACAGCACGCAGACCCTTCCAGGCTTTGCGCCGAAGGAGTTGTCGACGAAATTCCCCTGAGCTGCGACGATTCCTTCTTAGGAAACACTGGACGCTGCGTTAATGACCGACTGAAGGAGCACGCTAAGAGTATCGAAAAAAGCGATGGCGTGCATCTTCTTGCGCACGTAAAAGCCGGCTCATGTGCGCCGCACCCCAGCAACGAAATGAACGAGAACACGCGTGTGCGGGATATGAGCAGTCTTGGGGTCTTGGGAAGCTGTCTTCTGGGCTGTTGCAGGAACCGGACACCACCCCCGCTTCCACTGAGCACCATTATCGTCATTCGCTCCCCCCTTTCTTTCGTCTCGAAACGTTGCCATGAAGCTTTAAAGAAAAGTACTTGTACGTTCCATTTTATCTTTCCTCGGCGACGTTGAGAAAACAGAGCAAACGCGATGAGAGGAAAAAGAGCCAGGCCTGCGCGGAACCGCAGGACAGTGACAGCGTAAGCTGGAGGAGCGACTTTCTCAGATGTCATTTTAAAGGCTTGAGGAAGCTAGTGCAAGAAGACGTGGTAGGTATCCCCTGCTCAATAACACTTATCATTGCGCGAAGTAGGGAAGTGCCCACTATCCCTTACGGAAATATCATATATGGGCCAGATATGTTTTATATATGGCCAGATATGGACATATAAGCGCACATATCAGGCGATATACTGCCATATAAGGTTCAATATAAGGTCATATACAGCCAGATATAAACGTATATGGCGTTTTATATGCCATATTTGGCAGCTATATACTGCCATATATGGCTTTATATTGCGCCTTATATGACATATACGGTAGCAGGATACTTCCATATACGGCGTCCGTGGCCCATATATGGCTCTATATACTCGGAATAAAGAGTATGCATCAAAAGTCACATAATGCAAATTAACAGTCATATACATAGGTGTATTATATTATTTATGTGTCGACATCCAATTAAGGAGCACTTCCTCACTATATATATATATATATATATATATATATATATATATATATATATATCAAATATTCTCGCGTCATGGTGACTTATAATATATCACGCGAAGCGAAACAATAAATACTCTGTAATGTTATTTATATACACACAGATAATCGATGGAACCACACATCTGGTCCCATCCAGCAATTAGTAATTACAAAAGAAATGAATGCAAAAAGTAAACACTAAGGGTAAATGGTAAAAGAGAGTAAGGGAGGGTTGGCGGTGAGTTCTGCTTTCTCATGGCATCGTAATTTCATTTAATACGCGATTTACCTACAGAGCGAGCTAATTATTATCTGCATTAAAACGATGTATCAAGCTGAGCTATTATTGTTTCGTCGATGTTGCAGTTGCAAAAGCCAAAAGCAATTGTATGTACGTGCACATTATAGTGGTGCATTAATGCAAAACTTGTGCCAGCTGTACCACAATAAGCACCTAGATTGCATGTTCACTGTAAGTTATAGCTAAACGAATGATTGTTGGAATGTGTCAGCAACGTTCTTTACTTTTATTTTTATTTTCTTTACTTCGTCTTGTCCGAGTGCGGCGCGAAAGAGGGCTGTCGCTTCTACTCTTTCTACAGCTGACCCACCATTACTCAAAAGAATGCCAAAGACGAGCCAAAAAATAAATGACAAAAAAGAGCCCCCCTCTGTCCACCCCACAACCCCCCCCCCCCGCCCTCCGGTTCTTGTCTCCTGCAAAGAGCCACGCTTTTTTTTTCTCGGAACAGTGCGCAGGACCTTTGGAGACGGCCCCTCGCTTTTTCCACGTGCACGTGGAACAGATTTCATGCATCAGGTGAAGCGCTGCCAAAGCTAGCTCTCGTGTTTACGCTGTGTACTTTCGCGTCCAAAAAGTAGTCCATTGCTTGTAGTAAGCAAGCAAATACACATGTCTCACTGGAAGCCTTAAATCATAACACATTTCTCATCATTTTGACAAAACGCGCTCGTATTTTCGGGGAAACAATCGAAATATGCGAGTTTCTGCATTGCGTTTGCCGTTTCCTCTCGGAACGATACACCTCTCTTTCTTTTTCTTACGGACTACATTTGCGTAGCCGTCACAACTGGAGCCATTTTCTCCACGAAGGTTTTGTTGTGTGTGGGCTGCATGGCTGTGCTTTCCGAAAAAGGTGGTGCTGTGGTACTGAGTGCAGTGATTGGCATGTTTCGATCGTGTCGCAAATAAGTGGACAACCTTCGATGTTCTAAAATGACCTGCGTCGGGAGTGACGGAAGAGCACATTCCTAACGAAGTGGGGCCACAAGTGCAAGTTTGGTGGCAGTACAAAGGCTTCTTTCATGCCAGGCTGATTGCTACAAGGTAAGCTTTGATGCTTGTTACTAAAATTCTAATACGGTGTGTCAGTTCAGAAGCACGTGAATTGGACAATTTTATAGCTGCTAAGCGCTTTGTTTTGGCCATCGGATATCGGATAAACGGCTAATTTCGAAAAGCTAGCGTGTTTCTTTTCTATATTTTAAGTAGCGCCTTAGCCATTGCTTCTGCTTCCAACCCTTTAGCGGCGTTGTAAAAAGACGCCAAATGCAGTATTTCCTTCTTGTGGCGAGATCGAAGGTCACCCAACAGATGTACCGTGCTTAGACACGCTATCATTTTCTGATTTTTCCTTACGAATGCCTTAGACAAGTTGCTGCTGAAATTCTGTTCGTTTTAGCGGTGCCCTTCCCCCGCCCTTTCACTAGTGAAATTCTCGTTATTGTACCTTATTCGCGGAATCTGGCGCCAGTGAAGCCGTGAGGCTGGAAATGCATGCTGCTTCAGAAGCAGCTGAAAGTGCCATATTGAGGATAAAAATGGCGTGGCCGCATTTTAGATATTATCTGCATTTATTTTATTTATTTACCAAACAGAGCACTCCACACGCTATTTCGGAGAGGTTACAGTACACTCAGTCGTCCCTATACATCAAAGGTCAGTTGCTTTATTGCAATAATGTACAAACATGTTTGCTGGTTCAGCTATCAATGACAGTGCTTTATGTGCATACATTTGATGCCATTTCGGAGAACCGGCCTCACGTGATTAACAAGCTAATCACGTCGTTGAGAAAAACAGTGTTTTTTTTTTTCCTGCGCGACAGCTGTAGCTTAAATGCCATGAATTGTTTTTGACAAAACAGGGACAAGCATCTCCCTTCCCTTCGCCTCAAAGTGCAAGGAAGTAAACTGAAATAATAATTGAGCAACTGCTTGTAAGGTGCTTTGCATATCGACCAGCACATTGCGTAGTCATCCACGGTCATGCAGGATGGTTTAACGATACGGGCGTGTTCCGATGTTTTATGATTGTTGTTCTTGGCGCCTCAGTGAATGCATGCATGTATACATATAAAATATTGTGTCATTGCATCATCAGCTGCACATATTTTGGAGCTATTTATCGGCCCTGATAATGTAAGCATTACTTTCATGCTGCAATTGTGTTTTGCCATTTACAGCTCGCACAAAAGACTTCCCTACGAGGTGCCAGTTCGAGTGCAGTGGAAAACTTAATTTTAATATTATCCCTGGGAGCAAAGCTCAGCGACTTGAGAAGCAAAAAGACAAAAGACAACTCCGAAGAATGAAAAAAAAAGTTGGAAAATAAAATACACAAGTGAAAGTTTCATCTTGCATTTGTGTTCTGCTTTTGTTTATATATGTATTCAGCTCTCACACATGGCCTACAGTGTCAAGCAGATATGGCCATATAAGGCGCCATATATGGATATATTATAAAATGCGCAGATATGGCCATATAAGGGCCCATATACGGATATATTAAAAATTGGGCAGATATAGCCATATAAGGCGTCATATATGGATATATAAAAAATTGGACAGATATGGCCGTATAAGGCGCCATATATGGATATATTAAAAATTGGGCAGATATGGCCATATACGGGCCCGTATACGGATATATTCAAAATTGGGCAGATATGGCCATATAAGGGCTGTATATGCCATATATGGCCATATCTGCCCAATTTTTAATATAACCGTATATGGATTTTTTCATATCAGTCCATATATGGCATTTTCGTAAGGGATGCCATAATTACTGCGGTATTGTGACGTTCAATCTGTATAACTGCACATCTTACAGAGTCTCTTGACGTCGTTTTCCCGACAACGAACCTAACTCTCGGCCCGGCGTCGACGGCGAGCTGTAGTTTGGGCTCCTCTCTGCACAGCTGTCCCTTGTGCCCGACTTTGCCTTGCTGCAGCCGCGCACGTAGCTCTGCGATTCGCTTCTTCAGCAGCGGTCCGCACGTTACGAGGAGGCGCCGTCATGTATATCGAAGAGCCAAGCTGCTGTCGGGGCTGCGCACGTCGCCTGCCGCCTGATGCATGGCACGATACGACAAAACTGCTTGAAAGGGCAGCGCTTCGTAATATTGGTGACAGAAATGATGAAGAAGATTGTTTGATAATGACGATGTTGATGATGCCTCTGTAATGGGTTGAGAGCTACAAACCACGCAGCCCTGTGTTCTTTCAAATGATTCCTCAAATCGTTATCCAATCCACTTTCCCCGACGTGTAGTGGCGTATTATTATTCTGCCATGTAACATTACATTTGTTAACGAGATTCCTCGGCAGACGTTATACGAATTTAGGTCTTTTAGCGACGGTTTTTCAAGCACAGGCGTGACTAAGTGGTAGAGTAATCGACTGCCACGCAGAGTGTGTGGGTTCGGATCCACACAGAGGGCATGGGTTTGAATCCTCCTCGGTCCTGGTTAATTTTTTCTAAAATTTGCGCTATAGCTGTTACGGACACCGGCAGTCGGCGACTACGGCGCCAAACACGGCCATTGTTGTGATCTCATAACAGCTTACGCTGTAAAAAAAAGCAAGTGGGGTTGCATCTGTTTGGCTTAACCGCCCATCAGACGAAAGCTGCACCGGGCTGATCACTGCGCTTACGCGCCTATCCTCGTTCATGTCGTCGCTGCAGTCCATTTATCGGCGCTTATCAGCTGAGCGGTCAATGCTCGCGCGTTCAGATTAAAAAAAAAATAACCGGAGGCTGCACATACGTGCGAGGCGTTATTCATTCCTTCGGGCGCAGGTAGACCTTTTGACCCACAGCATACGAGTCCGAGTTCATTTGCCTGCAGGTAGTACATGGCAGCTTAGGCACGATCATATGCAGCCCGGCTGTCAAGCCGGTGCTTGTGTCAACACCGCATCAACTCACGTTTGGCATCATCCGCTGCGGTCACAAAGAAGGGGAAGGTCGTAACAGTAATAACTTAACAGCGGGAATATGCCATCGTATCAACAGTTGTTGCCACGCGATCAGGTATGTAATGTCCGACACCCAAACTGTATTCACCAAACACCAGTATATATGCATCGAAAAATACAAATAAAGAGATCGGAATCGATGTTTCGCGGACCGAATGCGTACATCATGGAATGCATTTCCTCATTTATATATTTATTTATTGATGATTTATTTAAGTATTTATTACCCACAGCGCCAACAGGCATTACAGAGGGGGAGGGTATACAAAAGGTGCTGAGAATGAAGAAACATCTTCAGGAAGACCATCACTCAATGTCGCAAGAAATTCAGTCATCCCTTGTACAGTCGTGTGCTTCTTCCTAGGTTGCTTTGTACACAGGTTTGTTCTTCACTTTGATCATACTTTATAATATTTAAATTTAATTGTTAGTGTTTGCAATGTTCCTGTTTTCACATGCGCTCATATTGCCGTTTTGTCCTTTGTATTATTTCGTCTATTTCTTTCTCTGCTTTTCTTGAACTCTTCTGTAATTTTTGCTCTTCTTGTGCTCGTTCTTAGTGAATTTTGTTATCGTGCCTCCTGCTTGGACCATGTGGCCTGCAGTATTTCAACAAATAAATAAAAGATAACGGATCCAGGTCCATGTCATCAAACCCCTGCGTGTCATTATTGTTTCCATCGTTTTGAATCAGGTTGGCACAGGCGGAGCGACCTGCAGATGAAGCACCCTGGGACGAAATAGAAGACATTGCTACGTGTGTTAGTTGTGAACGCTCTTCATTTTGTGGAGTCGTAGTAACTGACGCTGTTGCGCTAAAAGCCTGTCCTTTCGACCACATCAGCAACGGTGAGAGAAAGAGAGCATTCCATTGAAGTTGCCTGGCGGCCTTCGACCGCGGCGTAAACGTGCGATCTAGATAATATTTGAACCACGTCTTCTCTACGTGAATAACGTACTTGTCGTGCCATCTCAAGAATTTGCGATTCCTGAGCTTTTGCAGAGCAGACAGCATAATCAGCCGAATGACCCTGTGCTACACTTCTGAGCCTTTTCACGCACCAAAATTATGATCTTCCACGGAAACTCGGCCCCTAGGCGAGGCACCTACGTCCACTCATGGTGTGGCCACATCGTCAGCACTTCACGTTTGGTAGAAGGCGAGAGGACAGAGTTTCTACTCTTTAAATTAGAGGTCATGGCTTGATTTTTGTCGGTTGAACTGACTCAGAAAATGTAACCATCACTGACTCTGTCGGAACCTTAGTCTTGTCTGCCATCCGTCCACGCCGATAAGCAGAAATACCACCTGCCCGGTGAAAATAAGTGTAGTACTGTCGCTGATTGCAAGCTGTGAGACACGGGACGCAATCGCCGGAAAAGATCCCAAGAACCCACGTGTCAGTACGCCGGAAATGATCCCTCGAAAGCTTGGACAATTAGGTTGTAGGTCCCTTCGGCGCCCTAGGAAAACGCTAGCAGTGGTGTAAAGACCGAGTCCGGGCCAAGAGTGATCAAACAAAACAAATATATTCTCATCAAACAGGCCGTTACACAAAAACGTGCACAGACTGGGCTCTTCACAATACAAACACAGTTGGGTTACAACATTACACGAAACCAACAACAAACATACAAGCTCATGCCCTATAAGAAGGATAAACACGAAGGGCCCTATTCAACAAAGTCACTCGAAGTGCCATCTCAACATGCAGCTTGCAGGCCGGGCTCGTCGGTTGCCTCGCGGAGCAGCGTCGCTTCACGCCTTATTTCTTCTCTTACGCTCTCAGACGACTAGGACTGGTGCTGACTGCCCGTGGTCGACTGTTTATATTGTCTTCAGCAGATATTCTCGAAGTTTCGGCGCGGGGCATACGATCTAAGCCCGTCGGGAGCGGTTTGTTGATGGAACTGCATTCAAAATGGCGCTGTCATGAGTCCACGCCTGGCCTGTTCTTCGATCCTTCATCTTCAGCTTTCAACAGGGGGAAATGTTTTAACGACAGATGAATACATAGAAAGACGAGAATATTGAATATGTGACATATGAACATGGACGCCTTAACACCTGTAGTTTTGAGGCAGCCTTCGAGCCGTTATCGTCGTCTTGATTTGCCAATTAAGTTCTCGTCAGAGCTAAACGTACGTGCTGGAACTATTATTGAGCACAATTCGAAAGGCTTGTTTCAGTTGCAATAAGATGATTTCAGATTTATACAATTGCTGCCACTAGGATGAGGAGGGGAAAGGAATAGGAAAGGCAGGGAGGTTAACCTGGGCTGAGCCCGGTAGGCTACCCTGCACTGGGGAAGGGGAGAGAGAAAGTTCTGGAATATAGAGAGAGCAAAAAAATTAAAAACGTAAAACAATGACGAACAAAAAATATTGCAGTGTCGCTAACGTTATAAAAGTTCTTTGTCCATATTCAGAGACGGTAAATGAGCCTAGAAGGCACTAATTTCGTAAGCCGTAGTTGGGATAATAGGGTCGCACCACTTGAAGTTGCTTGTATTTTGAACCTTAATGTGAACATTGTTACTTAACAAAATATCATAAAATGCTAGTGTCGTATCCGGCGCCACAAATTCTCACTTTATTTGACGACTTAGTTCATACGTATGATTCGCCGAACCTTAGTACATTAAACAATAGTAACGCCGAAGGTGCCTCTCACGATAAGAGTAGCGTTTAGGTTGAGTCGCCATTATCTAACATTGACCTTGCGGGAAACAAATATCTTTCGCACAAAGAATAGCCTTCATTCATATTACAGGATATATAAGCTGGATACCGCAGGTTGATGAACGGAATTGAGCTTCAGACGTTTATTGAAGCCATCCGTTGAGTTCCGTACTTGGTAAGTGATTCTATACATTGTCTGATCGACTGTTTAATGTAATGTGCGAAGTACAGTGACCATTAAACAGCGATGCTGTTAGGTGGGAGCAGATGAAGCAACTGTCTTTTTGTGCTGTTATTCTGTGGAGAACGAGTGTTGTGCAATGTAGGTTGTGCTTTGTAAACTATTTAAGATTTCTTGCTTGAATTGCAAGGTTGCGCGAAATCGATCGAAAGAGACCCAACGATAGTAAAAAATGAATTGGCTAAAATTTATTAAAAGACATGCCGTAACTGCATGAATATATGTTCTTTCACGACGTTCCTGTGTAAATATAAAGGGCAAGTTGCTTGAATGTTTTCAAGGCTGCTCCAGAAACAGTGTATTAATGCTAATGGATATCTTGCTCATTAACATTGGGATGTGCCTGGTAATGTTTTTCAAAGGCGGTTCCTCCCTCCTCTCCCCCTCTCATACACACACATTGCAATATTGAAAGCATACTAGACTTGCAAATACACTGCCAGTGAGTTGCAGCGGGAATTAAAAAGAAAATTGCAGATATTCACTATACTTTGCAATTCCTGCAGACACCATGAAGCATGTCTTTGCAGCCGTTTGTCTCTTTGGCCTCGCCGCTTTTACAGGTATGTTCAACAATTGCTTTACCTATGAAAATCGCAAATTAGAGATATTGAGTTTACAGCAACATGTACTCACTCTTCACTTTTAAAGGAATGACATTTCACACGCTGCATAGATACATTGTGAACAGTACATCAACACAAGAAATGAAGGAATTCATTTTGCACTTCTTCGCAAGGACAGTGACAATCTGTGGATTTCTCTATTGCAAACCTGCTCGTCGTCCGTCCCCGTAATCCTGCAAAACAACCGTCGAAATGCTGGTTTTTCTGGTTGTCATGGTCCTTACATGGAACGTAATGTTCTGTGGTTCACTGAATGCACAGGTCATTGCAATGAACCCGTCCAACACCTCTCATATATCTGCGTCCACTTCATTACAGTTATGGGGATGAAAAAAACAGCAGAAAATCGCACCAAATATACGTGGTAGGCACCTTCGAACAATAAAGACGCTTTCCGCGTTCGTTTGATGTTGCTATTTGTTTCCGTCCCCGCAATAGTAGCGAACTGGACGCAGGTTCAAGAGAGGGAGGGGTGGGTGCAGCCGAAGTAACTGTGCATTCTGCGAGGCGCACGATGTCTGCGAACATGTGACGATCATGCGCACCACTAAAAAGCACCATTGCGATTGTGGTATTGGTGGATTATGGCGATGGGTTTGCGCGGATTTCTAATAGAGAAGAACTATTAATTTTGACAAAGAAGACATTGGTACATTACTGGAGATTTCCTGATACTAGCCAAAGTTCGCTCTCAACACGTTAATGTAATGACGTCCGATAGAAATCTAGAAGACCCGTTCTCACGCAGGACTGACTCAACATTACTGAACACTGTCTTATGAGCAATCACTAAATGCAGCTGCGGTACTTTCCTTTACCACTATGTGAATTTGTGCCAAACGGCGCAAACAAGAATAGAAAGTAATATTGTGCAGTACATAATGAAAGAACTGTTTCAGCCAGCTGGAATTTGCGGAAGAAAAAAAAAACGTAATTACAACAAGCAAGATGATGTTCATTTCACATAATCCCTGGAAGTGTACAGTAAATTGTCCGTCCTTTTCACAGCTAGTGCATACGCGCTAACCGAAGAGTCAAGCGATGGCGCACAATTCGGCGATGCTGCTCAAGAGGCCATTTATCTCAGCGAGATTCTTGGTGAAGTCGCAGAGACGTTAGGTCAAAGTGAAGAGCTGAGCACTGAGGTGAGTTTTAAAATCGAAAGCAATCCAAGCATTCTCTCCTTTCTTTTTTTTTAACAAGAAAGTGTTTTACGCCGGGGTTCATCAAGAGATCAGTAACGTACTTCCTGTAAGTTGTAACGCAAGTGGATGTTTGGAAAGAATGAACTTGCATTTACTCTGAAAAAGTTCCACCCGGGCGGACTCGAACCCACCTTCAACCGGCATTTCACGAAAGAAGCTGGATGTTCTACCGAAACACCACATCAACATCGCTCACACGGGGGGAACAAATTGGCCTTATATTTTCAGAATTGCCATTATAAGTTATATTTAATTGTCGTCTGGTTAAAGCAAAGGTGTTTAGCTATGGTGTTTAACAAGCAAAATTACTCTTAAATTAGCATCGCCTTCCTTGGCTCGCTTAGGTTAGCTGCGGTACCGCCATCTAGGCACGATAGATAGAGCGAAGCAGATTGTCGTGCTGATTCGCGCCGGCAGTGAGCGCGTCGGTAGTGTACTCCTCTCGACCGCCGAGGACGTTAGGGGCGTGGCGGTGTCGTGATGGCGCGTTCCAGGGGCAAAGTACGAACGCGCCCGCTGCAAAAGTGGTCTTGCGTCGCCAAGTGTGTTGAGTTGCGACGCCCACTGCTCCCGGGTCCTAAAGACGTCCGTAGACAAGCAAATCATTGACCTTTCGTTACAGTGGGCTGTGTTTTCACAAAACAATCCACTGACAACCCGTTCGGATTTCTCTGTCAAGGCGTGACCATTTGCGGACGATCCTCGTGTATGGCAGGCTTGCGCAGGACTCTGGCGCGTGTAATTCAGTTTTTCCAGAGCAATGCGAGTCGCTCGAAAACTTTCTCTCGCGTGCAACTGTCGAGAATCCCTGTGCCGTGTCGAGGTGCCTGCGATGTCTAGATTTAACGTGCTCACATGTTCACAGTACCCAAGCCATCCCCCGCCCCTCCATTCGCCAGATTGCCACTGATGCATTCCACAAGACAGGTTTCACTTTCTTGTTATATAGATTCCTACGACAGAGGGATCAACCACATCTTTTTTTGAAAGTCGAGCTTTCCGAAAGTCTACAGAAACTATGGGTATCTTACCAGTGTAGACAGTTTGCAGGAGCGGCCCACGGGCAGGGCCATGTTTGATCACGCGAAGGCGTGGTGATGAATGGCCTTTTGCAGCATGCCCACAGGGCGGCCGTGCTGGCCGCCGTGCAGTTACACGGGCGGAGATGCGAGAAGCAACCGCTGTTTGGAGTACACCGATGAATAGCGCCTGTATCAACAACATGGAGTTTTCGTACACGGTTGAAAGAACGTGTATATGAGAGGATATTGTTTATAATTTTAACGCTCGATGTACTCGTGCTAGTTTGCTCTGAGACTCAATCAAAGGGCAAGCGCTTCCCTACCTTATGCCGGGAGCTCAAGCTCACGAAAACGTCTTGCACGCCGTTCGCCACTTCTCTATTTTATTACTTTTTCTGTGAATAGCGCGCTGTGTGCCACGATTTATTTGAAAAGTTTACCGTGCAGCTTTTGCGCTTTGACTGACGGCCTCGAAAGTATGTCGTTAAGATACGGCAAGTGAGAAATTGTATTGCTCCCGCTTGTGCGCTAACATCACGTTCGCTGACTGGTGTTCTAGCTTGACATATATGCTTAGGTAAGCGTTCGCCTCGATACTGGCGCAGTTATCTCGGGGCAGTTGACCAGGCTGACAGGAGAGTACCAGATAGTTTCTCTTATTTAGCTGGGTTCAGAGTGGCAAGTTGTGTTGAAATTGCAAACTGCCCGTTGCATAACAGCAGCTCTGTAATAGATGGTGTAACTTTGATGGCAGGTTGAGCCAATGCGTACCGTTCAATCTGTAAAAATGAAATAAAATGCACATGTGCAATCACTTGCAATGATACTACATGCAGCCCCGATGCGACTCTGTTTTTCACAGCTGCATACCTCCACCACCTATAAGGCACATTTATTACTTGCATCGAACTTGCTGAGTTGCACTATAAACCGTAGAGTCCAGCCGAACTGATCCATCTTCGTCCATGCATTACGACAACTCTTGATCGTCACTGATGGTGTTCATAGCTGACAGGGGCACAACCTGTTGGCAACTCAAGCGGTTTATAAACAAATACCCCATTGCAACCTTCCAAACTCTTCTTAAATAAGAGAAAGTTCTGCTTAATCTCCAATAAGCATTTATCAAGGCGAAACTCTAGCTAATTCACACGAAGTAGATGTTACCGCTTTTAAGAAAAAAAAAGAAACGCGCGTAACTGGAGCCTCGTAATGACTTAAAGACGGGAAAAATGAACACAGACGAACCATAAAAACCGACAAGGACAAGCGCCTACTACCAACTGAATTTATTGGAGCATACAGATGGGGTATTTGTAGGCAGCCATATCCACGTGACACCAAAGCAAGGACGAATTGTTTCAGAAGCAGTTATTATATACTATGCTACAGCGCAGCTAGTGCTTATGTGGCTAGAGCTGATACAAAATGACAGGGTGAAGGCAAGCCAAAACGCTGACTGAGCTTCCACAATCATAGAAGTGCCTGATGGCCCGCGTTCGACGCAACGGGAGCAGAACTGCGCTATGCGTGCTCGAATAAACCAAAAGCAGGTCGATAACAGCCTCGTTCACTTGTAATATATCAAAATTTGCATGAACGGGTACGAGTGTGAAGAATTAGATCTGTCTAAGCAAAGCTTCGCCAAACTTCTTTAGTAGAGAGTAAAATTTGTTTCGTGGGTGTTGGTTCCTTCTTAAAAAAATAAAGGCGCTAATAAAATGAACACAGGGAGGACAGACATATCTCTTTATTTTTATTTTATTTTATTTACAGATACTGCTGTCTCATGTTTGAGACATTGCAGGAGTGGTTACAAGAAACGCACAAGAACAACAACAAAAAAAAATGAAAACTTCAACATACATAATCGGACACTTGTTTAACAAACTGCCCATATTGTAGCTGTCTCAAAGAAATGTCAAGGTTATTCAAAATCTGAACTGTGCACGGGAAAAAAGAGTATTTATAACAATCAATATAACATCTGAAGTGCACAATGTTCAATCGGCGGGTCACTTGGGTAGTAGTGACTACCCAAGTGCCTCTCACTCGCGTCTTCGTTTCTAAAGTGCACATTTTGCAACTCTTTAGTACAGTCAGCATTCAGGGACATTGTGTGTTTATGGGTGTGCCTTTGAACATTTTTCAGAGTGATGCCTACTTTTTTCGCCGTCTGTGGAACAGAACAATGGAAGCTGTGAAAAACGCTACCCAGAAGGTGAAGGTATCCGTGAAGGGAGCATACCGGGAAGCGAAAGAAAGCATGAAGAAAGCTGCCATGGAAGCCCAAGACAAAGTACAGGAAAGAGCAGCCAAGATCTTGTCGAAGATACTAGGCAAGCTTGCCGGCGACTACAGTATGCAAGATTCTGAGCTTAACACGAGCGTTGTGAAGTTTTTCATCGATCTAATCAAGGACTGCTACCAAGGAACTTTTTAAGGCTGGCATGGCTTTGAGAAATGTTCGGAAGTGAAAAAAAAAATAAAGCTGCAAAAAACAGTCGTGTGTGATTTTGTGCTTTCACGGCGATGACACTGCAAGACATCGCTAAATAGGGAGGCTTACCAACTCCACCTGGCTATGCTCTAGACTTTAAATCCTGGCCCCATGGATGATTAAGAAGAACCACACATATGCAGACCTCTCATCGCCGATACAACGCAGAAAGAAACGAGAATCGTAACGGCCATGTTTGTTGCTTTACAGCACACTCGATGCAACAGGGCTTATGATCTTAATACTTTTTCGTGCACATTGCAGTAAGGGTGAGGCTATTATTTGACTTGAAAACATGCCCGAGAAATAGAGGACGTGATAAAAATGAACGCTGCCCATTTCAGAGTGAGTAAGCGTGAAAGCAGAATTGATTTATTTATCGGGTTTTACGTCTCAGCATCACCATATGATAATGAGAGACGCCGTAGTCAAGGGCTCCAGAAATTTTGGCCAACGGGGGTTCTTTAACGTGCACTGACATCGCACAGTACACGAGCGTCAACACTTCGCCTCCATCGTATCGCAGCCGCCATGGACGGGATTCGATCCCGCGGTCCTTGGATCAGCAGCCGAGTACCATAGCCACAAGACCATCGCGGCAGAGATGAAAACAAGCAACTCCAGGTCATAACGGTAAATGTGATGAAAACAGAGATGGCAGATGAGACGTACGACTTGTTGGGCAGAATCAAAATGCACACAGGAAACGGATTCGTTTGTGGGCAAGGCGTGGTCCGACAGAAGCACATGTATGGTGTGTGAGGCTAGAAAATATCTTCATTACATTGTGGGCTCCTGGCCGTGGCTTCTATTCCTTTGGCCAGCTGAGGGACCCTGAACGATGCCGGACAAAAGAGCCTTCCGACGAAGGACGAAGTATGAAGCTGCAAGTCCACTCACGCTCTGGAAGGAGGCGGTGGTGCGTAACTCAATCAAGGTCATGGTGGTGGTCGTGGTGGAGACAGCCGCGCAGACTGTTCAGGCTATACTGGGATAATTGAAATCATTTTACGTCGTTCTGTGAGCCGCCCTATACTAACCATGGCATTATATATGTACGTGCCTGACAAATTCACGCTGCGCACGAGGCTACTCAATTTGCACGAAGACATTGATCGGGTTGCCACCGCTTGCCAGAATCCCAAACAATTCAGCAGAGACAACTTTCTCGCTGAGTGCTTCGCAGGACGCCGATTCGAGGAATGCGTGGAATCTAGCTGATCTTTTTTTCTTGTTGTCGTAGATGAACAGAAGAAGAACAATTGCGCGAGAAAATCCTTAGACATATTTGTAGAGTGTGCAGGAAGCTAATTTTGAACTTTTTTAGGTGTAATAGGATTTTTCTTTCCTGTTAAATATGACCTCGTTGCAGAGCTACGCATATATAGTATTATTTACAAACTTAAAGCAGAGAACTGCTAGGCGACCATTGCGCTTAACTTTTTTCACCAATGTTTTCTCACAACACTTTTTAGTAGCATGTAATTGTAATATGTCCCCGTATCTAATACCTACTTGGAGGGCCTTTAGGGGTATTTTAATAAATAAAAATAAACTCAAATGTGTCATAGTGGCTTTCATACCATCGGCGTTCGTGTGATCGGGCGGATTCTCCGTAGTCCACACTGTGGTATGATACCAACGATGTTTGTTTGTTTGTTTCTTAATCACGTGTGGCCCGTAACCGTATATCCAAAGCGGCCATGAGCCACACGTGATGATAGTTTAAACAGGAAGTACAATTAATGTCATAAATTATCCTGATGGTTAACGCCTGCTTATTATAAGATACCCACCCCCTGATATCCTATCTATCATAGAAAGCTCGTAAAATGCGATCTCTTACTTATAAATATTGCAACCATTTGTCATTCACTTTCTATCTCGGTCATTTGTGGAAGCAAGTCGGAAGTGCTGCGCAAAAAACAAGTGTAGCTCGGCACTCGTGCTATTGTGAAAAATGATGAATCCAATAAAAGCAAAACCGTCACTCTTGTTAACAGCTCATTATAGCAGGCGATGCGGGTATCTGTTGAGAAAGAGAAAATAGGAAGTATTCAGTTGCGCACGGGAACGCT
Organism: Hyalomma asiaticum; assembly: GCA_013339685.2. NCBI lineage: Eukaryota > Metazoa > Arthropoda > Arachnida > Ixodida > Ixodidae > Hyalomma > Hyalomma asiaticum. Next base: position 58,633,354 of record CM023482.1, read on the forward strand.
TTTTGCGAGGGCCAGGCATTATTGCTGTAAAAGAGTATCGCGATAGTATCTCAGAGATATTTTGAGTATCTGTATATCTGTATCGAGATACAATCGACAAATGTATTTGTATTCGAGTATAGTGAAGCACTTTTACAATGCTTTTACAATGCAAGAATATGCCATTATCCCCCCCCCCCCCCCGCTTCTTTTTTGCGGTGATCCGGCTTCTTACAAAGGGAAAGGAAGAACTAAAGGCTTGTCGCCAGTCCTCATGATATTGAAGAATGAGACACTTCGGCTTCTGAACGGCCAGAACATGCCCATGTGAGAAAACAACTGTTTCGAGAATCGGCACCTAAATGGCTCAGAAAAGGTATCGTCGTGCTGTAGAATTTCCGGGTCATCAAAGCTGCATTTATTCTTTACAGCACAAACCTGTAGCCATCTGAAACGGCAGAGAGACTTCTTTCGTTCGAAGGTGTTGTGTTGACGACAAATCAACGCTGTTTCGGAAACCTCCAATTGCTTAAGCGCAATTTATGCAACAATTTTGTCAGCAAAGTAGAAGCAGTCTTTAGATATATCTGTAATTCTTTTTAATTCACTCGTTTTGATTAGTTATTCGAGCGATATGCTTGGCTGGCACGCTTTATTACACACGAGCATTATTGACATGCTTGTGCTCCAATAATAAACGTCTTTGTGGAGCACCAGCAGATGAGCTTTTTTTTTCAGAAGTATCGCCTAAATATCCATTACGACAAAGACACATGTATCTCTGTACCTGTATTTTGGGCTGCCAGCACATGTATTAAAATATCTGTATTTCGGAATACTTTTCTGAGCATCTTTGCCCAGACCTGCTTTTTGCCTGCTATAGGCCTAGAGGCAGGGAAGTGCGCTAAAATATGTGGAAGAGGTAATTAATGAATCCGTGAGTTTTTATACGCTTACTGAAAGCATCCCTGTCTTCGATGCACGGAGGCCAGGCGAGATCCTAGGATGAAACACCACTTATGTCCTGAATGTCTGCTGAAACCTGAATGTCTGCTTAAGTTCTCGAAGAGGATCCCGACGAAAAGTCAGGCGAAATATTTTGGTGCGAACAACTCTTTGAGTAGCTGTAACATAAAACGACGACGCCTCTATAGCTTCTGCGTATATGTTGAAACCCAAACTCGTCAGAAGTCTTGGTTGACTACGCTCCAAATAGATGGATATGAGCAAACGGCGGGAACATGCTCATGGAAAGGTGGACAGAAACGCTAGGTACCACAAGTTTTCGAGATATAAAGGACGAGCGTGCTAATTGAATATGAAGCGCATACTTACAGACATGTCCACTATATCATACCGACAGCGCAAACATTCAACTAATTTTATGTGTCGTCTAACACCAACAAAAGTGCACCTATATGAAAGGAGTAATCGCATTGCCACGATATAAAAGGGTGATAACTGGTTATGTAAAACCTCTTCTTATCTCATCGACTTGAGGAACCAGCAGTCGTTATTCCAAAGAAAGAACGCAGGTTGCGTAGCATTATCGAAATAATAAAGCAAAAGTTCAGTTCATGCGGACGCCGGTTACTAAGCTCGGGGCTTGCGGCTGTGCGATTTCGATCTCTCTCGCTTCCATATTTCCTTTAGAATTTCATGATCCCTCACTTTTGCGATCGAACTAGCCCAGAAACAAGCGTTGTTGTAGAATATGTATGTGAGCGAGACCCGGTGGCAGATCTCTTAGCTGGGCTCATGGCATTTTAACATAGATCCATGTGACAGGGACGCATTTCTTTATGAAAGAATATCTCTCTCCTTTTTTCCTTCTCGCGGTATTTTTTTTTCGTAAGTTAAGATTTGTATTCTTCAGTCCATTTAAGCTACGGAGAATCAGCACGGCCAGGAGACGCTGCGTTAGCTTCAGTGTGTTACTACGATTATCGTGTACAGTCCGCTAACTAGGACAAGAAAATGACACGCTACCTTCACCGATTTCAGTTTGGCGCCATAACAAAGGCCTGGACATGCTGATGCGGTCAGTCAAGCTTTTTTCATAGCCATGCGCTTTACAATGAGCGGTTGTGTTGCTGTGCTGTAGCATAGTGGTGGCAAGCCGCTCAGAAAGTCACATCTATGCCTCGAGATAACCTTCAAAAGATTGCTAAAAACGATGTAGAACAGGGAATGTCGCTAGAGCCAACGCTTCGACACGTGGACTTGTCTTCGTCATGACGGCAACTGCCTTTTCGAGGGTTCATTTTTGTAAGCATTGCACTCTCTCCCCCGTATAAAGGAGAGGAGGAGAAGGGCGGCACGTGAGAACAGAAAAAAAGAAAGGGGAGGAGGCGGGGGAAGTTGGGTGACAGATGTTAGTGCGGCTAATATAGATTGAAAGGGCGAAAGCTTCTAAAAGGATCAGCTCGTGGTACATAACTTGGAAATACACTGTGTACGCAGCGCTAGAAAGGAAGATAAAGAAAGGAACAAATACGCTATGTAGAGGCGCTTCCCTTCTCGAATGTGCTCGCCCCCCCTATCCTTCTGCCGCACACGCAGTACATTTCACCCGAAGCTTGTTGCTAAAAAGCCACTACACTGTCTAACGCCGTCGTTCTCGTCTAACTGGATGGAGATCACACCTGGGCGCTGATCCCCCGCTGAGTTGGACGAAACAACGGCGTTAAACAACGTTGGCTGCAGGGACATTCCTTTTGCTACATCGTTTTTAGCGATGCGTTCATCGATTCGAGCCTCAGTCTTCCCCTGAGCTTCTCTTTGAGATAACTTTGAATTTTGTTCACGTGAGAACCCGCCGCATGTTCTGTTAGTACTACGCACTTGACACTCAAGCCTTCGTCTTAAGGAGCTGTTGTCAGCCTGTGCACCTATAGTGCATTTCCCTTAACGATAAGAGCGTGATATGAAAGCAAACAAAAGAGAAAAAAATAACAACTTGGCAGCAATTCCACTCCGTAAAGGCGGATGGCTACTGGCGAAGCTGTATCAATGATGATTCGCCAGGGCCTCTTGAACTTTACGTGGGCCCCATTGTCGCCTGCTGAATTATCGGCGTGGCACTATCGGTCCTTTGAGTGGGTCGTGTGCCTCGTTCCGTTCGTCATATTGCATAATTTCCACAAGTGTCATCTATCACAATACACTCTCGCATAGCTTCGCGAAGGAGATTTATAGGATATGACATGCATTGCATATTGCGGCCCTTCCTGGGTTGGTGAAGACTGCGAAGGTTAACATTCCACCACGTCACAAGTACTTGCTTATCACGGAATGGAGTATCCGGCCATGCGCCTTGAGAGAGATGCGTTTTCAGAGAACCGTTGTTTTTTCTTTTCGTTGATATGATAAAAATGACACACAGAACTTGCAGGGTGCTCTACTAGTTACTAACGGCGGAATCGCCGCTAGCAACCCCGTGCCGTGGGTTCGAGCACTCGACGAGCAGAGAATGAGGCCGTCGCGTCCGCGCGCTCGCTCATCTCAGCCATGCATCGCCGCGTTGCCGCGCGCGACAGGCCGCAGCCCATCTCGAGGCAGGGCAGCGCGAACCGCCGCACGCGGCGAAAGGGGAGAACATTAGGCGCCACTCTCCCAGCATGGTAATTTAATGAAGGTTACTAAAACAAACAATACGAGGCCGAATCAGCGTCGAATAAAATAGAAAGAAAGGACAATAACTGTAAACAGCACGCGAACATAATAACACAAACAAAGGACAATAACAATGAACAACGCGAACACACAATAAATACAAAGACCATGCAAGGGGGAGAAGAACCTAACCCCGGCCAGCGCACCCGCGACTGGGAGCCCCCAGAAAGGGAAAATAGAAGGAGAACATACAGAGATGGGCGACGATCGCAGGCCGCTGCCGGGGTCGCTGGGGCCCCGGACAACGCGCGGTCCGGACGACGAGGCCTCGTCGTCCGGAGGGTCGTAAAAGCACGTCCGCGCCGCTCCGAGTCCCAGCAAGTTCTCCCCGAGCATCTCCCAAACCCGAACGCGCGAACATGCCAGAAAGTACTAGCTGCCCAATGACAGGCTAGTTAAAACCACTTGGGCGAAGCGGGCAGCCTTCCACAGTGATGGGCCGCCGCCCCGTCCAGCTGGGAGAGGGGGATGCAAGGACATTCCGAGCAAAACATGGCGTCGCGCGGGACGCACAGTGGCCCCGGTCCCCACAAACTAGAGCTATTATGGCTGCGCTGTAAAACGAATGCATGAGAAGGAGGTAAATAACTGAAATGACGTTATGAAGTGAAGATAAAAAGTGAGTAGCCTTTCCCCTATAGGAAAACACCAGGCCTCCGCGAAATCGCAGGATAGTGACAGCGTAAGCTGGAGGAGCGACCTTCTTAGTGGCCACTCTAAACGCTTGGGGATCTGGTCAACTGATCGGAACACCAGATATATCGAAGAGCCAAGCGAGGTTGCTGTCGGAGCTGCGCACGTCGCCTGTTGCGTCACGCATGGCACGATACGACAAAACTGCCAAGGGAGCACCAAGACCGTGGCATGTAAATCATGTCGCTCATGACATGCATGTCATGATTTTCATGTTATGACCTGTCATTTACGTTCGTGATGCAGTCATTTGTGGCATGCCAATTTTCTTATACATCCCGTTAACGAAACGCGTGGCATGTAAATCATGTCGCTCATGACTTGCACATCATGATTTTCATGTTGTGACCTGTCAATCATGTTCGCAATGGAGTCATGTTGTGCCATACCAGTTTTTATATACATCCCATTAACAAAACGGCCAGGAGAGCACTAAGGCCGTCGCATGTAAATCATGTCACTCATGACATGCATATCATGATTTTCGTGTTATGACCTGCAATTTATGTTTTTCACGCAGTCATGTTGTGGCATGCCAATTTTCGTATACGTACCATTAACGAAACGCGTGGCATGTAAATCAGGCCGCTCATGACACGCATATCATGATTTTCGTGTTATGACCTGCAATTTATGTTTTTCACGCAGTCATGTTGTGGCATGCCAATTTTCTTATACATCCCGTTAACGAAACGCGTGGCATGTAAATCATGCCACTCATGACATGCATATCATGATTTTCGTGTTATGACCTGCAATTTATGTTTTTCACGCAGTCATGTTGTGGCATGCCAATTTTCTTATACATCCCGTTAACGAAACGCGTGGCATGTAAATCATGTCGCTCATGACTTGCACATCATGATTTTCATGTTATGACCTGTCATTTATGTTCGTCATGCAGTCATATTGTTGCATACCAATTTTCGTAAACATCCGATTAGCGAAACGGCCAGGAGAGCACTAAGACCGTGGCATGTAAATCATGTCGCTCATGACATGCATGTCATGATTATCATGTTATGACGTTCCATTTATGTTCGTCATGCAGTCATATTGTTGCATACCAATTTTCGTAAACATCCGATTAGCGAAACGGCCAGGAGAGCACTAAGGCCGTCGCATGTAAATCATGTCGCTCATGACATGCATGTCATGATTTTCATGTTATGACCTGTCATTTATGTTCGTCATGCAGTCATATTGTTGCATACCAATTTTCGTAAACATCCGATTAGCGAAACGGCCAGGAGAGCACTAAGACCGTGGCATGTAAATCATGCCACTCATGACATGCATGTCATGATTTTCATGTTATGACCTGTCATTTATGTTCGTCATGCAGTCATATTGTTGCATACCAATTTTCGTAAACATCCGATTAGCGAAACGGCCAGGAGAGCACTAAGGCCGTCGCATGTAAATCATGTCGCTCATGACTTGCACATCATGATTTTCATGTTATGACCTGTCATTTATGTTCGTCATGCAGTCATATTGTTGCATACCAATTTTCCTACACATCCCACTAACGAAACGGCCAAGGGAGCACCAAGACCGTGGCATGTAAATCATGTCGCTCATGACTTGCACATCATGATTTTCATGTTATGACCTGTCATTTATGTTCGTCATGCAGTCATATTGTTGCATACCAATTTTCGTAAACATCCGATTAGCGAAACGGCCAGGAGAGCACTAAGGCCGTCGCATGTAAATCATGTCACTCATGACATGCATATCATGATTTTCGTGTTATGACCTGCAATTTATGTTTTTCACGCAGTCATGTTGTGGCATGCCAATTTTCTTATACATCCCGTTAACGAAACGCGTGGCATGTAAATCATGCCACTCATGACATGCATATCATGATTTTCGTGTTATGACCTGCAATTTATGTTTTTCACGCAGTCATGTTGTGGCATGCCAATTTTCTTATACATCCCGTTAACGAAACGCGTGGCATGTAAATCATGTCGCTCATGACTTGCACATCATGATTTTCATGTTATGACCTGTCATTTATGTTCGTCATGCAGTCATATTGATTCCTCGAACTCGTTATGCAATCCGCTTTCCCCGACGTGTAGTGGCGTATTATTATCCTGCCATGTAACACTACATTTGTTAACGCAATTCATCGGGAGACGTTATAGGTGTTTAGGTCTTTTACGAAGATTTTTCCAGCACAGGCGTAGCTCAGTGGTAGAATGCTCAACTACCACGCAGAGGGACGTGGTTGGAATCCTCCTCGGTCCCGGTTACTTTTTATAAATGTGGCGCAGTAGTGGTTACAGACACCGGCGGCGGCGGCGGACAACTACGGCGCCGAAAATGATCCTTGTTGTGATATCATAAGAGCTTACGCCGTAAAAATGTGGACGAGTGTTGCTTGTCGTGTAGAACGTTGAGTAGCCTTTACAGCACTTCGGCCGTTGTGCTCTCGTCCATGGCTCTAGTAGGACATGGTGCTTGTGCACATCATCTAGCTGTAATCGCGGCTCTAGTTTCATCAACGAAGATGAGACAGTAGAGGTTTGGGCAGCTCATAATGCAAGGGGTATTGTCGTGCCTCAGTATACATCTCGTTATGTATTCAGCAGAACAAGATTTCCTATTTCAACCAACAAACTTTTCTTCAGGACAAAATATTTCAAGATATCATATGTTTTATAGTATCATCGATCATCATCATCGATAAAAAACGAGCGAAGTGGATCAGGGAACAGACGGGTGTAATTAATAATCAATTAGAAGAAAGAAGTGGACCTGGGCAGGATATGCCATGAGGAGGAAACATAACAGATGGACAGTAAGAGCGACGGAATGGATAAAAAGAGAGGGAAAACGCAAAAGAGGCCCACAAAAGTTTAGATGGAGCGATGAAATTGAAAACTTTGCGGGCATAAAGTGGACACAACTCGCTCAGGATAGGGTGGATTGGAAATCGTTAGGAGAGGCCTTCGTCATGCAGTGGACCTCAAATATGCTGATGATGATTTAATGATGATGATGATGATGTTTTAAAGCCACCGGCTGTTGTTTCATTGACGAAGGCAAGAAAGTGAGAGGAGGAGGATGTAACAAGAAAAAAAGAAAGAGGTTTGAAAGAGAAGAATAACACCTTACCCTGTAAAAACAGACTTTAGATCAGTTGCGACAGAGTACAGAATCTTTATGCATACAGTCTTTTTTTCTTGAAAGCGGTTGCACGCAACCTGCAAGTTTGCAGAAGAGGATGTACGTGTTACTTTTAGGGCGGTGAGGGGTAGAACTTCAGGAGTTGAGTATTAGCTTCTTGATTTCAACGCTACACCAGAGTTCCATGGAGGAACTCTACGAACCGAGTGCTTCGAAAAATTAACAGAAATTTCCTCTGCGAATATTGGTGCAAACATCTAAAAAATTGTGGGCGGTGTCTTCACGTTTCTATTGACCATAATAAGAGCACATATTTGTATTCACAACAGCAGTACTTTGCTGCGCTTTGTAAAGGACACAGACGGGGGCATGACGCGAGGCCGTTTTCAAGGCTCAAAACACCGCCCGCGCTGGGGCGTTAGTACTTGCTGAAAGTATCAATGCCGATGTCTGCGCAAGAAAAGGACGAATTTTGAACGACAAATACTTTGAAAAGACCGTTCTGCCGCTTGTGACATGACATTTTCACACTTTAAATAGGAGCATCAAACAGGAAGCAAGTTAGTGCCACGCACAATGGCGGTGGGTAAACGTTGGCAGGAATGTACGACGTGGAAGATTCGAAAAAGAAACGCATAGTAAAGAATGCGCGAAGTACTCGCTACAACACAGAGTGCCAAATTTGTTCGCTGAAAAAAAATCAGAAGGTGGTCAACTTTACAATTAAATCGCTATAAACATCCCTATGAACAAAACGCCAGCAAGCATACGTTATGTGCCATAGAAAACGAGGAAGGAAAGGCATTTCTCTGCCGCCTCCTCTACTGCTTTATGACCCATTTGCAATCTGTTAGAGCTGTCCTGAAAGATATCATACGTGCGCTTGCGGGAATAATCAGGAAATGTGCAAGTTCTAGTTCACGTTACAATTCGGTGATTATATTTCTTTCCACTAGATCGGCGGACGTGTTCTTGAAGTTAGCATCATTGGTTACTTAACGCAAACACTTGTCGTACAGGACTGAGAAGGGACACGGACGCATCTGAGACAAAGGGACCCTATCCGTAACCCCTGTAAGCGGGACATTTGATTCCAACTCTAGTGCTATAAGTACAATGCCCCATGATTTAGCTGGAACAGTAGAGGTATTTCCCCTCAAAGGACGAAAAAACCTAGACTGCACACGATTGGACCTGATTAGTAGAACGTTCACATTATGTCGACGAACAATGGCACTGACATCCGCTTTCGAGATAAGACCGGGATGTGTGATGTGCAGTACATTTGCGCTTAATGTAACATTGTTCTTCTGGGAGACACGTATCTGCTGAACAATGAAAAAAGAAAGGTCTCCCACTGATCGGATGGTATAAAATGTGGACGTATCACATGGGCTCCACAGAGTCGGGCTGAACTCATCTTTGCAAGTTTCCCGTGGGCTTCTGCAGTTGGTAAGCGGAGTCGTATTTAACACGATGAACATTTCGCGTGGTGTGTGAAGCGTGTTGTATAAGGTACAAAAGTTATCAAGCATTATTTGTGCAAGAGTGCTCGACATTAGAGCGACATTAGTAGGGGAGGAAATGTTCAAGCAAAATAACGATTATAACTATTGAGTTTCTGCTCTAGAATAGAACTCTAGAAGACGTAGAATTTTCCCTCAAATAATGCGAGTCACAGTCACGATTGAACCAGATAAAAAAGTTCAACATGATACAATTATTACTGTTTTTCTCGGTATCAGCTTTATCACGGCTGTATTGATTTGAAGTTATCCATTATTCAAAAACATGAAGGAAAATAATTCCGAAGGCTAACTGCGAAACATGCCTAAAATGAAAGTAATGCTTCCGAAGCAATACTTTATATTGTGATGCTAATGTTGTAGCCCTACAATTTTTGCTCTACACAAAAGAATTTTGGGTGCAAATATTTCCCTGAGTGTTAAACAATCTTGAAATGGCGAATATGAATACACGCTTGCTGCAATATGGAAAATTTCAGTCACACGCTTGTATAACGAACTCTCTACATTCGGAACATTTGCACTATTTACTCTTGTTACAGTCATCATGAAGAATATTTTTTGCGCCATCTGTGTCTTGGGCATCGTCGTCTTTGCAGGTATGTGGCTTAATTGATCAACATTGGAAACTAGCATCATTCACTGGCGTAGGAAGTATCGATATTGATAAGAGGCGCAACAGTACCCATGCGAGTGTTACAAGGTCATTAACGTGTTTGAGTGTGTAAGCTATAACACTGCTGTATTTCTGTGAAATTTCAATGCCTTAAGAACATGCGAGCATAGTACACACGGTAGTATAGCGGCATCGGTAACGCGTCAACCATGTCTTCATGTGCATATTCAATCACTAATATGATTTTTTTAGCATTTACCCAGCCTTCTGAGATTACATAAACGGGGTATGCATAATTCTAGATAGCTGAGAAGGTTCTAAAACCAATTTGAGAAATGTTGATATCATGCGTGACTTATCGAAAATTAAACTATCATGAAATTGAACAATATCGATTACAGATGTCATTGCGTCGTAGATCTCAATGAATTATTCACAAGAGCCATTTGCATTGCTTTTGTAGAACCTACACCGCTCATAAGCACTATAATTGTATTTCCTATAGGAAGATCTCACTATCGCGAACCATTAACATGTGATACAGACCCTGAGGTAAACTGCAGAATGCGGCTGTGACTCTTTCAGCTAAGGCACATACCATCCCCGAGGAAGAGTCAAGCCTTGATGCTGTGTTCGGCAGCATTGCTGAAGAGGCCGCATATCTCGGTGAGATCCTAAGTGACGTGGAAGAAGCGCTCGGGAATGACGATGATTTGAAGGTTGAGGTGAGTGGCCAAAGATAGCGAGAATCTAACAATGCCCTCCCGATACGCAGCCTTTATAGCATTTTTATACATTTATAAATTTCGCCTATTGGAATTATATCAACATTTATAGAGGTGGAATACTGGTTCCTTCAAATGATGGTGAAGGAATTTTTTCAAGAATATTTTCGGCTCGGCTCGCCAATTTCCGCGGACCCTACAACACTTGCGAATAGCATTCCTGCTTCTCAGGGTAGGCTACGAATGCTTACCTAACTCTGTCAATAAAGAAGAAGGTGCTCCATAAACAAGAACCCTGAAATATTGACTCGACAGCACCTTTGGACTTCGACATAATTTTGGCATCACATAAGAATGGTTTCGTAAATGTTTCGTACCAAACGCGAGCTTTTTCAAACGTTTCCTCCTTTCGCCTATTACTACTTTATTATTGTGCAATAAAAACAAAACATTGTTACAGCGGAAGCAGATGTAGCGTAAGAGAAGCAGTGCTTTCGTAAATATTGCAACATGAAATACGCGAGTAGTGCTGGCACTTGCAGTAGCCCAGAAACATTGTAACCGTTGGCTAATGGAGATTTTTTTTTGTCATTTTTGCTAATGCTTCATAAAGTAAAGAAACGCGAAGCAGCCCTTCATCTTTTCAGAAATTTAGAGTTCATGAGGGCCAATACGATTGCGCTAAAATGTAAATGACAAAAGAAGAATCGGACTACTTATTATGAAACTTCTTTATTAGATGTAATTGACTTCATCAGCCTAAGTTAATATTAACGTCGTTTTTCTTTCTTTTTTTTTCAGAGTGACGAGTACTTTCTTCGCGCTCTATGGGAAAAGACGAAAGAAGCCGTTAAAAACGCCACAGAGAAGGTGAAGGTGTCCGTAAAGGGAGCGTACAATGATGCCAACGACAAGCTGAGCAACGCTGTTAATGAAGCCAAGGAGAAGCTCAAGGCAAAGGCAGCAGAGATCTTGTCCAAGTTGTTGGGCAAGATTACGAGCGACTACGTTCTCGAGGATTCCATCGGTCGCATGGATTTCATCCAGATTATTCGCGACCTCATCAAGGCAGCAGCACAGCGACTCTTTAATTTCGGCAAGGCTTTGGAACATCATCAGAACTAAACGTAATAAACCATGAGAGCAATATTTACATAGAGCAAGAAGTCGCATGGCCGTCTGCTTTTTTATGATAAAATGGAAACAAAACAACGGACTATTTAAAAAGGAACCTTGATATCAAACGCACTCTATTACGTCCTGGTAAGTGTAATTAATGCCAACTTGGTATCTCTCAGTTGCGGATTGCTCTCTGGATTTTCACGCCCCAAAGCTACGATTTAATTTTGAGAGACACCGTAGAGGAGAGCTCCAGAAATTTGACTTCCTGGGGTCTTTAACGTGCGCTGACATAACACAGCACACGGGCCTCAACATTTCGCCGCCGTCCAAATGCAGCGGCAGCGGTCCGGGATTCGATACCGGCGACCCTCCGATCAGCAGCCGAGTGCCATAGCCACTAGATCACTGTGGCGGGGCTCTTAGTTGTGGAGGCAATGGTACACTGTTGCTGAGAGAGGTACTCAAAGTGCACCACAGAACTGTATGTCAGGGAATGCTAGTTCCAATATAGCCCTGGCAGGAAGCTGTGTTGTAGGTCATCGTGAATAATAAATGTTATTAATCACTGACAGAAACTAACAATATCTCTGGTTAAACCCTGCGCGGATATTCTCCCCTTGCCACGGCGTTTTTACGTAGAAGGTAAACGAGAATCGGCATATTAGGTTGTGCCCCACTGAAAGCAGGGCTTTATGAGAAGCACCTGTTTTGTTTTTTTTTTGTTTCAATTAAATCTTTCTAAGATCTCGGACAGCCTCCTTTTCTCAGCATGGAACTTTGCGGCCGGATCGGGTGACATCAACCTGCAAGCTTTTGTTATCTGCACTTAAGCGCAAATTCAAATTACTTTCTTCTAGTAAACTAGCGCCATTTGTCGCTGTATGAGTTTATATCGATAATCGAAATTTGGAGCCCTTTAAATAAAACTTATAGGTTGGACCGTACGTGCTTGAAGACAAGGCAAAGCTGAAAGGTTTCCAGAAACCCCATGTCCCGTTGCCCTCGCACTACATTTTCCTGTACTACACTTTTCTGATAATAAAGGTAAGAAAGCAGGTGAATAAGTAAACAATGTTTTGGCGAGGCGAACGGCGCGGTGCTACATGTACAGAGTGCGTGACCAGTACCATCTCGAGAGCAGTGACAATGTGTGGCAGTACGGAAGCGACGGTGTGACAGCGCAGGGCATTTGTCGCGATTGTACCACAGTTGGAGGGAGAACTGCGATTGGAGCTGTAATTACAGTGAACCGGATTATAACTGACTAATCTGCACAGTAGGCTGCTTTGCAGCCGTATCATGCATCACACTCGTAGATACAGCGATAAAACGAGTATTTCGACTCTGCGAGCGATGGCCAGCTTAAATAGCTGCCACTTCTATTTATTTGAACGTCGTGGAACAGCTTTCGTGGTGTGATCAGTTTCAGCATAAACATTGCTTCTATGAAACAAGGACTATCAAACGTCTTCGCTAAGGTGAAAGAGATCATACCTACTCGCAATGATTCAGGCATTAACGTCTTTCATAGCGGTACCAGCTGGCCATCTGTGTAATCTCTTGAATTTACATGCATACAAACACATGTAAAACCTACCACCACGCCACCATTGTTGGTCGCAGTTCATAGGTAGAGGCAATAGTGATATAGAGAATCCTGAATTTATATATATATATATATATATATATATATATATATATATATATATATATATATATATATATGTGTGTGTGTGTCTGTGTGTGTGTGTATTCGATAAGTTAGATTCACAATATTACCACAACAATTACCTGTGCTGACGTTCCGGCCGGTGAACCGGCCTTCATCAGAGTGTCGTTCCACATGACCTGACTATGCTAAAAAACCCGCGGGCAAGTACTCATATATATATATATATATATATATATATATATATATATATATATATATAGTTACTGTGCAGACAAGAATAGCTCATATTTTTATATTACATAGCAGAAACAACTGGATCGGCGCAGGACGTGCCATGCGGAGGACAGATAACAGGTGGATGCTAAGAGCGACGGAATGGATACCAAGAGAGGGAAACGCAGCAGAGTCGGGGAAAAGGTTACATGGAGCGATGAAATTAAGAATTTCGTGGGCGGAAAGTAGAGCCAGCTTGCTCACGATAGCCAAGGTGGAATTACATTGGTGAGTTACAAATACAGTGGCAACATCTGCAGTGCACGTAAATAATAAAAGTAGTACATATTTAGGGAACACATATTTAACCAGGCAGCACGAGTGCTCCACTTAATAGAACTAATACCAGTAATACAAAGTAAGACTACATGCATGTACACCAGTAATCATGGCGGAAGAAACGAGCGCCGACCAATCGTTCAAAAATAAAACAAGACGTTTCGGCTCCACTACGGGAGCCTTGTTCACAATGAACAAGGCTCCCGTAGTGGAGCCTTTTTGGAACAAGGCTCCCGTAGTGGAGCGTTTTTTTTTTTCATTGTGAACAAGGCTCCCGTAGAGGAGCCGAAACGTCTTGTTTTATTTTTGAACGATTGGTCGGCGCTCGTTTCTTCCGCCATGAATTTTCCCGACCAGACGGGTTTCCGTCGAACCCTGGATTTCATTTCACACCAGTAATCAATAATGTAGTACACATTTAGGGAGCGCACAATCGGACAGGTTCAACAAATGTTCGACTAAGTTCAACCGAATACGTAAGTGCAATATACAACAAATAAAAAGGAAAAATAATACATTATTGCAGTCACCTTCCAATACCAATAATCCGGCAGATCCCACGTATTGCGGGAATCTGTGAAATGCGCTGGAATAGCCTTACGAGTTCGAGAAAAGCTCGACAAATGCATGCCGAAGGGAAAATATAACACACGTATTGCTTATTACATTGCTATGATAGTGCTTAACAGATATCACAAACGCTACTGTCGTTATATAAGCACCAGCATCACAACTGCGAGTGGAATAGTTTTATTTAATATAGGTAGTGTGTATGACGGGAGGCCGTGTCCCTGTGGTAGCGTGCTTGGTTTGCAGCTGGGGTGCCCGAATTCGACAGCCCCTACTGCTAGCTAGGTTGCGCGTGTCTGTGTGCTTGTTACACCCGCATTTCATTCTAAAGCTGCGACATACATATGGCTTAGGTGTTTTTAAGTTTAGAGTAATGGTGTGATCAATGGCTTTTTTGGTTGGTCCTTGCTTTCATAGGCTGCATAAAACTCAAACACCTGCGGCGGATACAATAGGCCGAGCACTACTGCTGTGAGCCACACGCTATTGCAGTATCGTTAATAGTGACGTACCTGATGAGGAGATCATGTTAGTGTTGTGAATATAAATCATTCGACGTCGTCATACATTAATACACTACCATCCAAATTTTCTGCCACACTAGGAGAAGAAGACGACCTGGAGAGCACCAAGGCGTCGGCGGCTAGATAGATAGATAGATAGATAGATAGATAGATAGATAGATAGATAGATAGATAGATAGATAGATAGATAGATAGATAGATAGATAGATAGATAGATAGCACCTATGCTTGTACGTTCAGGTGATCTATAAGTTTAATGAGGAAATATTCGTGAGTTAATGAGAAAACGATGCGGCTAGGTCGCTTGTTCCGGTTATATATCCCGAGAAAGAAGGGGAGGTGCTCGAGAAGCTGTAACGTGTGAGAATGGGTTTCATCGGTTCTCGCATGCAACAATTTCTTGAGCATTCGCATTCGCAAGCATGCGGCGACTGGCGACCTGAAGTGATAAAGTTTGTGAGAGCCCCTCCATCTTGCATTTTCTATCGAGGGCAGACCAATAGATTGCTTTAGGTTAGTTATGCTTGAATTTCGCCAGTAATACTTTCCAAAATATCTCTGCTGAAAAAGCGGCCATCCCATATCACCTTAATCCTCCAGAACCACCATCCGAATGGTGGTTTTTGTGGCTGGTCCTTGTGGAGATATGAGCAGTAACGTTTTGTTCCTTCCAGAATTCACACATGATTGGGGTTAACCGGTCCAGCTTACCTATATATCTGTGTCGACTTCACTAACATTAATTCGAGCGGAAAGATGGTGGAAAGTGACAACAGATGCATGAGGTGGGCGTCTTCACTGCATCAGACAATAGACCTTCTGTGTTCAGCAGTTGTCACGAATTCTGCTTCTTTTTTCTGCCCCCTTAGTTGTACTCAACAAGACGCAGGTGCAAGGGAGGGTGGTGTGTGCTAAGATGCTAACACGATTTAAATGTGCATTTAATGAGACATATGACCTAATTCTATAATTCTACCATGTTTCCATCACACCCACCACGAAACCCGCCATCACGATGGTGGTGGTTTAGGTGGCTTATGGTGATGTTAGGAAAATAATGAAGCGGCCTGCTATATTCTGACTTGCTTCAAGTTCGTTAATCAGGTACGACTGGTGTGGGTTTCAAATAAAGGAAGCATGTTCCATTTTTGAACGGACCGGTGTCGTGTAAGCTATATAATTTAGTAGACTTGTTTGCCGAGTAAGTGCTCAGCCTGATGAAAGCAGGAGTTCTGGGTGCACTGCTATCGATCGCTTAGACGTGGTGATCCCACGAAACGTTTGAAGGTAAATGAACTCATAAGTATTTGATTGTGTACGCATGTGCAACGATAGCGTCATTTATAGGGTAATGGGTAAGCTTCGAAATTGTAACCTATCTAGCTGCGATAGACAATACCAAGACAGAACAAGAAATTGATTGCTTTGTACCCTACTCAACACCTACCATTACCTTTCTCGAGAAATAAAGAAAGAAAACAATACGCGAAAGAAAATGAGGGATGTCTTTTACTGGAAGTACAGCTGAGATATACGCACTGAAGCAAGTGTTCTGTAGATTACTACGCCCTCAAGTGGTATTGCGCTTTTTCTAACGCTTTTTAAAAACCATTGCACAAAAAGAGCACTTGCTTAGTTTAATCATCATCATTATCACCATCTTCGTCGTCAGTGCCGGCGGAGTCGTCAACACCACCACCAGCACCACCGCCGTCATCAGCCTGTCTACGCCCACTGCTGGAGAAATGCACCTTCCGCATTTATACGATAAATGTGGTTGTGTGGAAACTGCGGAAACTTTCTGATCGCGCTTGATGATCTCATCTGACAGCATAATTTTGTGCAACTGCTGCGTTGTTTGCGTTCTCTTGAAACCTATAAAGTGGGCGCGCATCCCTTTCTGAACGAAGTCAGAAAGCTCTGCCGATCAGTCCTGGAGGCTCGCGTAAACCTCTCAGCCAAATGTCATTACATACTGCACGCGCCCAGAAATTGACGGCATGGTCTCAGGCACAGCAGGAAAGCGCCCGTTCTTTTTTGAACAATAATGTCCTTGAGGAGGAGCTTGAAGCAGAACGCGAATTGATTTATTTCGTGACTGCGGAAACATAATCTGCTATGCTTCTCTTCTTCGTTTTGAATTCAATAAACAAAGAAACTGCCCGCATACTTCTGAAAGAGTAACGAAAAAACAAAGAGATGCAGTCGGTGTCCCGAATGACGTCATTTGTTGCAACAAGGGCGTGCAGTTTCTAGCTCAGTATTAAATTATAGTGCACATTTCCTGATGTGTTTCATGCAATGATATTTGGCTCACGTGTTCACGGCAGCCTTCACGACTGCTCGGCGCTGTTTTCTGACTTTGTTCAAGAAGGGCTGCAATGCCTCTTTCATCTGCTTTTCTCATTTCGTGTGCTCTGCAAGGGCTGTTTGTCGCACTAAAAATATTCGGCACCCTAAAAAGGCACAATTTAGAATTCTTTTATGTAAAGGTGCAAAACCTTAGCCGGTCCTTGCTCTTGATACAGGTTGATAATAGGTCACTATGCCACATAATTTTCTAGGCGACAAAAGTTATCGGCTCGAATGTAAGGATGATACCTTCGTAACACAATGCTGCTGAAAAGGTTCAGCTACCTTGTCGACATTGTACCGAAACAATGAAGCAGCTGTCGTCTGATACAGAAAGAAATGCGCAGGTCAATTTTTCAGTAACGTGTGCGACTGTTACACAAGCACGCTTTAGGACAGAATAAGGTATCTCCCTCGTCTCTGCACGTGCCTGGACAACGACCGATTACGGAAGCGTCTCTGAAGGTATCAGCGTTATGCGGGTTCGGACGTGAGGTACGCATACTTATTTTATCTCGTGACTGGAATCTGTCGATCTATTCATAGAGTATATCTTTCACTCAATTAAACATTGTATAAAAGCTGGGATGTTTTTCTAAATCGCACAGAGCTGAGCTACCTTCATTTGCCGAGGCTTCTCGTAGATTGCTTCGTTTGGTAAGTCATGTCGCACATATCATACTTAAAAATCGAGTGCGATGTATTAGTTGCGGTCCTTATGAAATACGAAAAAAATACCGATCGTGGTGATGTAAAGATTTGCTCACTTTTTGCTTTACCGCGATTGACTAACATTTATCCAATGCATGACATCTTCTGCTAGCTATACGGTTTGTGTTGCCATAGTACTCTTTGCTGTAGACCCGTTATATTGAGCTTTCTTCAAATTAGGCACATCTGATAAAATAATCAGGGTAACTTGCGGAAGTAGCTATAATCAACATTGAAGAAATGGTAAAAATATTCAACATATCAATAATTGCTTTGTATGAAGTATTACGCTTGTATTATGAAGTATTATCTTTGTAACTGTCCTGAGGAAAGCATTTTTTATTTGTTTTCTAAGAAACTCATCAATGAAGGAAGCCTAGACATTATTTTCCACTTAACTATGTGTTCGAATTTTACTAAAAAATCGTGCTGATCACTTTGTTTGCAGCCATCATGCGGCAAATTTTTATAGCCACTTGTCTAGTCGGACTTGTTGCCTTTACAGGTGAGTAACATTTGTTTCGACGATTGCTTCAAAACAAATATGAGCGCTGGAACTGTAACGGTGATATTGTAGAAATAGACGAAAAAATTGTCGGCGGACGCACGGTTTTCTTATTTTCAAGATATTGATATAGTAGGTCAGTGGAACTGAATCATTGGAAGAGGGCACTGAGTCTCGTAGAAAGCATTGCTTTTACCGTCATATTTATGTTCCTATACAGTAGTCAATACCTAAGCACTTTCTAAATTCATTACTAAATTAAGGTTACTTACCAGTCGCCACACACTGAGTCTTTAATACGTAACTAAATATTTATGCGTCAAGTTGGGCGCCAATCGGTAAATGCGCACTCATTGTCGTTCAATTCTCATTGCCGTTTCGTTAACAGATGTGAAAAATTGTGCTTCATCGTTTGTATAACTACACTGGGAACTACGCAAGTGTAATTGGTAACTAAGGTATTCTTCAAACATTAATATAGGTCGCGCCTTTATGCTGAACAATGCAAATACTGTATACGAATAAATTGTTCCACTGTTGTTTTCGTGGCAAGTCAAATAATTCGGTGAGCACCAATATTTTTTTATATATTCCCCACTACTCTCCACCATGGCGCAGCCAATATTAGAAGGACATAGGTTCCTACAGTTCCTCTGGCAGTACGCTAAATGTTTAACGGCCCTCTTTTCATTTCAGCGAATGCTTATACTCTTCCCCGAGAAGAGTCCAGCATTGACGCAGTGTTTGGCACTGCCGCACAAGAGGCCGTTTATCTGGGTGAGATCCTTCGTGACGTGGCACAGACGCTAGACGACGACGATCAACTCAACGCTGAGGTAAGTAGTAAAACAAGGAAACATGTTAAAATTCAGGAGTGCAACAGAATGGGCTAGTTGGTATGATTCCATAATGGTTAAAACAGCGCTACAAAACGGGACGGAGGCCGTGTGTGTTTTCTTTGTCTCCGCCCCGTTTTGTAGGGCTTTTTTTAACCATTATGATATTAAAATTATTTGTATTCGAGTCGGAAATGGTATTCATATGCTATATATATATTATGCCGGGTGAAAACGGAGGACATGTGTCATATTTAACGCCACAAAATTAATCAAGCATTGCGGAAGTTTTTTTCGAAATTAGCGATGAGCGAGTCTTCCAAGAAGATATGTATATCATTATAATACTCGTGCTGGAACACAAACTGATACTCAATATAGATATTCTTGTTCGTAAAACAAAGATTTTCGTGGTCTAGTGGCTATGGTACTCGGCTGCTGATCCGAGGGTCGCGGGATCGAATCCCGGCCGCGGCGGCTGCATTTCGATGGAGGCGAAATGTTGAGGCCCGTGTGCTGTGCGATGTCAGTGCGCAATAAAGAATCCCAGGTGATCTAAATTTCCGGAGACCTCCACTACGGCGTCTCTCATAATCACAGCTGGTTTTGAGACGTTAAAGTTCATATAACAACACCAAAACAAAGATTTTCAAAAATCTAGTTATACGAGCAAAAAAAAAAACCTTATTCATTTGTTAAAGCTCGTGAGAAATTCCCGTAATAGCAATTGCAATAAAAAAGCTATTAGCGTGAGAATGCCGTTGTGTGTACTCTGAGCTTTGTGGACGGAAGGCGTGAAAGTTACTTTCCCGGTATGCACAGCCGCATCGCACTGCCAATCTTTGGATTCCCGCAGTGGGATGCTGCCGAAATCACACTGCGAATTTCTCGCGTTTATGTGTACTACATAGGCCAACTTGACCACCTGTTTAAGCGAATCCACTACATAGGCCAATTTCACCACCTCAAGGGACCATAATGTGCATAGTGTTTTTGGTGCTCAAGACACGAAAAACACGACGTACTTTTACGTCCCTTGAGCTGCGGTTCCCTTGCAATGGCACTGAACTTGCGCTGATGAATGAGCAGCACATACATACATACATACATACATACATACATACATACATACATACATACATACATACATACATACATACATACATACATACATACCACGGCCAGCCATGTTGCGTCTTGATGGTGCTGGGTGAGCTAACATAAAGACTGTTCTTGTATGTGTGAACATAACGTTATGGTGTAAAGCACACTCATTTTCCCCGCTGCCTTAATTTCTCGCCTTAAAGGCTTCCTGCGATCAATCTCTGTGCCTAGCATCTTTAATGTCTTTCTAATACCTAATCCTTCATTTAAGTGTAGCTTGAGATTGAAATGCCATGTTTGACGTCTTGAGAGCAGCGAACAGCTCCCGCTCTATATATTAACTAATAATATGCGATGTCGTTGGTTACTTCCCCCAAGCCACACTTTCAACTTTTGAAATTTCTGTTTCTGCAACTACCTTGTCGCAATAAGGTGCTTCGTTATAGTTGACCTAATGAGCATAGCACCGGACGGATACCAAAAATGATTGGCAGTCAGCAACTATTGGTCCGTTGCCAGGCTGCTAAATATAATTTTGTATTCTGAATAATAATTTTCAACTTTAATCTGAAAAATGACATCTCTGGTTGCGGGTCTTTATGTTGATACATGGAGAACAGCAGGGTGGCTTGGACAGCCGTACGCAAGAGAAACATTCACTGCTCTCCATCAGTTGTAATTCCCGTAAAAAATGCAGTCAAAAACTTAGAGCAGCTTAGGTATTCTTGCGTGATCTAATTTTTCTATTATTTTTCCTGGGTACGAGATAAAGAGTCGTTGGAACACTCGCAGATATCCGCTAGCGTATTGCCGTGTGCCGCCTCTACTATTTGACGACGTATTTCATCTAAGACATGGGAAAATAATTAGTTGGCAGAATTGACTCATTTCATCATGGGGAATGAGAGCAATTATCTGTAGTGTATTTAGAGTTTTATGTACACGTAGGTCAAATGTCTACATATGGCTTAGAAAGAGACTATGTCACAGGCAGAGCCAATTTTTATTCTCGAATGCATCGTTTTTATTCATGCATCGTTTTTATTCAGAATGAAGAGTATTTTATCCGTGATATGTGGAACAAGACAAAGGAAGCTGTGAAGAATGCTGTTAGGAAGATGAAGGTATCCGTAAAAGGTGTATATAAGGAGACCAAGGACAACCTCAAGCAAGCCGCAAAGAACGCAAAGGACAAGCTCAAGGAGAAGGCCGCCGAGATCGTGTCGGATTTGCTAAAACAAGTTTCGGGCGGGTACTCCATGGATGAAACTGCCAGCTATGTGAACTTTAGGAAGGTACTGCTCAACCTCATTCGGCGCACAGCCGAGCGACTAATCAAGGTCGGCATGGGATTGGGACAACCGCAGCACACGTTAAAATAAAACAGGAAGACAAAAATGCCTTGAGAACTGTTTGTCTGTATTGCCCTTCAAATCTTAACTAAGAAACACAGATCAAAGATATTCAATAGCAATATGCTCGTCATGCGCACACACTAAATATAGAACGAATACTTACGACACATCCAAACTCCATAAAAATATGAAAATTCACCAGTCCCTTATGGCATGCTCAGACAACGGCTGCTGTGTCGTACAGATTCTTTCATGTTTTCCTTGTTACATCTTTTACGACTATTGCTTAGTCATTTGCTATAACAGTCCATTTTTTGCATGTATTTAGGCATTTGAAATTATAGAACTATCGCAAAAAGAACGACGACAGGAGAGAAAACAAACACGACAGCAGAATGATGACTAGCCACAGCACTAACGATATTCTGTCATCGTTTTTTGTCGCTGCTGCTTGTATTTGTTACAAGATTAACCCACCCTCCGACGTCAACAAGTAGTTGCTATTTAGGCTGTTCCTTGTCGACTTATGCTGTAAAAGTTAATATTCGATCACGCGTGGACCGTAGTATCGTAACCATGGGCGAGCAAAGCGGGTATAAGCTACACTTGATTTTATTATCGTCATTCGCGATGTAAATGGCATAGGTATTATCATTAACGCGAAGGCATTAACTGACTCACGAGATGTTGAGTCTGACCATGCGTCTATCAAAACTCGGTGCTACCAAGACATCTAACAGCCGCCCCGTTGGATTAGTATCTACTAAAAATAGAACGGGAGGACAAGAACGTAAGGCTAGCATGACTGACAAGTTATGCCATTTATAACTTTAGGTACTTGCCTTCAGATATTAGGCCCGGGACATGCAGATATTAGTCACACATGAACGAATACTGACTTTTACAGCCAATGCCAGTCAATCAACAGTCAAATAGTTGTGGCAATTAAAATGTCGCAAAAAATGGAAAAGGTCAGTGAGTGTTGATCACATTACGGAGTGGCTTTCGCTGTCAAGTAGTCTTAGCATATATGTGACCGGGAAGATTGGTGATGTCATGACCTATCAGCCATGTTAATGGTGTGTTCTTACCCAGTCACGCCAGTTATGGTATACAACGAGTGAATGTCACTCGTGTTAGAGTTTTCGGCATCATCATCGGTCGGGCAACGACGGAGTGTTGGATGGAGAGTGACATATCATTTATCATGAGGCCACTGAAGGATTTCACTTTAAAAAGAGTGCGTCAAAAGGAGGTAGAAAAGCGGCTACATTTGTGGCAATTAAGTTAACTGCACGGTATCTTTGACTTTATCTAGCTTTGTGTAAGGGACTGCACTTGCTAGCCGTCAGCTTCGGCAACATTAGAGGCGCATACCTTTCTATATCGATGGGAAATCTTATTCTAGCTATAGCATAAACATGACCAACCAAGATATCCAGCATTAACTGTCTCTCGAAACCCGAGTTTTACAATGAACGAGTGCAAGAAGACGAAAAACAGCGAGTCTATCAATATCCTGAGCGTCCGGCGTTGCCAGTGATGTAAGCAGCAAACAGTGCGTACGAAGTTTTCTTTCTTTCTTTTTTTTTTGTTTTCCGTGAACTCTACTTTCTTCTCCTGTGCCGGAATTATGCACGTACTTAATTTTCTTCTTGCACTGGTATTGGCGCGCGCATTCCCTCTTTCGCTTGCTATGCGTTCTTCTCTTTCGCACGATTCACTATTGCCCTCAGCCTACTACTACACGATGCTGATCACGTGAAGCCTAACGTGAGGCCAATTTCGGGCGTACTCCTCCTTTCCCTCGCGGATTATTTAACTTTTTCTGGTGAGGTTGGCCACAGCATCTTCAGTCGTTGGCGATTGTTAGTTTAGTTACTGTATCGCACGAGTCTGTAAGGATGCGGTTGTGAATTCTTGTACTGTTGATGGCTCCGAAACCGAGAGTGATAGCATCGACCGCCCTCCATAATTCCAATAACTCTGCGTGCACAATGCCACACCCCAGGGAATATCGCATATATGATATCCATCGTTTTCTGGTGCGGATGTGCTAACTCAGGTCATGCTCGCTATTTCATCTCTGATTGTGGCGTCAGTGTGGACGTCAATGGTGCTTTGAGGTCTCTTCGGTTCTACTCGCTTTTTCAGTAGTTTTTTCGCTTTCATATTCCCTCTGGGCGGTAGGGTGTCGTTTACTCCGTGTACCTAGCAGAACTTCCCAAGGAGGCATTGTCAGCAGTTTCTGAGCCGCCGGAGTTGCTTCCAAGACACCGGGACAATGGTTGAATTCTCTGGACGTTGCGTCATACTTGCACGGACGGCGGTAATGGAGGCGTTCACGCGGTGGCCGCTCAAGTGGGCGGGTTTGGCCACATCTACAACTCCTCACATCCTAGTCCACACCACAACAGTTAGACTAAGATCGCCAACTTAAGATCTGGACAGAAGGCTACCCTAGCAGTGTACTGATGCATTACATTCGCACCAAAATGAAAGCAGACAGCAAAAACAGACTATTGGAAGCTACACCAACACGCATCCCAAATGAAAAGGCCGGGCTCACTCAACAAGAAATTTCGTTAAACAACGTTCATGGCCAACACTGGATACACCCCGCATATACTAGACAAATGACAGCAAGTTACCCGACCTACGAGTGCAAATACTCCTACGCGACGCACTCATTGTCGAGAGGTATGCCGAGCAGATTTAAAACATCTCACATGGAGAAGCGCAGCTTTTCTGAGAAAGCAGACGGCGCATTTACGTCTGATTCACGCCTACATAACAGCTCTAAGGAATTTATTACTGCCCGACAACGAAGCACAAAAAGCCCTGGCAATATACTGAAGTCAAAGTGGCCTGTTTAGAGTGCACGGTGTAGGAGAGGTCGAGTGAAACGTGCGAAGGCTTGAAATGAAGCCGATCATCAAGCCCTAATCCCCTGATCCCTTTCTCGGTATTGCCATTATATATAGTAATTGTTCAGGCCAAATAAAGAATCTATGGTAAGCCAAGTGTTCCATCTTAAACTGCGACAGAAATAACAAGCGCCCGCCCGAAGCGATTAGCAATGATCTTTCCGAGCATCAAGGCGCTATAACATAGCCCCCCCCTCCCCCACCCATCGCCACCCCGAAAAAGAAAGAAAACACATACCAAAGACCTCTGTAAAGCACGCTTTATTATTACAGTGCAGTGGGTATGGGAAAAAGCCTAACTAAAGTGGACATGGCTTTCCGATCTACTGCAGACGCAGCAAGTTTATTCTGCAGCGAAAAGACAAACATTCATAACGTGTGCATACTATAATCTGGATATGTACCAAATGAACCCTTACATTAAAAAAAAAACATTTCATCAAAGTCAGTCTTCATTAAGGATTACAGATATAAGACTCCTAAACAAGAGTCAAGACTCTGCGTACCACATACAAGAATAAAAACACACTTTGGTAATAAATATCTAAAACCAACGGGGAAGCAGCTATTGACATGTGGGTTGAATAATAAATGTGTGGCCTTTTAGCATTTTTTTTTATTCAGCCGTAAAAGGTACACACAAATATGTATTCGTACAGCTCTGGCATTAAAATGGCTCAAGCTGGGCCTTTGAAGTGACTTAAACGAACGCAAAAACGAGAAAAAAAAAGGTGACTTTCCTCGGATCATTTCACGATACGAAAAGCGCTCATTTTTGCGAAGGGATAGCGCTACGACACTGTCGAAGTCGTTCACAAAAGCCCGCCGTCCCCGAAAAATGAAACACGGATTTCACTACCTTGTTGGAAGTCGAGCGATGGTGACGGTGTTCTTGCAGCATCTGTGCGGAAAGCGGCCGATCGTCCAGTCGTGGTAACGCTTCAGTCAATGTATGCCGTTTAAGTGCACTGTCATAGCAAGTGGTGCCGCAGGCGGCGCTTCATTCACAGTCGCTCACTCCAGTTGATGAAGGGTGTGTCTGAAAGAAACAAAGATTACGCAGAGAAAGCATTGATGGAAGCTGGAGTCTCGGGGTGGGATTTAGTTGATGCAGTCTTTTAAGTGTTATACCAGATGAGTTCCGCTACGACAGTCCTTGACAGTAGAATGACAAAGCTGTCGGTCCCTTCATGCGCTGTGCGAGCAGCTACACCTGCATATTCATCGCCGAAGATTCGTCAATCACTGGGAATTCACTGAAAGTAAACTTGGCGGCCTTTTTATATATCCTAGTAAAGAAGATTCACGATGTAGTGCGCCAATTGTTTATGACATGCACATCGGAGAACTCGCAGTATACGTCACGCCACTTTTGAGTTTGAGAACAGCCCATGTTTTCGGCATCTCAGAATGCGTAAAGACCAGTGCGCGATGTAGAGCCGATAGTTCTGAATGAATTGGGTGGAGTTAATCATACGCTGTCGATAACACCTGGGCAATGTGATCTCGAAGAGAACACTAAATTGCCTGTGCCACGAGAAACTTCCAAATAACATTGTAGTTAATTGTTTTTAAGTTATTATATTCATGTGATAATGAAAACGAATTCTGAAAGCGTAATTACAATGTATTTCATAACGGCCTCTAGTTGGCTGTCTGTTTCACTAAGGCACGCGCACTTTGTCGAGAGGACCAACAGTTGAATATGTTCTGAGGTGATTTACTCCCCCTGCATGCACGCGTCGTCGATTCTCAGAGGCAAAGTGCAAGCTATTTCCCATCATAATTTCCTACGGTAAAGCATTAGTAATCACCTAGTGAAATGGTGTTGAGATTGTAGGAAGCAAATATATGAGGCCTCGTTCACCACTGACAGAAAAGCGACGTTAAAAAGGTCGATCTCGACATTATAGAAAGCTGTTCACAACAACTCTCACGCACCAAATGGCTTTCCATATTACCAGAAAGTACGGGGAATGCAGAAAAATCTACTTTCCTCGACCTATTTGCGATGAGTATCTTGACCAGTGTCACGTTTCAAACGGCGCAACTGTACTTAGAACGAACTCCAAAAGAGGAGATTGCCCGTTGAACCCAGCCACCAAGCCAGCATGTGCAGAATTGCCCAACGCACGTGGCGATTGAGTGCATGTGCGGTGTGTGCGCGGTACGCCGTAGCCCTCCCCTCCTTCGTGAGACGATCACCCTTCTCCGTCCCAGACGAAGCCGGGTAGCAGCTGACCAGCATTTTCTGGCATGATTTCGTATCGTGAACAATGGGAACGACTCACTAAAGGAGTGTAAAGGGAATTAAAGGGGATCCCGCTGCAAGCATGTCGTCACTGTCAGCTCTGGCGCTGCGCGGCGCGGGCGTTTTTGCACTTTTCTTTTGAGTGCACCGCTAAGCCGTTGTCATGCATTAAACTTGTGGCTACTCTTCCTTGCTGGCCCTCTTCAAAGGTCAACTTGGTTTGAGCTCCGTGCAGACACTGCTGAGGGCTCGACACGTCACGCTACACTAACGCCGGGCACAGAACACGCTTCCCTTGTTCTGGCTGTGACAATAACGACATCGTCTTTGTACGAAACAACGGGACGAACATATTAAACAAGAACGTGCTTTTACTGTACAAGTCAACAGAGACACAGAAGCTAGGAAATACTTTGTTGCACGTGACAACAGAATTCGCTAACATTTCTGATTGACGCTGCTCACGCTCCGCAGGGGTTACTTCTAAGCCTAGACTGCGACAAATTCTGTAAAGGCGGTCAGGCTCGCTCGCTATATGAGAATGGACTGTTAGAGTTTCATATCGAAAACTGCCGTGGCATACTAGTATTGTTCAATGTCCTGTAGTGATTGGTGCCATCATAAATGCTAAACGAGTTCCATCCACGGCGGTGGCTACGCTGTTATGCCCGCAATACGCGGGCTCCAAATTCAAGAGCCGCGGCGACATTATACCCTTCACACAGATTTAAGTGTGAACTAAGACGCACGGAGTCAGCGTATTTTCCCAACTCTTCCCCACGACGTATCGAAAAAATTGTGCAGTAGTTGACTTCTGCTGGTCGTGGCAAACAAAAGCCCAAGCCACTCCATATATGTCTTCCTTCGTGCTTCTTTTAGGGAGAATCCGTAAAAGCCAATGGTATGCGTAATTTCCGCATAGCTTTGGTGTCAGAAAATCTAAGACCTAGTAGGCGTCAAGAGCCCCAATATGTCGTACAGGTTTTTTTGTTATAAGCACTCAATTGTACCGTCCGTGTTTGCAGAGAAACACCCAAAGAAATCATCACGTGGCCGAGATAAAGTTGAAGGGTTCCGTGTTCCATAAACGGATGTACATACATCAATTCGATTGCGAGGCATTGTATTAGTGCAACCGAGACGGTCATGGCATACTGCGCAATGAACGATAACAACAGTATTTCTCATTGCAGATAATTGCGGTAACTGGGTTGACAAGTCCCTTTATCACTCACCACTGAACCTACAGAAGGGCAACGATTGCTCGCGTTATGATTGCACAATAGAAAAAGCTTAAGGTTTTAGAGCACCTTCTTCCCAGCGCATCCTTGGAAGCGCCGAGTACGCTTGTTCACCTGGTAAACTGGCGTTCACAGGGCGTGTTATCCATTTGTGTGCGGTGATTGAAGTATGTTGTTAGTTATATGCGAATATATATGAGATTATTGTTTTCTGAAAGCGACGGCTACCTTGTTTTTCCGTCAAGTAAGAAACAGATACACGAATGACGCTTATTTCTGCTGATACACTGGTTATTTGGTGAACAATTTACGCCTTGTTCCGCTGTGAGGGTTCGGGGAAGATGTTCACAATTGTAAAAGAATAATAATAAGGGGTATAAGCGCTAAGTCATGCGGCCATGCGCTTTATGATAAGAAACATTTGAATCAACTCGCGATTCCTATACGACAACGAAGAATAATACAAATATAATGATAGTATTTATGATATGTCGACACTTATACCATTGCACGCGAATCAAAGTTTCACGCACATGTAAACGTCCTATCGTGGGCGCCCCACAGGAGGTTGCACTGAAATTATTTCAAATATTGAAAGATCTTTACAGCACCCTTGTATATAGCGCTTGAAAGGCACTTTCTCGCCTGAGATTGAATACGTGCTCTTACACTTCCTGCAGTCAAGATGAAGCCAATTTTTGCGACCATTTTTCTGTTGGGCCTCGTCGCCTTTGTTAGCAAGTATGGATTGACTATTGATTGAAAAAATGAAGTATTCCTGCATATTGATTTGATCGAAGCGTAATTATTTTTAGCTCGTGTACGATAAGAATGCGCTTGCACGCAATGCAAAACGAGGATTTGCAGGCCGAATAAAAATCGTTCTGTAATAAATGGACATACAACTATACTTTATAATGGACGCCGCAGTGGTAAAGTGGTTATCGTGCTACGCTGCTGACCCGAAACGCATAATCTCGATCCCGGCTGTAGTAACCGCGCTTTTGGTGCGACGAAATTCAACAGTCCCCATCCCCGTTCGGGCTCAGCGCATGTTAAATAACCCAGCTGGGCTAATTTCCCTGGCCCTACACTGCGTTGTGCTAATACTTTGTCGTATTGTCCTTGTACAGTATATTTTAGCCATGGGATAGGAGACGGAATTTAGGGCGAGGAGCCCCCACGTGTGAGCGAGGAGGATGGAAAGGAGGAGGTGAGGGGGCAAGTGATACCACTGCCATGTGGAGTATGTCACAGCAATGGGTGGGAAAGAGAAGAGAAGGTGAGTAGGAGGCAAAGGAAAAGAGCGTGATACAGAAAGGAATCAAGAAAGTTGACGCTAAAACCGGCTACAATGGATCCCAATTAGGGATGGGTAAGATAAACCAGATTAGTATAATAAAATAAAATATACACAATAGGTGTAAGTAATCGCATAAAGAGATGAAATTAAGGGAAAATAACTCGAACATGCGAGCGATAAAGAAAACAGAAACGCAAGGAAAACAGGTTAGTCCTTCCTCCGTACTTCATGCAGCTTTCACTGCAGTCGAACTGGTGTAGGATTTTTTTTTTAAATCCTGTAAGCGCAGTGAGGTCAAGTAAGACGACTACCTGCTAGCGAAGCAGTTCATACAGGTTAACATCAAGATATTTGGCAAATAACGCTTACTGAGCGGACAAGGGTAAATTGGTCATCCCCTGGTGGGCGTTCTTCCCAGTACAGGAAGAAGTGCGCGTTTCAACTTCAGGAGAAACATAATAAATTCTCATCCCTAGCACCTACTACTATGTGTCGCAGATTTCTCAAATTCGCTCTAAACACGTTGTCAGATGAACTATGTGATGATCAATGAGGCTTTTAATTATTTCTTTTAGAGCAGTATTCGCACTATTTGACACGAGGCTTCTAATAAAGAGCATTGATTGATTTCGAACCCTTATTCTCCACAACGAAGGAATCGCACCATGAGGAAGTTACTGAACCGATTTATGTAAAGTTCATTAGACCGTGGCATGCACATTGCGTGCAGGAGCAGACAAACATAACTTCAAAGAATTTATTAGTGTAAACATATCGAGAGTATAATAATAATGGCTGGTGTTAGAAGTCCAAAAATGATTATGAGAGACGCCGTAGTGTAGGGATCAGGAAATTTCGAGCACGTGGGATTATTTAATGTATACTCACAACTGACAGTGCACGGGCACCTATCATTTCGCCACCACTGAAATGCGGCCGCCCATAACGGGACAAGCTTTTGTGACGAACAGTCACGTGCTAATGAGGAAGAATGTGGGAAGCGACGTATTTTCATATTATCGTGTTTACTGTAGACACAACTTGGACTTTATTGTGTACTCGTGCGGTTTTTACCCTGTGACAACTTTTACTAGACGTCAAACTAAATAACTGCTGTTGTAAGAGCAGTTGAGGACATTCATGTATATAGACGGCGTGTTGACCCATTGAGAATTAGCACCTGAACAGAACAAAACCGAAGAGAATCATTTCAACCTATGCGAACCTTCAACGTGGCACCCTTCCCATTGCAGCAAATGCTCACACGCTACCAGAAGATGACTCCAACCTCGATACTATTTCAGATGTAACGGCCAGCGCACAGGTGCCCACGTGCAGGAAATTCTTCGTAAAGTGTTCCAAAGCCTAGCGCAAGATGAGGAGCAAGACTGAGGTGAGCAGTCCATGTTTCAATGAGGCACTTTCATCTCCTCTACGTTGGCTAATTACGCTTAGCATTTGAGTATATCTCCAAGCAACCTTGCAGCTATGGCTTTGCTAAACAATTTTCCGAAAACGAAGGTAGTAAGTGACAAACCTGTGATATCGCTGTATTCATAAATGGGGCCTTTATTGTGACAATGCCTGGTGCCAAACATTTCGTGTGTTCCTGACAACACAATCTACATGTTACTATCTCTACACTTCTAACGCACTCTTTATAGTGTTTCAAATAATTACACTTGGCGGCGTTGGGGCGGAAAAGCTCAAACCTGATCCAAGTCCATGAATACGGCAGCATAAACTGGACGAAGCAAATCTCTGACGCATACCGTCAGCAATCGCGCGCGGCGGTACGCTTGCCCATTAGCAAGCTTATGCACGATAATGCAGATAATGCAGACCACTAAAGAATATCGTTGTTATAATGCATTCTCCTCACCTTTCCGGATTGCATCCATTCGCGTGCCGGTCACGCTGCGTCTTAAAGGTGTCAGGATTCGATCCATCAAATTAGCGTGCGCGCTCTAAGTATGCATTTAAACGCGGTGAGTAGAACGATTTTATTTGCGTTTTCTTCATTTATTTTCAGTATTTTCAGAAGGGAGATGAACCAATCAGAGAGCCTTCACTATTGCCTATTGGTCTGGGGAAGCACGACGCAAGCTAATTTAAAATCAATATTTGTTTAAAAAGAAAAGCCATTAGATCCCTTGGTAATATTAACTATCAGGATAGCACGAAAGAACACTGGAAGAAACTCGACATACTAAGCATATATGATTTAAAGATACTTCGACTGGCTCTACAAACACATCATTTACTTAACAATGACCCTACCTTTTCAGTCATGTTACAAGACACCCAAAAACCTTACCGTGCACACTTCGACATGTTAATTACCGGAGCAATAAAGTCAGGACAAACTATGGTACGCAAACACTGCACTACCAAATTATAAGCCTCCTGAACAACAACGAATGCATAGAAGAAATAATACCAAACCACCAATCCGCGAAAAGAGTTAAGCGAGAAATAAGTAAATTACTTCTCTTGCTGTTTTTATCACACATATGTCAGTGTTAATAGTAAATATGTCTGCATTGTGTAAATTGCCATGTGTGTTACTTTTTTATTTGTGTATATAACCTAGTTTCTTGTGCAGAGAAATGATTGAATGATTGCGGTTTGTATACATTAATACAAACTGTTACGTTACCTTTGCAAAATTTGTTACTGTACGCGCATTTTTACTTTCACGTGTTCTTTTTTTGTTCTGTGCGGTTCCAAGGTACTACATTTACACCGCCTATTTTGCCAATGCTCCTGTGAAAACTATTGTTTTCAGGTGGGAGGATCTCGTCAGGCGTTAATGCCTTTAGTCCCCTCTCTGGTAAGTGTATTTAAACACTTGAATAAAAATCAATTTCAATTCAATGTCCAGCTTTTACACACTACCGTGACTTTAGGGTGAAGAAAGAAGGGCACACTTATGATATTAGACGTCTAATATTGTTCTACGTTTCAGCCTTCGCACAGCAGGAATGTAGAACAGTTTGAAACATGCAATTTTGGTGAAGGTGGCCGTCGTTCCTTCAACTAATTTTGAGCCTGGCCTACCCAACTTGCCCTTATATATAATATATATTCTGACTGAAGTAACTGAAAAAGTTATTGATTTAGAGAAAAATTTATTTATTTATTTATTTATTTATCTATTTATTTATTATTGCACACTGCAATCACGCTCTGGTAATTTAGCACGGTGGTATATGATATCCTAAAAAGGTGATGGATCCTTCACTTCATCGCCGTCGTCGCCTTATTCCTTTTCGCCTTCTCCCTCCTTTTCTTCCTCTGTCGTCATTTCCTTCCTCTTCTTATTTTCCTTCTCCTCATCCTATTCCTTGTAATTTCCTCCTCTTAATATCGTCCATGCAATTTTCGTAAAGGTGCCCTTCGTTCCTTGAACTACTTTTGAACCTGAACTTCCCCTTCTATATATATATATATATATATATATATATATATATATATCTTCAGGCGCCTGCGCAAATACGTTGCCTTTTTTATTCCTTTTCAGAGTATAGCGAATACTTCTTCCGGGACCTGTGGAACACAGCGAACGATCTTTTGAAGAAGGCCACCAATACGATGATGAACCATTCCTTCATCCTTCCGTTGTTGCGATTTTTAAGGACGAGCGGTCTAACGGACAGACTCCAAGCAGTGTCGAGATTGCTTGTGTATGTATGTATGTATGTATGTATGTATGTATGTATGTATGTATGTATGTATGTATGTATGTATGTATGTATGTATGTATGTATGTATGTATGTGTTTTCCTCTATCTTTTTCTTCCTACATGTGTCTTCTTTCTGCTATCTTTCATTCCCCTTATCTCTCTTCCCCTGCACAGGGCAGCCAGCCGGTCTCAGTATGGCTAACTTCCCTGTCTTTCCTCTTTTCCTCCTCCTCCTCCTTTGAAGGAGCTCTCAAAGATGCCAAGGATAACATCAAGCAAGCTGCAAAGACGCCAACCGGCAGCTAAAGGACAAAGTAGCCGAAATCAGCCCGAAGTTACTGACCAAGATTTCTGTTGGTGGACCTACTGTGGAGGGATCTGTTGAGCGAGATTCCTAGAGTACCGCCGAGTTTATAGAGGTTATGCTCAACGCCATCCCATAAGCAACGTAGCGCCTATGCTTTACGTGGGAGAACCTCTGTGAACAACTGAAAAGTTGATAGAAATAATGCGGCTGGTTCTATGTGGCAATTTATTTATTTATTTATTTATTGCATACTGCAATCATTCTCTGGTAATTTAATAGGGTGGTATATGATATCCTAAACAGGTGATGGATCCTCCTCTTCATCGCCGTCGTCGCCTTATTCCTCTTTTGCTTTTCCTTCTCCTCGTCCTATTCCCCGTCATTGTTCCTGGTAACGGTCAATGAAACCACAGCACGCTGCTGATAGCCTATAATGTCCGAAAAGAGCACTCCCTCTATAGTAGAGCCTTGGCTGATAGTGCAAGATGCCCAGCCAAGTGGAGTGAGTCAGTCAGAGGCGTAGTGACATCGCTCCTGTTGAGCTGGGGTCGAATCCGCAAGTGCACGAAGTTTTTTCTCATTGAAGCTGATAACGCCTATGGACGCCGGTGGTGGACACGATCGCTATCATGCGGACCACTGAAACGTGCCCATAAAAGCTTACGCTATAAAAGCTTGTGATTAGGTTAATCTGTAGGGCTCCTGCAGAGCCAGGTGGTATGATGCAGCAATCATGTGTTTCGTATCATTCGATTAGGGTAGGAACAATAAGTCTCCTTAAGTTATATCATGTTTTTGCAATTGATTATGTGGAACAATGACGGCTGTTTTGGCGATGAAGTCGTTTAGTTGAACTTGAAGACTGTTTCTTCGGTATCGTCCACGGTGCTTGCTGGTGTCCGTGCACCTAGATTCTATTGTTTTCGCTCTGCCGAATAAAAAGTTCAGTCACTATGGGTTGGGCTGCCCCGCTGTAACCGGTGCCCAACTGCGTGTAATTATGCTGTTCTAACTTTCTCAGCGTCAACTCTCTGGCTCTCTTTAACACTGTTGGTAAGGAGAGAAATGAAGAGAAATGAAGAGAAAAGAAGAGATACAGAAGAATTGAAGAAGCTTCGTGCGTTCTTTTCAGCAAAAGTTAGCACACGCTATCTGTAAGGATTAGGAACCATTATGTTAAAGCAGCACTAGAATGAATTGTTGGGGGTGTTAGTACTGCATTTTGAACGAAAATCAGACAAAAGCTTCAGACAAGATAAATGAGGTGGCAGAAGTAGTACACACTAGTTAGTATAATGAAAAAAAAAACATTTCGATAAGGGATGCGATGATAAAATGGGATGATACACATGACATGATACACATCACCCTGTTCAAATAAATAACACTTAGTGTATGCATCGAGGTAACTAACATCGGCAAGCCTTACAGACGTGTAACGCAAGGGACTTTCTTTTCGAACTCCTTGGATTTAACTGCTTTTCCTTGTCGCTCACTCCGTTGCACTGAGACACAGAATCGCCGCCCCTTTGGGGACCTGCTTCTTCTCCACAATACCGGAGACTAGCCTGTGCCTTCCAAACGCACAGAATAAATTCCATATATGAGACTGAAAGTGCGAAAGTTCCCATCTATAGCCAATTGAAAAATATAAGATTGCTCCGTAAATAACACGCCATTCGATTCCGCAACTGCGCAAATATTTGTTTACAATACGATAAGGTTTCGAATCCCGCGCTTCTACATTGAGCGCGAAGGGATCTTATATGCCTCCCTACCTTTCTCTTTCTTCGTGTCTCTCTCTCCTTCCATCTAAATTCATTATACTAAGGCTAGTGCAACACACCGTTTTCTTTAGTTTTTCCTCGCTTTGATATCTTTTGCTGAAATACCTCTGATCTCGAGCGGCTGTATAACGCATATTGACACCATTTGCTTGTATTATGAAAAGAAGAATGTGCATTTATTTTGTTTCTGCAAGGTGTACTTTACTTGTGCCCTTTTTTGTGTTGAGTGTCGGGAGCTTCAAGTGCATATATTTCGGCCTGCAGCCGAATGGCGAAATTCGTCAACAACTGGCATAAAAATGTAAAAAATTAGTATTTTAATAAGAGGCGTTTATCACCATGGCCACTATCTATTATAACAGTTGTTATAATAAGCAGGCTAAAGTAAGGAAAGCAAAAAAAGGACTTCGTGAAAGGACTTCGAGTGGAATGTTGATGCTAATGACGAACTTCCGGCGTAAGGGATCATTAAATATTATTTTGCCACTCAGAAGCCTCAGTGCACTAGGATATGCGCTTAACAAACACAAGTCAAATTTGTCCATAAAGCATACGAAGGAAGGCAAAACGTGATAGCATTTCACTGCAATTTATTCTTTTTATACCATTTCTTTGCTTTGAAAAACAATAATGTGGTGGACATTCGGCGGGCATTCTCAGGTGAAGAGTGGGATCTCGCCATTATTGCTCAACTGCAGAATGTACAAAAGCTGCATATTTCCGCTATTTACGCAGAAACTTCGATGATCACTAAAAATATTCAACTCACACTCAGGACGATGCAGCGAGAAGTGGCACAAAAAACGGCAGATGGAACGTGAAACGACAAGAAGAGGGCGGAGTGGGTCAGGGAGCGAACATATGATAAGGAGATCTTAGTAAAAATCAAGAAATCGGCGTGAGTAGGGCATGTAATAAGAAGGGAAGATTACCGTTGGCCATTAAGGTTGTTTACCGAGAAATTTCATCTAACTCTGACGCTAGTTCTTTGCAAAGTGACATTAATAATATTGCCAGCTGGTGCAGAACTTGGCGCATGGACCTCAACACTAACAAATGTAAAGTTTTACGCATCTCACGAACTACCGGACCCCCTGCTAACTACATCTTAAATGACGCTGATCTAGAGTCTGTAACTTCGTGTAAATACTTGGGGATTCATATAACATCTGACTTGAACTGGAAGCATCATATTAACTACGTTATTAACAATAGCAACCGTATGCTAGGGTACCTACGACGCAACTTTAGCCGTGCCCCTCAAGCCGTGAAACTAACAATGTATAAAACACTAGTTCGTCCAAAACTCGAATATGCATGCTCCATTTGGGACCCTTTTCAACTGAACTTAACTCACTCGCTTGAAATGGTACAGAATAACGCAGCACGCTTGATTCTAACTACCATCGCACTAGCAGTGTTACGTCAATGAAACACATCCTTTCGCTACAGTCACTTGAATCACGTCGCAAAGCATCTCGTCTCATACTTTTTCACAAGATATTCAATCATCCACTTTTGAAAGCTCAGTTCATTACCACTCCATTCTATTACTCAGCCCGTTTAGATCATCAACATAAGGTACACGTCATTAGCTGCCGCACTAACACTTTCCATCATTCCTTCGTCCCACGCACATCCAACGACTGGAACCACCTTCCCTCGGACATGGTTTCCATTTCAAATCATGACTTGTTTTCTTCTACAATACAGCAGTACTTACGTGATGACGCGTGAAGTGTATATTGTACATATATATTTTTGTACTCTGTTTCCCCCATGTTTCTGGTGCTACTTACACATACATTCAGTGTATTGCCTAACATCGAATTTTCATGTCTTGTAATCTTTATTATTTTGATGTTACTATGTTTGCTCTTGTTTATAGTTTATTATTTTTTTGTACCCCACTCCCCTCTGTAAAGCTATGTGCGATTGAGGGTAAAATAAATGAAATGAAATGAAAAAAACAGAGCAGACTAATTCTGGCACATCGCCCATGCTTACAAATACATACATGTATGCCCTTTCAATATTTCGTAGTGGTCCTGGCGATAAATTTGTGAAGAAATAGATACACACTGAGTTCTATGGCTACAGCCTTACAGATTTTGGGTCATACTTATACCCATTGTACGACTTCCGAAATTTAAAATCCGAACATAACGATACGATTATAAGAGACGCCGTAGTGGTTGGCTCCGGAAATTTCGACATCCCACAGCACGCGGCCTCGATATTTCTCCTCCATAGAAATGCAGCCACCCGTATCCAGGATTCTATCCCTGGACCCTCATATCAGCAGCCGAGTGCCATAGTAACTAAACCACCATGGCTGGGCAACAGCCGTCTTTTTCCCTCAACAAATGTCACATTTATTCAAACATTCTTAAAGTTTCTGCGTCGCGAAATTGAACGTGTAATTCATCTTCTGTCATCAGGGTATCAGAAGTCTTCTTCACCGAGCTTTCAGCGATACCTCGGTGCCCTTTCTATCCCGATCGCAAGCCCGGAGGAAGGAATTAAGCTAGAAGACTTTGTCACGTGACAACCTTGAGGCGTAGCGATGAAGAAGTCCAAGGAGAGAGTCTTAACAAATAGGGACAAATAGGCTAGGGTCAAGTGATCACTTGATAGGCAAATGTTGGATAAACCTATGGTCAAGGGCCACTCATTGTAAATATTTCAAAGGCTATAGTCACTGCGCCATTTAAGGCTACCCCACTTTACAAAATTGTTTCTGGACTTCAAATCTAATAGTTTAAGTGTGATCACAATGTTCCTTAGCAAATGTTTATGAATATTTCTTCCCATTATAAATAAGTTACACTTTTCTAGCTATTTAAAGAGTTTGCCGCACTATTCGAAAACTATTCGAATATCACTGGGTTCTTATTCATATTATTCGATTCGTATTTCATTTTGTTCGAAAAATCACTATTCCCACATCCCTAGTACTGCAAGTTACACAGACGAGCGGATGCCTAGGAATCTTGCTCCCGTTCTAGCTAGAAAATAGCAATCTAGGGTATCTAGGAAATTAAGCCGGGAAATAACATGACACTACA
This sequence comes from Hyalomma asiaticum, assembly GCA_013339685.2. Classification (NCBI taxonomy): domain Eukaryota; kingdom Metazoa; phylum Arthropoda; class Arachnida; order Ixodida; family Ixodidae; genus Hyalomma; species Hyalomma asiaticum. Next base: position 58,671,585 of record CM023482.1, read on the forward strand.
TTTCAGTGTACTGACACTTGAGACTAACTCTCCCTATTTTGGCATTACTTCTTCGACAATAAGTATTAGAAAGCGTGTCGAAATGACAGCTTTTTCCCGCCTGTTCCTTCTTATCATTACGCTATATTGATGCGAAAAAAAAAACGTCATTGTCATTGGCGGACTACAGACTGCTGTAAAGATGGTTAACCTCGCTCAGTATGTGAAAGTGCACTGTTCTGCTTTAACTGGGTTCTTGTGGAGAGGTCAAAGTACGTTGCCTCGGCCACTCCATTCTAGGTTTTTCGAGGCTAAATTGTACGAGGCTGGCGAAAAGAGGGAGCAAGTAAGGAAGCCGCATAGATAACACAAATATGTAAAAGAAAACACGACAATTGTCAGATTGGCGAGAGTCCGCAGCTCTCTCTCTCTCTCTCTCTCTCTCTCTCTATATATATATATATATATATATATATATATAATTCGGGGAAGAAGTTCTGTGGGTCCGGTTCAAAAGTAGTTTAGAAACGAATTGCGCACTTGCGAAAATCGCACGTTTATTGTTCAACGTTTCGGCCGTGCCACGGCCGAAACGTTGAACAATAAACGTGCGATTTTCGCAAGTGCGCAATTCGTTTCTAAACTATATATATATATATATATATATATATATATATATATATATATATATATATATATAGAGAGAGAGAGAGAGAGAGAGAGAGAGAGAGAGAGGAAGTCCTCTTCTAGGCTTCAATGTTTGTTGTTTCATGAACTTGTTTCTAACAAATGAAGCGAGCCCTTGACCCCCTTCCCTTTCGTTATATATATAGGTCCACTACACTAACTGAAACGTGGGGAGGTGCGAAGCAGTGATGTGCCGGTGTTTCCTGCAGGCAGCACATCAATCTCTGCGCTCATCAGATATGTACTTGGTTTGACCTGTCGACAGAAAATATCAGCCACGGTGTAATACGCACACCTTACAACGTGGGGTGCGCCGATCCTGGGGTCGGTGTAGCCAGTCAGCATGTGTGCAGTGTGTGCCGATCCTGGAGAAAGTGTACGTAGTGAGACAATGTATCTGTAGGAACTTCGTGCTATAAGCAATTTTGTCAAATTTCTGTTAATTAACGCGACTACGTCATCGTCATTTCTGTAGCTTAAATTATTCTGGGTCATGCACTTCTTTCCTGTGTTAAGAGCTTTCTTGTGAGCGTGAACAGGCCGACGTAGACGCCGACAGCCGGGTTTATGAGGTGCTTCGCAACTTAGATTCACATGCACTCATTATTTTCCCTCTGTGATATCGCTGTCCACTCCCTCCCTCTATGGTGTCACTGTTCACGTGCATCACTGTCCTTAACTCCTCTTTGCGAATACTTTCTATTCATACTTACTGAAATTGTGTACGATATAACTACACATGTACAAGGTTAAGTGCAGTTCGTGATAATGGGAAAATACGTCGCTTCACGGGCTGTTGTAAGCACGTCGCTGTTCGTCGCAGAGGATTGTCTTGTTCTGTTTCCACTAAGAAATCCCTTAGGATGATGTTGGCTTGTTGCTGCAGACGATTTCCAGGCCATGGCACAAGCAACTTTCGTAATATGAAAGGGCGCTTGTCCAATTGTCAGTTTGTTCTTCGACTTTCTGCTTTACATTGGGCACTTACTGTACTCCACCGAAACGCGGGCAATGTTCTCCATTTCATTGCCACTGCTGCACTCAAGTGGCTTGAAAAGGTGTATCCTGTGGAATAATCAGTTTGTATACACTGTTCCAAGTCGAAAGTTGTCCCTCAACCCAGCTCGTTGTTGTGGAATGTCTTCTTCTATAGAGAAGGTCCCTTGTGGATCAATTTTGCATAGTCTAGGGTGTTTTTTGCCATTGACACCGAGAAACTATTTGTCTGTGGATACTGCACTGCTTGTGTTTTAAATAGTAAGCTATATTATTGCTCTGTATTGTTACGAGTCTCACTGAGACGTCCTATCGTTTACTTAGGTTCGTGATGCTACACTTATGACACAAGTGGCTGCTTCGCTGTTATGCCCTGAATAAGAAATAACGGGGTTCCTCAAAACTCGGCCGCGCCGATGCCATTGTAAATTGTACGCTAAATTGATGACATGCCGTTGCACAGATTTGATTGCGAGGCAAAAGGCACTGGTTAAACTTTGTTTTGCGGAGTCCTCCAGTATGGCGAGTCTAAAATTTCTTTATCAAACTATCGCACAGCTACTCACGTCTAAAAGCTAATACATTACAGGTTCAGACGTTTGCATTTGACGCTGCAATGTTTGCGCGCTGTAATACGAATATAGTCGCGGAAGCATACTGTCTCACTAAGTTGAAATACCAGGATGGCCACCGTGTGACCTAAGTAAGGTCGAAACGGTCGTTGCTCCAAGAACTGTATATCTGTACATCTTCGATCATAGAGCATTGTACTAATGCATTATATTGAATCACGCCATATTGTGCAGTGAACGATAGCACTAGTGACCCCGTTGGAGATAACTGCGGCATCCGGATTCGCAATTTATTTCATCATCGACCATAGATTACAAAGACAGTACAATGGTTGCTAATGTTGATTGCAGCGTATAAAAGCCGGATTTTAAGCGCATGTTCTTCACAGTGTTCTTTGGAAGAACGGAGTACGCTTCTCCACTTGGTAAGTTGCATTGAGCCCATTTTAGGAGTCACTGGTAGCGTAATGAAACCCACGCCGCATTATATGTGCGAAAAGGCATAAAAGTTGTCATTTCTTAAGGCCATGCTCTTTAGAACGTTGACAATTTAAGGTATATTTCCTGTTTCTTGTTCTGTGACGGCTAGTACGTAACTGTATAATAATAAAAATAATCAGATGCGTAAAGTAATACGGCTAGCCGCTTTAAGGTGAAAAAAAGAACATTGAATAGGCAATTCCCTAACCAACAAAAACTATCCGAACATAATGAAGGTACATTGTATATGTCGACATTTAATGACATTAAACATCATTCCAAGTTAACGGCAGATGTAAATTTCGTAGCATCTGCCCTTAAGAAGCTCAAACGATCTCACATATTTCAAGTAGCGTGTGCGCATTTTTGTAAATACAAACTGAAGTTTGCTTTGCCACCGGAGATTAAAAGAAAGTTTGTTTCTCGCAGGCGCCATGAAGCAGTCTTTGGCTACCATTGTTCTACTTGGCCTCGTCGCCTTTACAGGTACTTAATACATGACTTTTGAAAGAGGCCTGAATTGAGAATTCAATGCACCATGCTTCGCATTTCATATCACAAGAAGTGATGCTTGGAAGCGTTTGCCATGCATTGCAGATTACCCAGTTCGGCTCTTAGTTCGTGGTCAGTTTCACCTTAAGATATTGATAAGGAATGTTTGTGACACTTAATTGTAAGGGAATGATAGACAAGGTTACATTACTTAACACGACCTATCTATTAAACGCCACTGAAGGATAAGATGACAGTTGTTTATTAAAAGATAATCCTCGACATTCATGACAGTATACAAGCCTGACCTCTACAAACCTTGAATTAAAAACCTTGATATTGCAGCAAGTGTACACGCTGTCCCTGAAGAAGAGTCCAACCTCGACGCTGTTGTCAGTGACGTGGCAAGCGCACAGAACGCCCTTCGCGAGAGTAAGATTCTTCTGGAGGTGTTCCAGGCCCTAGCACAAGACGAGGAGCTTGACTCTGAGGTGAGCTGACCCAGAAGAATAAATGATAATACGGAAAAGTGCCCATGCTTCAATGAAAAACTCATCTGGCACAAATCGAAGCTGCAACTACAGGAGAATATGCGACATAAACGCTCATAACCCAAGGGCCGAATGTCAAGGCCGTGGTGCCCTTGATGCTCACTTTGCTAAATCTGAACAGCATAAACAACCAACATATCTGTGACACATTTCTGTTCAGGAATTGCGCTTTTATGTCGTAATGCTCACTCATATGCTTCGTGTATGTTCCCAACAATATTATTCACATGCATGTTCAGCCTAGTACTAGCGCATTGTTTCAATTGTTTATGTAACAATGTTATGCAGAGGACATAAATGACGTTGAGCTATTTATATTCCTAGTGATCATGAGAGGACGCAATCATCGAGTCATGGTGTCAGCAAGGGGCGTGGGAAGCGAGGCGAGAAAAGGTGCGGGAGGAGGGAGGTGGGGGGCAGATGACTCTGTTAGAGCTCTATGAGAAATTATTTTCATAGCGCTACATACCCCATATCTCCGTTCTTTTGCCGCTTTATGTTTTTCTTCCCTACAATTACATACTATAAACACCAAAAAGCTGTACTCGCGGCAGTGTTTCTTTAGGTTCCTAGATTTTGAAGCCGTGTCTAGAATGGCATGATATTGATTGTCCTTTGCGTATCCCATATTTACCGGTAATTAGTGCCCTGTTGCATAACTCTGTGAAGGCCGCTGCCCCCAGGACCGTTGCCATGAGTGATGGGACGCATCCACAGAACCGCTCTGACCCATACGAGCTGATGCACAGTTACGCAGATGACGATAGAATGAGTCTGAGTCGTTCTTATGGTTCACGAGCGTTTCTCTTGATTGTGGAGTATTGATCAGTAATTTTTGTCTGCGTTGAGACTGCGTGCCTGTCTTGCAGTTTCACGGAGTTGCGATGAATCATGACCCTAAGTTGTCGTGTACGCGCTGAGGGTTTATTTATATGTAACGTGCAAAACCTCCGCTATTGAATTATAGCCAGAGTCTATCCGTCTTGAAACGCAGTAAAAGATGGCCTGCTTCGGGCAACATCGCCAAGGATTACTAACACGTGGTAGCTAAAACTGGACTATTTTAGAATACCTTATATTCTAAGTAGCTCGTCGACAGCCGTCGAGTCATGCGTTGAGCGTCAGGGCATAGCTCCACGAACTTTACTTTGGTCAGTATGCGTTCACCTAATCCCCCGATGCTAGGTAGCACGTTTCAGGAAATTCGGAGCACGACAAACAGCGAAAAACGAGGCGACAAGACTCCCGACTAGAACACCTCCCTCCAGCTTTAAGTCTCTGACATCCAATCAAATAAACATTTTCCGCTCCTGGGCGCCCACCCAGTCACGAAGAGGTTTAGACTATTGTTTCCCTTTTTCAGAGTGACGAATACTTCTTCCGGGAACTCTGGAACAAAACAAAAGATGCTTTGAAGAAGGCCACCAAAAAGGTGAAGGATTCCTTCCAGGGAGCTTTTGAAGAAGCTAAGGGCAACATCAAGCAAGCAGCAAAGGATGCCAACCGGAAGTTGAAGGACAAGGCAGCCGAAATCATCTCCAAGTTGATAACGAAAATTTCTGTTGGAGCACCTATTGTGGGAGGTTCTGCTGAGGAAGAATCCAAGGACACCACCGAGTTTATGAAGCTTATGCTTAAGGCCATCCGTTAAAGAGCACGGAGACTGACGAATGTCGACAAGCCTATGAAAAAAAAGAACAAAACTGTAAAATTGATGGAAATAAAATGTCTGCTGCTGTCAACCAAGTTGTAAACTGAAGAACAGATGAACAATGAGGTTCTTTTAGTTAAAGCGTATCCCTTAGCGGTCGATTAGAAACGAGGTCATAAAATTTTATACGGGGAATCCTCTGTTATTCAGAAAGAACGCACAGGATAGAAATGACGAGCCGATGAAGAAAGCCATTCGCTCCTATGCGGAGTGCACATCACCTTGAGAACGCATAGAAATAACCGATACGCTTTCGGTAACATTTTCTTGCCCAAGAGAATTCTGGTTTTTGAAACGAACTGGTTTTTGTAATTCAAGGTGCACGCAGTTTAATATCTAAGAACAGGAAATTTTTTTTTCTAGTTTCTGAATTAAAAGTATTATTCACTGAAATATTTTATTAAAAGAATTGCACTGTACAACATGGTTCGTATCATTTGCCAATTGGTCGCTTAAAATATGATTGGATAGGGGTAGCGTAATGCTGAACCGTCTAAGACCGCATGTTCGATACGAAACTGAGTAAATGTCTTATATTAACACAGTGAAAAAGAGGCTACCTCTGGGAATCGCGGTGACAGCGTACCATAACCTTTTGTGTTCTTGTTCACACGCAGCCCCATTCTCTTAAACTGACCAAGATGACAGGTTACGTAGAGCAGATGGCAACTATCATTTGCAGTGGAAGAACAACGTATTCTTGTTAACATGGAGTTGCCGACTGATGTATAAGTTGACGATTAAAATTTGAATCGCTGGGCTTGAAAAGTTTAGAGAGCCGATGGACCACCAAACGCGGTAGCAGACTTGGTAAACCGTAACGGCAGCACAGCAGGTGAGCCTTTGTCGTAATGCATCATCACTCAGGAAACTTTGCCTGAGATGACCTGTGGGATCCTCAAACAGCAAGCTCATGTGGTGCTCTGATAGCACGCCTTGAGGGTGCAACAGGAATAACAAGTACTCTCTATCATGTACGCGCCATTATGAGAAATGATCATGACTTTTTGTCCAGTAGTTGTTATGTGGGGTTTAACGTCCCAAAACCAGCTCTGATTATGAGAGACGCCGTAGTGAAGGTCTCCCGAAAATTCGACCACCCGGGGTTCTTTAACGTGCACTGACATAGCACAGCATACGGGCCTCAACATTTTCGCCTCCATCGAAATGCAGCCGCCGCAGCCGGGATTCGATCCCGCGACCCTCGTATCAGCAGCCGAGTACCATAGCCACTAGACCACCGTGGCGGGGCTTTGTCCAATAGTTAGGATTTAGTGAACGCGTCAGTAAATATTGTGATGGAAGGTATCCTCCAGTTAAAGGGTACAGACTTACCCACAAAGCGAAGTTGGCACCACAAGTAGAGCGATTTTTCATTGCGGAATGGCTTTAACAGTTTACGTACCTGAATTCGTTGGCCGTTACTTCCCAGCCTAGTAAAAGACCGTCTGGCCTCTCTGTTAATCTAGGTGGACTTTCTAATAATATTAGTTCGAGCCCGCCTCCATTTGTTTTCCTTCATCCTTTTGGTCATTGTTGTTTTGCACTACATTTCGGTGTGTTCTTTGTTTATCAGCTAGGTTAGATGCCAGTTTCTTGTCATAGATCGTGCTGTCCAGCTAGCACCCTAGTTTATGTTTGTTGGGGAAGGCAGTGTCCAAAGGCATGACATAGTTCACTCTGATCCAAAGAAGACTTCGTTCGCATTTTGTGCCTTCATGTAATCCTATGAGAGCATCACGATCTTCTGGTAACATCAAAAATAATACGCCACTACACGTCGAGGAAAGTGAAATGCATAATGAGATTCGAGGAGCATTTAAAAGAACACAGGGATGCAAGCTTTTTAGCTCAGAATCCCTTACAGAGGCATCGTCATCATCATTAATATGAAACTATCTTCAACGTTACCGCCATAATTATCACGAAGCGCTGACCTTTAAAGCCGTTTTGTCGCATCCTGCCATGCCTCACACGGCAGGCGACGTGCGCAGCCCCGACAGCAACCTGACTTTGCTCTTCGATAGACCTGATGGCGCCTCCTCGCAAGGTGAGGACCACTGCTGCAGAAGCGAATCGCAGAGCTACGCGCGTGGCTGCAGCAAGGCAACGTCAGGCAGACAGACAGCTGTGCAGAGAGAAGCCCAAACCGCAGCTCGCCGTCGACGCCGTGCCGAGAGGTCAGTTAGTTCTTGTGAAAACGACGTCAAGAGACACTCTAACATGTGCAGCTATACAGATTTGCACGTTACAATACCGCAGTAGATATGGCGTAGTGCGTACTTCCCAACTTGGTGAAATAAGCGTTATGGCGCGGGGGATACCTACCACCCCTACTTGCACTAGTTTCCTCAAGCTTTTCAAATGGCTTCCAAGAAGGTCGCTCCTCCAGATTACGATATCACTGTCCTGCGGTTCCGCGCAGGCGTGGCTCTTTTTTTTTGTGGAACTAATCATTGTAAAAGGAGAGACTGGTGGGCCAGTTGTTAAAGCATCTATTGAAGTGATAGCGCACACCAAACACAGATGAAGAAAAAGGAATGTGACGGGACGCAGCGCTGCTAGCAACTCAGTGATTTATTTCGCGTGGTTACATACATATGTACATGTGCGCATCGCCCAAAGAGAAGTTGGAGGAAAGAGAAGACATACACGACGCAAGTCCACACCTGGCAACCACTACGTTTCACGAGGACGTTGCTTTGTCTTCACTATTCCGGAGTGTGATTCATGGGCTGCTGAACAAATGCTGCTGTGAGCATGGCTGGAACTACAACGCGTTCCGAGCGCATCAGCAGTCCGTCCGCTCCTGACAGTTCCTCTCGCGCCTCAGAGTAAGGCCTTAGTTCGAGTGGCAAGGTTTTCTTGGCTGGTCACCTAACCTGAACAAATTGCGCAACCTACTGGCGCTTGAGGTCATCGGCTGTAGCAATACGGAGGTCATTGATGGGAACCGAAGACGTTACGATAGACACTGCTTATCCTGCGATCTAAGGCCGCCTTCTGTGTCTGGGACAGGAAGCTGGGACAAAGCGTTTGCTACTTTGTTGTGTTCTCCACGTCGGTACTCTACAACAAAGTTGTAACGCAGCAAACGAGCAGCCCACCTTGCAATGCGGAGTGGTCGCTGTCCTGCGCTTTGCGCTGAAAAGCAAGGGTACAGGGCCTGGTGATTTGTTACCTCAGTGAATGATCGTCCCCAGAGATAAACGTGCCATTTCTCGCATGCCCATAGGCAGGCCAGGGCCTCTGGTTCTCCCGTCGAGTACTTCCTTTACGTCTCTCTCAGGGTTCGTGATGTAGGTGCAACAGTTCGAATGGAGGGCCCGTCAGCTTGTTGCAGTACGGCACCTATGCCATAAGCAGACACATCTGTGGCCGCAATAACACGGAGCCCTGAGTCGAACAGCCGCAGTACTGTTCGGGATGAAAGGAGTTCCTTTACCTTTGCAATGCTCTGGTCAGCAGCGATATCCCATTCAAAATGAACGTCCTTGCGAAGTAGCCTACGCATAGGTTCCACCTATTCGGCAAGGTGGGGTATAAACTTAGCGTAATGCTCAACGAGACCAAGGAACGAACGCAGCATGCCTGCATCTGCGGGGGTGGCAGCGTGCACAATTGCGTCAACTTTTGCTTGAAGGGGCCCTATTCCTTCTGCGCTGATATGATGTCCAAGAAATGATATCTCCGACGCACTAAAGATGCATTTGTCGTTGAGTTTAAGGTCCAGCTTCGGATATGCGCTGCAGGGCTTGCTCCAGGTTTCTCACGAGCTCTGCCGCAGTGCTGCCAAAGAAGATGATATCGTTTATGTAGGAGAGGATGCCATTGCAACCATGCAGGATTGTAGTCATGAGCTGCAGGAATGCGGCTGGAGCCACCGCCAGCCCGAAGCACACTCTTTTAAAGCTGAAAATGCCATCGTGCGTAAAGAAAGCGTTAAGGTCTCTGCTGTTGGGGTGAAGCACAACTTGGTTATAGGCAGAGGCCAAATGCAGCTTTGAGAAGTGGCGCGCGCCATTAAGAGAGTGCAGAAATTTTTCCGTATGAAGCAGGGGGAGCTGTCAACAACAATTGCTTTGTTGGGCTCTCTAAGGTCAACGCAGAGGCGGAAACAGTCGTCTCTCTTGCGCACTACAACTATAGGAGAGATAGAATCAGAGGCGTTAGCTCTTTCAATTCCATCATCAGAGAGAAGCCGCTGAAGCTGGTTTTTAACCGGCTTGCCCAGAGAAAGTGGTAGGCGTCCCAGCTTCTGCACAAATGTGGGGAAGGACAACTTCATTTTGACCTGATCCTGGATGCCCTTTGCCAGGCCAAGGCCCGGTGAACACAAACGGGAAAACTTAGCCCACAACATAGCTCTCATACCGAACCTCGTCGGGTTTGCAGGCACTTCGTTGCCCGTATATACAGCGATAGCTGCCCTTTGGCTTGTGGTTTCTGAAGCTTTGGCAGCCGTGTGCAGGTAGCATAGCTGTACCTCCACAATGTGTAGTCCTAAAGCTTGCACAGCATCCAGACCCAAAAGGGACGTCCCTCCGGGGGTGACTTGAACTGCTATCACGGCTGTTTCTTTCTTAAACGAGATACTTGCTTTAAACTGGCCCAGTTCGGGGATCTTCCGGCGTTGGAAGTCCAACAACGTATGTTCAGAGGTAGTCAACCGAATTTCTTCTTTCAACATGCTCAGAAATTGTTGTTCCCGAATAATTGATACAGCTGATCCCGTGTTGACCAAGAACTTAACAACGCACGGTTTTGAGCTCGAGGCGATTGCGGCAACTACGACGTCTGTGTAGACGCCCGTCCGCTTGTTTCGTGGACAGTGTGTAGGCTAATGACATTTGATTCAGTATGTTCAGGAACTACTTCTTGGATGTGAGTCAGGCGTTGTCCTCGTCGTGCTCTGCGTGAGCTACGGCAGACTTGCATGAAGTGGTCGCGGCGGCCGCATGCGAAGCAGGTTCCACCGCGAGCGGGGCACGCGGTCGGCTCGCAATGGGGCGTGCCGTAATTACCACAAGCATGCGGATTTTCAACGGCAGCGTCCGTATCTGAAGATGACGGGCTAGCTTCACGAGCGCGCGGTATGTTTGGCCGGCTCTGATAAAGGGGGCGTGCCTAATTTCTGTAGCGGCTATCGTCCGTACTTCGTCCGGAAGCGTCACGCTGGCGTGGCTGTTGGCGTATGATGCGCTCAACGGGGTTAGCAAAAGTTTCAGACTCCAAGCTGGGCTTCTCGCTAAGTAGCGCAATCTCAACGGCATGGTCGAATGTCAAGGTGTCACCATCTAACAGCAACCGTGATCGTAATTGCGGAGATGCAACGCCAGTGACGAACTGAAATTGCACGAGGCTGCCAGTTCGCGAGGCGCGAGGGCGAAGTCGGGGATGGACTCACCATGTAGCTGGCGGCGCTCACGGAAGTGATGTTCTGAGCGAATGTTGCGTGCGCCGGCGAAATGTTGCGCCAGCATCTCGCGGGCCGCGTCGTAGACGTCTGGAAGACTTGCCAAGATGCTTTGAGGCCCCGCCACGGTCTTTAGATGCACCGGTTGCGGTAGCGTCGGTAGTCAACGTCTCGGTTGGCGGTAACTGCGGCGCGGTTGGCCGCGGCGGAAGAGCATCAAAAATGCGTTGTCCTTCGGGCCAGAGGCAGTGCAACAGCAGGGCTCGACGGCGGAGTGCAGGCAGGTCGGTTTCTCCGGACGCGAGAAGAAAATTCTCGAAGAGGCGTATCCAGCGGGGCCATGGTATGATTGGGGTGCCCGGGGCGGCAAGAATGGGGGGCAGCGGCGAAAGCGTGGCCAGGGCGGCGGAAGCCATCGCAGTCTGATCGGAACCCTCGTCGCCAGAATATAGTGTCGGGCCGCGACGCGACTGAGCACACCGTACACTCAACACATGCCTCTCAAGAACTGCTTTACTCCGAACATGCACTCGCGAATGTATACATACAGAGGTGGCGCGATATCTCGACTACATATAGACATAACTAAGCTAACCTTGTGTCGACCTTCCACACTACAGCTCTCAACATTGTTGCTCTGCTCAGGCAGGCGATCGTTGATGCACCTCCCTTTCTAACCTACGTACTCCTTTCCACATGTGCGCGGAATGGAATATACCACTCCTTCCAAGCAGGAAACGAATGGTGCGGGGCGGTGCATCTTGTCGCAACCTCGTGGCTCAAGCACACCTCCCTTGACCCTGGCGCACAACTCGACAATTTCAACGGTGCGGAAAACACTATATGCACCCCTGCTCCTTTCGCAATTTTTGGAGATTATGGGTAATAGCATGAAGGGCAAAACGACAATCTTCTTCCAACACGTATCGCCTGTTCTGAGGCTTCCCGGTCGTCTTCGTATTGTCACGTGGTAGTGACGCACGCAGCACTCGAGACGAAGCACGCAGGACTCAAGGTGATGTCAGGCGAACTGTTTATTGGGCGAAATTGTGCCCAGCAAAGCAAGGCCAATCACACCTCACAGCAACAGCTGCGTGAACATTCGTCGGTCGACGGAAAGACTGACAAGCGGCGTAATGCGTCGGCTTTTATACACGCGTCATAACGCGTTCTCGCATTATCTCTGGAATTCCAGAAGTTACTGAAATGTGCGCCTCAAGCATGCAAAGTTTCAAGAATTGTCGACACGGTTCCAGAAGTGACATGCAGGATAAACGCGGCCTGCGTTGCGCGTAACAGAAAGTGATAACCGCGCTCCCCGCTCTCCATCAAGACCAGCGCGTGTCACTGGGAAGCGATAACAGCTTGCGGGTCGCCGAGAATCGGTAAGGGCGAAGGCATTGCTTACTTCCACAAATTCACTTAGGTGCGCTACCGTCGTACCCCTATTCAGGTGCCCGTATTCGTTGCTGAAGTTCGCCACAATTACCTTGGCTTCGCCGTTATGCAAGCTTGGCTATGCCTCTTGCGACGCACATCTGACGGTTTAGGAGAAAGTGCTGGTCGCCTTCGATGACGCCTTGTAAGTTGGTAGGCGCTTTGGTGCCCACGGAAGTGATGACGCTGGACAGTGGCGGGACGGTTACCTGCTCTTCTGTCACAATCAAGGCATGGTAAGCGACGTTGCTGTCTGACGGCGTTGCATTATCCGCGGAAAGCGTGATTGACTTTGATCTTAGGTCGATGACTGCGCCGTGCTGGTCCAGGAAATCCATGCCTAAAATGACGTCTCGCGAACATTGCTGCAGGACCACAAAACTCACCGAATACGTGTGGCTGTCAATCGTTACTCCTGCCGTGCAGGTTCCAGTCGGTGTTATAAGGTGGCCCCCTGCTGTTCGGATATCTGCTCCTTCCCAGGCAGTCTTTACCTTTTCCAGCTTGGCGGCGAAGAGACCACTGATGACAGAGTAGTCGGCGCCGGTATCGATTAGGGCGGTGACGCTGTGGCCGTCGATAATCATGTCGAGGTCGGTGGTTCGTCGTCTGGCGTTCCGGTTAGGTCGGGACGTCGGATCACGACTGCGTCGGCTTGCTCCGGCGCTGCTATGTCGCGTCGGCGGCGAGGCTTTCTCGTGAAGACTCTGGTCAGGTGGCGTACTGGGACTACGTTGGGAGGGTTCGCGCGTCGTGGTCGTCGTCGGCGGAGGATCTTCGGCATTGCGTAGTTCAGCAACCGCACCTCCATCGGTTGCTGCCTTTAGTTTCCCGGATAGGTACTTGGAGATCGGACCCGTGTGGGGCCGGTGTACTGGCGGCGATCCGTGGAGACGTAGCGGCCAGGCGAAGGTGAACGGGATGGTCGACGTCGTCGGCAGTGTGATCCGGCGATGTAGTCGGCGATGTCGCGAGGTTGCTCACCTGGGCGAGGACGCGGCGCGTTCACGTCGACGCCGCACAGTCTCATCTCACAGTACTGGCAGTAGCGGTATGTGTGCCCGGCTTCGCCACAGTGGTAGCATAGTGGCCGGTGGTTCGGGGTGCGCCAAACGTCAGTTTTCCTCGGCGAGCGCTGGATTGCAGGCAAGTGGGATGGCGTCGGAGGTGGCGGCGGTGGCTGGCGACGAAAGTGCGGGGGGGAGTTGCGTGCTGGCGGGGGCTAGGAGCGGCGGCAGTAGGCGTGCAGCAGCGGCGTAGGTCATCGCCTCCGGTTGGGGTGTCGGTGGTTTGGCAACACTCGGCGATCGATGGCAACACTCCTCGCGAACGATGTCTTCGAGGGAAGCGACTTGGGGCTGAGGCGACGAGAACATACGGCACAGTTCCTCGCGAACAATAGCCCTTATGGTTTCCCGTAGGTCGTCGGAAAGAAGTCCTGGGACTTCTGCGATGTCTGGGGACATGCGCCGATTGTATTGGCGGATGCGCATTTCAAGGGTCTTCTCAATGGTAGTAGCCTCGCAGAGGAACTCTTGGACCGTCTTTGGGGGGTTTCTTATTAGTCCGGCGAAGAGCTCGTGCTTCATGCCTCACATGAGGAGGCGAACCTTCTCCTCGGACATGACGGCGTCAGCGTGGCGGAAAAGTCTCATCTCCTCCGTAAAAGATCGTGGCGTTTTCGTTGGGGAGCTGCACGACGCTTGCAAAGGTGGGCAGGAAAGCAGCGCGGAAGTCGTCCCAGGTTCGAATCATTGACTCACAGTTCTCGAACCAACGCCTTGCGGCGTCTTCCAAGTAAAAATACACATGGCGCAGCTTATCGTCGGGCTCCCACTTGTTAAGGGCTGCGACGCGGTCATATATGTCCAGCCAGCTTTCCGGGTCCTCGTATGACGATCCGCGGAAGGTAGGCGGCTCTCTGGGCTGATGCACTACCATGGTTGCTGGAGACCTTGCTTGCGTCTTCGTGGATGCTGGTTTGGTTGCAGCCCTTGTCCTGTTGTCCCTGTCGGGGAGCGGCAGGTATTCTGGCGGCAGTCCTTGTCTGTGGCTAGCTCGAAGGACCGGGTTCGAGTCGTCCTCTTGGCGGCTTGGGCTTGGCACACGGCTGGACAGGGGGAGTACGGTACATGGACCGAGAAGCATCTCGACCAGATGCCACGTGGTAGTGACGCACGCAGCACTCGAGACGAAGCACGCAGGACTCAAGGTGATGTCAGGCGAACTGTTTATTGGGCGAACTCGTGATCAGCAAAGCAAGGCCAATCACAACTCACAGTACTGGCAGTAGCGGTATGTGTTCCCGGCTTCGCCACAGTGGTAGCATAGTGGGCGGTGGTTCGGGGTGCGCCAAACATCAGTTTTCCTCGGCGAGCGCTGGATTACAGGCGAGTGGGATGGCGTCGGAGGTGGCGGCGGTGGCTGGCGACGAAACTGCAGAGGCGTTGGGTCCTGGCGGGGGCTAGGAGCGGCGGCAGTAGGCGTGCAGCAGCGGCGTAGGTCATCGCCTCCGGTTGGGGTGTCGGTGGTTTGGCAACACTCGGCGATTGATGGCAACACTCCTCGCGAACGATGTCTTCGAGGGAAGCGACTTGGGGCTGAGGCGACGAGAACATACAGCGCAGTTCCTCGCGAACAATAGCCCTTATGGTTTCCCGTAGGCCGCCGGAAATAAGTCCTGGGACTTCTGCGATGTCTGGGGACATGCGCGATTGTATTGGCGGATGCGCATTTCAAGGGTCTTCTCAATGGTAGTAGCCTCGCAGAGGAACTCTTGGACCGTCTTTGGGGGGTTTCTTATTAGTCCGGCGAAGAGCTCGTGCTTCACGCCTCACATGAGGAGGCGAACCTTCTCCTCGGACATGTCGGCGTCAGCGTGGCGGAAAAGTCGCGTCATATCCTCCGTAAAGATCGTTGCGTTTTCGTTGGGGAGCTGCACGACGCTTGCAAACGTGGGCAGGAAAGCAGCGCGGAAGTCGTCCCAGGTTCGAATCCTTGACTCACGGTTCTCGAACCAACGCCTTGCGGCGTCTTCCAAGTAGAAATACACATGGCGCAGCTTATCGTCGGGGCACCACTTGTTAACGACTGCGACGCGGTCGTATATGTCCAGCCAGCTTTCCGGGTCCTCGTACGACGATCCGCGGAAGGTAGGCGGCTCTCTGGGCTGGTGCACGACCATGGTTGCTGGAGACCTTGCTTCTGTCTTCGTGGATGCTGGTTTGGTTGCAGCCCTTGTCCTCTTGTCCTTGTCGGGGAGCGGCAGGTATTCTGGCGGCAGTCCTTGTCTGTGGCTAGCTCGAAAGACCGGGTTGGAGTCGTCCTCTTGGCGGCTTGGGCTTGGCTCACGGCTGGACAGGAGGCGTACGGTACATGGACCGAGAAGCACCTCCACCAGATGCCACATGGTAGTGACGCACGTAGCACTCGAGACGAAGCACGCAGGACTCAAGGTGATGTCAGGCGAACTGTTTATTGGGCGAACTTGTGATCAGCAAAGCGAGGCCAATCAAAACTCACAGCAACAGCTGCGTGAACATTCGTCGGTCGACGGAACGATTGACAAGCGGCGTAATGCGTCGGCTCTTATACACGGCGTCATAACGCGTTCTTGCATCACCTCTGGAATTCCAGAAGTTACTGAAATGGGCGCGTCAAGCCTACAAAGTTTCAAGAATGGTCGGCACGGTTCCAGAAGTGGCATGCAGGAGAAACTCGGCCTGCGTTGCGCGTAACAGAAAGTGATAAAGGCGCTCCCTGCTATCAATCAAAACTAGCGCGAGTGTGACTGGGAAGAGATAACGGCTTTGTGCTTAAATTAGAACAACCGCACGTGTCAGTATTGTAAAGCATGCCACATGCTACAGCGGTCAACAGATGCATCGGGTAGCCCGCGTCAAGCAAACGTGCCACTTGAATGTCAAAACTTTTGCGAATCAATTGCTGGCACGACTTTATCATACACTGATGCTTGAAGAACGCCGTCTGGATGTCATGGCAGCACTTGGTGATGGATATGCAGCATTGGCTGCGGATCGTACCTTGGAATTGCTGCTATATGTGCCCAGTACAATATTACGTGACTAGCATTTCACCTTTTCTGCGCATACACTCGCGCAATATGGCGATGAGAGCGCGTGACAGCGCGTTTGGGCCAAACGAGCGCATTGGGGACAGTGCACGAGCTGAGCAAAAATTTGTTAGCTCTTAATTCGAACGTGTCAAGGCTGCGCGAACATAATACAATCTACAATACTATGCGTAGCCCTTTTCCGTGGCCTGGGCCTCAGCGAGGCGCACACTGCGCACGCAAGTATTTCCCTCAACAAAACAATAACCCTCCATTTGTCTGTCCACTCCTTCGCTTATTTAGCATTCACGCATGCCGCTTAATCTCGCTACATGCTCAGCGCCCCTTGTGCACGCCGTTGCCTGGCGCCTCGTCTTACATAAGGTGGTGGCGAGGGAGTTATCAGCGATGACCGCCCTGCCCCTCACCAAAAAAGAAAAGCTAGCACAATCTTTGCCACCAGATTAGTCTTTCGCCCTGCGTGGCGTTGTACCCTCGACACCCACTGCGGAGTTTGCCACCGTCGCTGGAATCCGACGCTGACGCACTAGCCCCCACCTGCATCACCTATTGCGCAGACTATTCTGTCACCATGGTCACCGTCATGTTCTTCGTTGGCAGTATGGTCAGTCAATAGGTTTTATGGTGCCGCGGCCACTCTCGCCTGCTGTCATACCGTACTTATAAAGCATGTCACTGTTGACACCGTGGGTTTGCCGCAAAGAGCAAGCAGGAGATAGACTGCCTGACAGGCTTCTACGACAGACGTGTCCTTGGTAGCTCGCTCATTCAGCACGTATTGGTGACTCTTGTTCCCTTTTTCTTCCGTAGCCGGTACAGTGGCACCCGGAAAAGCGTTAATATCTGGTTCGTTCAAATGGGGCATCACCAGCAACCACAGCGCCACATACCCAGGCGAGTAGGCGAAATTTACGCTTTGACAAAATGGAGCTGAGGCCATCCTTATTTCGTGCGGATCCATTTTCATCATTTAAGTGGAGACACTTGGCAGTCTTCAGGAAGGACTGTTTGAGGCGGTCTAACAAAATGACTTGTTGACAGCCGTTCAATGGGATAGTATACTAGCGCGCTTATACAGTCCTATATAACTGTCATTCCCAGCTTTGGGCTAGCAAAACGGGGTGACTGCGAGCCCGGATGTAGTGGGCAATAGTCATCATTTTCCATCATGTCAAGTCAATGCATGACGTTACAATTTCTTAAGGGATTTCTCGGCAGTTGCGCCACAATACAAGCCTGCAGAATAGTTTCTGAAGCCACCTACGGAGCTCGTACTACGGGGTGACGGCAAGAAGTGCAGATGATTTTGCCAAGAGTTCGAGTTCTAGAGGCGAGAGCAAGCGCCAATGGACGCACAGAAGCTCACAAGATAAAGCTTCTCCTCCATGTTGCTGGTAAGGAGGCTCAGGATGCCTATAATACACATGAAAACACATCGCCAGCTACGTACGATGCAATCGCATAAAAGTTTGAAGACACTGTATTTTAAAAAAATGACACCTACTGACGCTACGTTTTTTGTATGCGCGTTCATGTGGAAAGCGAACAATTCGAGCAGATTTTACAATATTGCGAGACCTGCCGCGGAACAGTGCAGCTGAACAGTGCCATTCGTGCCATTTCTCCGAGCTAAAGGAGTAACGCATCCTGGACAAGACTGTCTACGCCATCGCTGACCACAAACATTGTCAGCAAGTGCTCCGGGAGCAAGATCTCTCGTCGGTACAAGCGGTTCGAATATATCTCGCAAGCGAACCCGTGATACCACATGAGATATTCAAGGAAACATAGGAAGCTCTGGGCTTACGTGGAGCAACAGAAGCAATGTGAAATTACAGGGCTGGAACAAAAGCGCAAGGCAGAGGCGTGTACTGACACTGAAACGCGTCTCGGGGCATGAACTTCGTCGCGTCGCGCAGTACTGGTGCAGGACGACAGCGTTCGCCTCTGAACGACACCGTTGGCACACCGTGGAAAGTATTCAAGCTAACGCACCGCAGCAACGCATTTGCAGCAGTCCAAAAGACGTGCTAGAATTGTGATAAGAGAAATATCACTAGACCTGAAGTCAGCAGGTGCGAGAAGTTTCCGAGGAACAGAATGCGGATCTAGTGGTCGGGCCGCCCCAAATGCTGACTCAAGAGACAAGCTGGGTACTAACGGGACTGGGTTGAAACCGTGCGGCTCTGGGGTATAATTCTACGTCTCAAAGTCGATACGGCTGCTCAAGCGAATCTACTCTCCTCAAGTTGAGTCCGCCGGAACCCAGAAGCTGGAATGATTAACCTGAGAAACGCAGGCAGGCAAGCACAGAACTTTATTTAGGTCCTGAGAAACTGCGGTTGGGCGTCCACTTCTAGGGGGAGCCTGAATCAGTTGCGGGCTGCTACGACGCAGGGACAGGAAGACCGTGGCCCTCCGCCCTCTCGCAGGCTCTCTGGATAGCCCGAAGTTGAACGGAAAGGTCGCCGATTCTCAGGGCTTCCTCCCAGTCCTCTTCTTTGTTGAACTCTGTGTCATGTAACGCAGGACAGAGCCAGAGCATGTGAGCTAGTGAGCAGTAAGCCTCTGCAGTTCGGACAATGCGGTTGAATGTTGCGCGAGAAGTGACTAAACCTGCCTTCTCTAAGGGAAATACCCCGTTTTGAGCATCCTGAAGGCTGAGGACTGCGCTCGATGTGAGCTTAGGGTGACAAAGTGGAAAGACCCTCCGAGAGAGATGATAATGAGTCATGATCCCGTGCAAAGTGAGCAGTGGGTCCCTGTACTTTCCGGCGTCCCCGCCTGCGAAATCGACGGGACCACCGCGGTCGTGGGCAAACTCATTGGCGTTGGGAACATCGGGGTGTACGTTGGCCCCCATGTGGGCCGGGAACCATTTTATGGTGCGAGACCCGGCAGCCCCCTCGCTGCCGAGGATAGATGCTGCCTCCCACGAGATCGAGCCCGAGGCGAAAGCTCTAGCAGCGGACCGCGAGTGCCCATGGGTCCGCGATGGGGCCTTCATTGCTTGAGCAATGGCGATTTCCTCAGCAATTGTTGCCGAAACCTTTCTAATCGAGGCAGCACATAGGAGTTTGCAGCTATGGTCGATTGCGACCACTGCAAAGTGATCAGAACGCCCGTAATGGGCTGCATCGACAAACGTAGAGAGGTCAGGACTGTCTGCAACTGACTTCAATAAGAAACGGGCCCGAGCTACATTGTACCTAAATTGTGCTGTGGGTGCATATTTCTGGGAAGTGAATCTACCGCAAATGTACCTGTGATAAAAGATGGTGCAGTCACTTTACTTTCGTGAATTTCCGTGAGACCGCAGCCAATAGACTCCAGGATATGTCTACCGGCCCGCGAGGACGATAGACGCACGACATGAACTATTTTCTGGGCTTCGGTCACCTCCGAGAGGGAGTTACGCATGCCCAGTTGTATGCGCTTTTCGGTGCTGGCGCTGATAGGCGAGCCTAGAACTTGCTTTATACTTTTGCGCATTAGTGCGTCGATTTTTGCCTCTTCCCTTTAGGACCAATGTGCAGCGCCGAAGCGACGTAAATAATGTGGCGCATGAGAAACTCATGGTAGAGCCGAAGGAGATTGCTCTCGCTCAGCGCCACGCTCTCGCTCGCTCCGCCACGGTGGTCTGGTGGCTATGGTACTCGGCTGCTGATCCGAAGGTCGCGGGATCGAATCCCGGCCGCGGCGGCTGCATTTCGATGGAGGCGAAATGTTGAGGCCCGTGTGCTGTGGGATGTCAGTGCACGTTAAAGAACCCCAGGTTGTCGAAATTTCCGGAGACCTCCACTACGGCGTCTCTCGTAATCAGAGCTGGTTTTGGGACGTTAAACCACACAAATCAATCAATCAAGCATGAGAAACTCATGGTAGAGCCGAAGGAGATTGCTCTCGCTCAGCGCGGCCCTGCGGTTTGAGACCATGAGTATGAGACTAAAGATATTCTCCGTCTTGGAGGTGATGCGGGCTATGATCTGCAAGTTGACCCTCTTCGACTCCAGCAGGAGTCGGAGCACCGTGATGCATTCTACCCTCGGGATTTTCTGCCCTTCCCTTGTGTATAGAGATATTGGAATCTTCTCTAGAGGAGTGAGCTTCCTCACACCTTGTCGGCTGGGTCAGTACAGTAACAACTCGGACTTGGCAAGTGACAGGCTTAATTCCGAACCGACTAGAAAGCCCTCCATGACGTTTAGTGCCTGCTGAAGCACCTGTTCTACCTAAGCATCGGACCCTCCCGTGCACCACACGGGGATACCGCCCGCGTAGAGAGCATAGTGCTCCGTCCCCTGAGGAAGGAGTTAAAGTATGCGTGGAAACGTTGTCCCAGACACATATCTGAGACTGCCTCAAGCATAAACTTTTGAGAGACGCGGTCGAAAGCTTTGGCCAGGTCTAGAGCTAGTATAACTCTAGTACCCCTAGTGTAGCTGAAAATAATTTGTCGCTTCATGAGGAGCATGACGTCCTGTGTAGATAGAGCAGGTCTAAATCATTCAATGTTTTGCAAAAATATCCTTTACTTTCGATGTACCGGGACACCCTATGGTGAATCGCGTGTTCGGCCACCTTTCTCACGCAGGACGTGAGATCAGCCGCATAGTTCTCCGGATCTAGAGGTTTTCTGTGCTTCGGGATAACCACCACCGAGGCAGTCTTCCATGATTCTGGGACAAGCCCCGTCTCCCAGATTTTGTTGACTCACTCAGTTAGCTTCTATGGACTTACCGTCCAAGTTACGCAGGAGCATGTTTGAGATTCCAACCGGGCCCGATGCATAGCGTCCGTTAAGCTCCTGGAGAACCTCCCACATATCTGGTTCAGTCAAAGGTGCGTCCAGCTCCACCACCATTCCCCCCCCCCCCCCCCCCCTTCGGTAAGGAGGACAGTCCGCGACACCGGAAGGGCCCAGCGGAAGATAGGTATCCGCTAACCCTTGAACAAGGGCTCTTTCAGATGCCCACTTCGCCTTTTCACTATGTACAATTTTGTCGATAGCGAATCACTGATTACCTTCGGATTGCGACTCTTCAAGTAGATTTTTAAAGAGGTTCCATCTGCCCCCCACTCTTATCCGCCCATCAACCGAAGAACATACTTCGTTCCACTGCTGCTTAAATAGTTCAATAGAAGAGGCTTTGATCTCGCGATTGAGTTGCGCAATTTTCTTTCGAAGTCTGCGGTTGCGCCTTTGCGTCTTCCACTGGGCTAGGATGGAATTTTCGGCCTCTAAGAGGTGTGCGAGATGCGCATCTATCCCATCAACTCTCAGCTCTGTTTTGACAGTCTTGGTCGCAGCATTAGCATCCTCCTTCAGCCTTGCAAGAAGGCTGTCTAAGTTGCCGTATTCATCCTGGTCTTCCTTTCGCAATTTACAAAGGACATCTCAGTCCGTTACCTTAATGTCCCTGACGGGAGCCGCACTGACTGCTAGGGTAATAGGCACCACGAAGTAGTCGCTACGTAGATTCTCTTGCAAATTTCGGCACCATGTGTGCGGACGCTCTTGAGGAACGTCAGGTTCGTAGTTGAGTCTAGGGTTACCAACGCGTCCGTTCTTGTCGGGAACTGCGAATCCGTAATCATTTCCAACGAAGAGTCCGATACTACCTGTAGGAAACTTCTTTCCTTCACTTTGTGAACAAGGCTCCCGTTCTGGGTGCCGAAACGTCATTTTTATTCTCTTGTGCTCAGCGCCCTCGTCTTTTCCACGCAAAAATATTAGTAGCAGTGTCGTTGAAAACGTGGGGGCTCTGAGAGTGAGCACTACGGATTGATGAGCGACTGCGCATTGCCTTAGCTCGTCTGAAGCGTGAGAACGTTACAATGAATCGCGAAAAACCCCAGTTTATGCTTTCCTAAATTATATTCACATTATAACTAAAAGTGGCATAACGCCATGTGATGGGCTCGTGACGGCAGTAAGAGATCTTCCTCCGCCATAAGACAAACCTGTTCTGCTCCGATTTCTTGACTTTAAAAACATCTTTGGGGAGTGCATCCCGACCTTGTTGGCTAGCGCTTTGTTACTGAGCTCACTGGTCAAGGATGACAGCGTCTGAGTTGCCCTATCCTTTCGAGCTAGAACTTCGTAAACTCAATAAGCTCCTCACTAATGCACCATGCTGCCCATTGTTGACGGAACTCGAGACACTCAAGTGCCCAAGCGACCCATAATCACATGGTCTTGGGCAGTGTTACTGCAAATTTATAATGAGGGCGGGCGCCTCGTAGCTCATGCCTCCACAGTGCTGTCAGAAGTTGAGGAACGCCGCTCACCAAGTGAGAGAAGCGCTGGGAATTGTGTCCGGTTTTGATAAATTTCACTGTTTCACCTTTGGTCTTTGGGTGGCTGCAGAAACAAACCATAAGCAGCTCATTGCAGCCTCTGCGTGAGCAAGTGGAGGCGTACTAGGAAAGTTCCAATGTTTTTTATGCGCATAACGGTGTATGACTACATGCGGCAGTAAGTACCAGAAAAGCACTCCCGACACCTCCTCACGGGAATGGTAACCCTACCTGAGGGCCGAAAACTGTGCCGCCGCGGCTGACGCAGGTATTCCTGTGCTTACCACTCAACATAGCCGAGTCAGCGAGCAGACAGCGCATCGATTAGCCAAAGCTACGCGAGAAAACCCGGAGCTGCAAATCGTTATGGAACCTCTGAAGGCAGGCAGTCCCATAAAAGGCCACACCCGTCCGTTTCAAACAGAGCTGTCAGAGATTACCTGGCAGCTTTCTAAAGGCAAGAAGGTCATTTCACTTGTACGGGGACGAGAAAGGCTGCAACGATTCGTAAAAGACACTTAGGTCTCGAAAACTGCAAAACAAGGACACGCGCGTTAGTCCTGTGGCCTGGTTTGCAAGGTATGACTGCGAGGTCTCACAGTTCTTTGCATCGATCGTCTACAGTTTCGCAGCATCCACAGCATCCTGCAGCATGGCCGGCGTCATCGCCGTAGGTATGCGTCGAACAACCAACCAGTCAAAGCCACGAGCGAAGCTCTCATACGGAAAAAAAAGATCCATCAGCTTCATTGAAACTGACGCTTGCCTGCTGAGCCATTGTAGTTCAGTAACGCCTGGTACTGTGCGATACCCATCACGAGTGGGCGGGTTTTCACATACTTGGCTGACCTGTCGTTCCCATTCTGCTTGTTAGAGAAAAAAATACTGTCGGATATACATAGTTATATATAGCTGCCATCCATAGCTTTCGGCTAGTAACCATGGGTGGCTGTGGGCTCGGATGTACTGGACAATAAAGATCATTCGTCATCTTGTGAAAGTCTATGCAGGTAACTGGCCTCACCGCCATGTGCAAAATACGGCACGACCCGTCTTAGGAAAGTGCAAGATTCTCCTAGACAGCGCCTCGTTTAAAAACGGTCCGACGCCGACGGAAGATCCCGATGCACAAAACTGCTCATATCAGGTGATCAAGCCGGTACGGGCGCAGTTGCTGCACGCGAAAGGACGTGTGGCTAGGGAAGGTGGTGTTTGCTGAAGTACATATAGCAGCGCTAAAGCACACGCATTTGGAGAACACATACTCACGGGACTGCTGTATGCAGTCCCATGAATTTTGAAGGCAGTTATGATCCCAACTCGACAGGGGCGATATATAATTTCTTCGGGAAACCGCATGTATGAACTGTAAGCGCGTTCGTCCTCTTAACAGCTGCGGTTGCTACGGAATACCAAGAAATACTTCATATTGTTAGGAAAAGGCTTGCAAAACACACAGGAGGAGTGGATAAGACGAACGCCGAGTTTCAGCTGAGGTGCACGGAGGAGAAAACGGAAGACACACTTTATTTGCGCATGCTCAGGAAAGGCAGCGCCACCTGTGAAACGGGTTCACGGGGCAGTCTACGCGATAGATAGCTGTTAGGACATCTTGTCTTTGCTCTGTTTAAGCTAATTGACGGATGAGTCACGCACGCGCTTGCACTATTATTAAATGCGAAGCATTTCTTAGCGAACTTCGGCGAGTTTGAACGTATCTATCTATCTATCTATCTATCTATCTATCTATCTATCTATCTATCTATCTATCTATCTATCTATCTATCTATCTATCTAGCCGCCTACGATTTTGTGCTCTCCTGGCCGCTTCGCTAATCCGATGTTTGCGAAAATTGGTATGCCACATCATGACTACATGGCGAACATAAATGACAGGTCATAACATGAAAATCATGATATGCATGTTATAAGCGGCATGATTTGCATGCCACGGTCTTAGGGCTCTCCAGGCCGTTTCGCTAATGGGATGTATGCGAAAATTGCTATGGCACAACATGACTGCCTGAGGAACATAAATGACAGGTCATAACACGAAGATCATGACATGCATGTCATGAGTGACATGATTTACATGCGACGGTCTTGGTGCTCTCCTGGCCGTTTCGTTAATGGGATGTATACGAAAATTGGTATGCCGCGACATTACTGCATGGCGAACATGACTGACAGGTCACAACATGAAAATCATGATACGCATGTCATGGGCGACATGATTTACATGCCACGCGTTTCGTTAACGGCATGTATACGAAAATTGGCATGCCACAAGATGAATGCATCATGAACGTAAATGACAGGTCATAACATGAAAATCATGACATGCATGTCATGAGCGACATGATTTACATGCCACGGCCTTGGTGCTCTCTTGTCCGTTTCGTTAGTGGGATGTGTAGGAAAATTGGTATGCAACAATATGACTGCATGACGACCATAAATTACAGCTCATAACATGAAAAGCATAATATGCATGTCATGGGCGGCATGATTTACATGCCAGGCGTTTCGTTAATGGGATGTATACCACAATTGCTATGGCACAACATGACAGCATGACGCATGTAAATGACAGGTCATAACATTAGAATCATGACACGCGTGTCATGACCGGCATGATTTACATTCCATGGTCCTGGCGCTATACTGCCGTTTCGTTAATGGGATGTATGGGCTCCGTGTACTGACCAGAGGGCGCTACGTAGCTCTCGTCGGACGGCTCAGTATCGCTGACATTGGCCGCTTGGGTCGCACGTATGAGACGCGCGCGCACGGTGGAAACCGAGGCGACAGCGACGCGCGCGTTTCTTCGCTGCTTTCCGGGCGTGCTGCGAACCACACGAACGCTCGCGGCGTCGCCCTATGGAACAGTTTCCCGCAGGTTCGGCGCGCGCGTCTCAAAGGGAATAAAACGAAAGAAGGTGGGACGGGCGGTTGCTGCTTCTATAGAGTTGGAGACGCGCATCGCGTTCGCGTATTTCCCTGTGACAGTCTGCCCAATTTTGCTTCTTCTCTCCGCCAGGCAGTGCGTTCTGGCGCTGATGTCGCACATGGAAAACTCGACTGCACGGAGCCTATACGAAAATTGGTTTGGCACAACATGACTACATAACCACCATAAATGACAGGTCATAACATGAAAATGGTGACGTGCATGTCATTAGCGGCATGATTTACATGCCACTCGTTCCCTTAAAGGGATGTATACCAAAATTGCTATGGCACAACACGACTGTATGACGAACGTAAATGACAAGTCATAACGTTAGAATCATGACATGCGTGCATGAGCGGCATGGTTTACATGCCACAGTCTTGGTGCTCCTGTGGCTGTTTCGTTAACTTCATATGTACCAAACTCGGTATAGCGAGACAACAATGCAAATCCATTTTACGTTCCTTATGCGTGCTTCGCATTTCCTTGATTCCCACTGCACGTGGGATCTGCCAATTTTTTTGCATGCAAGGCTTCGACCATTAAATGCATTTCTTCATCCTTTTGCCCGTACAAATCGCGTTCTATTAATCGGAGAATAATTGAGCACAGAAAGTTGTTATCCGGTACAACGCCGTCCAATCTGTCGTTGTACTGCCGGTACTGCAAGTGCACGCCCATGTTGGACAAATTCACGATTCCTCAGGGGCATAAGAATGAAGAAACGCGTTCACTGGTTGAGGCCTGGCTTAAAAATAGTAGAAGGACGCGCATGGCTGTGCCGTCGATTACTTTAAAGGGCCCCTAAACCACCCCCGACATTTTTTTGAACATTTCAAGTTAGCACGCGCATCAAATTGAAAATGCTGTCACGATGAACGATGTCAAACGCGGCAGCGCTACACGCCGCGGGCGCGCCACAAACTCGAAAAACAATCCCGTGCGCCTCTCCGGCCAGTTCCGGCATGCCAAAGTTAGCCGTGACGACATTGTGGTTTTTGCTGACGTCAAAAGAGTCCGAGCTCCGCTTATTGGTCGAAGGAGGACGTCGACTTCCGGTTAGTCTGCTAGAAAATGCACGCGCTCCCTGCCTGTTTGTTTTCCTCGTCGTGTGTCGTTCGAGTGGTGTTCGCGTGTGAATTCGTAAATGCGCTACCCTACGCAAGTGCAAGTGAGGTACAGCCGACTAGAAACTGCAGCAACTCTCAGAACACGACCAATAGCGCTAACAGAGAGCGTTGGCACAGCACCAACGAGACATTTGCGCGAACGCGGGAGCCCGGCGGAGGCAAGTCAACCGGATGCGCGTCATCGGCGATGTATGTCACGTGACATTCGGAGGAGCACTCGGCGAGGAGGTGGCACTGGCAAGCGGCCGGCGGGCGCAGGAGAGAGTGAAACAAGCAAGCGCCGCGTTTTAATAATCAAACGGGTGTAACTCGGCTATTTCTGCACCGTTTCGAAAAATTCTTGCGGCTACGTGTTTCTTGCGGACACCGGTACAAAAGCAACACCACAACTAGATTTCGACCTCTTGGTGGTTTAGGGGCCCTTTAAGCAAGGAAGAGGTACATCTTAACAGTTGTCTATTGCGTAGATCGGCACGTGTACCCACTTGGCAGGTAGAGATATCATTCCTGAGTATGCGCAGATGAGTTGTGTGCCTGCTTTCTTGTTCGCCTGCGTGCAATTGATAGTGGGCGTCCGCGTTGTCCAATGCTCTTACGTCCGCGTTTTGCACGCCTTTTAAATGCGAAGTATTTCTTAGCGAACTTCGGCGAGTTCGAGCGTATCTATCTATCTATCTATCTATCTATCTATCTATCTATCTATCTATCTATCTATCTATCTATCTATCTATCTATCTATCTATCTATCTATCTATCTAGCCGCCTACGATTTTGTGCTCTCCTTGCCATTTCGCTAGTCGGATGTGTACGGAAATTGGTATGCCACATCAGGGCGACATGACGAACATAAATGACAGGTCATACCATGAAAATAATTTCCATGCCACGGTCTTAGTGCTCTCCTGGTTGTATGGTTACTGGGATGTATACAAAAATTAGTATGCCACAATATGACTGCATGGCAAATATAAATGACAGGTCATAACATGAAAATCATGACATGCATGTCATGAGCGGCATGATTTACATGCCACGGTCTTGGTGTTCTCCTGGCCGTTTCGCTAATGGGATGTATGCGAAAAATGGTATGGTACAACATGACTGCCTGACAAACATAAATGGCAGGTCATAACATGAAAATCATGAAATGCATGCCATGAGTGGCATGATTTACATTCCACGGTCTTAGTGCTTTGCTGGCCGTTTGGCTAATGGGATGTATACGGGAATTGGCATGCCACAACATGACTGCATGACAAGCATTAAAGACAGGTCATAAAACGAAAATCATGATATGCATGTAATGAGTGACATGATTTACATGCAACGGTCCTGGTGCTCTCCTGGCCGTTTCGTTAATGGGACGTATACGAAAATTGGTTCGCCGCAGCAGGACTGCATGACGAAGATGACTGACAGGTCTCAACATGAAAATCATGATATGGATGTCATGAGCGACATGATTTAGATGCCACGCGTTTCGTTAACAGGATATATACGAAAATTGGTATGCCACAACATTACTGCATCAGGAACGTGAATGAAAGGTCATAACACGAAAATCATGACATGCATGTCATGAGTGACATGATTTACATGCCACGGTCTTGGTGCTCTCCTGGCCGTTTCGCACATGGGATGCAGGCGAAAATTGGTATGGCACAATGTGGCTGCATGGCGAACATAAATGACAGGTCATAACATGAAAATCGTGATATGCATGTCATGAGTGGCATGATTTACACGCCACGGTCTTGGTTCTCTCCTGACCGTTTCGCAAGTGGGATGTATGCGAAAATTGGTATGGCACGACATGACTCCCCGACGAACCTGAATAGCAGGTCATAACAGGAAAATTATGACTTGCATGTCATGAGCGGCGTGATTTACATGCCACGGTCTTAGTGCTCTCCTGGCCGTTTCGCTAATGGGATATATGCGAAAAATGGTATGGCACAACATGACTGCCTCACGAACATAAATGACAGGTGATAACATGAAAATCCTGATATGCATGTCATGAGTGGCATGATTTTCATGCCACGGTCTCGGTGCTCTCCTGGCAGTTTCGCTAATGGGATATATGCGAAAATTGGTATGGCACAACATGACTGCCTCACGAACATAAAGGACAGGTCATAACATGAAAATCATGATATGCATATCACGAGCGGCATGATTTACATGCCACGGTATTGGTGCTCTCCTGGCCGTTTCGCTAATGGGATGCATGCGAAAATTGGTATGGCATAATATGACTGCCTGACGAACATACATGGCAGGTCATAACATGAAAATGATGATATGCATGTCATGAGTGGCATGATTTGCATGCGACGGTCTTAGTGCTCTCCTGGCCCTTTCGCTAATGGGATGTATGCGAAAATTGGTATGGCACAACATGACTGCCTGACGAACATAAATGGCAGGTCATAACATGAAAATCATGGTATGCATGTCATGAGTGACATGATTTACATGCCACGGTCTTAGTTCTCTCCTGGCAGTTTCGCTAATGGGATATATGCGAAAATTGGTATGGCACAACATGACTGCCTCACGAACATAAAAGACAGGTCATAATATGAAAATCATGATATGCATATCACGAGCGGCATGATTTCAATGCCACGGTATTGGTGCTCTCCTGGCCGTTTCGCTAATGGGATGCATGCGAAAATTGGTATGGCACAATATGACTGCCTGACGAACATACATGGCAGGTCATAACATGAAAATGATGATATGCATGTCATGAGTGGCATGATTTGCATGCGACGGTCTTAGTGCTCTCCTGGCCCTTTCGCTAATGGGATGTATGCGAAAATTGGTATGGCACAACATGACTGCCTGACGAACATAAATAGCAGGTCATAACATGAAAATCATGATATGCATGTCAGGAGGAGCATGATTTACATGCCACGATCTTAGCGCTCTCCTAGCCGTTTCGCTAATGGGATGTATGCGAAAATTGGTATGGCACAACATGACTGCCTGAGGAACATAAATGACAGGTCATAACACATAGATCGTGACATGCATGTCATGAGTGACATGATTTACATGCGACGGTCTTGGTGCTCTCCTGGCCGTTTCGTTAATGGGATGTATACGAAAATTGGTATGCCGCGACATTACTGCATGGCGAACATGACTGACAGGTCACAACATGAAAATCATGACACGCATGTCATTGGCGACATGATTTACATGCCACGCGTTTCGTTAACGGCATGTATACGAAAATTGGCATGCCACAAGATGACTGCATCATGAACGTAAATGACAGGTCATAACATGAAAATCATGACATGCATGTCATGAGCGACATGATTTACATGCCACGGCCTTGGTGCTCTCTTGTCCGTTTCGTTAGTGGGATGTGTAGGAAAATTGGTATGCAACAATACGACTGCATGACGACCATAAATTACAGATCATAACATGAAAAGCATAATATGCACGTCATGGGCGGCATGATTTACATGCCAGGCGTTTCGTTAATGGGATGTGTACCACAATTGCTATGGCACAACATGACAGCATGACGAATGTAAATAACAGGTCATAACATTAGAATCATGACGCGCGTGTCATGACCGGCATGATTTACATGCCATGGTCCTGGCGCTATACTGCCGTTTCGTTAATGGGATGTATGGGCTCCGTGTACTGACCAGAGGGCGCTACGTAGCTCTCGTCGGACGGCTCAGTATCGCTGACATTGGCCGCTTGGGTCGCACGTATGAGACGCGCGCGCACGGTGGAAACCGAGGCGACAGCGATGCGCGCGTTTCTTCGCTGCTTTCCGGGCGTGCTGCGAACCACACGAACGCTCGCGGCGTCGCCCTATGGAACAGTTTGCCGCAGGTTTGGCGCGCGCGTCTCAAAGGGAATAAAACGAAAGAAGGTGGGACGGGCGGTCGCTGCTTCTGTAGAGTTGGTGACGCGCATCGCGTTCGCGTATTTCCCTGTGACAGTCTGCCCAATTTCGCTTCTTCTCTCCGCCAGGCAGTGCATTCTGGCGCTGATGTCGCACATGGAAAACTCGACTGCACGGAGTCTATACGAAAATTGGTTTGGCACAACATGACTACATAACGACCATAAATGACAGGTCATAACATGAAAATGGTGACATGCATGTCATTAGCGGCATGATCTACATGCCACTCGTTCCCTTAAAGGGATGTATACCAAAATTGCTATGGCACAACACGACTGCATGACGAACGTAAATGACAAGTCATAACGTTAGAATCATGACATGCGTGCATGAGCGGCATGGTTTACATGCCACAGTCTTGGTGCTCCTGTGGCTGTTTCGTTAACTTCATATGTACCAAACTCGGTATAGCGAGACAACAATGCAAATCCATTTTACGTTCCTTATGCGTGCTTCGCATTTCCTTGATTCCCGCTGCACGTGGGATCTGCCAATTTTTTTGCGTGCAAGGCTTCGACCATTAAATGCATTTCTTCATCCTTTTGCCCGTACACATCGCGTTCTATTAATCGGAGAATAATTGAGCACAGAAAGTTGTTATCCGGTACAACGCCGTCCAATCTGTCGTTGCACTGCCGGTACTGCAAGTGCACGCCCATGTTGGACAAATTCACGATTCCTCAGGGGCATAAGAATGAAGAAAAGCGTTCACTGGTTGAGGCCTGGCTTAAAAATAGTAGAAGGACGCGCATGGCTATGCCGTCGATTACTTTAAGCAAGGAAGAGGTACATCTTAACAGTTGTCTATTGCGTAGATCGGCACGTGTACCCACTTGGCAGGTAGAGATATCATTCCTGAGTATGCGCAGATGAGTTGTGTGTCTGCTTTCTTGTTCGCCTGCGTGCAATTGATAGTGGGCGTCCGTGTTGTCCAATGCTCTTACGTCCGCGTTTTGCACGCCTTTTAAATGCGAAGCATTTCTTAGCGAACTTCGGCGAGTTCGAGCGTATCTATCTATCTATCTATCTATCTATCTATCTATCTATCTATCTATCTATCTATCTATCTATCTATCTATCTATCTATCTATCTAGCCGCCTACGATTTTGTGCTCTCCTTGCCGTTTCGCTAATCGGATGTCTACGGAAATTGGTATGGCACATCAGGGCGACATGACGAACATAAATGACAGGTCATACCATGAAAATAATTTCCATGCCACGGTCTTAGTGCTCTCCTGGTTGTATCGTTACTGGGATGTATACAAAAATTGGTATGCCACAATATGACTGCATGGCGAACATAAATGACAGGTCATAACATGAAAATCATGACATGCATGTCATGAGCGGCATGATTTACATGCCACGGTCTTGGTGTTCTCCTGGCCGTTTCGCTAATGGGATGTATGCGAAAAATGGTATGGTACAACATGACTGCCTGACAAACATAAATGGCAGGTCATAACATGAAAATCATGAAATGCATGCCATGAGTGGCATGATTTACATTCCACGGTCTTAGTGCTTTGCTGGCCGTTTGGCTAATGGGATGTATACGGGAATTGGCATGCCACAACATGACTGCATGACAAGCATTAAAGACAGGTCATAACACGAAAATCATGACATGCATGTAATGAGTGACATGATTTACATGCAACGGTCCTGGTGCTCTCCTGGCCGTTTCGTTAATGGGAGGTATACGAAAATTGGTTCGCCGCAGCAGGACTGCATGACGAAGATGACTGACAGGTCTCAACATGAAAATCATGATATGGATGTCATGAGCGACATGATTTAGATGCCACGCGTTTCGTTAACAGGATATATACGAAAATTGGCATGCCACAACATTACTGCATCAGGAACGTGAATGAAAGGTCATAACACGAAAATGATGACATGCATGTCATGAGTGACATGATTTACATGCCACGGTCTTGGTGCTCTCCTGGCCGTTTCGCACATGGGATGCAGGCGAAAATTGGTATGGCACAATGTGGCTGCATGGCGAACATAAATGACAGGTCATAACATGAAAATCGTGATATGCATGTCATGAGTGGCATGATTTACACGCCACGGTCTTGGTTCTCTCCTGACCGTTTCGCAAGTGGGATGTATGCGAAAATTGGTATGGCACAACATGACTCCCCGACGAACCTGAATAGCAGGTCATAACAGGAAAATTATGACATGCATGTCATGAGCGGCGTGATTTACATGCCACGGTCTTAGTGCTCTCCTGGCCGTTTCGCTAATGGGATATATGCGAAAAATGGTATGGCACAACATGACTGCCTCACGAACATAAATGACAGGTGATAACATGAAAATCCTGATATGCATGTCATGAGTGGCATGATTTTCATGCCACGGTCTCGGTGCTCTCCTGGCAGTTTCGCTAATGGGATATATGCGAAAATTGGTATGGCACAACATGACTGCCTCACGAACATAAAGGACAGGTCATAACATGAAAATCATGATATGCATATCACGAGCGGCATGATTTACATGCCACGGTATTGGTGCTCTCCTGGCCGTTTCGCTAATGGGATGCATGCGAAAATTGGTATGGCATAATATGACTGCCTGACGAACATACATGGCAGGTCATAACATGAAAATGATGATATGCATGTCATGAGTGGCATGATTTGCATGCGACGGTCTTAGTGCTCTCCTGGCCCTTTCGCTAATGGGATGTGTGCGAAAATTGGTATGGCACAACATGACCGCCTGACGAACATAAATTGCAGGTCAGAACATGAAAATCATGATCTGCGTGTCATGAGCGGCATGATTTAAATGTCACAGTCTTTGTGCTCTCCTGGCCGTTTAGTTAATGGGATGTGTATGAAAATTGGTATGCAACAATATGACTGCATGACGAACATAAATGACAGGTCATAACATGAAAAGCGTAGCAAGCATGTTATGGGCGGCATGATTTACATGCCAGGCGTTTCGTTAATGGGATGTATACCAAAATTGCTATGGCACAACGCGACAGCATGACAAGCGTAAATGACAGGTCACAACATTAGAATCATGACACGCGTGTTATGACCGGCATGATTTACATGCTATGATCCTGGCGCTATACTGCCGTTTCGTTAATGGGATGTATACGAAAATTGGTTTGGCACAACATGACTGCATGACGATCATAAATGACAGGCTTATAACATGAAAATTGTGAAATGCATGTCATGAGCGGCATGATCGACATGCCACTCGTTTCCTTAATGGGATGTATACCAAAATTGCCTATGGCGCAACACGACTGCATGACGAACGTAAATGACAGGTCATGACGTTAGAATCATGACATGCGTGTATGAGCGGCATGGTTTACATGCCACAGTCATGGTGCTCTTGCGGCCGTTTCGTTAACTTCATATGTACCAAACTCTGTATAGCGAGACAACAATGCAAATCCATTTTACGTTCCTTATGCGTGCTTCGCATTTCCTTGATTCCCACTGCACGTGGGATCTGCAATTTTTTTTCTTGCTGAAAAGAGTCTACTCTCTGCCTTCCGTCAATGACGGCGTAATTTTTCTTCGATAGAATAAGTACGCTTCTTTCCAGCTGTTGTTAGCGTCTTGCACTGAAGGAACTAATTGCAGAGCATAGCGATGCCTGAAGTATAACTAAGCTAACTATTTATATTTGTTTTTGTTGTTTCCTTCTTATGAATGCAACATTCGCAGCAGCACACTATTTTTGTTGAGTGTACGTATGTTTACAATAGCCCCGCCACGGTGGTCTAGTGGTTATGGCGCTCGGCTGCAGCTCCGAAGGCCGCCGGATCGAATCCCGGCTGCGGTGGCTGCATTCCGAGGAGGCGAAATGTTCAGGCCCGTGTGCTGTGCGATGTCAGTGCACGTTAAAGAACCCCAGGTGGTCGAAATTTCCGGAGACCTCCACTACGGCGTCTCTCATAGTCAGAGCTGGTTTTGGGACGTTAGACCCCACAAATCAATCAATTAATCAGTATGTTTACATTAGTGTAAAGGGTACGTCATTTTGTACCTATAGGCGCATTCTCTGAGCGCGGTGCGCTAGCAGTGGCCTAAAGCTGATGTGCAACAGATGGTTCTCTTCCTATCGAACACATGAAAATTGAGAAAGTGCCCGCGTCTTATCTACGCGTACGAACGTGCGGGATTATGCCTGAATTTGCGTTCATTATGCACGTGTTCAATTGCCTTAAGAAAAAAACGCGCTGACATTTAATTTCTAAGGCGGTCGGTGTGACCGAGTCCCAGCTCACAATGTCGCAAAAGTTTTGTTCTCGTGTTCTGGCTAAGGTGATGTCAATAATGCCGCGCTGGCTCATCTTAAAACAGGTGATGATAATGATGATCATCATGATGCATCAGAAAGGGTGGAACGTACCTGCTCAAGGGTACTCACAAAGAATGGGATGGATTCACTTTTTCAAGAGTAATTGAGCACTAACCATGCAAACGTCCTTTACACTGACGCGCAGTGCTGACACCGACGTGTCCCGGTGAACATGTCACAGGATCATTTGAGCGCATGAAATTTAGGAGGAGTTTTTATAAAACTTGACGGGTCCTTTTTTATATAGCATAGGTACTTGGGGCTGTTTGTGCTAGCAGTCACGTGGACTTTGAAATCATAAAGCAGCAATCACAGTGAATGTAACTGCACATAGTGAAGTATAGAGATTGTAGAAGCATCTGTTTGAGCTTTAGAGCATGCTCAGATTCAATCACTTGTCTAATCCAGACCTCTAAAGATGTCTAGAGTGACAGCTAGAGTTACTTTAGACGTCTGGAGTGAGGCCTATCTGATAAACTGCTGAATATCAAATTGTTTCTGATAACTTCTACTTCAGACACGTGAATACAATGATATATAATTAACATTTATATCATTAACGATTTATAAACATCCGAAACTTCAAATACAAAGTCAACTGTCAATACTGAAATTTTTAAAACCGTGTACATATGTAATGACTTCAGTGATGTCCCACACTCAGGGAGTCGTTGAGCGAAAAATTAGTGAAGGGTTCGTTGAAAACAATGAAGGGCAACGAACGTTGCTAGGAGCAACTCTAACAAGTTGATGCGTCGTAGTCGACGCCGCGCCTGCCTTGTCAAGCCATCGTTTCTATACTAATTGCACCATCTCTCCCACTCTCTAAGGAGAGGAGCAGAGGAAAGGCATGTGAAGATAAGATGTCAGGTTCAATGTTTTAACGATCTCTTCATCAGTTCAAGCCTCCATCTTATTCTGAGCTTCCAAGCGAAGCAGAAAAGAAAAAAAATGCATGACCTATATTAGCTTGAAGAGCTCGTTGCTGCAACAATCGAATGTACATTGGAGCGATTGCACTGAATTGTATCTGTACAAACGACTCTATAATGCCACCCTATTCAGTGAACGACAATACGAGTAACCACTTGCGAAGTCATTGCTCCATCCGGGTTCACAGGTTCGTTGATCGGGGACTATTCTTCGCGTGCGAGAAAATACTCCTGCGAAAAAATAAACAGAAACATGAGATTGCGATAACTGCACACTTTAAGAGTCAGATCGTAAACGAACATTATTCACAGTACATCCTAAGGAGCATCTTGTCAGCTTGTCAAAGTGGTAAGGTGGCTTTCGAAGAGCGAGAATTCGATTCTTTCACATTGTATGGAGATCCTATTCAGCCAGTACAGAGCGTACTACGTATGACTACGTATAATACTCTAAGCTTATTTCTTTTGCCACAATTTTTCTTTTCTATGACAGTGCGTTCCTCACTTGCGTGGATCCTTGCACCCGTCATATCTGGCAGTTTATGCTTCCCGGGAAAAAAGAATAAAATATTATTTGGTTGAGACGCACGATACGCAAGGCGTTATTATGAAAATATTTTTACACGTTGGTACTTCTATTAGAAGAGTAGTATACCAATATACCGTGCCATTATTATCATTTGATGCAAATGCACTTGAACTCGTCCTACATACACGTGCAAATAAAGGGTGTGGGAACTTTGAGAATGTAACGCTTAATGAATGCTTACGATTTACGCAAGTGTATTTCAATAGCACCTACAATTACGCGACCGTATTTATGAAGCTAACAAAATTATGTGTCTCGCAGCCGTCATGAAGAGCACTTTTGCCACAATTTGTATCTTGGGCCTCGCCACCTTTACAGGTACGTCGAAGTTGAACATTGAGTTAATTTTGACCTAAAATATGCGTTTGTAATCCACTCCTAATAAAGAGAACTATAAGCTGAAAATGCGCTCGGGAAACTATTTGAACGCAGAGCCTTTTTATTTCATCTCGATGTTATAATGCATGATTTAACACGAAAGCAAAGTCGATCTACATTAACAATTCAATACAGCCTCATTTGTGCGGCGTCGGTCTGATGATCGCCATAAATTAAGAGTACCTTCGACGTGTTCCCATCAAGATAGCGGCATGACGTTCTTAAAACAAAATTTCTGACACCAGTGTATAATTCATTGCTTTTGGACAGCATCAGTGGCCGTAAATGCCAGCGTTTTTGAGGGCGAATCTACGGTTGTTCCGAATATTCATGCGGTTGTCCTGTAAGGACCATACATATAATTATATTGAAAACTCTCTCACGTTTCCTGTAAGCATGATGCTGTTTCACGGACAAATCTATATTAAGAATTCTTGATCTAATATGATATTCTTTGTTCATTATTACAAATGTGTCTTTTGGATCGGATCATTGCAATACCAGAAGCTTTTATTTTCTATTGATTGTCTTGAAAGGGGAAACAAGTGTAACAAATGCATACCTTGTCTGTTACAGTAGACGCGCACACCCTACCCGAAGATGGGCCTAGCGGTGCGAGAATTCTTGGCGAAGCAGCCACCTCCCGCGATGCTGTTGATGCGAGTGAAGCTCTTCGAGAAGTGGTGCAGACAATAGCACACGACGAGGTGCGTGATGCTGTGGTGAGCGTACTAGAAAATGCAGCTGAGCGCACTTGGGCTTTCAGCGGAAAACCATTATATGTCACTGCATGGAGCTCTGCTAAGGAAGCTA
This sequence comes from Hyalomma asiaticum, assembly GCA_013339685.2. Classification (NCBI taxonomy): domain Eukaryota; kingdom Metazoa; phylum Arthropoda; class Arachnida; order Ixodida; family Ixodidae; genus Hyalomma; species Hyalomma asiaticum. The sequence continues at coordinate 58,709,402 of CM023482.1, forward strand.
GAATATACTTCAAATTAGGCTTGTAACAGCTGCTCTCCGAATAGCGCCTATAAATGAAGCTCCTGTCATAATTAAACAGGCAAGTGCTGAAGATTAGGCTTCCCAGCAGGGTGCAACATCAGACAGCATGTTTTCTTGTCACTTATTCCAATGGATGTAACCTCTACCTAGAATACCGCTGCTCGAGATAACGTATCTCACTTCGTAACAAATAATTTATGCGTTATGGTTTCCCTGATCACTTAACATTACACAACTTGCTTTTATAGTAATAAAAGACAGTGCTGATTTCAGCCGGTATTGTGTCCATGTACTTGCGAGGGCATTCAATCAACACTACGTTCCACGTGGACATAGCAACTTATGTTGATATTTCGTACAAGACCGACTAACAAACATCTGTAAGATTATTAAGTGTAATATAATCTTCCCAAGCGCGCAATGGGCGTGAATAAGAACAATTGAATGAAAAACGGCTGTCGTTCATTAACCCCACCCTATGGCGCAGCAAAAGACCAACCTATGGCAGGCGACCTGTGACCAATCCCCACAACCACCTCCCACTGTGAAATTTGTCCAGTCTGTTTTTATGCCTTTGTGTTCGAAGTAAATTGCGAAAGGAGAGCTGTGAAGCTATCGTTCTCGCCACACTAGCAGACAAGGTCAGGGGAGACGGAGGCTCGAATCGATGAACAGACCGCTAAAAGCGATGTAGAACAGGGAACGTCGCAGGAGCCAAGGTTTCGACAAGTGCACTTGTCTTCGTCAGGACGGCGACCGCCACACTAGTGTATTTTAGGAAGACTGTGGAAACTTCTATGGCCAGCAGCTATTTTTAACGAAATAGTTGTGCAGCAGAGTTATGCATAACTATGCCGCAAAACTCAATGGAATGAGTAGTATTCCGTTAGTGCGATCAAATTACTGTGTGGGCGTTCTTTCGACTCTGTGAGAACGTCAGTAAGCAACGCCAGTGCGGCGGTTCCTATCTATCTATCTATCTATCTATCTATCTATCTATCTATCTATCTATCTATCTATCTATCTATCTATCTATCTATCTATCTAATATCAATATGGAACTTTTGTGCACCACCGGGCGAATTCAGTCTTGATGTAAGCTGTCGCTTTTCAGGATGGCGAGTACATCTTCGAAGACCTGTGCAACAAAACGATAGAAGCATTGAAGAAAGCCGCCAACAAAGTGGTGATGTCTATTCAAGGAGACTGCGAAAAAGCCAATTGCAACATCACAGAAGCTACAAAGGACGCTAGACGGCAGATAAGGGACAAGGCGACAGTTATCCTCTCCAATTTGTTAACTAAACTTGCTCTGGCAGAATCTGCTATGGGAGATTCAGAGTTTACCGCGAGCTTCGTAGAGCTCATGGCTAATGGCATCTTGTAAACGTCACTGCTGATGGATAGAACAGCCTTCTATAAAAACGAAGAAATTGACAGAAATAAGAAAGCTGGTGGCACTCTGCGCTGTAATAAAAGAATGGCTGCGGCTTAGATCAGCTAGAGCCGGTTGTGCAAGCGAAAGCTTGTTGTGCTGTGTTGCTAAGCCGGGTTGGGCACATATAAACAACCGCACGTTTTCCATTATTTGGATCGTTTATTCACGGTTTCGCTTTACGGCAGCAAACACTGTTCTATGATCGACGCAGCTTCCCGTTTTCGCCGCTGCGAACGCGCACAGAGATTCACCACAGGTGGACCAGCATCCTCACTCACTACTTCCATCGCGTGACCATGACACAACGGCTGAACAGAAACGACAGAAGCGCTGAACCGCTTACCCGCTAACCGAACGTGCAGAGAGAGCGTTGAGTCACGTGGTTATGGCTAGCGAGTAGCGGCAGGCCCCGGAAGGCTCTACGTTCCACAAGTCGCCGCAGATGGCGTAAAAATCAACCGCGGCGCGTTCCAGCTTCATGAGCTGGGAGTGGATTTACTGAGCTCTCTCTCTACACTCAAGCCATTTCTATGGGAGGGCGATCACGTGACTGGAGGCCGCCATTCGCGCTATTGCATATTTTATGTAGGGGCACCCTCGTCGGGGCCAAACTTCAGGGCAAAATATTCTGAATGCAAGCGAAGACTGCGTTTTCGCATAGTATTGCATATAATAAAATAACACTATCATTACACAGAGTGTTTTTTACGAGATATTCTGTCACCTGTCTTTTATTAGCCGAAGTTTGTTTTCGCTGACTCCTTCAATGTGAACAGCGCATCGACATCAGTATTTTCAATTCGAAATAAGCGGCGGCAGATATGCAACGGTTCACGGCGTTGGGGGGTTCTGGTAACTAGCGCTGTTTTGTCTCGTTCTAAATATTGCGTGAAAGTTAGAAAGTATACTATTTAAATTGCTGCTTCCTACTAGCAGAATATGTTGCAACGTGCTTGTTTTGGGCAGTTTAAACGCTTCCGCGGAGCGTAATCGGCGATCTGCAGTGGAACGAAGCCACCGTTGAAATTCCGGCATGACGAACACACGTTTGAAGCTCGAGCACGTATACGCACCGGTGAGTATGAAGCCATTGCTTCTATTTGTTAGCGTTGGTTATGCGTTTCAAACGGCAACGACGGACATAATCGTAAACATTCCGGGGTGTCATGCTCTGCGACCGAAAAAGCAACATTTCGCTTAGGCGACGCGGCTTCCCTGAGGGCCGAGTTTTTGAGAGAACAGAAATACATTATGGGAATTTATTGCTTGGCAACGGACATTGTATCTACACAAAGGCGGCGACTGCGATAGATGGGGTTACATGGAATACACTGCGCCTGCGACACATGTTCGTACGTACGAGTTTGCAAGAGCCGCATGTCAAAAGCAAGGTTAGAGGTGTTTTACTTGCACGGTGTCTTTTGCACATTATTTAGCAGCAGTCCTTTTTCTCGAATACATTTAGTGTGCGGTGCTCACAGAATGAAATGCAAAATGCAAACACTGAACGGTGCCAAATGCGTGGCTACTCGATATAACCATGGCATGTCACTTAGTATGGCAAGTCTATGGGTCACAAAGTGATGAAGGTAGAAACAAAAGTATGTGCGTTACGTAACCCAAAATTTTGGCGCTTTGATACGTGAGTACTGTAGATAATTCGAGTGTACTTTTGGTTTATTGTAAGAAACCAGCGTGTTATACAAGGATATGCTTGCGTTTTTATTTTTTTACGGTCTCCTGCACCTCTCTGCCAAACCCTGTCATCCATATCCCACATGGTCGCATTGCATCACAATGGGCAAGGCACTTGCTACCTGACACTGCTAAAGAAGCTACTTCCAGCACTGCAACAGCCTTTATAAGGTATGTGTCCCTGTATGTGCAACAAATGGCAGTTTAATGAATTTCTGTGTATAATTTTGCAAAATCATGCGTCACACAGTATGCTTCTCAGTCACTGACGAATTCATGACTTGTTTCTTTTCAGGAATGCCATGCAACGACAGGATAACAGCCCTCGAAAGTAGACTCTGCCAACACGGTGAAATATTTGGATGTCTACAGCAGTTCGTCTTGGACCGCATGCCTCTGATGCTGTCAGTACTTATCGACGGCTCATCAGGCATCTTGTACTGATGGTTGTTCACAAGTATTAGCTGCCTACTCTTCTATATATTATACAGTACACTAATGTTTTAACATGACCTCTGTATATTAGTTTTATCATGTCATACTGATAATTGATGACAACATGTTCAAGCCGTGGCGGCTGCATTTTGGTGAGGTGAAATACAAGAAGGCGCATGTACTTGGACTGTGCATAAGGAGGCCCGTGTGATAAAATTTAATCTGGAGTCTCCCACTATCACGTGTTTCATAATCGTACCCTGGTTGTAATCCATAAATCCCCAGAAATTTGCAGGTTCAATGCCGGCTGTGGCGGTCACATTTTTGGCAGGTGAAAATGCTAGGGGCCCAGGCACTATGCATTTCAGAGCAGATTAAAAACCCCAAGTGGTCATTGTGCCTTGAACCCTCACTGCAGCATGCCTCATTCATATCATGGTTTTGACACGTGAAAACCGGAAGAAAACACCAGAAATTGTTAGTTATAAAAGAAATGAAGATGAGGACAGTGGGTGGATACGAGTACTTCCAATGTTTTTGAATGCCTTGTGAGACATTCTACAAAGTGTGATTTCTTCTTGTCATAATTAGCTGCATTCAAATCATAAAGCTCAGACACAAAATAAGCCGGAGCTTTAGAAGGCGGCACTCACCTTTGCATATATGTTCAGCAGGATCTTGTAAAACTTACAGCCAAAAATACAAATTGTAAATGTGATGAGCCCTACTTGCAGTAAAAGAAGCATGAAGCATGTTAACGTCCTTATAAGCCAACATGTGTTCGTAGGATGCCCCGCCTTTTTTTATAGCAAAGCAGAATAATTTGTTTAAGCTACCTACTTCTGCTATCAGCAATTAAATTAACATGCCCTCTTTATAGTGCCTGCCTTTATCAATTCGAATAGCTTATGAAGTCAACGGAACAAAGTCGAGGAAATTGAGAAGCTAGTGAAGGCACACATGAATTTGACGTATGCACAACGACATTAAGGAATTGAAAGCTGCAGCTCCTAAAACTGACAGGGAAAAGAGGTATTTGTATTGTGTTGAATCATAAATATAATGAAAACTGAATTACGCAGTAACAACAGACGCATGGAAAATACATGACCTTTATTGCTCCATCACTGCCACAAATTCACACGATGCCCGTACTAAAGTGCACAATTTTGTCGACAAAGATTCAGCATCCGCGATGGCTTAGGTACGTACATTAACTTAGCAGTATCACTTTTCTCTTTCCTCGCCATGTCGCCGATTGCGCACTTATGTGAGGATCGGGACTACCTCGAAAACGCCTGCATAACTGCTAGCAAACAGTAACGACAGGATAAAACGCTTGTCTGAGTGTTATGTGCGAGAATAAAACCGCGCTGAACGATGAAATTTTGTGTTTGGACAAAGTGAATGCCTCTGCCTTCAGTTTCTCCTTACGTGTTCAGCGCGGTTATAGACGAGTTGAAGCGCACTCAGCATGCATGATAGGCTTCGTTTGGAGTTGACTGCAAATTGTTAGCTCATGTACGTATGTACTTTCATTGCTTGTATCAGCGTTGGCATTCTTAATAAACGATGCAAACCTTACTTGATTGACGCTGTTTTTGCCAGTCGATGCCTGTTCGGGCACCTGGCGATAAGCTGCATTAGTTGTGTACGAAATGCGGAACATGAAAGTGCTACTAACTCTCCTTGTTTTGCTGTTTCTCTTTGGTGGATCCGCGGCTCCCATACGCTTTCGAAACGCGAAGCAAGAAAAATTGCTCGACGGTTCGAAAGCGCATGGAAGCCGCGGGTCCCACGAAGAGAAAAAATCACAGCATATTCACGGGGTGAATGATGATGAGTGGGGCGAAGCTCCGGAAGGAATCATCGGTAAACCACCAATGACACGCGCCATAAGTGACATCATTCTTATTATAACATCTCGCATCTTTCATCATCAACTACAAGTACCGCCATCTAGTTTTATAACATCACGCGCATGCTACGAATCCTCACGGTTCAATTATGCACAATGCACAAGTGAAATCTCCCACCGGCACTTCATTGCAAGTCAAGATGCAGTGCCTATATATATATATGGGTTGCCGGTGAACGCTTCTCCAACGCGAGCAGTCGGTATTTCTCAATCAAGAAACTCGCTAAGAGACGCTGCCTGCGCCAACGTTGTCTCTCGCGGGCGAGCGCGTGCCGGGAGCCATAAAGTTTCCTACTAAAATACTAGAGGGAAAACTGGCGCTAGTGTCTATGGGAGTTTCAAACAAGGTGGTTGAGCCAGCATGGGAATGATGGGTATGACATGGATTTGCCTAGTCTTCGTTCTTCTGGCTTCATACGGCTTTGCGACTTCAAAAAAATTGGTCGTTTACGACAAAATATTGCAATAAGACGGAAGATTTTGGAATAACTATGTGCGTGCTCAAGTACTAGTTGCTTTTTTGCGATTAGGAAAGTACGGAACGCTCAGACATTTAGCAATATTGTGCGATATGGCAATGTTGCCTCCTCTTCTTTTGCCCAGATTTAGCAGCGTCCATACAGGTTTAAGTTCGAGATGTAGTTGTGTTCGAACTTAAAATAAAGATTTTTGCTCTTGTAAGGGAAGTGCTGAGATTTTCAAGTATGTAAAAGGTATATGTGCCTTCTAAATACAACAAACGGGCTTTCGCTCGCTTCTTTTAGTGCAGGACAAGTGCTCCACTGTACTTTTACAAACTATATGTAGGGGTCAAGCCCCTGCGCGAGGCCGTAGCAGGAGCGCAGTATCACCCATCGCTTGGTGGTTGGTTTTGTGAAAAAACGCGGTGTTAAACAAACAACCGTGCCGTTGAGCTGGATCAGAAACTGCGCCTGAGCTTTGATCTGAGCTGACTTTTTGAGCGTCGTCCGCAGGTAGCGGCCTTGTCCAGCGGGGTCCCGGAATAAGGACTCCCCCTATGTAAAGGGTCCTTGTGGCCTGGAAACTCTTATGAATAAATGTTTTTCACACACACACACACACGCACACACACACACACACACACACACACACACACACACACACACACACACACACGCGCGCGCGTCTGCCTATAGTCGACTGGGCGTCTACTACGCACGATAACTGTGTGCCTGCTTGGTGCGTTCGGTCGTCGTTGAATTAATCAGACAGCGGAATTGAAATGCCGTAGTACAAGATATACGAACAGTCGTATGACAAGGGATGTGTGTCAGCCATGAAAGCGACCCTACGGTTACAGATTCTATCGCATTTGATACAAAAGAAAAGGAAAAAAAACAGCAAAACCGCATCGATAAGGTCCGCGAGACGCAGCGCGAATATTTCTAAAGTTGGGTAAAATACCGCCGCAAATAACCTGCGTAGCCGTCCATGAACAAACAACAACAAAACACTGCATGGTACCTCGTCATTGCAAACGACTTTGGTACATGCGATAGTCTGATGATCTCTAGCAGCAAAGCCAGTAAAGCGTACACTACAGCCGCTGCCTTCGTCGCGTACTGAAGAAGTGTAGTAACGTCACTCGCGTCACTGAAGTTAAAAAGCAGGAATAAACAAATCCACCAAAGCGTTTGAAGCCGCAGGCACCAAGACTAGACAAATCCATGTGATACCCATCATTCCCATGGCAGCTTCACGATCGCAGCGCTAGTTTTCCCTCTAGTATTTTAGTAGGAAACTCTATGCCGGGAGCCACGCGCTCGCCCGGCAGGCACGCGCCGGTGGCTACCTACTACTACTACATACATCGGGGACGCACGACCCACGCCTTAAGGAGCTTCGCCCCTAAAACAAAACACGGAGAGCTAGCAAAAACGCGAATTTTATAATGATGATGATAGTAGAGGCTGCGCCATCTTTGCTCGCGCTATTGCAGTTTACTACGCCATCGCTACTCTTATTTTTGTTCCACAGCCAAAGGTACAGTTTCCGTTCTCTAAAACGGGTACATAGGTGTTCTTCTCTATAGCGGCAGTCAGCAGCAGCCGCGACGGAGCACGGCCAGTCAAGTGCGGGCGCACACACACACGTCACTGCATGCCCAACGCTATAGCTGCAATTACTCCAGAAAAGGCGAGGATACCTCTGCAGCTACGACGTGAGTATCAACTTTTCAACCCACCTTTTCTATTCAATTCAATTCAGTTTATTCCGACATCACAGGAGACATTACAAAAGTCACAACAGTGATGTTGTGGGGCGAAAGCAAAAGGCCATTAATGCTTGACGAAGGCTTTCGCACCATTTGACAACATAGCAACAGCAGCATGAGATCATCAGTCGTTATACAGTATTAAAACATGTACTTCAGGGTCATGCCGATTTGCATTTTATTAACACGTAGAAAAACATTTAAAGAAAGGAACAGTATAAATGGTTTATTGTAAGAAACTCTTTAATGTTAGTGGCAGTAAGTAGCTCATCATTTGGCGACCATAGTTAGTACGTGTGTAAGGAATTTTGCAGTCATCAGAGGCTCGCGTGCTATAAGGGCACGTATAGGGTGTCAAACGCGCTAAATCAGTAAGAAAAGAGCCGTGATTCTTTCGGGAAGTACAATATCGCTTCATTAAAATTGTTCGTGTTATCCTACTGCTATAACAAAATCTACCTTTTCTATCTGCGCAGAAGTCTAATCTCAAGTTTCACCTCTTTTTTATTGACGGTTCCAGTCGAATGCCTCTGCCTCAATTTGCAGATGACGCCTGCTCCTCTGTCATGGATGGCCGAGGCGCCTGACTCGAGTTGTGTCTTGCACCACGTCGTCGGTTACCGATCTCTAAATCATAACTATCAATGCACTCCCGCCTTCCCCGTGTTCGCAAGTGGAAGCTCTTACTGCTATGTTCTATTTGGCACCCACATTTCCAGAGTCTTCATCTGCTGCCTTCTTTGCACAAGGAAAATCAGTGCAGGCTTCGCTTCGAAATGCAGGTTTTTAAATGCGAAGCATTTCTTAGCGAACTTCGGCGGCATTGAGCGTATCTATCTATCTATCTATCTATCTATCTATCTATCTATCTATCTATCTATCTATCTATCTATCTATCTATCTATCTATCTATCTATCTATCTATCTATCTATCTATCTATCTATCTAGCCGCCTATAATTTTGTGCTCTCCTGGCCGTTCCCATCAGTTTACATCAGGCTTTCTGGGTATGAGTGCTTTATGTCCTCAACCCACGGAGAGAGCAGCAAAGTCATTGTCTTTATACGCTGCGACTTGACTTACGTACATCACCCAGTGCCAGCTGACGAAGGAAACCAATATGTTTGCCTAACCGTGAAAAAGAACAAGGTAACCTTCACACTTCTGGGAACCTACATATCACCTACGAGCCGGCTAGATTGCGAACGCTTACGAAGAATTTTGGCATCGATTCCACAGCCTTGGGTAATCACAGGCGATTTTAACGCTCATCATTACCTATGGGGAAGCTCGAAAGTCAACTCCAGAGGTAAACAATTGGTTTCCTTTGCCTCTGACTGTCAACTTTGCCTCTCGAATGACGGAAGCCCCACTTATCTACGTGGAGCAGCGTACTGTAGCTGCCTGGACCTTACTTTCGTGTCACGTTCATTTGCGAGAAAAGTACATTGGTTTACGGAATTGGAAGCGCGAGGCAGCGACCACATGCCAACTTATCTGAGGATCGACGGTTTCACGGGATCTGAATCCTGCAGAGCTGTTGTGAGCACTGATTGGTCTAAATACAAAATGATCATGGAAGATTCTTGTTGCGACGGTTCATCGAACAACATAGAGGAAGCGATAAAGGGCTCCCTGGAATCCACCACCCAATCACTATGGAAGAGTTCCGTATGCACGGACTTCGACATCGAACTCGAAAAACTTCGTGCGATTCGCCGTCGTGCGGAAAGAAGGTATAGACGCACGAAGTCTATGCACGACTTGAGACTGGCTAGACACACACAAAAGAAAACAGAGCGTCAAATCAACAAGCTGGCTTCGCGGCGATGGGCATCTTTTTGCGAGTCTCTGGATCCGCGAAAGCCTTTGTCGCTCATATGGAGAACTGTTCGTGGCCTTCGTACAACAACCGGTCAGCGCCACCCGTTTAAATCTCTGGCACTCCATCTGAAGTGCAGAGAGATAGAAGTCGCCGAGTCTTCCAGTAAACGGATTGCTGGTGAGGCAAATCCTGACGGAGCGGTGGTGGGGTCGCCCGACCACCCTCTCTCCTCACGTGATCCTCGCGTGGAATGTCCATTTCCGATTGAAGAACTAGAAGCTGCACTGGCTGTGTGCCGGCGTTCTTCAGCGCCAGGACCGGACGGCATCACTTATCGCGCCCTGTGCAACCTGGGTGAACAGGCACGGCAGGCACTCCTGATCCTTTACAACGACTACTGGCAGACGGGCACGGTACCGCAGGAATGGAAATGCAGCCGCTTAATTCCACTCCTTAAGGCCGGCAAATCTCCTTTGGACATCTCCTCATATCGTCCGATCTCGCTTGCCAGTTGTGTCAGCAAAACGATGGAGAGAATGATTTTAACGCGCCTAGAATGGTACTTCGAGTACTATGACGTTTATCTCGACGCTATGACCGGTTTCAGACGCCGTCCTTCATCAACAGACAGCGTTGTTGATCTGGTAACATATGTCCAACACCAGAAAGCCTGTAAGCGACAATCTGCCGCTGCGTTCCTGGACGTTAAAGGCGCTTACGACAATGTCACCCATGAAGCCATTCTGAGCGCACTAGACGCTGTAGGACTTGGTGGCAAGATGTATACGTGGGTATGCAGCTACCTACAGATGAGGACGTTCTACATTCACACAGACAACGGCCCGACATCAAAGCATCACGTTAGCCGTGGAGTCCCTCAAGGCGGAGTGCTAAGTCCAACGCTTTTTAACCTAGCCCTTATTGGATTAGTAAATCATCTGCCCAGCACCGTACGACTTTCCATCTATGCCCATGACATCTGCGTTTGGACGTCCGCTGTGACACGGCTTCAGCTTCGTGCTCGGCTTCAGAAGGTAGTCACGACGACGTCACGTTACCTTCAGAAACAAGGACTAGACATTTCATGCGAAAAGTGTGCAATGGTGGCATTCACCAAGAAACCGATCTTTGCATATAACATCGCCATTAACGGGCAAGTAATACCATACTGCCGAAGTCATAGGTTCCTGGGAGTGGTAATTGACAGAGACCTGTCTTGGACTGCGCACGTGAACTACGTGAAGAAACGGCTGACTGCTATCTGCCACTTATTCAGATTCCTCGCAGGGAAAAACTGGGGCCTGTCCATACACGCTATGCTACAGCTGTACAGAGTGCTGTTCGTCGGATTCCTGCGGTACAGCCTACCTGCTATCGCCAACGCCTGCAAGACTAACCTGCGCACGATACAGAGCATTCAAGCACGAGCTCTTAAGATATGCCTTGGCTTACCACGCAGCGCGTCAACGGCTGAAACCATTGCCATAGCGCAGGATTACTCTATCACGACGCACATCGCCGTTGAGACCATGCGACTTCACCTCAGGCATGTGGCTAGGACTCCCTCACACCATCTGGCGAGCCTCGTTGCTGCAAGGCCCCGCACTTCATTCAGCGCTATTGTCAATGCACACAGTGCGGCGTTTACTCCAGGGTACACGCCTGCGGCTAAGCGAGTGCTCCCTCCGTGGTGTTTGAGTCTCCCACAAGTACACCTCACAATTCCTGGGATACAGAAGACAGATCTACCAGTATCTGCGCTAAACCAACTCAGCTTACACCTGTTGTACGAACGGTACGGTAACCACGTACACGTATACACCGATGGATCGACTACGTCGTCCAGTTCTGGCGGAGCGGTGATCGTACCAACGCAGGGGATAACGATTCGACTAAAGACGTCTCATGTCATGACGTCCACGGCGGCAGAACTCACGGCTCTACGTCGTGCGCTAGAATTCATCCGTACTGAGAGGCCGAGGAAATGGGCTGTGTTTTCGGACTCGAAGGCGGCGTTGCAGTGCATACGGTCAGCTCTTAGGCGCGGATGCCACGAGCAGCTGACGTACGATGTAATCGTGCTTCACCACCACCTCCGAGAAAATGGCCACGAGATTGACTTTTAGTGGGTGCCCAGTCACTGCGGAATCAGCGGCAACGAGTCCGCAGATGGCGCAGCTCGCACTTCACATCAAGAAGCGAACATTATTTCAATTCCACTCTCAAGGACAGATGCTGCAATGCAGCTTCGACACCTGGCACGCCGTCTCTGACTGGTTGAGTGGAACTCACCAAACATCAGACGAACGCGACTGTACCAGATAGTAGAAGCTGCCCCATCTTTTCTCGCGCTATTGCAGTTCACTACGCTACCGCTACTCTTATTTTCGTTCCCCAGCCAAAGGTACAGTTTCCGTTATCTAAAACGGGTATATAGGTGCTCTCTATAGCGGTAGTCAGCAGCAGCAGCGACGGAGCACGGCCAGTCCAATGCGGGCGCACACACACACGTCACTGGATGCCCAACGCTATAGCTGCAATTACGCCAGAAAAGGCGAGGACTCCACTGCAGCTACGACGTGAGTATCAACTTTTCAACCCACCTAGGCTCATTGCTCATGTTATCCTGCTGCTATAACAAAATCTACCTTTTCTATCTGCGCAGAAGTCTAATCTCAAGTTTCACCTCTTTTTCATTGACGGTTCCAGTCGAATGCCTCTGCCTCAATTTGCAGATGACGCCTGCTCCTCTGTCATGGATGGCCGAGGCGCCTGGCTCGAGTTGTAACTTGCACCACGTCGTCGGTTACCGATCTCTAAACCATACCTACCAATGCACTCCCGCCTTCCCCGTGTTCGCTACTGGAAGCTTTACTGCTATGTTCTATTTGGCACTCACATTTCCCCAGTGTTCCTCTCCTGCCTTCCTTGCACAAGGAAAAGCAGTCCAGGCTTCGCTTCGAAATGCATGTTTTTAAATGCGAAGCATTTCTTAGCGAACTTCGGCGACATTGAGCGTATCTATCTATCTATCTATCTATCTATCTATCTATCTATCTATCTATCTATCTATCTATCTATCTATCTATCTATCTATCTATCTATCTATCTAGCCGCCTATGATTTTGTGCTCTCCTGGCCGTTTCGCTAAGGGGATGTTTACGAAAATTGGTATGGCACAACATCACTGCCGGAGGAACATAAGGAACAGGTCATAACATGAAAATTATGATATGCATGTCACGAGCGGCATGATTTACATGCCATGGTCTTGGTGCTCTCCTGGCCGTTTCGCTAATGGGATGTATGCGAAAATTGGTATGGCACAACATGACTTCCTGACGAACATAAATGACAGGTCACAACATGTAAATCATGATATGCTTGTTATGAGCGACATGATTTACATGCCACGCGTGTCGTTAATGGGATGTGTACGGAAATTGGCATGCCACATGACTGCATCACGAACGTAAATGACAGGTCGTAACATGAAAATCATGACATGCATGTCATGAGGGACATGATTTACTTGCCACGGTCTTGGTGCTCTCCTGGCAGTTTTGTTAACGGGATGTACACGAAAATTGTTATGCCACAACATGACCTCGTGACGAACATAAATAACAGGTTTTGATATGAAAAGCATGACATGCATGTCATGGGGGCATGATGTACATGCCATGAGTTTCGTAATGGGATGTCTACGAAAATTGCTATGACACAACACGACTGCATGGCTATCATAAATGACAGGTCATAACATGAAAATCATGACGTGCATGTCATGACCACATGATTTACATGCACCAGTCCTGTCGCTATACTGCCGTTTCGTTAATGGGATGCATACGAAAATTGGTATGGCACAACAAGACTGAATGATGATCATAAATGACAGGTCATAACATGAAAATCATTAAATGCATGTCATGAGCGGCATGATCTATACTTGCCACGTGTTTCGTTAATGGGATATCCCATTAACGAAACATATGTATACCAAAATTGTTATGGCACAACACGAGTGCATGACGAACGTAAATGAGTGATCATAACGATAGAATCATGACATGCGTGTATGAGGGGCACGGTTTACACGCCACACTCATGGTGCTATTGCGGCCGTTTCGTTAACTTCATATGTACCAAAATCGGTATAGCGAGACAACAATTAATGCAAATCCATTTTACTTTCCTGATGCGTGCTTCGCCTTTTCCTGATTCCCAATGCACGTGGGATGAAGAGGAGGCTTCGGCTCTAGTGTACGTGGTCAGTGGGATCTAGCATTATGTTCGGGGACGCAAGTTTGACATTTTGTCTCACAACAAGCCATTGTTGGGTTGGTGTGCACAGGATAAGGTACCCATGCTCACGAAGGCGGTCGTTGATACAGGGACCTGTCTGAGCGATATACACGTGGTTACATGTCGGCGGAATACAATATACGAACCCTTGAACACAGTTTCGCATAACTATATTTATCTCGATGATTCTTTTACAGGATTTCTTTTCTTCACAGTATGGGTCAGTAAATTCGCATTAATCTGCAGTTTGTTGGGGTTTCATTGTCCGCGCCAGCCAAACTTACTTCAATGTGCAAATTGGCTGACCGAAACTGTGAAGAAAAAGAGATTCTGTGAAAAAATGATCAAGGTAAATATAGTTATGCTGCTGTATCATCGACCGCCTCCACCAACAGTGCGTGCAACGTGAAAATCAAGACAGGGGGTGGCTGTCCATTCACTGCGAGAATGTGGGTGCACACGTGAATTTAAAAGTAGCACTGTAATTGCAAAAAACAGGACTCAAAGCAACACGCCTAATAATTGAAGCTCTCAAGATCTCGTGCTTTAAAGACAAATTTTTCACGATGCTATCCTTCTCATTATCACCTAAAGAAATGGCATGTCTGGGTGGCATTACACGTGTGGTTTAAGATCTTGTTGCTCTGCTTTGCAATACGCGAGCTGTGGTATAAATAGGGTTATATTTTCCGCGAATAAACTGTTGTTAGTTCGAGCTTCGTTTGTCTTTTTGTGTTCCTTCTTGTGTCCTTGTTTATGTGCGCAACGCTTCATTTCCGTCTGAAGGCAATGTTAAGGCCTGCGTGATATGCCAGGCGTATCAAACAAATGCAAAGCCATTGCAGCAGCCACCTCGGGCTTTTGCATATCGTACATGGTCGCGTGAGCACTTGAATTTCGGTAGACGAATGCAGTGCCTCTATCATACACTGCTTCTGTATTGCGCGTTCGCGCCACACGTTCCTGTAAGTGCCACGGTAGAATGGTTAAGGCGCTCTGTAGGTCACCGAAAAACAGGGTTCAATGCACGCCTTGTCAATCGCATTTGAATACAGGCGACATTGTAGAGAACAATGTTCTTTTCTCTATCGTTGCACGTTGACCCCAGGTGGTCTAAATATCTGGAGCCCTCAACTACACCTTCACGCTGAGCCGTGCTCCCTTGAAAGGTTACATAAGTAAGGCATTTCTTTTCCACTTTCACCTTCCTCTCCTGCCCTATCCATATTCGTGGTCACGCCGAAAGTTGTATGGGAAACTGTGGCTGCCGGATTGTTGGGACTTATAATTTATTTGAGGCTTTCACCCTAATAACATGCCACACCTACAACACGGTGAGTGGCACGAGAAGTCCGCGACGTTACGTTGACCGTGGATCCTCTTGGATTGCGTGATTATAGTCAAGTACGTCAAAACGTTGCAGCAACATTATAGTCAAGTACGTCAAAACGTTGAGCTATTCCATGCAGCTCAAAGCAGGTTTGCTTTTAGGGAGGGCTCAAGGTGAGGCAGTAATGAAGGTCAAGGTTGGTCAAAATCATATCATGATATTTGCTCCCACGGATAAATTTGTAGCTAAAAATAAGCAATCAAAAATTAACGGACTTTGGTTTTGGTACCGTAAATGATGCACGAAATGGCACGCGTTGTGAAAACCATTGTTATTCGAAGCAGTGAAGATATTGCCTGCGCAGAAGTGTTTGGCATTGAGCGAAGTGTTACGGGGATTAACGTGCTTGTGCAGATTGAGAGGTGTTGGGCTAATGTGCGCGTCGGAGGCACTTCAATATTGCTGCGATTATCTGTCGTGTTCGTACACGAACGCCTGTTTTATCGAAGGGAAGTGCACGCAGCGCATTGCTGATGCGCGTATCATAAGCGCCGCATGCTGGAGTACTCCTACAGTGTCAAGAAAAAAAGGGCAGAAGGATGCTGAGTAACACTAGCACGTACGTATTGCTGCTTACATTGCTATCAAAGCGGTTAGCACATACCACAGCTGCAACTGAGACTAGACAAGCTTGTAACCTCAATGATAATGCAGCACGTTTATTTGCAATATGTACGGCGAAGGGCCGACCACCCGTGGACGAGTAGGAGCTAATTTTCTTGGCACCTCGTTTGCCAGTGTTCGATTCCTAACTTCGGCGATTACGGCAAGTTCGTCTGTGTTTGCGCGATTGTCAATCCTACATTTTATGCGCGAGATACAAGAAACAGGTAGACCTTGTTTAACCAAAGCAATGTGCTTTTTCATCAAATTTTCAGTGTCCATTTTCGTTAGGGCTTGACACATATAGGATCCATTTCAATTACCTATGGCGCAGACCCGCATTCTCTGGGGCCGTATAAGCCACACTCGACCATATCGCCAATAATCGTGGCGTATATGTCAAATATAATGGTTTAGTGAGGTGAAGATTATCATTTATATTTGTCATAGGCTCATACCCTCCCATGAGAAATGTGGTGTGTACCAGGTGAACTAAACGACCTAGAGAGCACCTAGATGTAGTTGACAAAATAGATAGATAGATAGATAGATAGATAGATAGATAGATAGATAGATAGATAGATAGATAGATAGATAGATAGATAGATAGATAGATAGATAGATAGATAGATAGATAGATGCGGTTAACCCTTTCAGCCCTGGATTTTTTATTTTCAGTGCAGAATTTATTTAACGTGATTTTTCATGTGTCTAAGGGCTAAATAACATCCCTTGCAAATGTGAACCCTGTGGGCAATATATTAAGCGAGTTAGAGCTATGGTGTCAAAATCGTACATCAGGGCTCAAGGGTTGTAAAATGACACAAGTTGATGCTAATCACCCATAGTGGTATGAGGGCTTATTTAAGCCATATCTTTGCTAGGTGCACGCATTGAACACTGTGAAGCGTCTCCTTGGTAATTACAGACACAAATGGACCACGGGTCCCAACCATGGTTCCAGAACTGGGGTCAGGTATGGGGGTGGGGCGGTAACCAGCGCCGTATGAGCATATGCGTGCATGTCTTTATGTGTGCGCTTTACATAAGGCCGAGTGCACATGGATGGATGCACGGAAACGTCAAAAGCTTCATCCCTTCCCTCTTGCGTGCCTTTGAAAGGGCGGTTGGCCCTGCCGCATGTCACCGCTTTGCAATCTGCTGGAACACTTCATAAACATCGTCTAGGAAAACTGTGACTGTATAATAAATATTTTTTATCCACTGTATTCAAATACCGTTCTTATAATCACAGCCCGCTCTTTCTTCCACGGGGGCGGTCAAACAAAGGCTCGTGGCCTCCTTATCCTTATCGCGTTCACCCTTTACATCCACCATACTCCCCTTACCGACCATCTGAAGCAGTGCGCTAGCTGCTACATCGAATTGTCTGGAGATATTTTCATTTTCATGTTCTTTATTAAACACTATTGGCACGAACATACATGCGATAAAACAGACTGAGCAAACAAAAAACAGCGCGCCTCTCGTTTCTCTATGGGTTTCATTCGCAACCGTTGAGCCCTGATGGTGTCAAAATCGCACATGGAGAAAACGAGGCTTTACCGAAAATTGGCGCTAACCATAACAAAACTTCAGGCTGCTGTGCACTGAGGTAGTTATAGCAAACAACATATAAAAATGGGATTGTGTGGATCCATATATTTTTTTGACATAGAACAATTCAAAGTGCGACATCACGTGGCGCATCGCGTGCAAGGTTTTCGCGGTGGCATTTTCTTCTTCCTTGATGTCCGCACAAAAACATGCAGCAAGTAATCATGTGGATGGCAGTAGGGATTCCTAAGTGTCATCTTGCCACTAAAATCCACAGTTGTAGTTCTGTTGTCAAGGCCCCTTGACGAAGATTTTTTGTGATGTCAATTGACACCTCCAGGGCCGAAAGGGTTAAGGTGGCCCGAGTTCGCCAAAAATGCTTCCCATTTAAGGTGATTTAGATAAGCAACACGCAAGATTTCGCTCGTCTGGCTTTTGTTTTCGGCACACACGCCATATTTACACAAAATAAAAATGACCATGACTTCAACGCGCCTGCACCTAACTCGCATCGAAAAAAGATCGAGTTGTTGGCAAAGTTATTATGGAACATTTTAGTCACGACAATATGCCGTGGCATGATTCCGCTTTCCGTACAAAGCCTCCTTTCAGACGGGAACTCAAATGTTGGGAGAGACGACATCGCTTATAAGTGACCATTGATAATTCGGAAAGCACAACGTTCTTATAGCTGCCCCCGCATTTATGATCTATTTCATATGCGACGACAAATGCAAAAGGTGAGCTTGTAAGAATATCTGGGTGAATATTTCGGCTCCGTTGTACGCACGCCACAACGTGCTCGATACAGGTCTATTGAGACCTACGTTGTCATTGTGGAATATAGCACAGCTGTCATTCTTATTTAAAGAAGACTGTTTATTGCTATAAAAAAATTGCAGGGAAGCAGCAGCTAGTAAGCCCATACATTAGTTGACGTCAGAAAGCACACAAAAATACCAATTTCGGTCACGTTCTGGAATAACCATTAGCTCAAACCACACATGTGCGTGCGAACTTGAACGGAAACTGCAGCTTAGATCCTTATTCTGCGCGCAAGATAGTGATTTTGTTTTACTTCTGAAATTCCTTGTCGCAATATGCTGCTTGCACGCCGTTTGCGGAAGGTCCTATCAAGGTAACGATGATAAAGATTATTGCTGCCCTCCATATTGGTTTAGTGGTTAAAGCAGTAATGTCGATATCCGGGCTGCAATTACGACAGCATTGGTCATAAGTATGAAGCATAAGAAAGAAAAGTGGCTCAGGCTTGTCGAACTGCTTTGGTGGAACGTTAAAATCAAGAGGGTTAAAGTTATGTGACTGTCTGCTACTACTATGTCCCAGAGATATTTGTCACAGTTGGCTTCACCTGCTTCTGCCGTAAAAAAAAAAGAGCAACCATTCACTTTTTCCGTCATTATTTCTTTACGGAGACACGTAAAGGCTAAAAACAAACAAACTACATATATTCTTAGTATTACATTCCTACTCTGTTATTCCAGTACACCGAAAGCAATGACTGTTGCGAGCCTTCAACATTGAGATATGGTGTGGAATCATAAAGAGTATTTTATCCTGACCAGGCTCGCGTTGGAGTGCTCTTGGTTTCTCGTGCAACTGAGGTTACGTTCAAAGGGTCATTGCTCCCGCAAACTGACGTGAAATAGTTCCGTGATACGATACTGTACCAGCACAATAATGGGTAGGACGCCGCACTGCGCAATGGACGATAAGGCTAGCCATATTTTTCGATATAGCTACGGTACCAGGGTTAGTAGCTTCCTTAATCAACGTCTATACGTATTGTGCTAGGCATATATCTTTTGTGAAGAATGTGGATCCGCTATTCATATTTGCACAGTATAAAAACCGGATCGTCGAAGCAACTACATGACGATACAACTTTGGAAGCAGCTTCTGGGCTCGTCCAGTCGGTAAGTTGGCATTCACTGGACGCGTGTTGAACTGTTCTGTAGTGCGTGAATATTATGCTTGAACAATGCGAAAGTCTATGACGTGCGATATTTAGGAAACGCGAAGCTTGAGGGTTAGCCAGTACTTGAAACAACCAGTAAGCGAACCCCATCCTTTACTTAGACGTCTCGCAGTGGCGCTCGCACTGGCTGAGCGATATAGGCGATTTCTTCAATTCTTGCATGCGGCTCACGCCTGAATATCCGGAACAGGTATCAGCCGCAAGTGACGGTAATTTGAACCGGTAGTGCAATAATTAGTAGCTAGAACTATCCTCACTACAAATGTTACTTCAGTGTGTACTTCTTCCCTGATTTTACGTGTGCCATCTACGACTCTAAACGTCATTTTTTATTAGTAGTGATTTTAGTTCCTGTTGGTTTATTTGGTTCCTAACCAGTGTTCCGTAAAAAAAGTTATTCGTAACAGCTACGCACGAAAGAAGAGTACCACTCAGTACTCGTGTCACTAATGGGGCACCGCAGGGAACAGCGATCTCAACATGCGCAATGCATTGCTAACAATCGGCGCATTAGATCGGCTTGACCTCACGTAAATCTTGCGTCCTTCCAAGTTATTGGCAATCGAAAGGAAACGATAACGTGAACATGCTTTGCGAGCCACTGCTACGTGGTGCGAAGGCAAAACTATTTTAGGTAAACCGGCATTTTTTTTAAATACAACTGCGGAATAATATATGAGTGGTATTGGTGGTGTTTCACAATCTTGAGTTCGATGTATATTTACTACAGATGCGTGCTTATTCTACTTAAACAAGGTTCAGATGCCTGCCCTCAACCAACCCGAATTATTTCTATATTTGAAATACTTGGGGATTTCTTTTTCTACCGACAGCGCTTAAAGCTTCATCGCCGAAAATTAATTCGCGTTTTAACGCAGGTGGGATGAAGGAACCGTTTGCCAACGTTTGTCTTTTTTGCCTCGTCGCCTGTCTTGGTGAGTACACAGTCAGTTACGTATACAGCAAAGTGAAGTTCGCATGGGCACTTGCATGCATAGACACGTGATTATATAGGAGCGTGTGCATCATAAATGAGCAATGCTTAACTCAGATTCCACATATTAGGCCGATATGTGAGCTTCAAATGATGACACAGAATAAGATAAATCAATAAGAGCCATTGCATGTTCACAGCTAAATTGCAGTGCTTCATCTTGTTGTCGGCAATATAATAAAGGCGTTGTACGTATTTTCGTCTTTATGTTGCATTACTGGAATACTAGGTTGTTCAAGAGAACACTTGAGATTAGATGGTTCCGACGAATTCTTTAACGACAACTTTAAGAACTACTGTTTTTCAACACAAACCTCAATGCTTCTTGTAAAAAAAATGTCGAGCCCGTGAACTTGTTAGAATGCTTTATTTAGTCATCCTACGTCGCTTCTTCATTCCGTCACTAAATGTTGGAAGCAAGCTCCTTTTTTGATCATGTTGAATTTTACGTCGAAAGCTCCACATCTGTCGTGTCGTTACAGCCAATGCGTTTACGCTACCCAAAGACGACTCCAGCGTTGAAGCAAAAATCAACGACGGAGCCGCCTCCGGAAATGGTGTTCGTGCGGCTGATGTTCTTCAAGAAGTGATCCAGGCCCTCGGTGTGGATGAGAAGGTCGGTGCTGCTGAGGTGAGCGAAAATACTAGGAAAGCTGAACACTGATTGCAATATAGTAAAGAATCGTCATGTGCTACGATTCGCTACAGTTACCGCTCTAAAATGCGTCTCTTTTATGTATGCTGCCTTTGCTTGCCCGATAGCACGCCTAAGCAAGGACTGTCCATTAAGGCAACGTAAACAACACGGACGTAAAAGAGGAACACACGTGAAGAGCGCAAGCTATCGACTCCAGTTTATTGAAGAACACACACGCATATATACTCAAGCGAGTAAACAAATGATCAAAACAACAGGAAAAGAATAAATTAGATTTAGTGGTTGGCAATGAGACAATCTAACTTGATCTTATGCAACGCTGTTCCCTTATTTGCTTGTTTCAACCCAGGCTCCGCGCCTGAGCTGACAGAAGCAATTGTTCCCGCAAAATTAAAAGAGAAGGCGGCACGACAGATTGAAGAGGCGGTTTTTATTCCCAGCTTTGATGCAGCATGTGTAGAGAGGACCTGGACAGTGTTGCATCAGATCGAGTTAAATTTCCTCATTGCCAATCACAAAATCTCATCTCTGCTTTCCTTCGCTTTTCGGTAATGTGTCCCTTTACTTGATAGTTGGCGGATTTGTCGGGTTTTACGTCGCTAAGCCTGATGTTTCTATGAGAGACGTCGTACTGGAGGGATCTGGCAGTTTCGACCCTCTGGGGTCTTTTAATGTGCACTGACATCGCAGAGCACACGGCCCTCAACGTTTCGCCTCCACCGAAATGCAGAGCTCAGCGGCAGGCATTTTGATTTCGTGGCCTTCGGATTAGCACCAGAGCTGCATAGCCACTATGCCTCTGTGGCGGGGCTTTCTTTTCTTTAACAAATCCGAATTGATGGTTTGTGTTGGGCACATGCGTTCTTCTTCTTTGTCCATGTTTTTTGCGCTATCGTTCCAACTCGACCAGCAAGACACCCTTGTGGAGCTAACTAAAAGCTCCTTCGGAATGACAGTCGTTAATCTTCAAAACCAGTGGCTTACTCATAAATTCATAGGTGAAAAATTGGCGTTCCACTTTTCTAACTTGCGCACCTTCTCTACCTAGTACACAATCTCATAATAAGTGCTCCTTGTATGTCTGAAGACAGGGTATAAAATGGATGCCCTGTCTTATTAGAAACAAAAGCTCGGTCTACGGGCTGAAATGTCAGAATAAAGCATGCAAGTAGAGTACGCCGGGCCCAATGGTGCCGCATAAAAGTAAATATACATTACCAGCGTGTTCACCATTTTCAGAGTGACGAGTACTTTATCAGCGGTCTCTGGAGCGAAGCAACGCAACTGTTGAAAAACGTCACGCAAAAGGTGTCAGTTTCTGCCCAAGGAGTCTTCAACCAGGCCAAGGCCACTTTACAGAAAGTCGGAGAGCGCGCCAACCAGCACCTAAAGGACCAGGCAGCCGAACACATCGCGAAGTTGGTGACGGAAATTGCTGTGCAAGATCCCGAGATGACCGCCAGGATATTAAAGAAACTCATTAAGTCCGTCTTGTAAGCAGTACGTCGTCTCAAAAAAAGTCGATTGCACTTTGTACAAACTAATGACTGATGTAAATAAAAGAACTGGTGCCTTGTGTTCCATTATTTATTAAATGGAGTTGTGTTTTGTTTATTAATTCTCACTAAAAATAGCGGTGTTACCCTGCAGAATGGTTACAGAAAAAACACAGGTATTCTCTTCGTAATCATAATAGCTACTGACATTTCGCATCGCTAGGTATTGAATATGTATGCACTAATGACGTAAAAAGCTTCACGTTCGCAGCGATTCTAAAGAGATTAGACTGCGTGAAAGTAAGTGGGATAGGGCGTATTCGGGCTAACAATCAGATGTGTTTCAGACAGAAGTATACTAAACAGTCGATACACCCGTCACGTCCCTTTTAGCTCCAGATTGAATAGCAGATTCTGAGTCCGCCATGCAGCCCATAGTTATTGCACTTTATGCAAAAAAAAGGAAAACAAACGGGCATGGAGCGAATTAAACGGTTTTGTAAGTAAGATAAAGTTTTCGTCATAGTTTACTTTTCAACAGAAACGTTGATCCGCCTGAGTTCAATTATACTGTATTGTGACCTTTCGCTATGTATCGCCTCATTTATCCTTACGATAGGAAGGTGAAGCCTTCGTGATGCAGTATGCCCAAAGGTAACGTTCTAAGTAAGGAGTGCTTTGAGCTCCTGGTGTTCACCACAATCAAAGGAACTTGAGCTCAGAGCTCAAACCCTTATCCGGGCACTCTAGGGAAGTGCCCAGAAGCCCTCAATCAAAATCCGCACATCTCTTCAATGGTTAAGGCGATCCCCACAACTCTGTACGGAACTCCTAACCATGAAAAGAAATTCTCCGTAGAATAAGGTTGGGCTGGAGCGCATTCGGAAGGCATTACGAAATCATGACTGGAAACTTACCGCTCTCACTAAAGCGAAAAATATTCAATCACTGCATTCTCCCAGTACTAACGTACGGTGCAGAAACGTGGAGGATAACGAAAAAACTAGAGATGAAACTAAGGAGCACGCAACGTGCAATGGAAAGAAAAATGTTGGGGGTAACGGTAAGAGATAAAAAACGAGCGGAATGGATCAGCGAACAGACAGGGATAGCCGATATTATTATATCAATTAAATGAAAGAAGTGGACCTGGGCAGGACATGTCATGAGGAGGAAAGATAACAGATGGACAGTAAGAGCAACGGAATGGATACCAAGAGAGGGAAAACGCAACAGAGGCAGGCAAAAGGTTAGATGGAGCGATGAAATTAAAAAGTTTGCGGGCATAAAGTGGAACCAACTCGCTCAGGATAGGGTTGATTGGAAATCGTTGGGAGAGGCCTTCGTCCTGCAGTGGACTTAAACAGGCTGATGATGATGATCATGATGATGATGATGATGCATATGTGTAGGACAGAGAAGTATATTAAGTATATTAAGCTGTGCGGCTTGTGCGGAACAATGTAAGCTACTTGCACAATACTGCTGGCTAATTTGCCTCTTCAGCTATTGTGTCACGAGAATCCTCGTTTATACTTGAATGTTCAGAGGGACTCGTAAAGGGATACAGGGCAGCCACCGCGAAAGGGAGTAGTTCCAGTAAATAGAGGCGATAATCCCCACTCCTCAATTTTGTGTCATTCGTATCTTCTTTGCTTATAGTGCACCTTCCTTAGCTATGTAACATGCCAGGAGAGAGGAACATCAGGATCTCTTCAACCAAAGAATCAAATCATGGAGTTCTGATTGAATTTTGGTTTTAACGTAGCTTTCGCGTCATCGTCACGGGGCGTTAGTGGAGCACAGTATATGGTAACTGAGGTCGAAAGAAGACTTGCGCACGGGGTAGCATTCTGCAAATAAACTGCACGTATGCACATTAAAAGAATGGTGTGACCTCTGTGCATCCGTCTACAATACCTGATTACGAATTCGCTATGTATTGCCTCATTTATCCTTACGATAGGAAGGTGAAGCCTTCGTGATGCAGTATGCCCAAAGGTAATGTTCTAAGTAAGGAGTGCTTTGAGCTCCTGGTGTTCACCACAATCAAAGGAACTTGAGCTCAGAGCTCAAACCCTTATCCGGGCACTCTAGGGAAGTGACCAGAAGCCCTCAATCAAAATCCGCACATCTCTTCAATGGTTAAGGCGATCACTGGCCCACAACTCTGTACAGAACCGCATTTCATGTGCTCTTTCAAATGTTCGAGCTACTTCACGAGCGTCCCCCCCCCCCCCCTCCCCCCCGCCCTCATCTACGGCTTATAAACGCTGTCCTTGCCTAAGAGGTGAAAACGAGCAAACATTGCACGAGTGCAGAAGTCAGAACTCGTTCTCCTTGGGAGAAGCAGCCTGTTGCAGTACAAAAGCTATCGCGTTTTGCGGCCTACGGCACACAAGCGGCGAGAGAATTCGTCGCATTTCCACATAAGCTTTATGTCTATTGGTTTTCATTGCACTTTTTCGAGCTTAGACAATTCCAGGAAATGACTATTGAATTCGGAAATCAAATGCAACAGTACTGTGTTCTATTGGATACTCGAAATTTTGGATGCGTATTTAACACGTCCAGCCAACATTAAAGGATGTAAAAGCTTCCAAATGCTTTGAACACATAAGCTCTGAAAGCGCTGCAATTCGCTCACCGAGTTTGTAAACTGCATAACATTGGAGAAATATTCACAGGCGAAGAAACACAGCCGATAAGCGGTTACAATAGAATGACGGTTTATTTGTTTTATTTCGAAAAAGCATAAACATAAGTAAAAAAAAATAAAATGCTGTGAGTGCAGTCAGGACGTGGTATTATCAAGCCTTTCCTGCCTGAGAGGAAATAAACTGTAAAAAACCACGGAAAGAATAACAACCGTTAATTAAAAAAAAACAGTTTTGCCAGAAAGGCGAATCGATTAATGCGATAGCAACGCATGGTATAACATACGAATTAAGAGAAGCAGCTTTAGCGGGAATCTGAGATGTAGCGAACAGGGGCTTATTAAGTAAGCATGCAGGTGCGTAAAGTACCATGTGACGGTCGAGCGGACGGCCCAGCAGAGCTACGACCTAAGTCATGTTGTTTTGATGCCTCCTGGCACGTGCTTCACACCGCGCGATCGCACTAAGTAGCGTGCACTTTGCACCACCGAGAAACCTGGCCCAGCACAGCGGCATCAGGAGAGCTCGCTCCTTCCGGCACTCGTAGACGCATTCGCGTAAGCGGTATGCGGCGAGGGCATTGTGGGCGTTGCGACTATACCCGAAGTACCTTGAACTGAACAGGTGACCAAGGTAGTCCTACGCAGTACATAGCACTTCGGATGGCTGCCGGGATAGCGCGGACCCCAGCGATAGCGACCACGCCTTAATGTACCTCAAGGCGCACAACTTGGTGCCGTTTGTGAGTCATTTATTCACCATTTTATCACATTACACTGGCGTTGCAGCAATGTCGCTAAAAAGACAACTCAGTTTTGAAGCTCCGCTCAATATGTCGGGGAAGCTATCTCAGATCTAGTCGCGCTACCGGCAGTGCTATGTATGTATCACTTCTTCCGCGCTTGACACTGGGGTGACATCTCGCCTGCGTTTTCTTTTTTTGGTTTTTTTTAAGACGAAAGTGTTTCACGCCGGGTCCACCACGACCCCATATTTCATTACCATAACGAATAGGATGCACTAAAGTAAACATAAGAGGCAAAGAGGACCACCGCAGCATTACTTAGTCTCTCCTGGATGGCGGCACCATTCCAGAAGCGTTCCAGAGTGCTCCTCTACCAGCGCGTGCAGAGCCGCGCGCATAGCCACGTTCGTAAAGCTTCTACCGTATATGCGCCGATAGCGCTGTGGTAGGGCACTAGTCACCTTTCTTCATGTATTGACTCACAAATTAAACCAACTGTCGCTTGAGCGACCGAAATAACAGGAAAAGAAAAGCTAGTACCGATTATCTCAGTGGCACAACAGTGCTGTTGGTTCCTTGGTAATAGACTCTGAAACGTTGGCCGAAGTACCATATGAACATTCCTGCTATTAGATACAGTGCAACAGTTCGCATATATGCTCAAATTCCGAGAACTGCGCACAAGCAAAGTACTCGCACGGTGCTTGTTGTTCTGCATCCATGCACCCGTCGACGCTCAGGTGGGGTAACTCGAGCGCCATCTTAGCGGCGAAGTCTGGAACGAGAGGCGGCGCAGGCGTCTCCGTAGAACGCCGCGAGCTGGTCAGGTCAGGAGTACAGTAGGTCGTGGGTATAACATACGAATTAAGAGAAGCAGCTTTAGGGGGAATCTGAGATGTAGCGAACAGGGGCTTATTAAGTAAGCATGCAGGTGCGTAAAGTACCATGTGACGGTCGAGCGGACGGCCCAGCAGAGCTACGACCTAAGTCATGTTGTTTTGATGCCTCATGGCTCGTGCTTAACACCGCGCGATCGCACTAAGTAGCGTGCACTTTTTTGCACTATCGAGAAACCTGGCCCAGCACAGCGGCATCAGGGGAACTAGCTCCTTCTGGCACTCGTAGACGCATTCGCGTAGCGGTATGCGGCGAGGGCATTGTGGGCGTTGCGACTATACCCGAAGTACCTCGAACTGAACAGGTGATCAAGGTCCTGCTACGCAGTACGCAGCACTTCGGATGACTGGCGGGATAGCGCGGACCCCAGCGATAGCAACCACGTCTTAATGTACTTCAAGGCGCACAACTTGGTGCCGTTTGTGAGTCATTTATTCAGCATTTTATCACATTACACTGGCGTTGCAGCAACGTCGCTAAAAAGACAACTCAGTTTTGAAGCTCCGCTCATTATGTCGGGGAAGCTATCTGATGTGTAGTCGCGCTACCGGCCAGGCTATGTGTGTATCACGTCCTCCGCGCTCGACACTGGGGTAATGTCTCGCATGCCTTTTCTTTTTGTTTTTAAATGCGAAGCATTTCTTAGCGAACTTCGGCGAGTTTGAGCGTATCTATCTATCTATCTATCTATCTATCTATCTATCTATCTATCTATCTATCTATCTATCTATCTATCTATCTATCTATCTAGCCGCCCACGATTTCGTGCTCTCCTGGCCGTTTCGCTAATCGGATATTTACGAAAATTGGTATGCCACATCATGACTACATGACGAACATAAATGACAGGTCATAACATGAAAATCATGACATGCATGTCATGAGCGGCATGATTTACATGCCACGGTCTTAGGGCTCTCCTGGCCGTTTCGCTAATGGGATGTATGCGAAAAGTGGTATGGCACAACATGACTGCCTGAAGAACATAAATGGCAGGTCTTAACATGAAAATCATGATATGCATGTCATGAGTGGCATGATTTACATGCCACGGTCTTAATGCTCTCCTTGCCCTTTCGCTAATGGGATGTATGCGAAAAGTGGTATGGCACAACATGACTGCCTGAAGAACATAAATGGCAGGTCTTAACATGAAAATCATGATATGCATGTCATGAGTGGCATGATTTACATGCCACGGTCTTAGTGCTCTCCTTGCCGTTTCGCTAATGGGATGTATGCGAAAAGTGGTATGGCACAACATGACTGCCTGAAGAACATAAATGGCAGGTCTTAACATGAAAATCATGATATGCATGTCATGAGTGGCATGATTTACATGCCACGGTCTTAGTGCTCTCCTTGCCGTTTCGCTAATGGGATGTATGCGAAAAGTGGTATGGCACAACATGACTGCCTGACCAACATAAATGGTAGGTCATAACATGAAAATCATGACATGCGTGTCATGAGCGGCATGATTTACATGTCACAGTCTTGGTGCTCTCCTGGCCGTTTCGTTAATAAGATGTATACGAAAATTGGTATGCCACGACATGACTGCATGACGAACATGAATGACAGGTCATAACATGAAAAGCATAACATGCATGTCATGGGCGGCATGATTTACATGCCAGGCGTTTCGTTAATGGGATGTATACCAAAATTGCTATGGCACAACACGACAGCATGACGAACGTAAATGACAGGTCATAACATTAAAATTATAACACGCGTGTCATGACCGGCATGAC
Organism: Hyalomma asiaticum; assembly: GCA_013339685.2. Taxonomy (NCBI): domain Eukaryota; kingdom Metazoa; phylum Arthropoda; class Arachnida; order Ixodida; family Ixodidae; genus Hyalomma; species Hyalomma asiaticum. Next base: position 58,738,031 of record CM023482.1, read on the forward strand.
TTACATGCCATGGTCCTGGCGCTATACTGCCGTTTCGTTAATGGGATGTATGGGCTCCGTCTACTGACCAGAGGGCGCTACGTAGCTCTCGTCGGACGGCTCAGTCGCGCACGGTGGAAACCGAGGCGACAGCGACGCGCGCGTATCTTCGCTGCTTTCCGGGCGTGCTGCGAACCACACGAACGCTCGCGGCGTCGCCCTTTGTAACAGTCTGCCGCAGGCATTTCTTCCTCCGTGGCCGCAGGTTTGGAGCGCGCGTCTCAAAGGAAATAAAACGAAAGAAGGTGTGACGGGCGGTCGCTGCTGCTATAAAGCTGGAGACGCGCATCGCGTTCGCGTATTTCCCTGCCACAGTCTGCCCAATTTTGTTTCTTCTCAGTGCATTCTGGCGCTGATGTCGCACATGGAAAACTCGACTGCACGGAGCCTATACGAAAATTGGTTTGGCACAACATGACTGCATGACGATCATAAAGGAGAGGTCATAACATGAAAATCGTGACATGCATGTCATTAGCGGCATGATCTACATGCCACTCGTTTCCCTGAAGGGATGTATACCGAAATTGCTATGGCACAACACGACTGCATGACGAACGTAAATGACAAGTCATAACATTACAATCATGACATGCGTGTATGAGCGGAATGGTTTACATCCCACATTCTTGGTGCTCTTTGGCCGTTTCGTTAACTTCATATGTACCAAACTCGGTGTAGCGAGACAACAATGCAAATTCATTTTACGTTCCTTATGCGTGCTTCGCATTTCCTTGATTCCCACTGCACGTGGGATCTGCCAATTTTTTTGTTGTTTTTAAAGCGAAAGTTTTTCACGCCGGGGTCCACCACGACCCCATATTTCACTACCATAACGAATAGGATGCACTCAAGTAAACATAAGAGGCAAAGGGAACCACCGTAGCTTTACATAGTCTCTCCTGGATGGCGGCACCATTCCAGGCACGTTCCCAAGTGCTCCTCTATCAGCGCGTGCAGAGCCGCACGCATAGCCACGTTCGTAAAGCTTCTACCGTATATGCGCCGATAGCGCAGTGGTAGGGCCCTAGTCACCTTTCTTCATGGGTGACGTTTCCCCGCCGACCACTCTTCGAGCGTGATGGGAAGAACAAAACTACTCCGTTAGGCACCAGAGCACGTCAATGACGTTGACCGGTCAATGTTGCGCAAGTAAGTATGGCTGATACCTCGGTCGCGCGGCATTTGCTATCTACGGTGCCCAGTTATTACGTGAACTAGTTTAACTACAACAAGGGGGTGGTCACGGTCATCGATGTTATGGAGGCGATGCATGAAAGTGGGTTCATCCACGTCAAACAGTGTCGTGCCAGCTAAACACCGTTAGCAATGGCCAAGTTCGCTTCGATGTAACTATAAAGACTCAACTGCCTATGCGAAAAGACATTTAACTTTCATGTTATACCGATTCCTTAGACAAAGGTATCTGCCACATTTTTTTTTGTATTTTCTCTGCAACGGCTCATATCTGTGGACGCCCTTTTTCAAGACGCGCTTACCACTGCATGCAAAAATGCGCCCACCGATGCGAGTTGCCGCAGCTCGCGCACTGCTCTTTGGGAATACTGCGTTTCGGGAACATTTTTGGCTACGGTGTTTAAAAAATGTGGCTACACTTGCTTCATTAATGCAGAAATGGCGATGTGCGCTATGTTCGTTACGCTGTGTTCGTCCCTAAGGGGGTAACGTTCCCCCATTCACGATATAGAAATGTTCCTCCCGTATAGTTCCTCCTCTACTCCGAAGAATATGCTGCCGCCAGGAAAGTGAACCGGTAGGCCTACCGACTGCATCGATTATCGAATAGAAAAACATTGCTCGTTCCGTATGGGCTCTCCAGCCTACTAGATTGAAAAATTTTCACGCTTAGTTAAGTCTCACGACATACGGCAATCAAAAGGGGCGGGCAGACCTTTAGTAGCGACAGCTATTGAAAGTTTGCTTGGTATACTCAAGAGGCCCTTCAGTACGGGCACCAAGTAAAGATGACCTTTAGCAACAAAATATGCAGAAACAAATAATTGCGAGGGACTAGGGGCCATTTTAAACGCTTGAGGAAACTAGTGCAAGTAGAGGTGGTAGGTGTGCCCTGCGTCATAACTATTATCATTTCGCCAAGTAGAAAAGTACCCACTACGCATTAATTACGGTGGTATTGTAACGTGCAAATCTGTATAACTGCACATCTTAGAGAGCACCTTGGCGTCGTTTTCCCGAGAACGAACCGAACTCTCGGCGCGGCGTCGACGGCTGAAATGCGGTTTGGGCTTCTCTGCACAGCTGTCTGTTGTGCCCCACGTTGCCATGCTGCAGCCGCACGCGTAGCTCAGTGATTAGCTTCTTCAGCAGCGGTCCGCACCTTACGAGGAGGAACCATCAGGTATATCGAAGAGCCAAGTCAGGTTGCTGTCGGGGCTGCGCACGTCACCCGCCGCGTGACGCATGGCACGATACGACAAAACTGCTTCAAAGGGCAGCGCTTAGTAATAATGATGACGGAAATGTTAACGAAGATTGTTTCATAATGATGATGTTGGTGATGCCTCTGTAATGGGTTCAGAGCTATAAACCACGCAGCCCCGTGTTCTTTCAAACTGATTCCTCGAACTCGTTATGCAATTCACTTTGCCTGACGTGTAGTGGCGTATTATTCTGCCACGTAGCATTACATTTGTTAACGCGATCCTCGGCAGTTGTTATATCTGTTTAGGTCTTTTAGCGAAGACTTTTCAAGCAAAGGCGTGGCTCAGTGGCGGAATTCTCGACTGTCACGCAGAGGGTGTGGGTTCGAATCCACGCAGAGGAAGTAGTTTGAATCCTCTGCGGTGCTGGTTATTTTTTCTTTCAAATTTGCGCGATAGCGGTTACGGAAACCAGCGGCGATGGCGGAGAACTACGGCGCAAAAACAGCCCTGTTGGGATCTCATGACAGCTTACGCTGTAAAAAGAGACAGCACACGAGAATAGTAAACAGGAGGGGCAAGACGAGAGGCCGTGTCAGTATGTTGGGAGAGTACTCGAGGTGACGCCTCTGAGATTCTAATGCGGCCTGCAGCGCCCTCCCATGGGCTGGGAATCTGAAGTGGCTGGCTAGCCGAACTGCGTTTCCGTGCCTGTGAGTTGATGGCAGCGCCACTGGCAACCTGCTGGTACACTCTTTGGGGCGAGGTCTGCTGGGCGACAAGTTGCGGCTGGTTTCCCGGGTTCGGTTTACTAACCCACACACTAAACAAAAATAACCAGGAATGGGAGTAAACAGCTTGTCCTCTAGCGCACTACCTTTTCTGGTTTTTTTTTTACTACGTAACAGTCAAGGTAAAAATTTACTCTCACGCTAACGGAGTTTTTGAACGTAGAAACGGCCGTAATTATATACCCCCCTGGAGGTTTTCAGCGACTATACGCGGAGTAATTTTTTACTGCCTAAACAATGTTTTCTCGGCTTTTTTTTAGAGTTATTTTTAAAGCTCATTTGAGGTTTATTGTGGCTGGGTAAACACTAGGCTTACCCAAAATGCAGACATCACTCAATTTATTGAGCAGTAAACGAGGACTCACCCTTCGAACTTATAACATTGGAAGCACGTTTTCACTCGTTGAGAGCGCAACAAGCACAGGCACAAGCGCGGGAGTAGAGATACTCGAAAGTGCGTTTTCACTTGGCCGCCGTCCACCAAGACCAGCGCTAGGACAGCCAGCATCGCTCGAACTCAGCACAAAACCACGCCGCCCTGGTAACACTCGAGGTAGTTCGCCGTGTCGTTGTCGTACTGGTTGACGGTGCGGTCAGTCAGGAACGTTTGCGACCGTAGTTTCCGTGCTTTCCCAGAACTCGGCGGTGCCTTCGAAACGACGGTCTCTAGGCATAGCTGCCGGAGATGTCACGATATCACATTCTGGTTGACGGACGCCGGCGTACGCGTATCGGCAGGCGCCGACACGCGTACGCGCTGATCACACTCACGCCGTTCACGCTCACGCCCCGAGACGTCGCGTCCCCTCTTCCGCGACCGACGCTTTTGACGAACAGTTGCTTGCAAACGCGTACCATGTGACTAGGCCTAAATAGTCTTTCGAGGGCTATCACGGCCTCCACCCCTGCGCCACGGCAGTTTGGAGTTTTTTACCACGTGACGTGGTACGTAGTTTTTGATCACGTGGCTCTTAACTCTAGAGTGGGGTTTTTTATCACGTGACACAAAACCCCCTACGTAGTAAAATAGGGCAATAACGTCCTTTTACTACCTTTTATGTCATATGCTCCTTTTACCTCAACAAGACGTAGTAATTTTGAAAACAAGGGAGTTTTTAAGGCTCATGAGCCGCAAAAACCCAAATATCGGGCAACTTTTGCTTACAGTGCAGGGATCCTGCAAAACTCTCCAAGGATAAAGACCGCAGGATTCTCGAAGTGCACATACCCGACGCTGCGCTGCCTGTTCTAGTTCCCTGATCATTCGGAGCCGCAGCTCTTAACGTAGTCGGCGGAAACGTTTGTGAACACTCACCATCCCGCCAACGCTAACGGTTCGTAGAGCGACCGTCATCACGTTATGATAATTTCTATACGGGCAGGGTGCGCTGCGTATGCGTGAACACTTACACTCAAATTAGAAAAGTGGTTGTACTATTAATATATCCTGCGTTTTTTTTGAATAAATACGTGTCAGATGCTTAGCGAAATGCGCACAGCACAAAAGAAAACGTGACTGCGTAGTAGGGCACTCGTATAAGCTAGGTCGCTTCTTGTTAGAGTGCCTGCCAGCGAGAAAATGAAACTGTGCTTTTGACTGCTGCAATCTGGGTAGTATCATGTCGTTACCTTCTTGAGTTCAAAAACCAGAGAAACATGAGCGTGCGCAAGCACAACAACCGGGAGGTCGCCCCTTCACTAATCGAACATACTGCAATGCGCACGCAGATATCTTGGAACGGTAATATATATGCGGCATAAACAGACATTGTCATGTAAATACAAGGCCAACAACACCAGAAGCAACTATTTACGTCCCTTGATACCTGTCGCGCAATATAAAAATAAAATAGTTGCTGTGGCTCATACTTCAAATACAGAAACATGTAGGTCATGGAGAATACTAAGAGCGCCCTGAGGTACAACTTTGTTACTGTGTGTTAGACTGGACCTTTTCAATGCGGTTTACAATGATCTGGAAGTTTTGACAGATGATGTTCTGGAAGATATAGAGGGTACCTGTACCTTTCGTAGCCTCATGGACAACGCTGTTCATTATGTTGCGCTGAAAAAGGAATTCTGATGGAAATGCAACACACGGTACCAAATGTACCAGTAAAATTGAAAAAGGTGTAAGCTTCGCTTGTTTGTTCAACTGAAGCACATTACGACATGTGTTTGACAAGGAAACATAAAAGGGGAATATAGCTTTCTTTTTTATGATAAAGTCCAAGCAGCATCTGTTATTATAAAAAAACACGAATTCCAGACGGCAAAAGGCAATATAAAATCTGTTAGGTGCTTCACAATTAGCGAGTACAGAGCACTCAGATGATTGCCTTTTCTAAAAATAAAGCAACGAGACGCAATCAAACACATAAACGGTCTCCTGATGAGTTATTACGGCAGTATAAATAGTTATGCCCACTTATTCTGGTTTTCACGCAAAATAAACTGCTACGCATAGCCGATGAAGAGCGTCGCCATACACCAGCTGGCACTCTCAATAAAAAGTAATTCTGGGCTCCATTTCGGTGTAGGCAAGTAAAATAATACCGTCCGAGCAGCGGTAACACCTCGGAATATACGTGAAATTTTGTGCATAACGACGCAGTGTCAGTGGACGCCTTGACAGTTACCGTAAGGGAGCGCAGTTATTCGGTTAGTTAACCGGTGGAAAGATTGCTTGCATTATTGCAAGGTTTGATTCACGAGCAAGAGCATTTCCCTTGCATAATTATTCACCAATGTGATTTGCTTCCTTTTTTTTTTTTTGGTATTCATCGCATTGCTTTATCAAGGAATGTGCTGATCAGAAGTTACGAGTTGGCTGAAAAACTTTTATGTTTGACGCAATGGTACCACATTCTACACGTCAGAGTTCCGCTGGTATGGTCGCACGACATGAAATGCTGTTCCCGTTGGTAAGTTAAATAAAATGTTTTTGTTATAGCTAGGCTTCTGCAAATGAGTGGTGAAAAAATCCAGTTGACAGGCTGAGATATACGTCAAATAGAAAGACTGATTCAGCTGGAGAGTCCTTTAATCACCATGGCTATAAGAGCAAATGAAACAAAGCAATTAAACTTGCCACTTCATATTGTGACATCAGAACGCCAGATATCCATGCGCCGTAACAGCTGTTCTGTTGGGTTTTAAAAGAAGCGCATTCGGCTCTTTTTTAAACTCCATTTTAGCCTTATTGCAATCATTCTAGTTTCATTTCTCCATGTATTTATTTCTGGGTCAAAACTGAATGTGGACTCGGTAATTGCTTTATAAATATTATTCGTCATTCAATATTAACAGTGATTGTATTCTTAGCGGTACCCAATATAGCACAAAACAAGACATAAACGTTTCGACATGTCCTAGAGTGACCTTATCAAATAAGCCAAACAACTTGTTACTTAAACATATCTTCCGCTACTTTTCATCTTTCATTCATGAGTTCAAACTAACCTGGTGCTTCAAACTGATCGCCATTGAGAGCAGCGCCTCCGTAGCGACAAGCGATGTGGAGGCGTTGCTCCGGTGATAAGCGTATAGCTATCGTCAGAACGCGGGCGTGGTACAGCGATGATAAGCGCTATACTTCGCTCTATACCAAGCTGTTTTCTTTGAATCCTATCAGTGATGCTTCTGTTCTTCTTACGAGACACATGACACATCACTCGGTCCCGTTTGTGCAGTCACCTGTGTCGTCGGTATGGTCTGTACCTGTGCTCTAGCTGCATAATTATATCTGTACCTGGGAAGTTTACGCGTTTGGATAGTCTAAAGAAGGAAACAACCAGTGGATATTCGAAAACACAACAGCCAAAGAATGGGCTCTTTAAGGCATCAGGGGCAATGCTTTGTTCTCTGTGAGCTGCGTTGCCTGAAACCGAAATAGGAAAACCTCTCTTTCGTAAATGTTCTTTTTTTTTTGCCATTGGCCAGTGGGCATTGATAATGACGTGTGCAGCACCAGTCTAGGCTCAAATACTCCGTTACGAACTTTTTTAGTGAAAGATTATTTTTCTAAATACAGGCCTTTAAGTATACACAATCCAAGAGCAAAAACGGCGCATAGTTTCACCACTGTTGTGAAGAGAATCCGCATATTGCCTAATGCATAATGTAGCCCTTGGCAATAGCTACCCCGTGCACATCGCGAGAACATTGCTCAAAACGTACAGTTTGGAGCAGGGAAATGACTCGAATTCAGCCATGTTTTGCTCCGAAGTTCCGTTACTTTCTGAGAAACAATGAAGACAAATGTACTGACGAGTTGCCCTCGTTTGGACATAACTACATTTAGAGACATCTACCTCACGCTCTTTTGGAAGGATTGTGGCCAGGTTATTCAAAGTATTATAAAAAGTACTTGTGCGTGAATGTATTTCAACTGTTTCTGTGCTCGGATGATCTATAAAACTTACTTAACGAGCCCTAATACAGAAAGTGCACATGCTTTTTATAATTACTTGTTCGCTGAAAGTCACATCTTACTATCACCAGTTCGGCTAGCTCAGACTGAACACACGCTTCGATGAATGCCCGTGTTTCCGCTCAGTACAAACAACTATAGGATATGCACCAAACCTTCTATGCGAAGTCTCATTACTGGTGCCAATTTCCTTACAATAACATGAATGCACGTCATTATCACTTAATTTGCGCAATTCACAAGGCTCCTTGTGTTAAAGCTGCAAACAGAAAAAGGAGAAAATGTCTTACGCTTATCAAATCGCTGGAAATTACGGGATTAGGAGAGTCCTAGCGTCACTGTCAAGAAAAATAATTCACAGCCACTTACTTAATGAATGTACTATTCCGGCTTCGCATCAAAATACGAAATCGACATAAGTTTAATTAGAGGACGTCGGCCTACGTATGATGAGTATCTCGCTCATACGTAAAACACTGTGCCCTTGATCTGCTGTAAGAATACCGGCAGTCTCTTTGCGTGGCAAAAGAGAAGCAACATTTCAATTAATTCTAGCTCTATTATTACCGCAAGAATAAATACCTAGAAAAACAAAAACCAGCAAATGCTTTGTAGCGTATTAGATCAACAAGCACTTACCTTCGTGATTGTGGCGTTCTACGTTCTGCCATCACTATTCGGCCAGAGAATATTTCTTGGCGTGGAGCTTAACTGTACCCTAGTAGTACGTACACGTCGCCACAGCACAAGGTACCGTTCGTGCTTTACTTCGTAAACGTGTTTGGCACAATACCACCTTAGTGCTAGGTAAAATTTTAGCTTATGTTATACTTACCGCCATGCTCTGCCGCGGTTTCACCCACCGAGGGTTCTCGCGGTTCGTGAAAAGAATCGCGCGCTCCAATCCTATGCGATGGCCGGCACATCTCACGGGTCAGGGAAGTAATGACGCGTATTTGCACCGACTTAATAACAGGTTAAAAACAACTGATAGGTAATTGCACGAATACGAGGGCTATAACAATTCCTTACACTTTGCTTGACATGGTAATGCGTTAACTCTAAGGATCGCCTCATCCATTTACTCCCTTCGTTTTTTCATGGTGCGTGCATATAAAAGATGGGTTAAATGCTAGGCTGTTTGCCGAGATTAAGATCTAATAATTGAAAGTATAGGGCAGTGTCAGGCCAGGCGCAGCCGATAGGCTTATAAACCATGTCACTCTTCTTTCGGCGTGTTGTGCGAGAACAGCCAACAAAGCGTAGGGCTACGTATGCAAAGCTGAAAAATTATTGCTTCTCTAAATAAATGAAATCAGTATGTACGGGGTAACATAAGAATAACCTAGTCCGTCACACCATAGTGAGCAATAACCAAATCCCTAGCAAGCATTCGCCAGATGAAAACGCTACTTGAGTATTCTGGCTTGTGTTGAGTATCTAGGCTTCGATGGGACGTGTCTCTTTAAGAGAAATGAAAGCAGGTACGATGATCTCATACAATAAAAGCTGGATGGAAAAATCCTTTTTCATTAAATTCTTCCTTGGAAATACTCGGTAGACCTGTAGTGTTGTTCAGTGCATTTCCTTTTACAGACTACATTACAAACTTTGTCTGGAACACTACAGTTGTGGACTACGGTACTAATGGTTATCAATTCTCAATTTTTTTCCTTATATCCGCGCAGCTATTGGGAAAGTGAGCGTGTATAGGAAGATGACCTTGAAAGTGTGCTGATCGTGTATAAGTAGACCTACCTTACATAATATAGACCATGATATTGTCTATGTCACTAACAATTCAAAAGGAAAATAATGTGCGCCATAACCATTGATACGCAGACCAAAGCGACCTGGGCGTAGTAGTACTCGAATTAAGCCGGCACTTCTTGCGCCCGCAGATACTGATGGGATTCTTAAACGAACGTTGAAAAGTTATTCCTACGTAGTCAGTAACGGTGCCGTTCAGTCTGGGAGTTCTGAGCACGCGAGCTCAATAATACTGCACTGCACGCATTGGGGAGGTCCCCATTTGGTTTCAAATACACCCGCTCTTCCTTCACCAAATTACGTCACTGTGCCCCCCCCCCCCCCCACTTCACCCCGTAACTTTTGTCATAGCTACTTAAGAGAAATAGGCTGATGGATTTTCCGCGATCACGAAATCAGCAAATGCTATTTCTGCCTTAGTCGGTGCCTCCAACAACGTCACTTGTTGAAACGCGCGCGAACGCATTCCCGCTTTGTCTGAAGGGAAATTGCGAGATCGTTTTTTCGCGTGCAGTGCTTTAATATTTGCGTCGCATGTTCGCAGGTGTTTCTGGCTTTGTTAAAAAATGTTGCAGCTCCTGTTTGAGGTTATCATTATCAAGAACAGGCGTGTTCTCAATCAACTTGACCACGTATATAAATGAAAAATGTGGCGTCCTGCGTATTATTCAAGGTCATCTCTGTGTGTATTTTCAAATAACAGAACCAGTCCACCGCACGCAATAAAATTTTACCGGCAACGCAGACAGCATGAAGTGCACCCTGGCTGCCATTCTTTACTTGGGCCTTGAGGTCTGTGCTGGTACGTATGCAAACTGTTATGCATAGCAACAATGTTAACTTTGTTTTGAAAATTGATTGATCTGTGGGGTTTAACATCCCAAAACCAGCTCTGATTATGAGAGAAGCAGTAGTGGAGGGCTCCGGAAATTTCGACCGCCTGGGTTTCTTTAACGTGCACTGACATCGCACAGCACACGGGCCTCAACATTTCGCCTCCATCGAAATGCATCCGCCGTGGCCGGGATTCGATCCCGCGACCTTCGGAGTTTTGAAAATTCAACGCACACAAATGAAAAGAATAGAGTAAGTCACACATTCTTACATAATAAATATTTCCCAGTCAAATGCCTGACCTGCGAAAGCTGAAAGCAGGCGCCTTAATTATAACCCTTATGCCATTTTTTGTGCCTGTGCGCCGAAGTAATATCAAGAAATATAAATCATTGGTGGTAGTAACACTTCTACATTCTATTGTGAACATATTTCAGGCCATATGAGAAAAGTGGACCCTCTATGCTCGCCAAAACAGGCTTACCGCAATATCTCATCTTCACAAGCACTTTGTGGTATCCATAGTCCAGTACATTTCTGGACTACACTACCTAGAGGACTACGTCTTATGACTACTTTCTGGGAAATGGGAGGGGGCATTAAAATTCCTTAACTTCAGCACCTTTAATTCTATAGCCCATATTGCTAGATGAGCTTTTGTATGTTTATTTCCCTAACTGGTTCAGTCAACAATGATGTCCTATAATATAATGATGTTTCTTCATTTCTTTTGGACAATGCAGGGCATTGCCCGTGGGTCAGGACAGAAAGAGGTGCTTAGACTCCTAAAAAGGTCCTGCTCGCGGTGGGCGTAGCAGTAACGGTGTTTTTCTTCGATACATAATAAAATACAAGATATTGAGCAAATTGTTAAGAGAAAAGGGGTCAGAAATGGCAAGGTGAGCTCAGTGAAATTATTGTTTTAACACAATTTTCCCAATACACAAAAGAACAAAAAGAAATACCACTCCCACGTGCAAACATTAGATTGTTGCCGTACATAAACACATACTGTTGGGTTCGTGCCGTCCTGCTGCCAAAGAACTGAAGCTGCTGGCGAGAACTTGCGAAGGAAAGGTTTAATAAATAAAAAGACAACGTCTGACAGCTCTGCTGATAACTTCGAACAAAGGGCACATACTTCAACGCGCACAACGCACGAACTTACTTCACTTACACAGTTTGAGCATTCAACCGGCCACTCTAAATACGCCACTGCCCCTGTTCTCGGCGAAGCAACCAATCTCCATTTACATGCGCCGCCGCGCTTCGTCGCCAGTCCATCTCCCAGTGTCCACGCAGAGCGTTAGCTGCCGGTTTTGAAGGGGCCAATAAGACCGCTAGGACCCTGCCGCGCAGCACGTGGTGTTATGGGCGGTATCAAGCCAGCCTAGCAGCACGCGCGATCCACTCGTATACATACATACATACATACATACATACATACATACATACATACATACATACATACATACATACATACATACATACATACATACATACATACATACATACATACATACATACATGTCGAGACACAATCACGTCTACGCCACGGTGGTCTACGTGCTATGGCACTCGGCTGCTGATCCGAAGGTCGCGGGATCGAATCCCGGCCGCGGAGGCTGCATTTCGTTGGAGGCGGAATGCTGAGGCCCGTGTACTGTGCGACGTCAGTGCACGTTAAAGAACGCCAGGCGGTCGAAATTTCTGGAGACCTCCACTACGGCGTCTCTCACAATCACAGCTGGTTTTTGGACGTTAAACCAAACAAATCAATGAAATCAAAATCTTGTCTATTTCTATACATAAACTCATACACACATGCACATGTTTACCGCCACAGTTTACCAAAGTCAAGCCGATGCGATATCCGAAATTTTAAGTGGCAGGATTTTCGACTTAAAGTTCTGTCAGGATCCCATGATTGTACCAGTTTAATTATTTCAAGGAGCTCACTAGAAATTCTCACAATTTCAAGTCTCTCTTTCGAGTCGCATAGTTTCCACGATCTTTCAAAAGCTATGGGAGTTCCAGGGAAATTACAGCCTGTACTCCTGATTAATTATTAACAAATGACTGAATTCAAGACTTTAGATATTTCCACATATATGAACACCAAAAGTTTTATTCCTAAATAAAACTGTAATGCTTAATTTATGCTTTGACATGAACGCTTACATGTTAATATTATCTCCTGAGTGAACTAACACGACTATTTTCCCTTGTAGTGCCACGAATTTTTCATTATCGGTATTAATTCCTGTTCGACGCACTAACACACAGCAAATGAATTGAGAATTAGGCATGCAAAAATACAATTCCGTCTTTAATATATTTTGAAATGTTATGTGTACGGCAAAATGTGTCAGTGGCATTTGCTGCCTCTATTCTAACTTAGTTGACATGTCGTGACCAACTAAGGTTTTACTAGAAAGAGAGGCCTAAAAATCAATGACATTCCATAAGGCCAAGTTCTGCATCACCGTAATATAGTTTCATAGTGTAATTTAGCCCTCTAATTTAATGAAAAAACAAGAAATAAGTGGTTTGGCATTTATTTTTAATAGATTAGAGGATTCCATTACATTGAGTTTGTTGAGTCATATATTTTATATCGACTTCAGCACTTTCAGATAAGAACCGGCATAGAAAATACTCGTGTCAAGAGCACACATGAATAGTTCGCCAGAAGAGGTATATTAAAATGTTCAAAATATTGTTTACATAAAGCGTAAATAGTAGAGGACCCAGTACAGAGCCTTAAGGTACATCATATTGGATTATGCTTTTGCCAGAACGATCAGCCTGGAGGCGAATGTATTGAAGTGTATTATGCAGGACGGTACGAATGAGCTTTTGTACATTACCCTAGAACCACAGGCTCCAAGCTTGCGGAATAAAACTTCGAGTTTAATAGAATCATATGCTTTCTAAATCTCTAACTATGTTTCAACTGTAAATAACTTTTTAATATAGAAATAGAAACAAAAGTAGAAACTGTAGAAACTGATGTTCGATAACATTATCTTTTATTGCACTTGTGCCTTTACTGCAGACTTGCCCTTTTGAAAACCGAATTTATATTATGCGATGATATTTTTTGTTTATCAGGATTTATTAAGCTGTTTCCGTGAGACTTTCTCCGCCACCTTAGAGAAAATTGATGGCACGGATATTGGTCTGTAATTGCCCAAACCATGGCACCTACCGTCAAATACTATTTGTAACTGTTGTCCAAACATGAATTGAAGTAATTCGAGTAAGAAAGGAGTATTACGAGTAATTTTCGTTTTCTAGTGTCTCGAACGTCATAATAAGTGCTACATATATCCGCGCACTTACAGTCAGCGCACGTGCAAAACCGGAAGACGTGTCCGCCTCCGTGGGAGGTTTTGACGGAAAACGCGTAGAAGATGAGCCCTTTGTGGATGAAAGCCTTCGTGAGGTGGTCCAGACGATAGCTGAGGATGAGGAGCTTGACGGTCGGGTAAGCTTTAGTAAAGTTGTTGTACAAGTGGTAGTAGTGGTGGTAGTACTTGTACACACAACCTCTCGATTGTGCGTACAAGTAGTAGTGCACACATCCGAGAGGTACTTGCACCTTGCAAGGAAAGGATGCACTGCAATGCGGTGCGACTTACGCCTGAAATAAGCACAACGGTGTAGGCCAACGCTTGTGTTTCCTACACATGCACTTCAAAACCAGTGCGGTGTTTGTTGCCGTGAGATGCCGCAACGTGAAAACTTCATTATTATTTTCTTCTTTGCAAGCATCCTACCTCACAATTCTGATTTCGTTCACGCATTTCCTTTGCCGTAATTTTGACAGAACTTTTCACTATGTGCTGCCACTGCGAGCGTGAGGCACTGCAGCTCCCAAGAAATATAGTAAGAAGGGCTCCGAGTATAAGACATCTACTCGTATGAGATGCAGTGAAAATGTTGAGTAGCTCACGAACGCAGAGAAGTTTCGAAAAGTCACACAGGGCGTTCCCTGGTTGTACCACGGTCGAAAATGCTGATAACAAGTATTGCGTGTGCAACATCCTGCATTTGTCCGTGTATCCAGATGTACAGATCCTGGGCAAAGTCCATTTTCTCCCGCATTCCTCCTAGTATTCCTCTGCAACATGTAATAATTATACGAACAGGAAAAGAAATGTGGGTCAATACAAACGTCCTGTCCTATTACGTACTAAGGTTAAAAGCAAAACCAAAAGCGAGCTACTCCATTGTAGTCGCTTTAACTATATATTACGCGTAGTCGTTTCTCCTCAGCGTGTAGAGAGAAAGAGAAGTCATGGCAAGGTAGACAAGTCGGCCTGAGAAACTAAAATCTGGCCTCCAACTCTGCACAGATGCGAAAGAAAATATACACTGAAATTATTCGATGTCTTTTCCCATCCTGTTCACAAACTGTTCCCATCCGGTCACTCCCTAGGATCAAGAGCATGGCATGCACCGCCACCGTAGTCCAGGTAGCCATGACACTTGACTGGTGATCCGAAGATGCCGGGATCGAATCCTGGCCGCAGCGGCTGCATTTCGATGGACGCGAAATGTTCAGGCCCGTGTACTGCGCGATGCCAGTGGGCGTTAAAGAAGCTTTAGGAGTGGAAGTACCCGGAGCTATCCACTACGGCGCCTCTGATAATCATTTCGTCGTTTTAGGAAGTAAAACACCATAAGTTATTAGTAGTATTTATTCCTTTATTTATTTATTATTTACTCATGCTGTTTCCCTGTCGGCTGTTACAGGATGGGTCAAAAGCAGCACTTCTGCAAGTCATACATTACATGAAAAGAGAAAAAGAAACACTTGAAAGAGAACAAAATGCTACATAAGTAAATACAAGAATTTCATAAAAGATAAGAAAAAATATGCATACAGAAGCGAAGCAGTTCTTCCATATATCGATCACATTATAGAACACCATTAATGTAAAGTTAATCGCCAATATTACAAAACATAACCTAACATTACCCTACAGAGACACAAAGCTGCATACATAAGCGAAATATTCCGTCCACGTACAGACCAACTAATACAAAACTGCCAACGCAATGCTAAAAAATGTCAGACACCCAGAAATTCCCAGAGTATACCCTGAAATTGACCTGTGAATCCCTGGCATGTAAGGCGCGTTGTTATACAAAAATAGAGAAATGTGTGTGATTGTACCTCTCGAAAGATATATGTATATATATACATATGCGTGTATGTGTGCTCATTCCCGAGAAAACTCCTTGGCGGTGCGGTCACTGAGAGAGCCGCGAGGGCGATGTGTAGTTGAGTTTGGGAATTGGAAAGCTTTAGAGCAATTCCTTAGTAAGTCCTTTAGTAAGTCTTTTAGAGTTAGTCCTTCAGAGCATTTCCTTAGTGTAGAATGGCGATGTGATGCGAAGTTCAAGCGCCTTGTGAAGAGAGAAATTATGAAAACTGATTTACAGTAGCACTTTTCCGTCACCTATGTCGAGCATTCGTCGTCATCAATACATATTTAGTGATATCAAGATTTTCATATAAGAACGTCACACTTTCGACAGAAGAGCGAGGCAATGAATCCGAAAGCAATGCAGCATATGCGCACTGAGACTACCACGTTTATGGGATTTCCACACGCTCACGACGTTACACGTTCACTACACTACGCCATGTTCACTACCATCTGAATTGCACCTAATAAGGCCACGTTCACTGCAATCTGAATTGTAGTGAACGTCGGCTTATTAAGTAAGCTTGCAGGTGCGTAGGGCACCATGTCAACGTCCAGCTAGGTCATGTTGTTTTTTTATCTTCTCGCACGTGCTTCACACCACACAACCGCGCTAAGCAGCGTGCATTTTGCACTATCGAGAAACTTGGCGTAGCACAGAGGCATCAAGCAAGCGCGCTCCTTCCGCCACTAGTAGGCGCATTCGCATGAGCGCTATGTGGTGACGGAATTTGTCGGCGTAGTTCCTATATGCGAGGCACATTGAACGGAAGAGGTGATGAAGGCGCTGCTGCACAGTACGCAGCCCGTCTGATGGCTGGCGAGATAGCGCGCGCGCGCTATCTCGCCAGCCATCAGAAGGGCTGCGTCAGACCATCAGACGGGCTTCACGCGCCAGCGATCGCGACCGCGTGAAGTTCACAGTTGCTGCTCGAGCGAAACGTTCCTCACCTTGTCGTCGCTTTTCATGCTTGTTAACCACGGGGCTCTTTAACGTGCACTGCGTACTGTGCGTTGTCAGTGCACGTTAAATAACCCCATCTGGTCTAAATTTCCGTAGCCCTCCACTGCGGCCTTTCTCTGCTTTCTGTCTCTTTCACTCCCTTTCCCCCACCGCTACGGACGCTTAGCCCTGCTCCTGACATGGGCTGCAGAAATTAGCGTCCTTTCCTTAACCGAAACGCTATCCAGAAGCGACCAACTTCAGTTGCAGCCTGTGACCTACAGCCAGTAGAGCCTCCCTCCCCCCCTCCCTCCCCCGCTACCTTTTTGAGATGGTACGCATTGATATCCATCTGGACATATATATATAGTTTGGGAAAGTATAGGATGTGGCACTTCAACGATATGCCATTTATTGGTTGACGTTTCGGTCAGAGCCTGACCTTTCTCAAGACAATTATACAACACCATTAATGTAAAGTTAATCGCTAATATTGAGAAGGTCAGGCTCGCACCGAAATGTCGATGAATAAATGGCATATCATTGAAGTGCCACGTCTCATATATATATATATATATATATATATATATATATATATATATATATATATATATATATATATATATGAGGTCGTCTGCGCGTGTACATAGGTGGAAATATGTAAATGCTTCGTACTCCGCTATTGGGGAATCGTAAATTTCCATTTTGTTCCCTTTTCAGAGTGACGACCACTTCCTGCGCGATATGTGGGACACCACAAAGGAAGCTTTCAAGGAAGCGTTTAGGACAATCAAGGACTCCGTTATAGGAGCCTTCCGCACAGCGAAGGACAGCATCAAGTATGCCGCAAAGAGCGCCGGCCGCCAGATAAAGGACAAGGCTACCGAAATCGTGTCTACGCTGTGGACTAAACTTACGGGCGGTCATGCTGTCGTCTACTCTGAAGGTCCCTCAGTCCAATTTGATTGCGTTCCACCAACTGCACAACAACCAGATGGTGCTATCCAACCAGCAGTACAACAATCACCTGAAGGTGTCGAGCCAACAGCGCACAAACCGGCCAATGCGTCAAACCAACAGGACAGCGACCAATGAATTTGTACGAGCCTTTTGAAGAGGCGGAAGAGTGATGGAATCATCACAGGAAGTGCCACGTTGTGCAATGAGTATTTCGCGTCCGGAAATTAAGCGTACTGGTACACACTGAAGCGATAGGTGGAACGGTAGATGCACAACGACAATAGGCAGAGCACGTGCTTGGACTAAGAGTGAGGCATTATTTTGGGGAAGCGTACGTACCAAGACCAATTCAGTTGGTGGTGAAGCTTTGAACCACAAACTGTATTCGATACCAGTTTCGGCGCTTACGGGGCGTGCTGTGGAGACGCGACTATAAAGGTGATGTGGGGGCAAACACGACTGACAAAAAATATTTTTATCCGTCAATAACACTAATGATAGCGATAAGGACGACATTTACTTTGCCGAAACATAAATTTTTTCTTGGTGTTACTCGGATGTGATTGGCGAAATAATTGCCAAGTCACATTCTTCTGTCTCATTCCAGCATTCTCATTTTTTAGACAATAAAAGCAATAAGGGGTGTTAATGACACTGCAGCAAAGGGCGCGGAAAAGTAAGCCCCTTATGATACTGCGCCCCTGCAGTGTGATCTTGTTTTCTTGAACCATGTGTTATTTGAGTTTCTGTGGCCCACGTTTGACGCTTGTCAAGCGCTCTGTTTCTGTAATGCGTTACTCCATGGATGGCGTTTTCGACGAAAGGTGAGAGGAGGTAAAGCACCGTATAAGTGTCGGCAGTGACACAAAGTTGCCTTGGCTTCCCAAGGTCTCTTGATAGGGGCCACCACCGCGACATTGTCCTACTGTCTCTGCATAAGCGCACAATTTTCCGCGGGCGTAGGCAAGGTAGAACCTTTCATACATAATGCGCGTCAGACTTGTTGATTTGATTGATTTGATTTGCGGGGTTTAACCTTCCAAAACCAGTTCTGATTATGAGAGACGCCGTAGTGAGCGCTCCGGAAATTTCGACCACGTGGCGTTCTTTAACGTGCGCTGACATCGGACAGCACACAGGCCTTGACATTTCACCTCCATCGAAATGCAGTCAGACTTGTATCAATCCGCACCAGTTGCACTCACTACGACCCACGGGGGGTTGTATCTTCGAAAGGAGGTGTAGGCTTGGGTGCGTGTTTGTTTGACTCGTGCGATCCACTTTTCACCTCCACGGGCGACGCAGTGTAAGGCCAACGATGTCGACAAGCGAATGCGCGACGTCTGTCACACGTCATCTTGGGTTGGCGTGTCGTTGTTTATGAAGACGAGCTCTGTAAGACATACCGCTGAAGCATATATATATGCTTCAGCGGTAAAATAAATAAAACAAATAAAAACGAGCCCTTAACCCCTCTTCCTTTCGTTATATATATATATATAACGGGAAGGGGTTCAAATTTTTCAGAAACAACTTAATCAAACAACAAACATTGAAGCCATCGGGGAAGTTATTCCAAATCGTAATTATGATACTGTAATATTGGGGGTAAGTAGAAAGGAATTAAAGTGCACGAAAAGACAAACCTGTGACCCTGGTTACAACAGAGCCGGCAAGCCACCGCCGCCACTTGACGAAGGCAGATTAAGCTTTCATCATTATTCACCGTGTTCTTTTTTTATAGTTGTTTCTTTCTATAAACCTTTATACACATTTTACAGCGTACGCTCTTATGAGATCACAACAAGGGCCGTTTTTGCGCCGTAGTTGTCTGCGCCGCCGCCGCCGCCGCCGGTGTCCGTAATCAGGACCGAGGAGTATTCCAACTCGTCCTGTGCGTGGATTCGAACCCACACTCTCTGCGTGGCCGTCGAGAATTCTACTACTGAGCTACGCCTGTGCTTGAAAAAAATCATCGCTAAAGACCTAAACAGGTATAACGTCTGCCGAGGAATCGCATTAAGAAATGCAGTGTTACGTGGCAGAATAATAATACGCCACTATACGTCGCGGAAAGTGGATTGCATAACGAGTTCGAGAATAATTTCAAAGGACACAGGGGTGCATGCTTCGTAGCTTCTGCTCCCATTACAGAGGCATCATCTACATCATCATTAAGAAACAATCTTCTTCAACCTTACCGTCATCATTATTACGAACCGCTGCCCTTTATCATGTCGTGTCGTGCCAAGCGAACATGCGGCAGGCGACGTGCGCAGCCCCGACAGCAAGTTGACTTGCTCTTCGATATACTTGATGGCGCCTCCTCGTAAGGTGCGGACCGCTGCTGAAGAAGCGAATCGCAGAGCTACACGCGCGGCTGCAGCAAGGAAACGTCGGGCACAACAGACAGCTGTGCAGAGAGAAGCCCAAACTGCAGTTCGCCGTCGACGCCGCGCCGAGAGTTCGGTTCGTTCTCGGGAAAACGACGCCAAAACACTCTCAAAGATGTGCAGTTATACAGATATGCACGTTACAATGCCGCAGTAATAATGGCTTAGTGGGTACTTCCCTGCTTGGCGAAATGATAAGAGTTATGGCGCTTCGGATACCTAGCACTTCTAGTTGCACTAGTTTCCCCAAGCGTTTAAAATGGCCTCTAAGAACATCGGTCCTCCAGCTTACGCTGCCACTGTCCTGTGGTTCACCGACCATAAGGCGATGCTTGTTGCGGTTGGCCGGAAGAGGTCTCCAGAAGAACAAATCGAACAGCTGCCAGATAGTTAACGCAAGAAGGACGACAGAATGTGGCCATTTACGAATAAAAGTGTCACGCCTACGCGGAGTTCAAAATACAGGACCATGTGACTACATCACACTACAATATTTTTATGAAGTTGATATAAAAGTGCTGTTAAATAGATTTAAAACCTCTACCATTACTATAGATACGTCGCGCGCGCGCGTGTGTGTGTGTGTGTGTGTGTAACAACGCATATTAATAAGTATGCACTGAGTGGCTGAAGTGCACACCAGGGGCCGGATTTCGCTATCGCGTTCACCTCTTAAAGGCGAAGCTTAAGGGTACCCCAATTTTTTTTTTTGCCAATCCTGCATTTGACCTCGGTGGGGGTTCCATGCATTGCGCCAACAGCACTTCGTGTGTCGTTAATTACGCGCTTTGCAGCGTGAACGCGCAGCGCAACGGCTGTTTTGACAGTCACTCAACACCCTTTGATAGATTTGGTGGCCAAGAACCAAACGCCACAGGGTTATAACACAGCGCTCAAAACACGCTGCAAATAACCATATGTTCCCGATTGATCCGGAAGTGACGACGCCGTGTCCTTGGATTTCCAGCGAAATCTGGCTTTATACGAGACAGATCAACGCGGAGCGCTCCGTCGCGTAGCGCGTTGCTCTAACTCTACCAGTGAAAAACGTGAACTTGCTCCGGATATGCTAGTGGAATTCAAATTATCGGTCGCTGAGCAAAAAGGTTGCTCCAGATCCTCCATTAGAATTCACTATTAGTTAGTTCTCCAGACCTCGGCGCTCTAAGCAACTATCTTACTTTTGCCAGACAACTGAAAGCTGCCACCACGCCATGAGTGTCGGGTGGCGCATGTACACATCCCTAAGCCATGAGTTCGTGGTTTTGTGCTATTTGAGCAGAAGTGGGAGTCTTTATACAGTGTATGCAAATCCCGAACCGCCAAAGTCGACTGGAAATTTTATGAGATTACACGTTGTCTAGGGTGAAAGAGAAAAAAAAAAGCAGAAGATCCGGCCGGTTTTTGCTGTATGGGATTTTATGGACATCACACGAGGAAGTAAAGGCCGGCAAATGCAGGCAGACCTGCTGTAACGAGCCGCAGCAGCCAGCTACGAGGTACCTATTGTAACGTACCCGACTGTGCAAGTCATTATTGCGTCCATCGCTTATGACGTGCTATGCATGCTGGTGGTGCTCATCGAACCTCAATTGTGCTGGTGCTCTTCGTCGAAGAGCGTCAGTGTACATCAACCTGGGCAGTGTGCACTGAACAATTTTTGTTAATTCACTTTCACTAATTTCACTTAGATCTGATACATGTTATATACAGATTTTAAAAAGCCCAATAAGTCCGAGTATGTTTTTATGGGCTGCATTAACCTTAGAGTTTTCATGTGCTCTGCACAACAAAAATTCCG
Organism: Hyalomma asiaticum; assembly: GCA_013339685.2. Taxonomy (NCBI): domain Eukaryota; kingdom Metazoa; phylum Arthropoda; class Arachnida; order Ixodida; family Ixodidae; genus Hyalomma; species Hyalomma asiaticum. The sequence goes on from CM023482.1 coordinate 58,759,615, forward strand.
CCCTTGGTTGAGCCCTACAAACACTTATAGGGAGCTGAGTTACATTAAGACAATAAAATAACAATTTATTTAAATATCATGCCAGTTATTAAATGACAATTTAACAGAGTTCACTGACAATCGTATTATTGCTACAGTTGAAGCTCGCTAACTCCGTGCCTGGGTTTTAAACATCAGCATGTCCTACCAGATGACAGCCCGACATAGAGCGTGCAACCGTAGAAAGCACAGTTGTTGCACAAGAGCAGGTAAAAGTGATTAAATTTGCTGTTGATGAAACCACCTGAAAGTTCTATCTGCAACGTTATGTTATAGCTACATGGTGGCTCGGGAAAGTGCGCCTGACGAATAATCTTGCTTATCTTGTGCGGAACTTTTATCGTCTGTCGCGCTTGTGGCGGCTGTATGTTGTCACGGATGAATTTCACCATAAAAAACCCTGCATGGGCGTATTTGAATGTTCGCTCAATATAGTTTCGCTGCTTGGTTTCTTAGTAAATAACATCCGTGTATATGGCTCGGGCTTCTCGATTATGTCATGTTCTTGAGCTATACGCCAAGGAAGCGCCCATCATAATAGGAAGAAATGAGTTGACAGAAAGAATGAATATTCTTCTTTATGCGACACCCCCCCTCTCCCTCACTTTGATGCAAATAAAAATTAGCGCGACTGCCCGAGTTTCAATATATAAATATCTGCACATTCAATGCAGATTTATTTATTCATAAATTTAGAGGTGAGATATCCTCAGTGACTCGCGCCTTGTAGACACTCACAACGATACTTTCAGAGTGTTCTTATTTTTGTTCGCTTAATTTACTTTGGTTTTACTGCAGTACCACTTCGTTTTATTTACCCGATTTTCCTTCCTACGGCTTCTAATTATGTTGTGGGAGCCACGCCCATCGCCAACTTTGTCTCAGGTCAACACGTGCTGCGCAGTGGCGACGCGCCTTGACCTTTTAGTCCAGCGACCGTGCCACTCGCTTGCTACAAGGGCGCTGCTGGGACAGTCGGCGGTGAACGAGCGCGAGGCGTGTGCGCGGAGTGTGCGCGGGCTGTGCGCGGACAGTTGTCGGTGAACAGGCGCAAAGAGTGTGCACGTTTTGTGCGCGCCAGGTGGGCGGTGAGGGCCCGGCGTGGTCAGGGTTAACGGCAAGTGGGGGTGCCCGCGACTATTCGTTTTGTGCGTGCAGACAGCTGTGCAGAGAGAAGCCCAAACCGCAGCTCGCCTCCGATGCCGGCCCGAGAGTTCAGTTCGTTCTCGGGAAAACGGCGCCAAGAGATTAAGATGTGCAGTTATACAGATTTGCACGTTACAATACCGCAGCAGTTATGGCGTAGTGGGTACTTTCCTACTTGGCGTAATGATAAGAGTTATGGTGCAGGGGATACCCACCACCTCTACTTGCACTAGTTTCCTCAAGCATTTAAAATGGCCTCTAAGAAGGTGGCTCCTCCAGATTACGCTGTCCCTGTCCTGCAGTTCCGCGCAGGCCTGACTCTCTTTAAACGCGAAATGGGGCTTGCAAGAGTTTAATGTGAGAATGCAAACTGCGGTGTTTATAGTTTCCTACTTAGCCACCTTCAAAATATGTCGACAGCCCTGTACCGATAGCAATGTATCCTTTAGACAAAATGTGGCACTAAAGATGCGTGAATCCCGCTTTGATTACATAAAAAAGAGCTTGTAACGGTAATACAGTAGACGCACATGTGTCACGGTAAGTGGATACCCTCTGGAATTGCTGTTTTAACGCGATAGCGTTATGGAGCTCGTTTCGCAGAAATACCGCCGTCGGTGCCGCGTCTCTCTGTGAGCGAAAAATCGTCCGTGACCGAAAAATCGAGAAAGTTGCAAATAAAATAAACAAAACAAATCTTCGGTCACATTGAGGATCGCACCCGGGCCATTTACGTGGCAAGCAGGTGTCCTGCCACAAAGCCACGACGTTACTTGGAACTGTCTCGGAAAAAAACACCGCATAAATGTCAGGTAGCGTAAGGAGTCTCGATCCTTAACGCATTTTGCTCGGCATGTGTCACGACGAACAGCATGGCGACGAACAGCACGGCCTCCGAGACGGCGGGCGCGCCCGCCATCTCGGAGACCATGCGACTACAGCAGAACCTATATGGTTCTGCCGTTCTAGGACAGGGAACATATCATATGAAGCAAACAGCAAACATTATATAATGTGCTGTTTGCCATTTCACCGACCATAAGGCGATGCTTGTTGCGGTTTGCCGGAAGAGGTCTCCAGAAGAACAAATCGAACAGCTGCCAGATAGTTAACGCAAAAAGGACGACAGAATGTGACCATTTACGAATGAAAGTGCTATTAAATAGATCGAAAACCTCTACCATTACTATAGATATGTCGCGCGCGCGCGTGTGTCTTTCTGTCTGTGCGTGTGTGTAACAACACATTAATAAGTATGCACTGAGTGGTTGAAGTGCACACTAGGAGCCGAATTTCGCTATCGCGTTCAACTCTTAAAGGCGAAGCTTAAGGGTCCCCCAATTTTTTTTTGTTTATCTTCAGGGACTCGCTTTTTTGACCAAAGCGCTACAACGTGCATGTAAGCTGTAAAACCGTGGATAACCCTGTTCCTTGTCCCGGATTCCTTTGGTGCAGTCAAATGACGCAGACTTCTCTTGCTGAGCTTTTCCAAAGTAGCGGAAGAGAAAAGCATGAGTTGGATAATCTCTGCAGAGCGCAGGAACCGTTTACTATTACAAAGACAAAATTTTTGCCTTCCCTTAAAAAAATCAATTGATCTAAATAATTCTAGAAAAAACAGTAAATGAATCCCCCTTTTTTATCATGTCCGTTGCGTCCTAAATTCTCATTTTGGCACTCGCATGTACCCTGAGCTTTACCAAATCCACTCGAACTGAAACAGCCTCATTATCGTCATTACAGAATTAGTGATATCGCTTGAACAAAAAAAAAGAATCGAGTAGTTGCCCGTGTTAACTATTGGGAAATAATTATCGTCGGCAGCACACCCTATGTAAATCACGGTTGCTGAGCGAAGGTAGAGAAATGTCATCATCAACCGTGCGTGCGTGCTCCAGACGAACAGCTGAAACAATATCTCTCGACGACCGGAAACCGAGAGATAGAGCAATCCGCCGCGTTGCCTCTAGCCGGGGCATCAAGCGACTCTCGCTAATGGGAGCACATGCACCTGAAAATGTTTCCACCACGGCATTAGGAAGATTTGTTGTCCGGTTATTCAATAGCTGCTTATTGTCTGCCTCATACACTTACTAAAGACTCTCATTAAAATATCTTTTTCTTATTTTAAATGCGAAGCATTTCTTAGCGACCTTCGGCGACTTTGAGCGTATCTATCTATCTATCTATCTATCTATCTATCTATCTATCTATCTATCTATCTATCTATCTATCTATCTATCTATCTATCTATCTATCTATCTATCTATCTACGATTTCGTGCTCTCCTGGCCGTTTCATTAATGTGATGGATGAGAAAATTGGTACGCCATAACATGACTGCATGACGAACATAAATGACAGGTAATAACATGAAAATCATGACATCCCTGTCATGAGCAGCATGATTTACATGCCGGGGTCATGGTGCTCTCCTGGCCGTTTCGTTAATGGGATGTATACGAAAATTCGTACGCCATAACGTGACTAGATGATGAACATAAATGATGGGTCACAAAACAAACATGACTGAGCGGTATGACTGACATGCCACGGTCTTGGTGCTCTTCTGGTCGTTTCGTTCATGAGATGTATACGAAAATTGGTATGCCACAATATGAATGTATGACGAAGATAAATGACAGGTCATAACATGACAATCGTGACACGCGTGTCATGAGTAGCATGATGTGCACGCCGCAGTCTTGGTGCTATTGCTGCCGTTTCGATAACTTTATATACACTAAAACTGGTATGGCGAAACAACAATGCATGTCGATAATGGGTGACACGTTCTAAGAACATGAAAATTGTGACATGCATGTCATGAGCGGCATGATTTACATGCCGTGCGTTTCATTAATGGAATGTACTCCGAAACTGATATGCCACAACATGACGACATGACGAACGTAAATGACAGGTCATAACATTACGATCATGACATGCGGGTCACGAGCGGCATGGTTTACATGCCACAGTCTTGGTGCTCTTGCGGCCGTTTCTCTAACTAAATATCGGTATAGCGAGAGGACAATGCAGATCCATTTTACGTTCCTGATGCGTGCTTCGCATTTCCTTGATTCCCACTACACGTGGGATCTGCCAATTTTTTATTCAAAGAATCGTTCGCGACGATCAGCTACTCACGTCGAACGAACAGTGTGGAACATTTGACAAGCCGTTCTCTAAGAATGCCTTGTCGACACTCAATTCAATGTGACATTTGTGGTAAGTTATCCAACAAATTTCAAAAGCAGCCTCTATTTCATGCCGTTCGTTTAGATACACGCATTCAATGACCGCTTCCTATAGCGGTGAGTGGGAAGAAGGGGTGACACACATACAAATATATTTAACTGGTTTTTTTCGGCTCCGTTTTGGTAATGCTGACCTCGCATAATAATTAAACTAGTTTCGCGTGCTGTCTTTAGGTATTTTCACAGTAACGTCAGTATTGTTAAGGTGGTTGAGTGAGTAAGACGTCTAAATGAGATGGACGTGTTGTTAAGAAACAGAGAAAAGCGTTTGAATAAAGAACAAACCTGTGGTTTCTCCAGCTTCCCGTACTTACAAACATGGTGAGGCAGTGGTTAGGGCACTCGTATGCTTGCCCGAAATACGTAGGTATGATGCCGACTGTAGTGATCGCATTCCCATGAAGACGAAATATTTCACGCCCACCCTCTGTCCCAGTGTAAGTGCGCGTTGAATGAAATTCAACGCAGAAGCAGAAATTTCTAGAGCTCTCTTCCCTACGGCGTGATTCACCATTATATCAAAGTATTGGTACGTAAACCGAAGCAAACTGTAACTATTCAACGTGATTTGCGAGCGCTATAGCAGAATAAATATGCCTTGGCGGAAGACCAAGTGTATGCCATTTTTTATTAGCCAGAGAGGTGGGAATAGCGCGCTCACACAACAAAGAAAGGCAGGACGACACACATGTGCTAACTAACAACTGAAGTTTTATTTTTGTGACACATAAATGTATACATCACGTATCAAAACAATAAACAAAGAATGAATACCTGAAATGCACTGTAGGTAATATTACAAAGCGCCCTAGTAAAAAACGCAACATTTTATCCAGTAGGACTATGCATGGAGCGTTGACACAGCTGTCCTTGGGATGTGCAATTTTTTTCGGCTTCATTTATTGGACACGTCGTCTTGACCCTGCATCTGCGCAGCACGCTACCATTGCGCAACTCAGGAGTACAAGCGAAACCGTGGCAATGTATTCCTATACGGCCAGAGATCCTCCTTGTTACATTATGGTTACGTCCTAATAGCCTTTTGTTAAAGCATCTAGCGGCTTGGCCTTGACGTATGTGCGGCCACACGTCAGAGGTACTGAATAGACCACGCCTTCAGTGGAATACACGAAATGATCTCGGTGGTTTGTGGGTCATTCAGCGTAACTTTGTCCATAGTTAAAGACGACGGGCCGGTAAACGTGATTACAGTGACTCATATGTTGACCTTGTGGATATTGCATTCTGAAAATTCACCTCCTCAATCATTGACCTCATTCTCGATATAACATAGGCTAGGGACTTTGGGGGAGCAACGTTGGAACAAAAGCGCTACCTACATAGTGTGCGAATGAACTAAGCGATAACTCAGTGTTCTCAATTTATGATCTCCTTAATTATTGTGTCTTAGCGTGTGTGGCGACAAGCAGGAAAAGGCAGCGTGCTGCTTGTGAAGCGTATGAAGCGTGTGAATACATGTGAAGTTTTCAAGTGCCCTCCATGTCGGCCAGCGACCAGTGTTTCCTCAACACGAAGTTGATCATGTTTATGTTATGCTTTCTCTAAATTGCTAAACGAAAAAAAAATGAAGAAGAGGAAAGCTTGTCCACACAATCGCCTCATCTTAAATTTGAAATTATCTGCTTACTTATCTCGAAGCTCCTATAAATTTGAGTAACAATATTTCAGTGCACTTGACTGAACTGGATCATCAATAAAGCTTAAAGTATTGCTTTTTTTCAACTTGTGATTGGTACTGACAATTGTCTGCAACGCAGCATGTGTTCTAGGTAGTCATATTTCATGCCGTTTGAGTAATGTATGAAATTCAAGAACGCGAAAAAAGTTTCAGACGTCTACTCGCTTTTTCAACTTTTTGTTACTTTAAACATTACTCAAATATCAATAATATGTACTCGAATATTGAAACCGTAAACTAGAAAACAATAACTTTCAAAATCGTTTGACAACGGTTCCTTCACCAGAAGCGGTTGTTGAGTGCAAAATTATCAAGGTCAGCAGTTGGCCCTCAGATGCTGCCAAATCTCAGTGCGCCCCACCCCCCCCCCCCGCCTACCCCTCCCCCGTCTTCGCCATCCACTGCTTAATTTGCGCGTTACAAGATCTGAAAGAGCTATCAAAGCACTTAAGTATATTATGTAGCTGCGGTAACATTGCTCGCACGGCGATGTAACTCGGTATGAGAAATTGCTTGTAAACATAAGCGACAGTACTTGCAAGTGTTTTTTTTTTCGACGCTCTGAGCAAAAGAACTGCCACGCCACACTCACGGACACCGATTACTACTCTTCGCGTGACCCTGCTAGCACGAAATGTGTGGCCCCATTACACTCGCACGGATGCTCTCACTCAGACCATCAGTGCGGTCTACGAGTATTTCAACACCCGACACTGATATGAGCATTCATGTTCCCGCTCACGTGGCTGCTCTGACGGGATGTGCTGCATCGTAGGCGTTCTCTGTGATAGTGATTTTCTAAAGAGCTCTCGCAGGTGCGATTACAACATCAGTACATCCTGTTTCCTGCCTACGAAGTGCCACTAGTGCTACGCCTTCACTTTCATTATATCCCATCGCTTTCTCGCTTGAAGTATCGCTTGTTTCTGTTCCTGGAAAGCCTTCGTATTGCCTTGCTTTCAGTTCAACCTCCGCATTGATCCATGTTTCATTGCGAGTGCAAGAGGCCATTGTAATTGCGAAACGATGGTGGACGTTATGTTCTTTTATGAATTGTCATCATGAAGCTCGTCAGCAGTCCCGAGCTGTGAGACACGGGAGGCAATCGGCAGGAAGGATTTCAAGAACGGATGTGTCAGTTCCCCGAATATTACCCCACGAAAGCTTGAACAAATAATTTTAGGTCTTCTGGGTGCACGCCAGGAGTGGTTCAAAGACCGAGTCAGAGTCAGTGGTGATCCACACAAAACAAACATATTCTCATTAAAGAGCCGCTTACAAAAACGTGCACAAATATGGCTCTTCAAGAAGCAAACATAGATAGGTTACCACATAACACGGAACTGCACCAACACCAAATATAGAAACACATACATGACAATAGAGAATAAAACGAAAAGAGTCCTATTCACCAGAGTCTCTAGACGCATCTTGTCAACATGGAGCCGTCCTTTTGGTCTCATCCGGTTGTTCCGCGGAGCAGCGTCGTTCAACTTCTTTCTTCTTTCACTGTGTCGCAGACGAGTGACACTTCTGCTGACAGGCTGTGGTCGAATCTCCAAATAGTCTTCGACCGGTATTCGAGATGTTTCGGCGCGCGTCACGTGATCTCAGCACGCGCAACGCTGAGAGAAAGCCCTCGATTTAACTGGAAGCTTCCTTGCGTCTGAGACGGAATTCGCTGCTAGGGTAGGCGCGTACACTCCGCTTCCTCCGCCTCTACTCGTCTCTCTCGTTGGCTCACCAGCTGGGATGCGATGACTTGCTGCGGCTCTCTAACAGATTCCATAATTCGCTAGAATCGGGTCGCGTACGCTTCGGGCAGTCGTTACGTGCTTAAGACTTTCGCTGCGCGGGCCGCTTATTTTTGTTTTTCTTCGCTGGGCTAATTTCGACGCATCATCGGCGTCGTCTCTAACACGATGCCGAGCTCTCCGACAAAGTGGGCACTATTTTGTGACAAAGCTGCAGCGAGCAAGGACGAGAAGGGGCCGTGTTTACGGGGATGTATTGGGGCGAAACATATAAATGCAGCTTCACGTTATGGGCCAATATTTATTTTTTGAATCTGTACCTCGGAAGCTCTATACGCTGTCGATGGGTCTCTATGACAAAAAAGGCTCAGTAAACAGTCAGCTGTTGTGCCCCAGGTCGACCTTGCACCTTGTTGAATGCCCCACAACCTTTGTTCGCCTAAGGTCATTGATTAAGTTTATCAGCTTATCTTAGGTGTCACATTGCAGCATTCCACACGCTGTCGCACACCATATAAAGTGGAGTCGGCGCGGCAAATGTCACAAGTACAGCGTTGCATCTTGAGCGTTGGTTCGGCCACACGTGAGTATTCTTTGCAGCAAGAACGAAGATATTATCATTAATTCCAGTGGTTAGGTCTCACTCCTAATGATAACACCTCTAATGCAAAACTTTGTATGGCTAATCTACGTTATTTAGGGCCTCTTCGAAATGCGCTGTTAGTTTATTCGTTCTGCCCATACATTTTATTGATGTTCACAGAAGGGCGTCATATTTGTTGTGAAGGTCAAGCTAGCCACATTGCGACAGACAAGTCAGGCTAAATGATCACGTTTGTGATTAATCTAGGCAACTCTACGCAGTCTGAATCACCACTAAAGCTTCACTGACTTTATTTACCCATCTAAAACGGTTGCAGGTATCGCAAATCATGCGGCAAGTAATCACGACAGTTCTCTTTTTGAGCTGCATTGTTCTAACAGGTAAGCTACTAATCATTCGTTGTTATGTACGTGCTTGCGCGCGGATGTGTCTGTTTAGTGCGTCCCTGTGAAGCTCCAGTGCGTCATTTCTTGGATGGACAAATAATCTGAATATATGTGTGTGTACGCGCGCCTGTATAGTGCGTATGGGAGAAGTTCATCTATGAAACAACGAATCATCATTACAGTGTGGCTGCAACAATGGTAGTGTTTCTTTTTTTGTAAACGTGTCAATGCTCTTTGCAATGCTGAACCGCACTGGGCGTTGGCCCTACACGTCCAGACAGAAGCTGAATGCCGCACATCGAAAAGACGACCACACTAATGTGCGAATTGCAAATATCTTTTATCACGGCGCCGGGCGCGCGCGGCATTTGGCTTCAGGGATTATCAAGAGTTTAGGCGTTTGTTTTCCGAGTAGTCCAAACCAGGATTCTCGGAAAACAAACGCTAAAGCCATCGTCAGGAAGGATAAATGACCAGAAGGATGACAAATTTATCAAGACAGACCAAATACTGCTGAAAGTATTCAAGGATTTGTCCCTAATCACGACTATAGACCTGTCTGGCTTCAGTAGAAGCTTCTGGATGCATATACTCCCATTAGTTCGCGTGTATGCTCCTATTAGTACGCACTAAAGCCCTGTTCATTACGGGGGTAAATCATCTACTCCTCTTCACCAGAGTATATGAAGCTTTTCTTCGGAAATGTGATAGAGGACAAGTCATTTATTACTCCCATGTCCGCTTATTTGAGCTTAGAGTGCAGCAAAATTATAAACTAATGCGAGCATAAGTGCTGGGTAAGCAGTTAGCGTTTTGTTACTATGTCACCTGAACTTCAAAAAGAATGAAGATAATATCTCAACGAGGTTGTCTCTCAAGAGGTTAAAACAGGAGGATATCAAGTAGCTACGTTTCCGATTCATATCTTAGTTATTCAGTATGACTGCATTCGTTTTATATGAACCTTATGCCTAAGTCAGTGCGGCGCGTTTGAATAACTTGTAATTCGTACGACCTACAGATTCGCGAGATTCCCGTTAATAGTGGATTAGTTACGAGATTGCTCACAAAGAATAAGTTCTCAGCATTTCCTCTACGAATGTGTATTTGCCACTCGAATAAACTTCCTTACTGTTGTCAATAACATTTGATTTTTCTTTGAACATGGCTTTCTACGCCGTCCGAACTATTATTTTTCTGTGTTATTTTTCATATCAATGTTCCCGTGTCGCATTTCTGTTGTCGCTTCTCTGTTCTTGCCTTGTTCCAGTGCCACGTCTGTATCATGCTTCTCGTAGCAGTTTTCTTACCCTTATTTTTTTAAGGTTACCTCGATTACCTACTGCTTCAGCGAGGTAAGGCCTTGCCACGAGCTTTAGGTTCTCCTTTTGCCTTAAGTCGCAGGCAAACCATTCATGTGTGGTGCCCTAATTCAAAACAAAACAAAAATCTTTCATATTACGAGGTGTACAACTTTTGTAATACTCTCTTATGCGCTCCCAAGAAACGACGAAATGTGTGGCCCAAACAACCACGTGGTAGTGAATAGGATGTCGCTGTCCGTCCCTGAAGGCTTTATGGTTCTACCACCTAGCGACATTATGCTTCTTTGTCAACACCTCCGCATCACTTTCGGTGGGCGGCTATAAAGTAATAAACATATATAAAAATAATGTAGAAGACACAAAACTGTTCTCTATTGGTTTGTAGAACGTATGAACCGTTAATTTCAATAGTGTGTTGTCGCGTTTATCTCCATATTATTTTCTTGTTTTTCTTTCAGCGTCGGCTTACAAGCTTCCCGAAAATGATTACACCTTGGAGGCTGCATTTGGCGACATTTCCAATGAGACAGCCCAGGAAGCTATCTTAGTAGGGCGCATTCTGCTCCTCGCTGCGAGCGAACTTGAGCAGGAAGATGCTCACGACAGGGAGGTGAGCGAAAACTCGGAAGCTCTCCATTTCAGCGCGCATATTTGTAGTGCAGCGTGTTCGTTATTATTTAAAGCGCTGAACTTTCCGCGGTCGCATGACCTAACATTACCAAAGAAAATTACGTGACATGTTTCTAACATTCGTTAGGTATGATAAAAAAATGCAACGCTTAGGTCTTCGTCGAAGTGGCGGCGCATTTCAGTCTATTATTTCTGAAATAAGCTGTATGTTTTAACAAGAAATAGTCTTGTGAAAAATATATCAGCTAATTTTCGCCAATGAAGTATAGTCAAGCTATCCACTGTCATGATTTCAGGCATTAGAGTACTTGTACCGGTCCCGTGCGTTTTCTAATTTACGGTACTCGACTGCCTTAAGGCAGTACTATCCACGCAGGAGTGCCACGCTTATGCTTGCATGCCAGTGCTAGCAAACGGTAAATTGCCTCATGTAAAAGTAGCACCAATGGGAGTCGAATAATGCGACAACTAGCACAACGAACATCGTAAACAAAGTGAAGAGGTCGAAAGTGAACGCCAGCGTTGCTAAAAAAGAAAGTCGATAAGTAGATCTGTGGGTACTGAGAGCGAACCTCACTTGTGAACTAAATTCACGGTGTTGACGATTCAAATAAGAAATCTTCGTGCAAGTAATTAAGTGCAGTCATCATTACACCGTAATTGGCTTCATGAACATTTTGCATAACAGTGTTTTACTATTGCTATAGCAATTAAGTGGACATATTTTATTCAATCTCAATTATTTCCCATTAAAATAAGTGTTTATGTTAACAAAAAGCCATTTCCCTGCGCACATTTTACCAATATCTAATGGGAGCCTGTTTCCACTTAGGCAAGAACTTCTACCATGCATTTTTATTCGCCCTCTGGAAAACCTAGAAAATACTACAAGCGATTCAGAGCCGCAAATGATTAGACCTACGCGTTATTCTTATTCTTGTTTTCAGACGGACGAATACTCCTTCCGAAATTTCTGGGCAAAGCTAGGAAAAGCAGTAAAGAGAGCGGCTGAAAAGGCTGTGGTCTTTCTCTACGACATAGGAAAAGAAGTCAAGAGCTCAGTGGAAGAAGTTGTGAGAGCAGCCTTAGCCGCGGCGGTCGACACAGCGAAAGAGAAGGCCAAGGAAAAGGCCGTTCTCATTGTGACAAAGATCATGGATAAGATGGCGGCCAACATGGATTCGTCGGACTTCGAGAACAACGCTGAATTTATCAAACATTTGAGAAAGGGCCTCGAGCAAGTAGGCCGATTGCTTATCAAGGAAGCCACACAAATTCTTAGTGAATAAAAGCAATTTTCAAATATCGCAATGTGATACAAGCTTGGCATGCCTAGAAAAAGACGCTGAGCGCATATTGCATACATGCGTTCTATCATTTTCACGCCATTTTTTTTTGCGGTAATCGATACTTGTGTGAAAGTTTATTAAAGATAAATGTTTCTAGACTGCACTGGATTGGCTTCCACATTGCAACGGTCACCGTTGCAGAGAAGGACAATTCCGTATTTCAGGAGCTTTTTCGTTCATCCTAGCATAGCACGGCCGTTGCATTTTCCTGCAGTAATTGTCGCGGCGGTGAGTTGTGGTGTTCTTATCCTAAGGGAATAAATTTCACGTGGAGGAAGCGGGACAATTTGTATACATAACAGGTAATGTGCACAAGTGAAGAAAGGAGCGCGCGTGCGAACGCCGCACATTGGGCATTGCATAGAAGAAGGGGGCGTGCCCTTTTTGGCACCTGTAATAATGATGATGATAATTTTTTATGATACAGGAGCAGATATTACGAGAACATGAAACGTTTCGCATTTAGAAACCTACGCGGAAGGTTGCGAAGATATTTACCTCTATCGGCACAGACGACAGTTTGTTCTTAGAGTCGCTAGACCTCATTGTTACAACACTTGAATTAAACACACAAAGTAACTCCGGCTGCGCTTTTCTAGATTTATTTTTATGCTTGTTTATTTCGGTTCCGTTTGACGAAAAAAGAGTCTATTGATCTACTGCTTTTCGATTAGGCGAAAACCTTACGTGTCACAAGTGGACGTGTCCTTGAAAGAGGTGGGAATGACCTTGTGGAAAACCCGGCGCCTATAAGGGTGGCTCAGAAGTGTCACGTCACCATAAAAGCCCATAAGTGCGATATACCGTACATAGGTTTATAGAAGACGTAACTGTTAATCGCCAGAGGGATTACATCGCTACTTTATCAGTGGAATATTAGTTGATCTCCTCAGGGCGAACCCCGCTATAACGCCGCCTGTTGTGTGTTTATGTGTACGGGCCACCTGTTTTCAATGGTTGTAAAGAAGGTTTTGAAGAACGTCTGAAAGAGGTGATGTGGGAGGCCTTTGTCTTGACTTATCAATATTATTGGCTGAAGTTTCGCGTGCCGAAAGAAAATTATGATTACCACCCACATCGTACTTGAGTACTTCGGAAATTTTGACAATGCGAGCTTCTTTAACGTGCACTTACAACGCACAATACACAGGCCTCAATTATTTTTTGCTCCACTGAAAACTCTAGAGTCGCGCTTCAGATCATACTCTTCCTTATTCAGTCACATACATGTTTGTACACTGCCTGTTATAGGAATTAATATTAGCTACTACCATTTCGCCTTTAGAAGTATTAAGCCGAAATGGCATGTACGGGATTTTGTGCGCGACCGCGACGAGTGACTCGACACCTAGGTCGCAGTAGCGCCGCTTGTCGCATGAACATCAAACGAGAGCGGCGTACCAAGCGATGGCTCCGCGGTGTTGCCAGCTACAGTGCTCTGTAACTGGGTTGATGCGATCAGAAATAATTTAACGCACGCTATTACTCTGTGCAAAGTAGCACTGGGTATGTTTCAAGGTATTTTAGTATAGTTTCGTTTTTGTTTCCAGGCTCACATGTGTGAGAAGCAGCCAGACGTCGCTCACGTACAACCTCCACCGGCTGCTTGCGATTGGCTGTCAGTCGTACAACTACCGGGTGAAGAGCGACCGTTTCTGTAAATTTTCAAAAAAAAAAAAAAAGCGAGCAATCGAGCAAGTGACCCGTCGCGAGACAGCCCATTTTGGCACACATCGCGCTGCCACGTACATGCGGTTTCGGGTTTATAATGTGCGACAGGATGTCTTAGGAGCAAGCAGAAAATTAGCCTTAAACATCACCTGCGCAGCTTACCTGTGCACACAAAAATAAAATTTAGTGAACGCGCGTTCAAAGTGTTCCTTTAAGCTCCGTGTTTCTGTACCAGCATGCTACTAAATTCCTGTGTTCAATATGTAGGAGATGTTATGACTGCATTGTTAGAGATTGCTGACGGTTCTCTTGTAGATATGAACGGTATCATGCGCATGCATGAGTAGCCGACAATTGTCGGTAAAGCAGTTGACCCTGCTATTGTACTCGCAAAGGACACGACTTTGCCCTGATACGGCATTTCCGTATACTAATACTTTCGTTTCTCCAAATCTTTGGTAGTTGTGTTATAATGAGCCACAGATACCGAATAAGGGGTGGGTACAGGCGGTCATTGGCCTTGTTTACTGGCATTCACGTGCAGTGCCAATCGGGATTATCTGGTTACAACTAGCGGGAAAGTGAAAATGCTGTAACATCCGGTACGCGCTCACCATAAAAGTGAGTCGACACCGGTGAGCTCACTGTAGTGCCGTGCTCACCCAACGTCATTTATCCTACGATCAACGGGTAAGTTTACATTACTCCATACCATTCTCAAATGCACGAAAATCTCCGAGGAAACTATAGCTTGGCACGTTTCATCATTTAGTAAGCTGCCCGTTGGTACACTTAAAAGTCTATGCATAGCGCTTCGAAGAAGTGTCCTTGCGTTCAGCGGAAGAAGTACCGCTGGAAAGGCATGCTACAAAAGAAAAAGTGCTACAGGAAAAAAAAAACAGAGATAGCATATAATTTCCGAGGTTCCACGCAGCGAAATCACGATGCGATTATAGGCGTGTCATAGCGGAGGACTTAGGTGATTTTGATCTCACGGGGCAGTTTAACGTGCGCTACTATAGCACCGTGCACGGGCCTCCAGAATTTTACCGCGATGGCCTGAATCGTACCCACGTGCTCCGGATCAGCAGTCAAGGACCACAGGCACTGCACAAAAAAATACAGAATTGCCATTGTTTTTCCAGCGTGCACCAGGCGAAACTTAATCAAAATTGTTGCTAGTACGCAAATAACGATGTCATCGTAACAGGATGAGGATTGAAATATTGAAGTTGTGCCAGTGTTTTTCATTTGTCCGTGTGAGTAGAACTCCAAGTGAGTGAGTTCTATGTTTCATTTGGTGCGCCGAGCTTTACTTATCTGTAGGGTGCCTACGAACTGATATTTTAAGATCTCGCTACAATTTGGTTTGCTTTTCTTGATTCAACAATGAACTGCATAGTCCGGAATGCAGAATACCACGTTTCATTTGCGGTGAGTGCTGAGCTGGAAGCAGACTGCGGTTGTGTGTCCACATGTGCGATCTCCAATTCTTTAATAGTCGATTGCGTTTTTTTTTTTATTTTACCCGTAGTGTGTGACACTTTTGCTGGTTAGGTAGCCATGATCCTCTCATGCGTTGCAGAAATATTAAGATATATTAGAAACCAAGCAAACATGATTTCTCAAGACCTAAGAATGTTCCTGTGTAAGAAAGAAGATAAACAATTTACTTTCAGCGCATCCTTCACATCATGAAGCACATGTTTTCTGGGCTGTGCCTCCTAAGTTTACTCATCTTCTCAGGTAAGTCAAAGATTCACGCTGTTCATATTTACACAGCACTTTTCACAATAACGAAAACTTTACAGGATGCTGCAGATTTAGCCCTAACAGTCTCTCGTCTGTAAAAATAAGGATACATCAATACAACCGTAATTTAAGCGAAGGAATGTACTCATACATTGAAGGAATGAAGGTTGTCCATGTCCTAACCGTGAACAAAATTGTTTATTTGCGATAAAATACAGTGATGTCGACATAAAAACTAAAAATTCTGCATGGAGAAACAAACCTGTGGACTGATTCGATTTGATTGATTTCTGGGTTTTACGTCCCAAAACGAGCTATGATATTGAGACACGCCGTAGTGGAGGGCTCCGCAAATTTTTGACCACCTGAGGTTCTTTAACGTGCATTGACATCGCACAGTACACAGGCCTCAACATTTCGCCTCCATCGAAATACAGCCGCCGCGGCAGGGATTCAATCCCGCGACCCTCGGATCAGCAGCCGAGCACCATAGCAACTAGACCACCGTGGCTGGGCAAACGTGTGGAAACCTAGGTTGATGAGGAGGTTCTACTGAGTAGCAAGTGCCTAGTGAAAGTTTAGAAAATCATAGCGCATACACAGAAGCACGCAAGCAGTGCACTGTACAGCCACGGCAGGCCAGTTATGTCATATCGACAAGCGACAAACCATAGAACCGCTTTACGTAAAGTTGGAAGTATTCCGTTGCTTTTTGGCCAAGTCTACAGGCGTTAACGCAGCATTCATAGCACCGCCACGGCGGTCTAGTGGCTATGGTACCGGCTGCTGATCCAAGGGTCGCAGGATCGAATCCCGGCCGCAGTGGGTGCATTTTGATAGAGGTGAAATGTTGTCGCCCGTGTGCTGTGCGATGTCAGTACACGTTAAAGAACCCCAGGTTGCGAAATTTCCAAAGCCCTCCACAACGGCGTCTCTCATAATCAGAACTGGCTTTGGGACGTTAAACCCCACAAAGCAAGCAGAATTTATAATAATAATTTATTGCTATGGATCAGGATGATATGCTGCGATACTGACGTCTCTCTTACTACCGGAGTGTGAAATGTACATTTTGTTTAGTGCAAGGCCTATACAATTAGCGTACATGTGAATCGTACCACACTGTTTGATCACTGCTTAGCCGGACGATAGTTACAATGCTTAACCTCCGTGCATTTCCCTATATTCCTAGTATATTCCTTCACAGCTGATTTACTGCTGGCATGAAGCGCGCCTACTACTTTCTGCTAACGCGGCTATTTTGGTCGGTGAGGTACTTCAGCACCAACGACATTCAGTAGACTCGCCGATGCGGTCATTAATGTTTCTCAACTCGTATGAGTGTGTAAAGTCTGGCTGTGACCAGAGAGAACACTGTTATTATCCCTTCACCTTCTTGGCTGTCATTCCGCTACAGGCGCTTCCCAAGGTAGGTTTCCTCGTGTTGTGTGCATGTTCGTTGTTCAGAATTCACTCCTTTCAGCTCAATCTTTAGCAATATACATACTCTCGAATGCTGGCATCATAATTTGCATAATCGCGGAAGTTGTGCCCCTACCATAAGATAATAGGAAAGAACACGCCGGCCTAATATTTCTCACTTCTCGTAAGTTTTCCTGAAATTATGCATTTTTAATAGACAAAGTGTCTGGCTTGCTTTATTTAAAGATTTAGGGCAGGTGGTTCAGTCTAGTGAACTTAAATGAATGTATTACAATTAACAAATGGACCATTCACGGAACTTCCATGCCTGCATGCATTATGCTACCTTCTGTTCTCCAGCGTCAGCACAGAAGCTTCAGCCGAGTCAGTACTCCCTGAAAGTTTTATTCGGGAGCAACTCCAAAGAAGCTGCGAAGGAAGCCGTGCTGGTGGGACGGATACTTCGCCAAGCGGCATACGAACTTGCGAAAAATACAAACCACGGCGAGGTAAGGATTGATGCCTTGCACCTGATGTCGACTTATAGTCGTGTTTTTTATGTAATGTACCGCACGATTTGATGCCCATTCTACCGCCATCGTGAGGTCACCACCACCATCAGCGGCATCGTCATTGTCGTTGTCCTAGTGGCCACCACCACCACCACAACCATCATAATTATCCCCCATCATCATCATCATCATCAGCAGCAGCAGCAGCAGCAGCAGCAGCAGCAGGGTCATCATCATTACCACAACTGTCAGCACGACTGTCAGCGATAACTGTCACCTATCATTGCTCCTCATTGATCGCATCATTTGCTCGCAGAAAAACTACATTTAATTATGCACCATTCACCGGTGTTGGAAACCGCACGGTGAATTGTAAGGGATTGGGAGTCTTCGCATTCTGTTTTCTTTTTTTTATTTCTTCTTTTTGCTCAGGCGGAGAGAGATGAGTACTCCTTCAAAAGTCTGTGGATGGAGGTCGTGGGAGCTATAAAGCAGGCTGCCAAACAGATCTGGAGCTTTATTAAGCAGCTCGCAAAGGACATCAAGGACGCCGCGAAAGAGACGGCCATTGCCGTCTTGGAGGCTGCAGGAGAGGCACTGAGAAAAAAGGCGACAGAGAAATCTATCGAGATTGTTACCAAAATAATGCAGAAAAGCACGGCCACCTACTCCTCACACAAGTTCCAGACCAAATCCGATATCAGTTAAGGACATCGCTGCACAGATGGACCTTGTGGGACAGCATCTCATTGAAAAGGGAAAGGCAATCCTTGCACACTGACATACATCAATGTTGAGCGCCAGAGACTGATTGCCTTAAGTGGCACATGTTTCATTCATTTCTGATGTAGAAAGAGATCAGTCGTCTCCGTTTCTGCAAGGAAAAAAATGCGGTTACCTTATGTGGTTACCTAAGGAGACGTCCAGGCGGAAGCATTTGTCCTCGCCTAGTTACCGACGCTTTTGAAAATCTGCTCTCGAAGTCATGATAGAACAAAGCCATCATTGCCTGCATAAAGCACTATTGTTGAGGATCGATGAACAGATTGCTAAGAACGGTGTTAGAACCGGAATTTCGCTCAAACGACATTCCTGTTCTCCATCGTTTTTTGCGATCTCTTTATCGAATCAAGCCTCCATCTTCTTCGAAGCTTCTCTTCTAGTTTGGATTATCTCGTGGACGCTATTTAAAGACTACGAAATAATAATTAACACTGCAATGACTTCGGTAATTATTTATTACTCAGCTTTATCTATCGATGAACAGATCGTTAAGGACAATGGTGTCACTTGAGCCAACATTTCGACAAGTAGACTTGTCTTTCTTTGTCAGGACGACAATTCAAAGTTCTGTCTAGCAGAACAAAAACATAAAGAGGCGCTATGTCTGCCTTTTTTTCGTGTTTGTTGCACTGCTATATGAAACAGTGAAAAGCCTTCAAAGACATGCCCAATCGTTCGCACTTCTGTATTTATTACACCTTATAGATGCAGATGCATATAGCCATGGACTTTGCAATTGACATCGGGTTTCCAGTAGGAATTAATTGAATTTTCGGGGCCTCACATTTACACCGCTCACCGCTGGTGATATATTGTTACTGCTGAGTGGTTGATTTCTTGCGCCGTGGAAAAAAAAATATAGCACGCCCAGCTCCTCTTTCGCTCCCACTGGCGTGGCCGTAGATAGCAGCTCGCCGTGGTTTTTCACCCTCTCGCACAACTTTATTTTCCTGATTTACAACCTTGTTGCCGTGTTCGTTTTCTTTCGTTTGGTGTTATAATAAAGCCTGTTGACAGTTGCGCTTGAGGTGTCGTTCTCGTTCAGTACTTTCTCGTAAACGGGGTATGAATGGTAACCTTCGCGCAGTGAAAATGCCGGATTGTGCACAGCCCACGTTTCTGGGACTGGGCGTAATGCAAAGAATTCAGCGAGGAAACTGCCTATGACGAATCGTTCGGCGTTCAGCCAAGCGTTACAAGTAGGACCAAGGTATCCGTAGAAAGCGCATGAGTTGCTGCAAGATTAAGGTTGAAGCTAACCAGGAAGTTCTCCACCACCGGGGCGACTGAATCGTAGCTCATGGTACGACGTGACATTGCCACTCGTGACAGTGTAAAGCACAGACTTCTGTTTTGTCGAAAAAAAAAAGCCGGTACACGTAGCATTGATGGGCTATTTTAAGCGTCGTTCGTTGAAGGTATTCCTGCGCGATCGAGCAAGTCACAAAAAGCTTACCGAATGGTAACAGTACGTAAGTGTTGCTATTATAACGCTTTTTACGCATCCCAAGGGTGATTAACGTTAAGCAGGTCCCATCATTACTATTGCAGGTGCAATAGGTTTATTTACTCTGCATACCGTGCGTGAGGAGCCACCGTATCCTAGTGGTAGCAAGGTCGATTGGCCCTTCGGGGGCTCGCGTTCGGCACCCCTACCGCTGGATAGGCTGCGTGCGTGCTCGTGCGCTTATTACACACGCATTTCAATCGCCAGATACGACGAAGATCGCGATTTTTCTTGCTTTTAAGCTTGTTGTAATGACATGTTAAGTGTCTAATTTCGTTGGTTTTTCATTGTCATAGGCTCTATGAAATTGAATTACCAGTGGCGCATACTTGCACACAGAGGGCCGGGCACTGCGGGCATGAGTCAAGCGTGATTGCAGTGTCGTTAATAGTGACGCACGCGATGAGTATGATTGCGTACGTCACGATGTTAGTATGTATAAGCCTATACCATCTAAACACTTGGGGACGCCAGATCAAGGAGACGATGAATAGAACACCAAGACGTGGGCTGGTAGATTGATAAAAGGTAGATACGGTCAAAATGACTTAACTTAGCGAAGAAATTACCCGCATTTGAATGACTGAGCGTCAAATATTTTGGCGCACTGCCGCTTCTATGCTCTTTATTATAACCTTCTATTTCGCATATTGTTGTGCCTAAAACTGTGGACTTGTTTTATTTGCTCAAGTACTGGACCATGTTTGTGCATACCTTCTCGAAG
Organism: Hyalomma asiaticum; assembly: GCA_013339685.2. Lineage (NCBI taxonomy): Eukaryota > Metazoa > Arthropoda > Arachnida > Ixodida > Ixodidae > Hyalomma > Hyalomma asiaticum. The sequence goes on from CM023482.1 coordinate 58,780,178, forward strand.
CTGCCGCATTAAAGTGGCAAAATGTGATCATACACTCAAACGAACGCAAGTGGCACGGCATTTTATCGATGAAAATATCTGGAAATGCCTTCTTTATAGGCGACTGCCTCGGGTGCTCTGAGCTCAGAGGAAATCGGACAAGAAGAGGGACCTGCGTTTATCTTGCTGTTGGAATCCGATAACGAAAATGCGAGTGCAGTCCCAGAGATAAGAAAACAATGAACGTCCCACTGTCGGCTAGATAGTGGTGCAGTAGCAGGCATTCTCGATAAGTATGGCTTCCCGAAAATTCTGTATGTGCGATATATCGCAATCGCAATGCGCAGTAACAGTGGCGTGTAGGAGCCGCGGCGCTGTTTCAACGAGACTTATAACGCTCAGTGAGTGCCGACAAATCGCTAAGGCACTTCAACCTCCTTCGTTCCTATACGGTACAAAATTAGAAATTAAAGATGGCACACACGTGAAATTTCTAGTTCGAATATGTTTCATTAGGAGGAAGTAAGTACATGTGCCGCGCTCACCGGGAGCAATGGATGAAAATTGACTTGATAAGAACGCAACCATTTTTTCCTGTGCGTTCCTTAAATTTGTATGCACTTCACGTCCACACACGAAGAGTGTGCTCGCACAACTTCATAGACGTGGCATATACAAACGCAAGCGCATTACGCAGCGGCAAATCTAGGTGACGAATCACCCCATACATAGTGATAGCGATAGTGATAGCCATGTTGTGGCTACAGGCGGTGTCAGCCTGGGAGACCTGGCCGACAACAGGTCCGCCCGAGCGTCTCTGTCCCATTAGTCACCACGTGTCACTCAATCCTGTCTCTTGGAAAAATCTTACAAGCAGGGCTGACACATAGTGAACCGTCCGTGTACCTTCCGGATATATAACCCCAAATATACATTACAGCACACTTCGCTATAAAGAGCTTCGAACTTCGAAGATGCAGGTTCTCGCACTGTCGCTTAAATTCTTTCATCCAGAACGGCAGCTCATTAGGTAGACCAATCTTGGACGTCTTGTGGCTATGGCACCTGGCTGCTGCTGCTATTCCGAACGTCGTGGGTTGAAATCTCAGTTGCCTGAGCGAACCCCGGCTCTGGCGGCTGCATTTCTATGGAGACGAAATATTTAGGCCCGTGTACTCTGCGTTTTCACTGCACGTTAAAGAACACCAGGTTGTCGAAATTTACGGAGCCCGCCACCAAGGCATCGCTCATAAGCATATCATGGTTTTGGAACGTAAAACCCCAGAAAACACTGAATCAGTCAAGCTGAGCGGGTACGGTGTCATGCTGCTAATCTACATGACACCCGCTCAACTTCCAGGCACGGCATCTGAGTTTCCAAGAGGCGAAATGCTGCACCAACTACAGCAAGAACAGCACCAACCGTGTAGTTGTTAGACTGATTCCACTCTGAGGACACCCTGGTACTTATAGTTTCTCCAGGGCCCCACCTTAATGCAGGCCTCAGGATAATAATAATAATAATAATAATAATAATAATAATAATAATAATAATAATAATAATAATAATAATAATAATAATATAATAATAATAATAAGACAAATACTGTACGCCCCCGTCAGAGCAAAGACTTTTTCTATACTTCTCCATTAACACGGTCGTCTGCTAACTTAAGTCACGTTGAAGCCGTAATTTTCTTGATCCCACCCGTCTGCCTGTCTCTGTTCCACCCGTTGCCACACTTAGACATTCTTTCGCCCCTGTTGATCGTCAGACATCTTGCTTTCTAATTTACGTGTGCCCTGCTTAGGCCATTTAATTCTTCTGTATCCGCGCTAGGGCGCCATTAACACGCGTTCGTGAACTCATGTACATTGCCCGACTCATAATCACATCGCAGTATTGTCGCATAAAACACAGATTGTATTGTCAGGCATTGCTTCTAGTAGGTCAAGTCTCCTGATGACAAGTGCTAACGTATGGGGCATGGACGTAGGAGTAGAGTAGCTGGCGGCATTGAGTGCGTGCGGAGAGCCTACTAACCAGAAGGCCAACAAAATTAAGGCACGTGACGTACGGGGTACGCGCACGTGCTTATCAATAGTGATGCGAAGAAAGTTTTCTATGTGCACCTTTCGGCTGAAAGAGTATTTCATAGTAATTTCTCCTGTTGAAGGATCAGCAGGAATGCAAAGTATAGCAGTGAATAAAAGCATATTTTCATTTTGCCAATATTAACAGACATTCCAGCAAATCAGGCTATTAACATACGTAATATCGAGAAGGAGTCGTAAGGAAGCGGCCACAGAGATTCATTTTATGAAATACGAGGTAGACAAGTTATTCGATAGCGTCGTACGCTACGGGGCCAAAGCTTGTGACACAAAACAGCAAATCTATAGTGCGGAGCATTGTCCATAGTAAACATGGTTTCATTTGTAGTGGCACAGCTAAAGAATACAATATATTTCACGAAGTTTGCTAGCCTATTCCTATTTATTTAGCCACATCACAGATGCGTATCAAGAATCAATGTAGGTTTCAAATTTATACCAGGTGATTCCAAAGCGCAAACACGCGAAAGCCTTTGGTACCAAGTGTTTTGAAAGATGTCACACAAGGCGACGGTTTATCTACCGTGAAGCAATAATTGCTGCATGACCCAGATATATGAGCCAACTTTCACTGAAAACTCTTCAGGCAGTGTTGTCAAGGCAAACGCTGCCGCAACGCTTCCAAGAAAGCGTTCTCTTTTTTCATCTAAAGACTCAGCTCTGCACCGTTATATGTCTCTTCTCCGAGTGGTAACATGTAAGAAGTGCCTCAAGTAGCAGTTCAATTCTTTGAAAGGAAGGTTCTGAGGTAAACACAATAATTTTTAACATAAACTGTGGCAGAGGTCGGAAGCAGTATCTGAGCTTGGTAATGACCAGACAGGACACCACGAAGATCACTTACAGTCTGGCGAGCGAGTTTCATTCCCGGCTTAACGATTAATCACTTCTTGTCTAATTGTGTGTGGCTTGAATACGTCCATTTGTGCTAAAACGACAGCATACACAAAAGGACACGAGGGCAACACGGACGGCTCTTCCATCTGGAAGTTGGAAGAGACGCCCTTGGCGTGGTCCTCGTGTATGTTTCTGCATATTGTCATTCGGTAGCCAGTGCACTCCATTGTTTTTGCTGGGGAGGGGCGGGGGCAGGAGGGCCGCTGTAATTAGAATAGCGTTTGTCTTATTGTGTCAATGTGGCCCGGGTCAGAAACAATAGCGTGCCTGGACGAAGATATGAACGTCAGATCACAAGCAGCTCTTAAGCGAGCATCTTGAACTTCTGATAAAGAAAGCAGTGGCGTCAGGTCAATGTCACTTCACCGTCCAGCCTCCTATCTCAAACGACAGGCGTGGAGCCATGACACTTCGTTGTTTTCTAAGGTGTCACCGTGATAGCTCCACAGCCTCAGGCACTTTAGTGAACCTGTCGCCAGAAGCTCAGCGCATGTAGTGCTGCTGGCGCCATGCTTTAAATACTTAGGTTGCCTGAAAGATCATCAGCGGTTCGGAATGCAAAGCAACAACTACATGCGTCGACTGTACGGTATTCTTTTCTGAAAGTATCATGCATAAATAACCTAGAAAATGAAAGGAAATGAATCGAGGGCTCGTTTATTTGTCAGACACAATATCATGAGGCCAACAGACAATGAAGTTTAGGAAGAGATAAGGGACGTGAATTGTTGTGCAGTAATCATGACAGAAACGGACAGCAATTAGTGTGGACGAAAAAAAAACACACATGGCAAGGGTAGGAACCGAACGTACGGTCTGTTGGATTTGTAAGGTTGTGCCTAACAAATAAAGGAACCCTTGATCCATTCCCTTCTTCGCGAATTTGATACCTTGGGTGTTGTAGGCGCAGGCTTGGTGCGTTTAGATAGCATATGCGAGGTCTTATTACTCAGCAGCCAGCTCCTCATATCAACGTTCTACGTGGCACCTTCTGGAAAAAAGGGTATTTCACGCTCGCTCCCATGTCCACACTCGCAGGAGTATATGTAAAAAAATCGTAATAAATTGGGTGGCGAACGACCGCCACCAGTAGCACAGTTGGTGGAGCATCGGAGGCGTTTTCCGAAGGACGTCTTTGCACTCCCTGCCGACGGAGGATTTTTTTTGTTGCTTTGAATTGCGTTCCATTTATATCATAGTTCCTACACTACGCTTAAAAATACAATTGATGTGCCCTAAGGCTTGCTTGTCTTCACTGTTCGGCTTCACAAGCTTATTGACGTACCCGCTACAAGAGGCGTTCCACACCCAACAAATTCCCAGTGGAAGCTATCTTTGTTTGTTGAGGGCTGCTGATCTACCATATTGCCTTATCGTTCTTCAGCGATCTCTTGTGACTATTTGTGCTTGGAAGCGTATAGGAATAGCCCGACAGTTCTGTTATGCGAGACTTAATTAGTTGTGTGTGTCACCATCTCCTGCGTCATGGTTATCTCCTCGAAGGTGTACTGTTCATTAAATTTCCGATATGTAGGACTGATACCGTAAATATCTGAGTGTATTGACTAGAAAAAGGCGTAAAATGAAAGCTTTCATGCAAACATAGGGCTTCATTTACACCAAAGAAATTATGAACGCACGAAAGCACTACATGGAGTTTGCTGAACGGAAGCCGAAAGTTTACTCTTGAAAAGAATAAACTATCCGTCACTTCGGACCTTAAAATTCCGGGCGCTAAATTAAGTTTATATCATGAAGGTTTTCTCTGCCGTTCGCTTAAAAACAAATCGCACAATTAGCATAGCAACGTGCAATGAAGCTCGACTTTCACTGTTCAGTTGTCTGACCGCAGCGACATCATTTCGATGTGGACTAATTCAAAGGAACAACCGTGTACTTTAATGTAGACGGATTTAATAAAATTCTGGTGGTCACAACTATACCTGAGTTCCCGGTACGGCGCTCCTCAAAAGCATTGCGCGCGTTCGCTGCGTAAAACACAGCGAGCAATTAAATGCTACACAAGTAACATGCATGTTCTTTGCATAAACGTCATGTCCCTACTAGAAATATTCAATACAAATGGCGACATGTTCGTCGGTTTATATTACCTTGCCTCAGGAATATTTCCAATCGTTTCTATTTGTCGCACGATACAAATATCAGTTTTGGTTTCCTTTATTAGCTTGTCTGAGCGCTAATCATAATTGGGCATCACCTCGTAGAGCAAGGAAAGAAGTTTTTCACGCCGTGTACTCCTCCTGGTTGCTTTTCCAGCAATGTGTATCGTTTATTAATATGAACCGGAAGGCTCGATTGCACCTTTAAGGGGCCGTAAAAGAAAAAGAAATCATCTTTCACATAGACACCAACACTATAAACAGACGCTAAAACAATCACTACATGTTGGCCATGCGATGTTAATATAAAGGCTCCTGCCCGCAATTTGTCGACGACATAGGAAAATTCTTGCTTACACTTCTGAAACATGACACAGCACAGATAGGATGCCTCCCTTTGCGGCTGACATTTCGTATTTATTTATTTATTTATTTATTTATTTATTTATTTATTTATTTATTTATTTAAGACCCCTTACGGCCTCTGAAGGAGGCATTGAGTAAAGGGGACAATGCACGCATTATAGGAACGATGAAAATTGGGCAAAGAATGTTCAACAAGCGTAAGGAAGATGAGAGTATTCAGCATTATTTAGCGACAAAATAAACATAAATAATCACCGGTACGTTTAAAAAAGAAAGGAACCACTACATAGTCAAGAACTTACATAATATTCAGCAAGAACAATAAGCAAATAGACACGACACAATAATTCAGCGGGCAAATAATACACTGCACATATAGGAAGCTACGCTGCAAAAATTATCACTCTTGGTTATTTCTTAATCAGATAATCGGCCAAGGAACAACAAAATATATCATACTTAGGCGGGCTCATGATACAATCGGAGAGGTAATTGCAATCACCGGACAGTCCGTGGAAGCTTAGCGTGGTTCAAGGCATTGATACATTGATACATAAATTAGGACATCGCTGAAATGATCATGTAACCTGCCTGACATAGAGCACAGTCGCTTGAGGCATGATAGATTTGTTACACTGACCATTTCTGGGCATTTACGTCGCAAATCACGATATCTGATTATGAGAGAGGCCGTAACAAAAGTCCCCGGTAATTTCGTTCATCTAGCGATCTTTAACGTGCACTGACATCGTATAGCGCACTCCGCCTCCATCGAAATGCAGACGCCGCGGCCGGAATTAATATATGAAACAAACCTGAAACTTGATCCCGCGACGTTCGGATCAGCAGCCGAGTGCAGTAGCCTTAACACAACCGTGGCGGGGCATGGGCTTCTTAGAGCGCAATGAATGAAGTTTTGAAAGAGTACCAACGATGCAATATCCCGGCGGGCGTTCAAGGGCTCCAAAGAAGGGTTCCTTTTGATTTGTGTCACCTTACACTTGCAGCTTCAATTGCTCGACATGGATCTGCATGGCCTGTTATCAACTTGCTAGCATTTCAGTGAGGTATTTCTGGAGATGGAGGAAAATGAAAGAAGCGTACTATAGTTGATGATGAAAGAGGGTGAGGGAGCATAGTGTCCGTAACATTCCATGCGATCTCTATGCTGCTTTTCGTAAGGACTTCCCAGAGAACGCTCGCCGTGTGGGCAGTGCACCTGTGGGCACCCCCCCCTTGGAAAGCTCATTATTTGGGTTGACTTTTTATGCGGATGTAATTGTGTTTTTCTTAGTTGTTTGCGCGTTCCCCGTGGAGGTAAAGGGACCTCCGTTCTCCTGCTAACTTATCCGTGGGGATAAAACTGCGTGGGAATGAATATATTTGACAAGGGTACGCTGCCCTTGTCTCGGCTATCTCTACAAGACGTGACTGCTGTGAGTGAAGCCACGCTTCCGCAGCATTCGCACACAACACTTCAAGCCAATACCAACTGTTGGGCTGGGCTGCTGCATGTCTTGTCTGCTCTTCGCAACCGCCATCGACGTCCCTTTCAGGAAAGGTGAGGTCGGAATGCTTATTTTTACTTACTTACATGGACTACAGTCTTTGTTAACTTGTTATGCCAGTCGCAAACGGTATGAATAGGGTGCAAAGGAAACATCAATAACAATTGCTCCCGTTGTACTTCTAACTGATGTCTCAGGTACTCGTATGATATTAACTTGACAGCGACCTTTGCCTTTTTGTGAAGCAGTTGAATCATTATTACTATAAAATATAAGGCGCAATTTAAACATGTCACTTCCGTCTTGTCTTTACCAATTGTATTTTATTTGACAATTTGTGTGTAGAAGTCATCGGACACTGCCATCGGAAGAGAAGACTATACTTAGTGTCTTTCAATCCTATACCATAGTGCTAATTCCACTGGTAGACTTAAAGACCTGTGTAGCACATTTGTGTTTTACCGAAGAAATTGCATGGCTGCGTAGGATTCTTTTCTTTCTATTTAAGAGTAATTTTATGTTCGAGACGGTAAGGGCGGCTAGAAATACTGAATAGTATAACACGCCTTCGTGCTCCCTGAAAAGGGCCACAACCTACGGACCAGCAGCCGAGTGCCATAGTCACTGGAGCACGGTGACGAGGCTTCAAATTTGTAAAACTTGTTTTCTAAGCCAACGCACCATCCGGTGCATGGTCGATACCCCTAATGTGTGTTGCGCCAATTTTCAGGGACCTAACGACAAACCAACTCGAGCGATGCTTCCCTATTTCACGGCGCCGCCGATTCCAGGGAGCCACGTCCTGAGGACTAGGCGTACTGAGGCCCGTATTTGTAAACCTACGTTATCCTTATCGCTGATTTTCCTGATCATTCCTACACCCTTATCATGCTTCGTGAATTAGTTAGCCCTGCATCTATAAACAAACCTTATGATAGTATTTCGCACTGTTACCATTTTAGTGCCCTTAAATTCAGTGCCTTAACGTAACAGGTGCGATAAGTAAACAAGCGCTAGGGTAAAGTAGGTCTATGAATACGGGCCTATATCGCTTCAACACCTACGAACCTTTTATAGTGAAGCTCTCGTTGCTTGATATTGCCATCTGAATAGTAGTGGTCGCCGTCCGCTAAACTGCCATTGACACAGCCGGCAAGTCACGCGGTCAAGGTTTGACGAATCCGGTGGAAGCACGCCGTGTTTCAAATCAAGCGGCGGATTCATCTGAGCAACTAATGAATGGCTTAAATTTTTACTGAGGAAACAAGGAATGGGAGGAAAAAATGATCAAAAGAGAGAAATTAAGGATGACAACGACCAAGAAACGAAATTCCTTGCCGGTTCTGGTGTTTCAACTCGAGTTCCCCTCCTCCGGAGGCAAGTGTCTTAACCACTAGACTACACATGCGCTCTTTTCTTTATTACGTGGAAGTATAGCAAAAAATATCAGACATTTATATTTCGAGCTCTCGAGATGTGAGTATATGGGAAACACATAAACTTGTGACTCTTTTTCACGGAGTTGATGGCACGAGGATATTATTTTGTCAGAATAAACATCGTAAACCATATATTTTGCTGCCAACAGTGCTATGACGTAGGTGTCTGCCAAAATTCTATGCGCAAGATATATATTTGCAGGCAACAAGACCAGTCTCCCAAAAATTATGCCAATTTATAGATGTGAAGGCAACAAGACCAGTCTCGTTAACATTATGACAAGCATTTTCCTCACTGCATCGTGTAGTGTAGGGTGCGTGTGCGAACACTAGAACAGTGCATTGTAACAGGTTAGGTACTGTCTCAGAAAGATAAGTGTCCTGACTTTCCACTGAGAACACCGTTGTAACAAATAAATATTTACTTTCCAGCAACCTGATGTTTATTCTTATGTTATGTTAACAAAATATTGGATGGGGACATGATATTACATCTGATTTCTGCATAGATCAGAGGGAGAGCTCACGAGGCAGTGGGAGTATTGTAGTCTTAGGTGCACTAAATTTCGGCGAAATTCATGCAGGGTGGTTTGAAGTGAGGCGCACTTAGGAACAAGCACTCATCCCTCCCATCTATTCAGAGGTGGCAGAGGACGCCGGTATTGCTTTAGCTTTATCTATCTATGATGTCACTATAATTGTTAGTATTTCAAAGGCTGCCCTACGTAACTTCAGTGCAAGTCGGAACTTCGTAATGGCCCTTTCATGTCTCAAAAAGCGCCTCCCCTTGCAGGTCATTGACTTCATATGAACTGCAACGCATGCAGGACTGAGAGGCCATGAAGCCGCTCTTGCCAGCGCCCGAGGAATGACTTTCCGTGCGCAGGCTACTGACGCCAACTTAGTGTACAAAACCCTATAGAATCCCACACAACCCCGCAACCTCTGCACCATCCTACCGCCATTCTTATACATCCTACTGCCTATCCCCTGATGATGATGATGATGATGATGATGATGATGATGATGATTGTGGTTTTGCTTAGGAAAGGACGCTAATTTCTGCAGCCCATGTAGGGAGCACGGCTAAGCGTCCGTGGGGGTAGGGGAAAGGGATTGAAAGAGATAGAGAGGAGAGAAAGGCCGTAGTGGAGGGCTCCGGAAATTTAGACCACCTGGGGTTCTTTAACGTGCACTGACAACGCACAGTACACGGGCCTCTGGCATTTTCCCCCTCATACGTTCTTTTTTTAGGGGCGAAGCTCCTTAGGGTGTGGGTCGTTCCCTCCTCTGTCGTAGTAGTAGTAGTAGTATGTATGTAGCCACCTCGCGCCGCCGGGAGGCTCGCGCTCGCCCTCGGCACGTGCCTCCCGGCGCGCGAGCTCCCTCGCTCTTCCATCTGCTGTCTTGGAGAGAGAGAGAGAGAGAGAGAGCGAAAGGCGCGCGTTGACTGTGGAAACGCTCTTTCTTCCATGAACGCTGTACCAGCTCGCAAAGGAGAACGCGCCCTCACCCGCGAGACACAACGTTGGCGCAGGCAGCGTCTTCTAGCGAGTTTTTTGATTGAAAAATACCGACTGCTCGCGCCGGAAAACCGCTCACCGGCCACTCATATATATATATATATATATATATATATATATATATATATATATATATATATATATACAGTAGAACCCCGCTGTTATGTTCCCGGCCGCTGCGCTTTCCCGGCTGTTACATCGTTTTTGGCCGGTCCCGGCATAGCTCCCATAGGATTCAATGCATTAGGAACCCCGCTGTTACGTCGCAATGTGGGAACGTTCCCGCATGTTACGCCGCGAATCTGCGTTCCAAGCGGCCACTGCCGACGGAAATATTGACTTTTCACGTAGGTTGACTTGGCTTGACTGTAGGATTAGCTGCACAATGGGAGACGACAATTACGTTTCCAGCTTCCGCCATCTCAATTATGGCACAGCGATGCAAACTGTTGGTGGCGGAATCGCGTACAATGATTACGTTTCCATCGATGACGTCATTGTCACCTCCGAGGTTTTCTCTGTCGACGAAATCGTAGCCGAGTGTGCCGATGCGTGCACTGAAAGCACTAGCACTGAAATAAAATTGTGTGCCGATCACCACTTCTCTCATGTTTCCATTTTTCCCATTTCTTGGCTGTTACGTTTCCCGGCTCTTACGTTTATATTTCACGGTCCCTCGAAAAACGTATCAGCGGGGTCCTACTGTATATAATGTAGCAGAGCATATCGGCATCAGTGCGAGTCACTGTGAAACAAGACGCTGAGGTTTGTGTGGTGCGCGCTAAGTGAACCGTCCCAGCTGAATCGCGGCGTCTTCAAGTGGCGCACGCCTTGTTTCAATATATATATATATGCACTGGATCTTGACTTGCAATGAAGAGCCGGTGGGAGATTTCACTTGTGCGTAGTTGAACCATAAGGATTCGCAGCGTGCGCGTTAACTAAATTAATCCGGAACTCGGCACGATCTACGATGAACCTCCGGAGCTTCGCCCACTCATCATCATTCACTCCGTGGATCTGCTGTGAATTTTTTTTAATGAGGAAGCTAACCTCACCTATGTTATATGTAAATGTGTCCAGTAGCCCCCCCCCCCTCCCTCTTTAGATCATTTAACATTAAATGTAAGGAGTAGTGGGAGGCTGCCATGCGCAGCTGGACGCCCGAGGTCAAGGAGCAGATCGTCGATCGGGCGTAGCGGACACCTAATCTGGGTAGGCACCACTTCGTCCACTACTAAATATACTTCTCCGGTTCCTTCTACGCTAGATGAAGGGCGCTTTTGCAAATGACTGCAATTGCTTCTCCGCACAGCAGACTATGATGGATGGCTAAAGGATTCAACACGTCTGATGCGGAAAAGCGTTGTAACAGCGAAATGTTGTTATTCTATCCTTCGACGTAGCCGGAGTTGCGCAAGACGAAAAAAGCCAAGTCGACTCTTGCCTTCGGTCCATGGCTACATAATGGTAATTAAGGAAATTCCAATGCACGCCGTTTTCACGTGCACTACTTTCGTTTCTTGCTCTCGTTCCCCTTTTCCCCTGAGCCCGCTACTACAAGAAAGAAAGAAAGAAAGAAAGAGAGAAGGAAGGAAAGAAGAAAGAAAGAAAGAAGAAAGAAAGAAAGAAAGAAAGAAAGAAAGAAAGAAAGAAAGAAAGAAGTTCATGAGTCCATGGTGGCGAGAAACAATAACGTCACACATCCGCCGTCACCCCATTGTACTGATAAAATAAGGCCTTCGCTGTTACTACAGTTTTCACGGCTTCACTTTTTGTAAAATGTGTTACTGCGAACCAGCTTCCGCCCTCAGCAAAGCGAGTCCGTTCAATAAGCGACGAATGCTTGCTTGGAACACCCCGAGCGAAGGAACTGAATTGCTAATCCCATAACATCGGTATAACGGAAAGTTTTTCATGTTAACTAGTGTCTACCATGAGCCTCGCGCAGTGTGACAACGAGACGTCCTGCTATGTCTACGTGGAACACATTGAGCCCGTTGTGCAGATCATACTCTATCGAAAAGCGCGTGAAGTAATTACTGAGGATCTTCGCATTCGTGGGCACAATTTCTGTGATTACTTATCAGCAAGGCTTCCGTGAGCTGCCGTTCACGCGTCTTCCGTTGTACAATAAGATTGTCCGACTGCGCTCCGCGCGCTTTATCGTTATTTGCTATTCCCATTCTGCTCCTGATTAACGAGATCACACCACAAATGCCGTCATATATCAGCAAAGCACGTGGCTGATTCTACATAAGAGGTAGTTCCAAGAACATCACCGGGAACTCATCGCCGAACGGGCATTACAGAGCAGCTCTTCAGCAACAGGTGAGCAAATGTTTCTTTTAAGCTAGGATATCGTTTGCACGTAATCGACCACCGCATTACGTGTGGAAACATAAAGCAATGGGAGACATTCTTTTTTTATTTTAAGGAGTTCGGTCTGGGAAAACGGAAGCTCAATAATGGTTAAACAATAAAATAGTGCTCTGACATACTTGTGTTCATCCCAGCAGTGCATGAATTAAGCGCCATCTTGCGGTACGATTAAAACAAAAAGTATTGCACTTTGTTACATTATTTGGTGTATGCGTGAACAACTGTCGCGTTCCGCGAACTAAAAGCATAAAAATGTTGTTACCCAAGCAAAACACTATATGCCGTAACGGAAGAAAACTTCGATGGACTTCGTACTCTGTGTAAATAGACGCAAAAGCAATAACATAAGTGTGTTCAGGCCACCAACATGTTATTTCTATTGTTAGAACAATAGAAAGCTCAGCTTGTAGCGTTCCTTTCATCATGAGAAGGCGAGGCGTGCAAAGGCGAACACACGTGCTGTGTACATCTCTCTTGCCCTCATTTGCACGTCTTACCTTTTCTCATCACGGTTATGTTCTGACGCACAAAATGTAAATTTACCTCAAGAGTATTCTATGTTCTTTAAAGTAAAATGCACCTCTTTTTGCCACCACAGCCATGAAGCAAGTTGTTGCAACAGCCTGTTTATTTGGAGTTCTAGCTGCCACAGGTAAGCTTAATTTGGTCATTTGGGTGATGTTCTGGGCGAAGGAAAGAAAACAGAATGGCACATGGCAGGGAAATTATGAATAACAGCGGGAAAATTAGACTGAAAGACGAGAAAAAGATTTATGACGGAAATAATGAAGTGGAGGAATAATGGTTGTTGTTATGTGGGGTTTGACGTCCCAAAACCAGCTCTGATTTAGACAGACGCCTAGTGGAGGGCTCCGGAAATTTTGACCACCTGACGTTCTTTAACGTGCACTGACGTCGCACAGCACACGGGCCTCAACATTTCGCCTCCATCGAAATGCAGCCGCCGCAGCCAGGATTCGATCCCGCGGCCCTCAGATCAGCAGCCGAGTACCATAGCCTCACCGTGGCGGGGCGGAGGAATAATGGAATGAGCGGTATATTCGCTCAAGCAGGAACGTTTGCACCCCAAGTCAAAAGCTTTTGCTGAAGCCCGTCGTCCTGAAGAAACACAGAAGTGCCTTGGCTCTCTAGTGGGTCGACGAGCAATGGGGATGGTGTTCTAATAGCACCTGCACGAAAAGCGGCCGACTGCTTGCTGTGCACTCAAAAAAAAAAAAAAAGAGGAGCATGCTTCGGGCAAGATTCGCGGCCTCGGGTATGCTTTACATGTCTCGCTCTCCTGCGGCAATCTAAAATGGCCAAACCAGTCTCTCACAGCCTCCTCGGGTCACAGCCTCCACGCGAGACTAGATCATTTTGCCATGCTGAGCATGGTATGTATCGTGATTTTGTTTATTGCCGCCTACAGGCTCTGCGCGAGGAGTTCTGTAGACAATGCTCCATTGGCAGACTGATTTTGAGTGCTGTTATCAGTGAAATGGGTACTTCAAAATGTAGCGAGCATGTCCGGTATGGGCAGTTGCGTGCCCATGCCTGAGATATGGCTGCGATTCACAACACCTAGTAAAAGTGATCACATTACGAGCACGAGTTCGTTCGCTGTGGCCAGATCACGCGACGACTGAATGCACGATAATGATACTGCGAGCATCGAGGTTTATGTAATGTCATCATTTCTGTTTATAGCTTTCATTTACACATGTTAACTCGACTCGCTACTGAGCTTCATATCAATCACTTTGATAACCATGACGGTCATAATGGTAGCCCACGTTACTTTATGATAGAAAGACGATCCCTCTCAGTTTACTACAACAGCATACTACAATAAGAAGAAGCAGGGAAGTCTTTGGTATGACTGTTACACGAAACGAAACTTGCACATAGCTCGAACAACCAGACAGAACTCACATTTGAAACAGCTGAGCAGTGAAACATGCTTCTCACCCAACGTATGTAAGCTAAGTTCGCTGTCTCTATTTATCGACCCATCACAGAAGGTTTGCATTTTATTGTCCTATGACGTCACATTTAGTTAAGTGCGAAGGTTATTTAATGATTGCCAGTAAGGTGGAGTGCCCCTACGGAACACAAACTCTTCTTTGTATATGAGAATCGATGCAGTCGGTAGGCCTACCCATAGCTCAAAAAAGCAAGAAGGCCGAGTGCTGTGCGTTGTCAGCGTGAGTTAAAGAATCCCAGGCGGTCAAAATTTCCAGAGCCATCCAATACGGCCTTCCCATTCTTTCTATTTCTTTCATTCCTTTTCACCTGCCAACATGAACGCTTAAGCGTGCTCCCGACATGGGCTGCAAAATTAGCGTCCTTTCTTTAATCGAACTGCAAACATCATCCTGATCATCATCATCAACAACAACAAAAACAACATCCGAACCTTCGAAAGCGTCTCGGAGACGTTGGCTTGCCGCGTAGGACGTCCGTGGTCCAAAGCCTGCTTTCAATGGGAAGCTGCGTGATGTAGCTTTGTGCTCTTGTTCACACTAGTGTTGCCAGGGGAGCATCTGAAAATACCGACAGAATGGTTAAAAACATTCCCACCTTGCTAAACAAAAATGTTATATAATGTGCAGAAATAAAGCAATCACAGTGTAGTGAGGAACATTTCTGACTGACTAAAAGGCTTTATTAACTTTTTTATCCTTTTGGAATATCCGACGTTAAAGATATTTTCCTTTATAATTTATTTATTTATTTATTTATTTATTTATTTATTTATTAACAGCACCTCATATCGTCCCCGTGGGACCTTGCGGAGGGGGTGCATACATAATGTTACAAGAGAGATAAATATACATAGTTGACATATGGTTGTTGTTGTTGTTGTTTTGTAGGGTTTAACATCCCAAAACCAGCTCTGATTATGAGAGACGCCGTAGTAGAGGTCTCCGGAAATTTAGACCACCTGGGGTTCTTTAAGGTGCACTGCCATCGCACAGCACACGGGCCTCAACATTTCGCCTCCATCGAAATGCAGCCGCGGCGGCCGGGATTCGATCCCGCGACCCTCGGATCAGCAGCCGAGTACCGCAGCCACTAGACCACCATGGCGGGGCCAGTTGACATATGGATCACAACAGAAGATGCAACAGAACAAGGAAACGCAATATATATTAATATAGTACTATCATTTCGGCAGCATGTAGTTCACGATACGAAGAACAACACAAATACAGTGAGCGCGAGTGACTTCTTTTCTAGGAATGCATCAATCTTGCCAAAATCCATCGGGAACTCAGTGAACTTTTGGCGGGAGATCTCGTTGTCCGTCTCCGTCAGGTGCTCTGGGGTTGTCGCTCACTGTCTCGGCCAGGATGTCCTGAACCAGTCGATTGCTATCGCAGTGGTGTGGCTGCAGCTGCTGGTCGTGAAAGCCCATTATGGTAATGACCACCGCTGCATTTTCTGACGCATCTTGCCGTCTACGTCGTCTTGGTCCTGAAGCTTTCCAATTATCTTCTCCATGTGAGCGTTACTTCTCCCAAGGTGATTGGCCCGGAAGAAACATTCGCGTTTCTTCCGTTTTCGCTTGAACTAGGGAAACTGCTTCTTGGAGATGCCTCGTAGCTTGTGCTTATTAGCTTCACGACCCGCAGTACTGTCCTTCACCTCTTCACCTCTATTTCTATTTTACGTGACACCATGAGCAGATCGCATCCGCCTGTCTCCAATCCTCCGCTCTTTTTTTCCACTACGGCTGTCTTCTGAATATTGGCCAGGGTATGTGTCTTGAATTCCGTGGAAGTTTTCTTTTTCTCGTCGTACATGGCTGTCAGAAGTCTCACGATACGGTTCTTGATCTTTGTTTTAGATCGAGTTGATCAAAAGCGGCACGCGCACAGCATGCTTTCGCCTTGTTTTCAGTGCAAATACGCTCCGGAAGAAAGGGCAACTTAGCCTTCAGGGCAGTCTTGCCCCTTGTGATAGTGAAGCCAGATACAGCCAATGTGCGGTTCTCACTACATGAGTGCACGGACGTTAACCCTTTGCTCAGCGATGTCTCGCTCAAGGACACCGAATGCTTCAATCTCCCAGGCACCGATCACACGCTCGTGCGATCCAAGCTTTCTGCCATTCGTTTGGTTAGCCAGGAAGGGCCTGCTGCACGTGCCCTATCAAGAAATGCCGGTTTGATGAGCATAGGGGAACCTCCAGCAACAAAGCTGCTGAAGTGCGAGTCGCGTCACCCACCAGCCCAGGGGCTCCTCCATCCTTACCCGGACAACAACGAGACAACCATAATGCCCTGTGCCTCTCATTTTGTCAATTTCTCATCGGCTATGGCGGGGAAACTGAGAATGAGGCTACGCGGTCACCGCCATCTGTCACGACTATTTCTCACAGCACACCATGAAAGTCGCAGCATGGCCAAGTCCTTCGACCACCGTGGCAGAACCACTACCGCCAATCACAAGTGTTCTTGGCGACTTTGCGAGCTAAGGCGCAACAGGGCGGCTTCCTGCGAAGCCTACACGGCAAAGAGAAGGCCGTTCACCCGAGGTGTCTACCGCAAGTCTGCAAGCTTCCATGCACTGGTGCCGAGGCCTATGACGGCCACCTCGGCACAGTCAGTTCCGGCTAGCAGGAGCTTTCTTCGCAGCTCTCAAAGCCAAGTCGAGGCATGACAGAGACCATCGAGCCAATGACTGCTGCTCTCCACAGAAATGAGACAATGACTGCTGCTCTCCACAGAAAGTTTCGGCCGTTACCGGCACTTGCAGTCGTGGCTTAGTGTAACCAGGGTCCCTCAATACTTCTTTCTGGTCAGGAAACTCCCGCCGAAGTTTCATATAGGGACAGAAATGACCACCAGTGGCGCCACCGTGAGCAGCAGGGCACCGGTCAGCCGCGCTTGGAAGGGCAGTTGCGCGCTCGCGTGAGTGTTTGCCATGAAAAAAAAACATTTTGCCAGATTTCTGCGCTTCAGTGTGTCGAATAACTGGTTATTGCAGTAATTACCGTCGGCAAAATAATACCGAATGGTCGTTTTTTAGTGGGTCATATCATTGATTGCTCCCAATTTGACGGCGGTGGTCAGTCAAGTGACGCAGTTTCGTCTGCGTTCGTGCCTATACCAGCTTTTCGTAATACTTGTTCGGCTGCTTTTCGGGCTTGAATGACACAGAAAACCATGAATAGGCCTAGCTGGACGACAAATTAACATAGCTTGGGCTAGAAATTACGGTGCGCTCGACCATGCGCTGGTCGTCCGCAGCATTCATCTCCTGCTGTTATGGTTTACTCTGGGGCATCACTATGCTGCCAATGGGAATTTCGCACGTTGATTCAACTACGAAGCCCGTATATGAGGCTATCCTGGCATTACAGCTGTGAGCTGCCGTTGCTGGATATTTGCGATATGTTCGGTGTCCATTTGAAGGGTTTTGGTTTTCCTCAACCAAATCTCATAATGCTAACGAGTTAGAACCCACATTACTCTATTTTCTTTTATTCCATTCCCTTATACCGTCGCAGTAACTATCATCTGAAAGCATCATCCGAGTTCTTCGACAAAAATATCAGCGCGAATTGAAATAAACTCGGAGCTCCTGTATCACTAGGTTATTCGAGCTACTCTCTTCGTTGCACGTCTCTCCAACTTCGCTTATACACTTCCTTTCTAAATCCAACTATAGCTTTCTATGTGTGAAATTTTTCTGAGTTCAAATCGTCAATAATTGCTTCTTATGATGCAAGCGGTAGAGGAGTGCTCCTAAAATTTTCGTTCAGTAATGTGTACTATAATGCGTAGTACATGCCTAAATAATCAGCATATTCGCGTCAATGAAAAATACGACCGCCATGTCGGCAATCGAACCGGCATCTTTTCGGTGAGCAGCCAAGTGTTTAACAGGTGGTGAGTTTGCGTAGGCGTTTACGTAACAGTGCATAGCATTCCGAATTGTGCTAGCTATGTTGCAATGTCTTGTAGGTAAGTATAGGCGGAATTAATGGCGTTGTATCCAATTTGAGGCGGTAATTACTTGCAATTATCGATACAAATGGTGATGAGCAATGACATATCTTGCAATTAAAACTACGTTTTTTAGGCTGGCGGGCGCAGTGGGACGGACAGACAGAGAGAGAGAGAAAAAAAGGAATTTAAAATAACAGTTTATTTCACTGCTTTCCTGGACAGGATAGATGAGTGCCAGCACGAAATAGTGTGTTCCATTCGCGCGTTAAAAAGGTGCGAACAGCTTTTAATAAACAGTGCACAATTTCAGCCATAGTTCTGACAAAATGGGTTGCGCAGCCGACACTGGCGGAGGAAGTGAGGTTGTCCATCATGATGTTTTCTACAATGTTTGTACAGTCATTGTCATGCTATTTTTTTCCTCGGTGCACTCTCCTATGTGTTCTTCAACAATTTGCAGAAGGCACAGAAGTTGGTCAGGGTGGCACCTCCAAATTGTGCCTTCACTCTTTGCAGCTCTGATGCCAAACAAACGGCTACCTCTGTTGCCATACTGCGACAGCACAGCCACTGCGATTCTCAGTTCGTACTGCATCTGTAAATAGTGACAAAGAGAAAATTTAATATGGAAAATTTTACACTGGTGGTGGTGCCACATTCTGCCTGCCTGTTGAGCAAGCAGCGGCATGTGCGAGACTTACCGTGAATTTCTTCTTCGGCTGCATTGTCGACGTCCAGAGCTGCGACTGTCGTAATTTCGTTTGCCGGGCGTTGACGCAGAACTCGCGATGTTCTGCGTCGGCTCGTAAACAGAGCAAAAATATTTTTTCGTCGATGCCCTGGTACCCCAACCGACAGCCCGGAACGCAGCAAGTGTTAGGCATCACTCTCACCACATGGAGAAATACGTCGAGGTGACAGCGAAGAAAAAGAAGCAACAACCGCCAACACCACCTTGCCGGGCCTACACTCCTCTAATGGCGGTCACCCTTCCGGCAGCCCCCGCCGGCCTCCTCGTCACCCTTCTTGCTACAGAAGGGGGACAAGGGCTCGTCTTTATTTGTTAGCAACAAGTTAATGAAACAACAAACATTGAAGCCTAGGAAAGCATAGGGGAAGTTAATACAATTCGAAATGACGACATTGTAATTTTTGGGGAAAGTAGAAAGGAACTAAAGTGGACGAAAAGACAAACCTGCCTTCGGTGGAAACTTAACCCACGACCTTCGGATATCGCGTCCGATGCTCTACCCACTGAGCTACGAAGGCGGTCGTCCCCCCGGCCACTTTACTGGGTATTTATGTATATGGAATCCTGGGAGTGTTAGGCAGCGCCACTCATAGCTATGGCGGCGGGTGGCGCCACACTCCACACTCTTACTTATATATATATATATATATATATATATATATATATATATATATATATATATATATATATATATATATATACCTCCACCAAAAGGATGTTACGGGGAGTATTTATTCTGCGAGGGACAGCCTACAGTCGTCCAGACAAAACTGCTCAGAGCGCACCAGCTGTAAGGGCACCTCCAGCCTGTGCCCCACATAAACGTCTTCGTCGTCGTCGTCGTAGCTATGCTGTGACATGATATATATATATATATATATATATATATATATATATATATATATATATATATATATATATATATATATATATATATACAGAAAAAGGTCCTTTGCCGCAGGTCGCCTGTTCTATTCTGTGCCTCTCCTTCCTTCGCCTTCGTCTCCCTCGCTACGCCCCACTCCCGAGAATGTGATTCCCATTGCAGATTGTAGAAACTCGGCCATGACTGCGAGCTTGCGCAGCCACCAGCACTTTCTCTGGCGGGCGTCACTGGCTGTGTCGCGCTGGGCGCTCTCGGGGCCGCAAAGCTATAGCTTGGAGAATCACCTAAAGAGCCCCTGGAGGCCGACACTGGCTGTGCCCCTGTGGTCGTCGCAGGACTCGGTCACGCCGCGACTTGACTAGCGGATCGTCAGGGACATCTTTGGTGGGCGACGTTCGCTAGCTCTCAGTGATCGAATATCTCGTAGATGGCAGCCACCTTGCCAGTATTGTACGACATCGGTCCCCTTTCTTGGTATAGTCACCGTACAGGTGGCCAGCTTGCTCGACGTGTAGCCCATGAGAAAGCCGCGCGGTGCTCTGGTGTGCCATGATGGCAATATCGGATCAGCTCCAATCTTTGGCGTAAGGGAGCACGGCACCTCTGCTGCTCCATTGCCACCACCGGCCGCTAGGAAATTACCGGAGTTTCGAGGGTCCCAAGACGACGCCGATCCATGGATCGAGGTCGTGAACGTCTTCGATGCTCGGTATGCCTGGCCGGACTACTAAAAGCGACTTGTGGCCATAAACAACATTGGTGACGCGGCCAAAGCATGGCTCCGGTATGAGGGAGTAAAATAACACTCCTGACAAGACTGGAGTGCCAGACTAAACGCTGTTTTCCGACGGATTCACCACCACAATCCTGTGACCAACGAATCTAACCGGTGCACTACCGAGGAGGCAACTCAGGAGGGGCGCGCCCTCAAGGCTGTAGCTCTGTACTGCAGCTCGCAGGGAGCATCGCAGTCTGCCATGACATGCTGCAAGGTCCCAAGCTGTGTTGGTCGATAGAAATCTCAATACCAGAGACCACATTCCATCCATGTCACATGAAGCGTGCTAACACAGGTCATCCTGGCCAGCTGGCGTGCAAGGCAGCTGAAGATGAGAGGCCATGTATTATCGTTCCCATTGCGGCCTCTGAACGATGCGCAGACAACAACGAAGCCTTACTTGACAGGGGATGTGCCACAGATAGGTGTAAATTTGATGCTACCAAACAGACGTGCCAAGAAAACGAGCAGCCGCATCCAAGGGCGTCGAGGCAGTCATTGGCCGAGTGTGCTCACATCCCGCAATTACCCTGCAAAGTTGACAAGGTCACGACTCAGGATGAGGCCACTTTTAAGGGCCCGCCAATGCAGCCTAAGCCGATCGATGGCTGGAAGGCGGAATCCGTACCTCTTGACTTGTGCGTCGCTGCTTCACACAGCTTATTCTCAATGCCTGCTGATCTCAGCTGTTTGTTTACCCTGACAGTGAGAATGCTGCAGAAATGCGTCACTCCGCCATCCAATACGGCTCATCGACCAGTCGCCGCAGACTCCTAAAGGATGATCGCAACGCACTGCGACTATTCCCTGTCAGTGCTGCCAGTCTCACTTGGTGCGACAGAAGGCGTCGAAATATTCGAGACGTGCCCCATTCATCCTCCTACGACAAGAGACTCGACAGCTGATCCTGCGACCTCGCCGAAATACCCAAAGCCGCTCGCCAGAAACGCATTGGGCGGCTCCGAGAGACGAGCAGCGACGACACAGAGACCGACCAGTGCGGCATCGTAAGTGCTACCCGCCGTACATATTTTGCAAGCACCTATGCTCGCAGCGCGGCCAACACCGGCCGCAACGATGTAGCCAATTCCGCCACGACACCCTGGATTGACAACTCGGCAAAACACGTCGCTACGCATCAGAGCGCCACCACATCGGCATAGACAGTGCAGCCCGCCAGAGACGGTTTCGGCTGTTACCGGCATTCGCAGTCATCGCCGAATGTAGCGTCGAAAAAAATGCGTTGGGGCTCGGACGCTCTTGCTTCAAAAGCGAGGCTAGACAAGCAGAGAAAGACGAGGAGAACTAGAACAGCCGGCCTGCGGCAAAGGTCCTGTGTCTCTTTTCTTCTTTACAATATGTATAATTTGAGAATTTCTGCAGGTCCAGTTACGAAAACTGCACAATTAGTTTGTATTATCGTTCAAAGTTACCAGACGTATACGACGGATCACCGTTGGTACACCATTGTATCGGCATAGGTCTCAAAAGGTATGTGTCTTCGCGAAAACAAAACCTCAGTTCCACTGCATTATTTCAGCTAGGAGCAGCCCACTATCGCACATTATGAAGGGTGAGGAAGAGCAGGCGTCATCCGGCAAACCAGTTTCCAAGGTCTACGTTAGTTAATTTTTCACGTGAGAATTTATTAGTAGAGACCTCTTTTATTGAAAACCTTCATACATTCAGTGTCTGGATGAAGGTCACTGGCACACGAGCCAGGTATGCTAATTGTGTTCTACTACAAAAGATCACGTGTTTCTTTTTTCTTATTGCAGCCTGGGCTTATACTCTTCCTGACGACGAGGCGCAACCGACGGACTCCTTACAGACCATTTTGGGTGATCCAGCAAATGAAGCCATCATACTTGGTCAGCTCCTACGCGACGTGGCAGCTGATCTGATGCAAGAGAAAGAGCTCGGTGCTGAGGTAATAGAAATCTGCATTTGAACTGTGCTCGTCGCTGCAATCGATCACGTACCTTGTAATTCCCGAACATCGTATTTCTCGGCTTCTACCTTGAGATCGTAAGCTTGGGAGCCTGGCAGTTTGGCGCGGTTGAAAAGTTATGCAATTATATGACAGTGGTTGTATCGGTTCTGGCAGTAAGCAAAGCCAATAAGGACTTATTTAAGTATGGGCGTTTGCACATTGCTTCCTGTGGCTTGGGGTATGTTTTACAAAGAGCTTTGCTTGCCGCATCAAAATGGCAGACAGTGCTGCCTCCGACCATCGCGGCAACGACGAATCTTCGTACACATTCTCTATGACAGCCCTCGGTACAGTTTCCAGCGACAGCCCCTCACAACAGGACTGTCGAGCCTCGACGACCACCTGCTGTCTGTACAATCAGTATGAGGGAGAATCGACTTTCACGTGGAAAAGCGATCTCGAGGTAGAAGCTGTAAATAAAGAACAGAATAGAATCGTGAATTTCTAGGCCAATTTAGGAGTAATACTGTATGCGACCGTCGATGCTACTCATTCTTAATTGCTGTGCTGCGGTAGAGAATCCCTCAGGGCTTTCAATATCCTTACTTTGACATTGTCTTCAATGAAGGTATTGGTGTCTCAATGTAAACAATTTTATGATCAAAATAATGTTCTCATTTCAATGTTACTCTTAATGCCATATAATTTTTTAAGGACGCCCAAAATGTCCTACATCTGGGTGTGAATTCCCACACATGCACATGTTGCGCCAGAATAGTTCGCAGAATAAAAGGCCATGCAAAGGAAAGGTGCCTCTGACTTCGGAACTAGCTCTTTGGTATGGGTTGGAAAGAAACAACACTGCAAGCGAAATAAGTAGAAGCGCTCGCAGGAACGAACAGAAAATCACCAGATATATTGGCGAACACAGAATTCCAATTGGCAAAGGAAATGAACCGTGCTTAGTATGGAATACGTTTTCCATCTGGCCCCACGCCCCGAAAATCCAATTGTGCAAACAGGTACGTTAACCAATAGCAAAATTTCAACGGCAGTGCTTACCGTGTAGATGCTTAGGACGAAAGGCTGTGGCTTCTGTGTAGGAATTCAGGTGACATAAATGTATAACCTTGTGCATTTGGAGATCAGGGACCGAATTGGCAAATCTCCTTCTTTAGCGCTGTTTGCCATCGGTCAGTGGTATCCGTAATCATATGTCCTTATCACTTCCGAAGAGCTTCACACTTTCCGAAGAATCTCAATAAAAGAAATTTTTGTGAGTGGGCCGGCTTCGTTTCGTAAGGGCTCTTCTCTATTTGCCAATCGGTTTAGTCAGTGATTTATACCCCTTGCGGCTGACTGAAATATTACTTACAAATAACTTTTACGGTAGGAAGTATCTTTCAATGTCGGCCCAGGTCTCTTGTCTGCGCGCATGAAGAATTGGAAGTACCAGCAGTGCGCTCGGCCCAACTGCGCCCACGCAGCGTCCCAAATGTGCTTTTTTCTGTACAGTTATTCAGTGACCTGCAAGAAAACAAACAAACAGATCGAGGTTCTTCGGATTCCACATAGAATGACGTTTCCGCATTTGGCAAGGAGGATATTTGAGAGGAAAAAAATAATAAAGCATACAGTTAAGTAAAGGACCGAAGGTCGCCTTTGCTTTCTGCCTCCCAAGTAGCGAATGCTAGAATACACCAAAGAACAACGAAGCCTGCACATGAGGCACTGTAACAGGCTTGCAAAAGAAATACGAGAAATGGAAAAAGTGCTATAAAAGAAATTTGAAAGAGCAAAGTACCAACAGCTACACAGTACGTAGTCTGCTTTAGTTGAAATCTAAAGAAAACGTGTAAGTGTATTAAGCCGCCTAAGAGACTTTTGTGTATAGACTCGGAAAAAAGCTTCACTCCTTTTGTTGCAAAAACAGCCCCTATACAAGGTTTCAATAAACGCCGCTTTATTGTACGAGATATATACAAAACAGAGCATATTCGAGTGGTCCAAATTGCTGTCCCTCAACTGGTGGAACAAAGCGCCACGCGAATCGGTTCTGATTTTATTATGAAAACTCTCCTAGCCTGCACTGCTTGGCTATTCTGTAGTTGAACATTGACATGCTTTTCAACTTTTGTACCCTTTTATTCTTTTGCAGGCAGAAGAATACTCTTTTCGTGATTTCTGGACCAAATTCAAGGCATCAATGAAAAAGGCGGGATCCAAAATAAAATCCGCTTTCAAGGCTGTCGGCAAACAACTTAAAGAGCCTGTGAAGGCTGTTGCCAAAGTCGCTGCCAAGGTTGCCATCGAGAAAGCTCAAGAAGTACTGAAAAAGAAGGCTGTGACATTGGTTGCAAAAATTTTCGAGAAAGCTGCTGCGAGCTACGCCGTGGAAGATAACGTAAATGGCACAAACTTCATGAAATACATGTGTGCCCGCATGGATCAAGTAGGAGAACGACTCATTCATCAAGGACAGACATTGAAAGCATTGCAGTAAATACTTTTTTAACTTCCTGTGAACTTTTCTTCGAGAGGAAAATGTTACGAGGACTGTGCGGCCCAAGTTGTTCATAGAGGCTGGCAATACATGCCCAGAGACGCTTAAGCTGACAACACAAAATTCGAGCCACATGGCCCATCTTTCTGCTCTGTGACGTCATTCGTAACTTTGCTGGGTATTTGATTCGCACGATGAATAACAATTTCAGGAACGACAGTGCCGTGGCTGTATTGCGAAAAATCACGCTTGCTCCACTTCCTTTGAATTCACTTAGTGCTAAATTCTCACAGCCACCGTCACATCCCGTTTTTCCCCGAAGCGGTTATAGGCAATCAGTCACTGCAAACTTCGTCGGTTATTTCACAGTGAAGGACCGATTATTTTAAGAGCGCAGCTGTTGGAACTTTTCGTACTTTGTCCTGTCGCGAAAGATGACCTTGAAACCAACTGGTCTAGCATTCAAGCGACGCTACATCTACTATGCAGATTAACCCTGTATGGTCTCGACTTCATGCCACATCATGTAACATGAGGTCCCGACATGCGACACGGCGACAGAAAGATGAAGATGAAGAAGACGATGATGAAAATGAAGATGATCAAGTAGTAAAAATAGGAGGTGATATTGATGATGATGTTTATGAAGCTGAAGAAGAAGATTATGATGATGATGATGTTTATGAAGGTGAGGAAGAAGAGGATGATGATGATGACATGGACAAGTCAAGTGACCATAAGGTTCACCGATTTCTAGCGTTGCGCCACTATTGCAAGCTGTGCTAGGTTTTTTACTGGACGTAATTGTTGCTTTAAGCTGGCTGTTTGAGGCACTATAATAAAATTTTCAGTAAAGCTAAAAATCTACCTAGGAATGAAAAGCCAATACTTTGGTTAGGATTACGGCTTCCTTGAGATTGCAGTTCCTGTGCAAACTAAAACACAGCGGGTAGAGAAACGATACTTGCAAGTTTGGTCTTTCAGCCTTGTGTCTTTTATTCTTCTGTAGTCCTGTTTTCAAATATTGGACAAACTAGCTTTTGACCCGTATTAATAGACTATCGAACTGCGTGGCGTATGCTTGGTGGCGTGCGGCATCGGAACTTCTGCGGTTCTCAACACTGATATTTTTGCATCCCAGTCCACAACAATGACGTTTTAGTATTTTTCGACAAGCTCCCTGAATAAAATAAACAAACTTGGGCTTCAACCAAGCAAAAGAATCCGCGGTTTCGCTAGATTGGCGAAGCGATTAAATTTCTAGCTACATGCTGAAATACTCTACAAAGTAATGCTACGTGAGCCTTCAGGGTTGATGTGCTTCGGTATTGTCCTGCCCAATTGCCGGATCCAGTACAGCGTTGACCGGCAGCGTGCCTCATGCGCAACTGCACGTTTTCCTGCTGAAGGTTGCCGTTTTCATCTCCGCAGCCGCGGCTGAATTTATATAGCGCGAAGTCCAAAGAGAAGAAAACGAGCAATAATTCCCTGTAGCCTTCGACGCACCAACCTTTGCCGCAATCGACCCAGTCTTCCCCTCAGCGCACTACTAAATGATAGCGGTTACGCGAAGGCCTATGTGAAACAATGTTTAGAAAAGGTTCACGTCGTAGTTGCGGGATTGATTCCCGAATCCTCGGGGACGTTGCTTGACAACATGGCTATTACTCTACTATGCTGTTCTGTTAAGCTACTATGATTGTCATCATGCTGGATTGTTTCTCATACTGAACCATGCTTGCGAGACGCTCGCCACTCTCAAGAGCCAAGGAGTAGGCAGAGATATGTTTGTGCGTCATCATCTCCTTATACCAGGTCTACTGAAAAAAGGAAAAATAACTGCGCTCCTGTTCAGATGGTTTGTACGACGCAGAGCTACTTTGAATGTTTTCCTTTGCTCATGTGGCCCACCAGGGTCTTTAACGCCACCGCTGAATGAATTGCCTGAGGCCTTGAAATATCAAACTCACGCACAAGGCCGAAACGCGGTCACACGTGTCGAATTCCCTCATTGAGTAGTGACTTTATGCAGCCACGGGTTGTGCGCACCCGCGCACCCTAACTAGGCTTATGCGAATATGCGCCGTATATAACTTTAGCTAGTGGCGGCGGATTGACGTGCGCCTAGCGTGCCCCACAGTTTGGCAGCGAAGTGCTCACTCACATGCGCTGTTGACGAGATGAGTCTACAAATGCCAACATGAGACACTGAGGATGGCTTCGACATTCAAGCAGTCTCGTGATCAATTGTATATTATATTGCATTACCAAATGTGCAACGACGCATTTGCCATTATAAGCACTACAAGAAGCAAAGATGTCATAGGTTAAAATAATAAGTAGTTCCTCTACAGCCAGCAGTACAGGATGCCTCCTCAATTAGCATTATTGTAGTCAAGAGTTGGCATTCCTTTATAGCTTTGTAGTTGCTTTATAGATATGGTGACAATTTTTGTTCACTTTTACACCTTTCATGGGAAGTCCATGCACTGACCAGGGAGCGGTACGTCGTTCTCATAGGAAGGCCCAGTGTCGTTGACATCGGTCGCAGGGTTGCAGTTATTCGACTTTCCCGCGTTGGCCCAAACTGCGTGCGTTGTGGAAACTGAGGCAACAGTGACGCGTGCGTTTCCTCGCTGCTTTTCGGGCGTGCTAGCACGAAGAAAATCACGCGCACGCTCGCGTCACCCTGTCATGCAGTTCACTGCACATTCAAGACGTTTCTCTCAAGGGGAACCAAATAAAAGAAAGTGGGACGCGCGTTATGGAACTGCTGCCGTAGGGTTGGAGATGCGCGCGTCGCGTTCCCGTGTTGTCCGCCCATAGTCGGCTCAATTTTGCTTTTTCTGTCCACTAGGCTCTGCATTCTGGCGCCGCTGTCGCAAACGAAATACTAGAGTTACTGTATATGCTACCTGCGGTAGCATATACAGTAACACTACGAAAAACTAGATTGCACGCAACCTCGCGGCTCCGACTGCTTTTCTGAGGGTGCGTGCGTGGCATGCGGTGGCTTCCCAGGTGACGCCCACGTTTTGTGGAATTTCCGGGTGGCCGTGCGGGCATGGGCGAGAGCCTCAAACACATGCCTACCAACCTAAGACCTGCGACCCTGGAGGAGTGGCTGGCGGACTCCTCCCCAGACATCATGAAGGCACTACTCAGACATTTGAAGCTTCTAGACCTGTCTGGCGGCTAGGCCTTTCTTTTGTATTAGTGGACCCGGACGGGGGTTCGTTTATTGCATGGCGTGCCGTATTTGACACATACCATTTACCATTTTTTTTTTTGCGGTTGTGGGCTGCCCAGATGAGAACGTGATACCGTCGGAGTAATTCTCACAGTTATGCGCATTTATCATGTACAAGTGCTTCTATGTCTCTTGAGCGATACGCAAAACAGAGGCGAAGTGCATTTTGGGAAGCGACGTGAAACTCGGTGGGGGCAAACACGAGAAATTGGTATTTTTTTTTCTATGAACATTTTCACCGCACAAACGTTGAAAAATTATTTCGGACTATTTTATGGTCTCATAAATTCAAGCCCATTATTAGTTTTCTCAAGTTTCTCCGCAACTACAGCAGAGAACCCGAAATCAGTGTGTGCCAAATTTGGCACAGTATGAACTTGAAAGACAAAATTGGTATCGTGCTGCCATGTGTTCGGTGAAACGCAAAACAAATATAAGCAATGCATAGCCTCCGAGCTTGGGTCCGACCTATTCAAGCTCATATTGAGTTTATTCAATTTCCTTCGCAACTGCGGCTCAGCACCATAAACTAGCATTTACCACGCTGGAATTTGCGCGGGAAGGGATATAGGTGTTCTGTGGTGAAGGTGTACCTCGGCAGCGCCATGAACGCGTCCACATTCTACGGCCCTCGCAAAGCTCGGGAGAAGACCATGGCCTGCGATATTCCATCAGGCAGTGAAGACTCGGATCTATCCGACTTAGATGATGACTACCCACCCGGTAAGTACTAATATTTCCCTTATCAGCGACTCACAATGTGCCGCTTTGCTATCGGGGTCCGGCGCTGAATCTTTGCGTGCTAACAGCAGCCTGTAACACACAGCCTCTTTGCATCTGCAAAATCACTGCTCGTCTTGATTTTAGAGGTGTCTCTAGCCACTAACGATTCGGCTACGGCGTGTCTAATTGGGCTACGGCGTGTCTAATGTAGCAGTACACAAGTGGAGTAGCCGCGTCTGTCGGTAGGCACGTGCCCATCGACTGGACACGACGGTTGTTCGAAAGCATCAATACAGTCACACATTTCTCTTCGTTCAAAATATTCTGACATTTTCGTGCTCTCGTAACTGGGTGCCATTGTTATATTTTAGTCGCCACTCTAACTGCCGTAGCGTCTCTTCGGTAACGCTGGTATCCTATAGATTATTTTTGTTCCTTACAGATATACAAATCACGGCAAGTGCTGCTTGTGGCGAAGACCATTCGGACACAGAAAGCGAAGACTGCGATTCTGACTCGGATACGGCCCCTAACGTGACGACTAAGAGAAATGAAAGCAAGGTTTGTAGACCAATTTGGAAGCATAAGGACATGACAGTGAATGATGTGGCATCGGAGTTTAGAGGGAGCAGCTATGTCCCTACTTCAATACTGGCGCTGGAAATGCCATATGATTTTTTACGTCATATATTGACACCGGACTTGATTTCCACCATGACGGAACAGACACGTCTGTATTCCACGCAGTCACGCCCACATAAGCCCCTTTCGGTTACGGAAGGAGAAATGGAGAAGTTTTTCGGATCCCTCCTCTGGATGTCCCTGATTCGTCTGCCGAGTTCCCGGATGTACTGGAACCCGAAATTCTACGTACGTCAAGTTGCAAGCCTGATGCCAGTGAATAAATGGGAAGAGCTGAAGTCATTTCTTCACTTTGCTGACAATACCACTGCGGTTCCGAAAGGACAGGACGGTTACGACCGACAGCATAAGATTCGGACCCTTGCTGACGACCATTAGAGAGCGCTGTCTCACAGTTCCATTTTGAGGAAAATCTCTCCGTTGACGAACAAATTTGTGCTTTTAAAGGCAGAAGTTGCCTGAAGCAGTATAACCCAAAGAAGCCACATCGGTCGGGCTGCAAAATTTTTGTTTTGTCGGGCGTCAGCGGATTTCCATATAATTTCGTGCTATACAGCGGGCAAGAAAATGCCGTCAGAGACGGCACACCTGATTGTGGCGCTAGTGTCGACGTTGTTGTAAGGCTCTGCGACCCTGTTCCCCGCAACGTGAGACACAAGGTCTACTTTGACAATTACTTCAATAGCCCGAAGCTGCAGGTCACTCTATCACAAGATGGAATTTTGTCGCTTGGTACGGTGAGGGCGAATCGTCTACCAAACTGTCGCCTGAAAAGCGAAAAGGAACTGAAATGTAAAGGACGTGGTGCTTCAGAAGAACTCACAACCACGATAGATGATGTGTAGTTATCGTGTGTGCGTTGGTACGATAACCGCGCCGTGACATTTCTGTCGAGCTTTGTTGGGAGAGATCCAGTCGAAAAGACTAAGCGCTGGTTTACCTCAGCCAAGGAGTTTCGCGAAATTGATTGCCCCAGCGTAGTGAAAGTCTACAACAGACACATGGGCTGGGTCGACCTGCTGGACTCACTGCTTAGACTTTACCGCATACATATCAGGTCGAAGAAATCGCACTTTCGAATTTTTACGCATATGCTAGACTTATCGGTAGTAGCAGCATGGCTATTGTACAGGAGGGTGCAGGAGCAGCTTGGTAAGAAAGAAGTACTACCGCTGGCATAATTCAAAACAGAAATTGCAGAATGCCTCACCTTGCACAACAAGTGCCTACCCAAAAAGCGACCAGGAAGGCCTTCTAGTGAAGACATAGAATTCCAGGTTCAAGCCAAAAAAGCACGGGGACCGGCTGCCACAATGCCCCCCAAAGACGTCCGATCTGACCAAGTCGGCCACTGGCCAGAATTTGATGAGGAGAGACAAAGATGTAAGCGGCCATCTTACACAAAGAAGTCGTCAGTAAGATGCAGGAAGTGCGACATTCACCTGTGCCTGAACGCAGCAAACAACTGTTTCATTTCTTTTCACACATCGCGCTAAGAAGACCGCCTTCCATGATGCTATGTTTTTCGCTCATGAAAGCAAGAATGCTCGGCCATCTTCATGGTGTGCCATATTTGGCACAAAGCTGTATCTTTATTAATACAGCCGTTATAACTCTGAAACTTTTTGTATACGTATAGGTTCATTCAATCAACAATAAAAGCTGAAAAAATCATTTTTAAATCGACTTTTTCTTAATTCATGCAATAGAGGGTTAACAACACTTTTGTATCAACTTCATGAAAATTTTGTACAGTGATGCAGTCACATGGTCCTATATTATGAACTGCGCGTAGGCGTGACACTTTTATTCGCAAATGGTCACATTCTGTTGTCCTTCGTGCGTTAACTATTCGGCAGCTGTTAGATTTGTTCTTCTTGAGAGCGCTTCCGGCCAACCGCAACAAGCATCGCCTTATGGCCGGTGAAGTGGCGACTACAGGACTTCACTTCTTTAATGGTGTCGTGAGAATGAAATGCTAAAAAAGTGGATGCAGAAACATCCGACGAAACCGCATATAGGCTCTGTTGTAGTCGCATGGCCTCCGAGATGGCGGGCGCGCTCGCTGTCTCGGAGGCCATGGTAGTCGAGATATTGCTTGATATGTCTTCCGCTAGATGGACATAGTTGTCCATTTTTGGAGTTGTTTTTCGCTCATAAGAGACGCGTGGAGACGCCGACACCAACGGTGGTATTTCTGCGGAACGAGCTCTCTAACGCTATCGCGTTGATATTCTAAGCAAGAATAGCAGCTTTGGGGGCAAAAATGAGTTGTAGTGAACGTTGGCTTCTTAAGTAAGCATAATGGTATTGCTAGGCGTGAAGAAACTCGCACGAGGAGAATCAATGACCACGACATGACGCCCTACTCTTCTGCGAGAAACGGCGCCCGTGGGGAGGCCGTAAAACGTTATTTACGCTCCATGTTCTCCCTGCACAGTCAGCATTGCGCGTGTACCACGCTGTAGTTCAGAAAAGGAGCAAGCTTTCACCTTAAGACGCTGCTAAAGGTAGCGTATATAATGGTAGAACACAAACCTTGGCCGCGGCTCCCTGTCGACCTCGTATTCCCGTGATGCGACCCAGAGTAGATGGCAGTGCACGCCACTGTGGACGCGAAGTCCCAAGGCACATTTGTGTTGGGGCTTCGTGCTTTGTGCGAGATCGCGTTGTGCAATGAGAGGTAACATGTTTCCGCCAACCTCACGTAACGCACTGCCTCGGGACGTGTTTATACCAAAATCACGTAAGGCAATGTCACGGGAATTATTTCCGCCAAGATCACATAGCGAAATGTCACGTAAAATGTTCTGGCTAAAACCACGTAACGCAATGCCGCTTGTCATGGTTCTTCCAACATGACGTAACGAAATGTCGTGTGATTTGTTCTTAAGAAAGTCAAGTAACGGAATGTCACGTGACATCCTCTTGCCAAAATCACGTAACGCTATGCCAGATTCCATGCCCCGTGACGTGATTCCGTCATCAGCATGTAACGAATTGTCGCGTGACATCCTCGCGCCAAATAACGTAACGAATATTCATGTAACATGTTTCTACGAACATCACCTAACGCAATGTCACGTGGCAGGTTCCACCAACATCACGTATGGCAATATTACTTGACATGTTTTCGCCAGCTCCAACAAACGCTGTCACGCGACATGTTTCTGCGAAAAACTCGTCACGAAATATCACGTGACGTGTTTCTTTCGTCATCCCGTATCCAATTTTTATGTAACATGTTCTTTCCAAGATCACGTAGTAACGCAATATCGCGTGACATGTTTCCGTCCAAATCACGTAACACAATGTGACGTGGCATGTTTCCGGCGTTGTCCTGAAGCGTGCCGCATGCGCATCGGCACGTTGGCCTGCTGAAGGTAGTCGTTTGCATCCCTGCAGCCACAGCTGAATTTTCATAGCGCGGAAAGCAAATAAAAAACATTTAGCAGTGGCTTAGCTCGGGAATGCCTAGATATACGTAGCGTGAAAAGGTTCAGCTGATTCTTTCGTTGAGCATTATATTCACCCTGTTCTTCTGCAATCTTTGCTTTCCTTTGTCGGCCCATGGTAGTCTGCGATGAATTGAACGAGCTGCCGTGCTATACCAACACCTCCTAGGAGGTGTTGGCTATACCAACCGGCCGAGCCACCGCTAGAATTACGAACACCGGGCGCATTCGGCGCGAGCGCGAGGAAACGCCGTCGGTGTTGGCAGCAGCTCTACGCGTCCCACCAATGCCTCCTTTAATGGAGGCGTGAGTCTCCCTATCGCCTGCTTCACACGTCCTCTCTACCTCACTGCCGCTGTGCAGCGCGACGCTATCTCTTTTTATCGGTACAGGCGAAGGATGGCGCAACACCACCTCTCCGCTACCGCCGTGCTTCCTTCGCCGTGCACCACTACTCCTCTCCACCGTGCTAAGCTAGCTTGCCTTTGGAATGTGCAGACGAGCGAGGGGCGCGCCCCCACTGCGCCGTGTGACATATTGCTCCTCGCGCACGCGCAGTATCGCTCTCCAACTGCAACGCGAAACTGCTCAATCTCGGCCAGTGTACCTCACGCTACAAAAAGAAAGAATTCTCTTTTTTCTTCGACGCACCAACGTTTGGCACGCTCGACCTATTCCGCCCACAAGTCTTGGCTGCGATCTCGGCCGCGGGTGCGATCCTGACCACCGCGCAGGAGGTCGTGGTGTTTATCGGACGCCGCTACTCTTACCCGCGCACATAATCATATTCGTTCGTAAGCATGGAGAGGTCTCCGGGGCTCAAAACATTAAGAAAAAGTCATTAAGAAATGTACATCTGTCAGTGTGCCCCAACTATCAAGCGGAAGGAAACGCTGCCTGGAGGACGACAACACTGTCTAAAAGAATTAAGTAGTCCGATTCTTGCAGCCACGCGTCCGTCGTGCAAGATATTTCATACACTCAATCTAAACAGTAGGAGTACCTGGGGTACCAGATAGAGTACCTGGGGTACCGCTTCCTGCAGTTCAGGCAGTGCTAATCTGTCTTTGTGGTATTGTTGACCTTTGTATCGTGCTGCAAGGGGAGCCTGTGACAACATCGACAGTATGCCTAAACAAATTCTGCACCTTCCGAAACGAAGTATGTACACTATATAAAAGTTGGCAGATCCCACGTGCAGTGGGAATCAAGGAAATACGAAGCACGCATAAGGAAAGTAAAATGGATTTGCATTGTTGTCTCGCTATACCGAGTTTGGTACATATGAAGTTAACGAAACGGCCGCAAGAGCACCATGACTGTGGCATGTAAACCATGCCGCTCATACACGTATGTCATGATTCTCACGTTATGACTTGTCATTTACGTTCGTCATGCAGTCGTCTTGTGCCATAGCAATTTTGGTATACATCCCTTTAAAGAAACGAGTGGCATGTGGATCATGCCGCTAATGACATGCATGTCACGATTTTCATGTTATGACCTGTCATTTATGATCGTCATGCAGTCATGTTGTGCCAAACCAATTTTCTTATAGGCTCCGTGCAGTCGAGTTTTCCATGTGCGACATCAGCGCCAGAATGCACTGCCTGGCGGAGAGAAGCAAAATTGGGCAGACTGTGACAGGGAAATACGCGAACGCGATGCGCGTCTCCAACTCTATATAGCAGCAGCGACCGCCCGTCCCACCTTCTTTCATTTTATTTCCTTTGAGACGCGCGCTCCCAACCTGCGGCAAACTGTTCCAAAGGGCGCCACCGCAAGCATTCGTGTGGTTCACGGCACGCCCGGAAAGCAGCGAAGAAACGCGCGCGTCGCTGTCGCCTCGGTTTCCACCGTGCGCGACTGAGCAGTCCGACGAGCGCCCTCTGGTCAAGTAGACGGAGCCATCCCATTAACGAAACGGCAATATAGCGCCAGGACCATGGCATGTAAATCATGCCGGTCATGACACGCGTGTCATGATTCTAATGTTATGACCTGTCATTTACGTTCGTCATGCTGTCATGTTGTGCCATAGCAATTTTGGTACACATCCCATTAACGAAATGCCTGGTATGTAAATCATGCCGCCCATGACATGCATGTTATGCTTTTCATGTTATGACCAGCCATTTATGTTCGTCATGCAGTCATATTGTTGCATACCGATTTTCCTACACATCCCACTAACGAAACGGCCAAGAGAGCACAAAGACCGTGGCATGTAAATCATGTCGATCATGACATGCATGTCATGATATTCATGTTATGACCTGTCATTTACGTACATGATGCAGTGATCTTGTGGTATGCCAATTTTCGTATACATCCCGTTAACGAAACGCGTGGCGTGCAAATCATGTCGGCCATGACATGCATATCATGATTTTCATGTTGTGACCTGTCAGTCATGTTCGCCATGCAGTCATGTCGTGGCATACCAATCTTCGTATACATCCCATAAACGAAACGGCCAGGAGAGCACCAAGACCGTCGCATGTAAATCATGTCACTTATGACATGCATATCATGATTTTCGTGTTATGACCTGTCATTTATGTTTTTAATGCAGTCAAGTTGTGTCATGCCAATTTTCGTATACGTCCCATTAACGAAACGCGTGGCATGTAAACCATGTCATTCATGATATGCATGTCATGATTTTCATGTTATGACCTGTCATTTATGTTCGCCGTGCAGTCAATTTGTGGCATACCAATTTTTGCATACATCCCAATAACGAGACGACCAGGAGAGCACCGAGACTGTGACATGTAAATCATGCCGCTCAGGACACGCATGTCATGATTTTCATGTTATAACCTGCCATTTATGTTCGTCAGGCAGTCATGTTGTGCCATACCAATTTTCGCATTCATCCCATTAGCGAAACGGCTAGGAGAGCACTAAGACCATGGCATGTAAATCATGCCACTCATGACATGCGTATCATGATTTTCATGTTATGACCTGCCGTTTATGTTCGTCAGGCAGTCATGTTGTGCCATACCAATTTTCGCATTCATCCCATTAGCGAAACGGCTTGGAGAGCACTAAGACAGCGACATGTAAATCATGCCAGTCATGACATGGGTATCATGATTTTCATGTTGTGACCTGCCATTTATGTTCGTCAGGCAGTCATGCTGTGCCATACGAATTTTCGCATACATCCCATTAGCGAAATGGCCAGGAGAGCCCTAAGGCCGTGGCATGTAAATCATGCCGCTCATGATATGCATATCATGATTTTCATGTTATGACCTGTCATTTGTGTTCGTGATGTAGTCATAATGTGGCATACCAATATTCGTCAACATTCGATTAGCGAAACGGCCAGGAGAGCACCAAGACCATGGCATCTAAATCATGCCACTCATGACATGCATGTCATGACTGTCATGTTATGACCTGTCATTTATGTTGGCCATGTAGTCATGATGCGGCATACAAATATTCGTAAACATCCGATTACGAAACGGCCAGGAAAGCACCAAGACCGTGGCATGTAAATCATGTCGCTCATGACATGCATATCATGATTTTCATGTTATGACCTGTCATTTATGTTCGTCATGTAGTCATCATGTGGCATACCAATTTTCGTAAACATGCGATTAGCGAAACGGCCAGGAGAGCACAAAATCGTAGGCGGTTAGATAGATAGATAGATAGATAGATAGATAGATAGATAGATAGATAGATAGATAGATAGATAGATAGATACGCTCAAACTCGCCGAAGTTCGCTAAGAAATGCTTCGCATTTAATAGGCATAAACACAGAAATCAGAGCTTAATGAGGAACTCCTCTGCCTTACTAAATGCTTTTAAATGCGAAGCATTTCTTGGCGAACTTCGGCGAGTTCGAGCGTATCTATCTATCTATCTATCTATCTATCTATCTATCTATCTATCTATCTATCTATCTATCTATCTATCTATCTAGCCGCCTACGATTTTGTGCACCCCTGGCCGTTTCGCTAATGGGATGTTTACGAAAATTGGTATGCCACAACATGACTACATGACGAACATAAATGACAGGTCATAACACGAAAATCATGACATGCATGTCATGAGTGACATGATTTACATGCCACGGCCTTGGCGCTCTCCTGCCCGTTTCGCTAATGGGATGTATGCGAAAATCGGCATGCCACAACATGACTGCATGACAAACATAAATGACAGGTCATAACAAGAAAATCATGAGAGGCATGTCATGAGTGACATGATTTACATGCCACGGTCTTGTTGCTCTCCTGGCCGTTTCGCTAATGGGATGTATGCGAAAATTGGCATGCCACAACATGACTGCATGAAAGACATAAGTGAGAGGTCATAACACAAAAATAATGACATGCATGTCATTAGTGACATGATTTACATGCCACGAACTTGGTGCTCTCCTGGCCGTTTCGCTAATGGGATGTATGCGAAAGTTGCTATCGAACAACATGACTGTATGGCGAACATAAACGGCAGGTCATAACATGAAAAGCATGACATGGGTGTCATGAGCGGAATGAGTTACATGCGACGGTCTTGGTGCTGTTACAAAGCTGTTGCAGGTGTGCTTGCGACGGTGTGGCGCCGCCAGGGGACATGAGTTTCTGTGCCGCACGTGCGGGTGTGTTTCGTGTGTGCGAACGTTTTAGTTAGCACAGAAGGAAGGCCAGCCTGGAAGAACGTCCGGTTCCGAGCCGAAGAGTCGACCCCGTCCGGCACATCTGGAAGTGATTCGTCCGGCGAGGGCCCACCTTATCAGCGTCGGGCCACATAAACTGTTAGCCGCTGTGTGTCTCCGCACGTGCACGTGGCCGCGTGACGTGATCGTCTCCGGCGTCGTTTCCCGGACTTTTGGTAATTACGGCCATGGGCGGGTCAAGTACTGACACCTCCCATCCTCTCCCTCCTCGCTTGCCCAGGAGCCAATGGGGGAGAAGTCCGGGCAACAAAAAGCGCGGGACCCGGAGAGATAGACAGAGAGAGAATAGAGAAAGGAACTCTCTGAAGAGAACGCACTTGTAAATATGTAAATAAACGTCTTTTAAGTTTTCCTCAACCTCTGCCTCGGTTTTCGGCTCCCGAATCCCAAGTGCCTGCGAGTCGTCTTCGCCGCTCCGCACACGCTACCCGCTGGCCGGCTAATTCAGCAGGCCAGTCGCAACAGTGCTCTCCTGGCCGTTGCGTAAATGGGATGTATAAGAAAATTGGTATGCCACAACAAGACTGCATGACGAACATTACTGACAGGTCACAACATGAAAATCATGATTTGCATGTCATGAGTGACATGATTTACATGCTACGCGTTTTGTTAACGGGATGTATAAGAAAATTGGCATGCCACAAGATGACTGCCTCACGAATGTAAATGACAGGTCATAACATGAAAATAATGACATCCATGTCATGAGCGACATGATTTGCATGCCACGGTCTTGGTGCTCTCTTGAACGTTTCGTTAGTGGGATGTATAGGAAAATTGGTATGCAACAACATGACTGCATGACGAACATAAATGACAGGCCATTACATGAAAAGCATAACATGCATGTCATGGGCGGCATGATTTATATGCCAGGCGTTTCGTTAATGGGATGCATACGAAAATTGCTATGGCACAACACGACAGCCTTACGAACGTAAATGACAGGTCATAACATTAGAATCATGACACGCGTGTCATGACCGGCATGATTTACATGCCTTGGTCCTGGCGATATACTGCCGTTTCGTTAATGGGATGTATACGAAGATTGGTTCGGCACAACATGAGTGCATGACGATCATAAATGACAGGTCATAACATGAAAATCGTGACATGCATGTCATGAGCGGCATGATCTACATGCCACTCGTTTCCTTAATGGGATGTATACCAAAATTGCTATGGCGCAACACGACTGCATGACGAACGTAATTCACAGGTCATAACGTTAGAATCATGACATGCGTGTATGAGCGGCATGGTTTACAAGCCACAGTCATGGCGCTCTTGCGGCCGTTTCGTTAACTTCATATGTACCAAACTCAGTATAGCCAGACAACAATGCAAATCCATTTTACGTTCCTTATGTGTGCTTCGTATTTCCTGGATTCCCACTGGACGTGGGATCTGGCAATTTTTTCTTGCCAGTTTTACGGCCTTTTGAATGTCCAATATTAAAGCTATATCCTGTCGGCTCATTTACTTATTTGATTGTTTATCAGTACATTAGAGGGCTCTTGTAGGACAATGTGTCAAAGAGACATACACCATGTTCAAACAGACGTAAATATACGTAGGTGAAATGTGGACAACAGCAGAACATGCAAGTGAACAAAGAAAGGCGAAATATATTGCGATAGTACTACTCGATAGCATTAATCTTTTGGCAGCATAAAAAGGAGAGAGAGAGAGAGAGATGACGGGCGCAAGGCAGGGAGGTTAACCGGAATAGAAAATATCCAGTTTGCTACCCTGCACTGCGGAAGGGGTGAAGGGAGACAGAAAGAGATGGAAGAAGAATAAAGAAAGAGAGAGGTCAAATCGCGCACACACACAAGCACGGCATGTGTCACAGACGGTTCACGAGGCCCGTTGCGCGCAAAAACTTGAGCACAGCCTTCGTGGCTTTCT
Organism: Hyalomma asiaticum; assembly: GCA_013339685.2. Lineage (NCBI taxonomy): Eukaryota > Metazoa > Arthropoda > Arachnida > Ixodida > Ixodidae > Hyalomma > Hyalomma asiaticum. The sequence goes on from CM023482.1 coordinate 58,820,014, forward strand.
GCTGCGAGACACTGTCTGTCCGGCATTCCAATACGGTTTGCTCGGACAGCGGTCGACCATCAAGGCGTGACAATTCTGTGGCGAGAGTCTGTCGCTAGGAGCAGTACCCAGGGCAATCGCAGAGGACGTGCACAATTGTTTCCTCGCTGCCGCAGTGAATACAGGCAGCACTGTCTTCCAGTCCAATGCGACAGCCGAAATTTCTTGTGAATGACGTGCCTAGCCACAGGCGGCAAAGTACGGTAGTTTCACAGCGGGTAAGCCCACGCGGAACTCGAAGTTGTAGTGATGGGTCGAGGCGGTGCAGACGGGTATGTAGAAGACCAGGAGTGTTCCACAGCGCTATATTCATATCACGCGCAAGCGAGCGAAGTTTTCTTACTGCATCCGTTCTTGACAGTGGGATGGCTTGCAGCAGACCAATTTCGTGGGCACGTTTCGCAGCATTACCTGCGTGCTCGTTGCCGATTATTCCAGAGTGGCCCGGTAGCCACTGAAACGTGATGTCATGGCCTTTGTCGGTTAATTGGTGATAGGGCTGTCGTGTTTGAAGCACTAATTGGCCTTGCGGCCCGCTACGTAAGGCCGATAAAAGGCACTGAAGGGCTGACTTGGAATCCGTAAAGATGGCCCATTTCTGTGGTGGCTCTCCATCGATCACGCAAAGTGCGGTGCGTAGTGCCTCAAGCTCCACGGCTGTCGATGTTGTGCCCTGAGACGTCCTGAACAGTACATCTACTGCTTTGGCAGGGAAGGTCACAGCTCCTGCAGATCTGCCTGCTGCTGTTGAGCCATCAGTGTAAAGCTGAAGATGATTCCTGTAGTCCTCATGTAGCATTAGTAGAGACAGCTGTTTTAAAGCCGACGGTGAGAGCTCCGCTTTCGTCCGAATCCCTGGCACTGTCAGCCGTACCTTTGGACGGGCCAAACACCAAGGAGGCGTCGGAAGTCTCTCAGCAGGAGTATAATTCTTTGGGAGGCACTCGCGGAATGCCGATATCCTCTTACAAAAAGAGGCACCGGGCCGGTCTTCTGGAAGCGAGGCGAGGGGGTGAGCAGGAGCACGAGCTAGGTGTCGAATGTGTCTCCTAAGCACCTCCAAAGTGATGTGAGTGGTGGCAGGAAGGTCTTTGGCCATTGCTACAGTATCCGCTGTTGAGGTGCAGCGTGGCAATCCGAGGCAGATCTTGAGTGCCTGGCCCTGAATGCTCTCGAGTGCGCGTAGGTTACCTTTACAGGTGTCAGTCAGCACCGGTAAGCTGTATCTCAAGTACCCGAGAAAGAGCGTCCGGTATAGGTGCAACATGGCGGTCACTGACGTACCCCACGTTTTCCCTCCGAGGAAGTGGAAAACTTGTGAGGTGGCCGTTAGGCGCTTCTTGAGACCGGCTACATGGGGACTCCAGCAGAGGTCCCGATCGATGGTTACTCCCAGGAACCTGTGCGTCCTAGAGTTACAAAATTTTTTCCCCTTGATAGAGATGGCATAGGCTGTCATTGGCTTTCACGTGAAAGCGACCAGCGCCGATTTTTCAGGCGAAATTTCAAGGCCTTGTTCATTAAGGTATGCCGATATCGAAGTCGCGGCTTTTTGGAGCCTCGTGCGTATCTGAGGGCGTGTTACGCCTGACGTCCAAACACAGATGTCGTCAGCATAAATCGATATCTGTACACAACCTGGTATGCGTTCCACGAGACCAATCAGAACCAAATTAAATAACGTGGGGCTCAAGACGCTCCCTTGAGGAACTCCACGGTGTGTGCAGTGCTGAGAGGTTGGCCCATCGTCGGTTTGCACAAAGAAGGATCTCATCTGTAGGTAGGCACGAATCCAGCGGTACGCTCGGCCACCAAGACCGACGGACTCAAAGGCGTCGAGTATGGCCTCGTGAGAAACGTTGTCGTAAGCTCCTTTGATATCCAAAAATAGTGCCGCGGTTAATCGCCTGCTCAATTTCTGGATTGGACGTACGTTACGAGGTCAACAACGTTGTCGATAGAGCAACGAACGCGTCGAAAACCGGCCATGGCACTTGGATAAACCTCGTAGCGCTCTAGGAACCACTCCAGTCTGGCGAGGATCATGCGCTCCATCAGCTTCCCTACACAGCTAGCTAGCGCTATTGGGCGGTATGACGAGAGCTCTAGAGGCGATTTCCCAGGTTTTAGGAGCGGAACCAATCGGCTCGTTTTCCATTCTTGGGGGACATGTCCGTCTCGCCATGAGTTATTGAACATTTCCAACAAAGCTTTCTGCGCCTGCTCACCTAGGTTGCTTAAGATCCTGTAGGAGATTCCATCTGGGCCAGGTGATGAAGAACGATTGCACAACAGAAGGGCCGCATCCAGCTCCTCAATGGTAAAGGGCAGGTCCATGCGTGAGTCCAGTGACTGTGGAGTGTTCTGTGTAGCAAGGACTCCTGTGCAAGCTGCATTGCCGACAATCTTCTTGCAAAAATCTTCAGCTACCTCGATATCCCGTCGACCTTGGTAAAGCGCTAAAGCTTTGAACGGAAACCGCTGCTCAGGAAGCGTACGCAGACCTCGCACTGTTCTCCATATTTGCGATAAAAGTTTCCGGGGGTCCAGAGACTCACAGAACCTTACCCACCGTTGAGACTCAAGTTTAGCTATGCGACGCTGTATCTTCTTTTGCATGCGCCTGGCTGTCCTTAGATCGTGTACGGAATTTGTCCGTCTATATCTGCGCTCGGCACGTCGACGAATCGTCCGGAGTCGTTCCAACTCTACGTCCGTTTCCGAGCGCTTCGGAGAGCATGTCAGTGTGCGCATCGCCGTCTGTACCGCTTCCTTTATAGCTTGCTCTAGACCTGACGGGAGGCCGCTGCGACAAGCGTCTTCGACGTTCGTCTTGAACGCAGTCCAATCAATCCTCCGGAATGTGTTAGAAGGATGACATCCAGCCAGGCCTTTGATGTTGACGTAACTGGGGATATGGTCACTCCCGTGGGTCTCGATGTCTAAAAACCAATTAACGCGGGAGGCAAAGCGACGTGACACGAATGTCAAGTCCAAACAGCTGCTGTACGTTGCGCCTCGTAAAAACGTAGGGCTCCCATCGTTAAGCAAGCACAGGTCATGATCGGACACGAAAGAACCCAGCCGCCTGCCTGTGGCGTTAACTTTGGAGCTTCCCCAAATAGGGTAGTGAGCGTTAAAGTCACCTGTAATGATCCATGGGCCAGGAACCCCTGCCAGAATGTCGTCCAGTCTTTTTCTATCAAATCGGGCCGCAGGTGATAAGTACACGCACACTAAAGTAAAAGTGAGGCTCTTCTTTTTTACGGTGATGCAAACGTATTGGTTGTCATCGTGAGGTCGCACAGGCCGAATGATGTAGGTAAGCGCACGACGAATGTACACCAGGACCTTGCTGCTTTCGTTATGTGTTGAGGACATCGTTGATTCATAACCGGATAGCCTGAATGGATGCGATAGCTTTTGCTCGCAGATAACGACGATTGGAAAACGGTTGGAGAAAACGTATTGACGGAAATCAGAGATTCGAGATTTAAGTCCTCTCGCGTTCCACTGGATTATAGACGCATGTCTGACCTCTTCATGGAATGATTGGTGATTTGCAGCCATGGTTCTATCCGAGGGTTGCTAGGATTGGGCTCAGCGCGTCCAGTATCTGCAGACCACTTCGAGCGGTTGGGGTTCCCAGGCTTCTCAGTAGCTCTGTTATGACAGCCACTAGGGATCGCAGCATCGGAACGATCTGGCGATCAACCCTTGGCGCATCATCAGCTGAAATAGGCTTAGATGTCGGTGCTGGGCGGGAAGGCTGGGCAGGTACCTTCGCAGGCTGTATGCGCGGAAGCGCAGGCCAGTCTTCGACCTTATTAGATCCCCGTGTCACGTTTCTGTTCGTGCTTGTAGTCTTCGTGCTCGACGGTGACGTGCTGTTCTCAGGTAGTTTGAGATTAGCACTCTGGCTAGATCGCTTTCGTTGACGGTTGCGCCGACGCCGTACCCTTTCAGCAGCTTCTTTGTGGGTTGAGCTGTCTCTCACCATTTGTTTTATAACAGCGAGTTCCCGCTTGATTCGTGGACAGTCCTTAGAGGCAGCATCATGAGGGCCATCACAGTTGCCGCACTTGAGAGTTTCCGCACGGCAAGCGTCGGCCGTGTGCTGCTCAGCGCATCGGGGGCACACTGTGTTGCTTGTGCAGACACCCTTCACATGGCCAAGCTTCATGCAGTTATGACACTGAAGCGGTTTGGGCATGAAAGGCCGAACAGGATGTCTGAAATGCCCAACCTTTACATGGGATGGTAGAGAGTCCCCTTTGAAGACCAGCTTCACGCAGCGGGTGTTTCCTAGACGAAAAACACCAGTGATGACGACCCCCGCCTCCGCCGGTTTTATAAGGATTGGAACGTCCGAGTTGACGATTGCCAAATCAATGTCGTAAATGACACCCGCCACGCAGGCGCCATCCATTGGAATAATAGATCGGACTTTGATGCCGGCCAAATCCGATATTCGTCGGAGCTTGTCTAAGGCGCTTGCATTCATCATGTCCACAGCAAGGATGTTCTTGCGCGTGTTTAATCGGACATCCTTGATTTCGTTCGGCGCGATCCCCTCGAGAAATACCGAGAAATACCGAGTCGTCGGATGATGGCTTCGAAACGGTGCGGAGTAGGAAGGCAAAACGAAGAATCGTCGCGGCGTCATCGCCAGCGAGCACCCTAGTTTCGAAAACTAAAGAAGAACGATGGCCGCACACCATCTTATTCATGCCTGATGACCCTACCGTTAGCCTCCGAACAGTCAACAGCATAAAAAGGAGGGTATGATGCTCTATATGGGTGTCGATTTCAAAAGGCGTTCTTGCCCCGAGGGGGCGCACTCTCATTTTCTATATTTAATTGTCTCTCTTAAAACGCTCTCTCCTCTCGGCGCCTGGCTACGTCTATGTCCCGCGTGTTTCGGAGGCCGCCGTCTTGGCTTGCACCCAGCATTCTTCAGTATGGCGTCCCAGTTGGCCATGACGACCCCCTAGCTACGCTTCCACTGCGCTCGCATGAACACCAGCATGTCCCAGGCTTTTCGGAAAGATCGCGATGACTCGACTCAGCGGCCTCTGAATTCTTGCCCTGGAGACTATGTGCGCGATACCAAGGAAGAATGTAGCCATTGTGAGTGCGATTGACTTTTCTAAGAATGAAGCGAGCTTGCCGAAATGCTTCGGGAAATCAATGAACACTTGGCGGAAGGTGTCCTTGTACTTGTCCGTCCAGGTGCTCTGGAGGTGTCGCTCACTGAGTTCCGTCAGCAGGTCCTGAACCATGTGGCTGTTGTCTCAGTGGTATGGATGCCGCTACTGCTTCTGAAAGTCCATCAAACTAGGGACTACCGCCGCATTCTGGCGCATCTTAAAATCTGCGTGGTTCTGGTCCTGAAGCTTTCCAGTTATATCCGCAACGTGGGTGTCACTTTTGACACAGTTACTTTCCCGTAAGAAGCGTTCGCGTTCCTGCAGTCCTCGCTTCGACTCAAGAAACTCCTTCTCAAGGATACCTCGTAGCTCCGGCTCATTAGCTTTATGAGGCGCAGTACTTTCCTTCGCCTCTATTTTGTTTTAGGGGCGAAGCTCCTCGTAGTCTAACCTTGTCCCGCGTCAGGCGCCAGGCGTCAGGCGTCCGGCGTGCCGGGAGGCACGCGCTCGCCCTCGGCGCGTGCCTCCCGGCGCGTGCCTCTCTCTCTCTCTCACTCTTCCATCTGCTGTCTTGTGAGAGAGAGAGAGAGAGAGAGAGAGAGCGAAAGGCGCGCGTTGATGGAAACGCTCTTTCTTAGATTAACGCTCTACCAGCTCACAAAGAAGGAGAACGCGCCCTCACCCGCGAGAGACAACGTTGGCGCAGGCAGCGTCTCCCAGCGAGTTTCTTGATTGAGAAATACCGACTGCTCGCGTTGGAGAAGCGTTCACCGGCAACCCATATATATATATATATATATATATATATATGCTGAAGAAAGGTTCCCTGGGCTTGGTTGCGAATATACTGCTTCTTCCCCACGTCTGACTTTTTCTTCGTATATATATATATATATATATATATATATAGGCACTGGATCTTGCAGTGAAGTGCCGGTGGGAGATTTCACTTGTGCATAGTTCAACCATAAGGATTCGTAGCGTGCGCGTTAACTAAATTAATCCGGAACTCGGCACGATCTACGATGAACCTCCCGAGCTTCGACCACTCATCATCATTCACTCTGAGGATATGCTGTAATTTTTTTCCATGAAACGATGAGCCGATCGTGTTTACTTCTCTCTGAACCTTTTCTGTGTTTTTCCCCTTGGGCTGTCTTCTGGACCTGTGCCATTGAATGTTTCTTGAATCCCTTGAGATTTTTCTTTTTCTCATGGTACGTGGTTGTGTCAGATGGCTCACGATAGCGTGGCTGTTCTACACTCTTAGCACGCAAGCTTTAGTTTATTTTATATGTGCACAACAAATGTGAAAATATCCTCCTTTACTAAAGGCTAAAGTGCTTTAACCTTTAGTAAAGGAGCATATTGTCATATTTTTGTGCACATACAAAATTAACTTAAGCTAACGTGCTAAGAGTGCAGTTTTCGAGTAAGATGATCAAAAACGGCATGTGCGTGGCGTGCTTTTGCATTATACTCGGAGTACAGACGCTCTGCAAAGCTGGGCAACTCAGGCGTCGCGGCAATCTTTTCCGTCGTTTCTCCCGTCTGCGTTGTTGCTGGGGCAGAATTCATTCTTGAGTCGATGACCCTTCTTAGGCATTTTTAACCTACAACATATCCATAACATTGTATAACAACCTATTTGGAGTAACAAAAAATTGGCAGATCCCAGGTGCAGTGGGAATCAAGGAAATGCGAAGCACGCATAAGGAACGTAAAATGGATTTGCATGGTTGTCTCGCTATACCGAGTTTAGTACATATGAAGTTAACGAAACGGCCGCAAGAGCACCATGACTGTAGCATGTAAACCATGCCGCTCATACCGGTATATCATGATTCTCACGTTATGACTTGTCATTTACGTTCGTCATGCAGTCGTGTTGTGCCATAGCAATATTGGTATACATCCCTTTAAAGAAACGTGTGGCATGTAGATCATGCCGCTAATGACATGCATGTCACGATTTTCATGTTATGACCTGTCATTTATAATCGTCATGCAGTCCTGTTGTGCCAAACCAATTTTCGTATAGGCTCCGTGCAGTCGAGTTTTCCATGTGCGACATCAGCGCCAGAATGCACTGCCTGGCGGAGAGAAGAAGCAACATTGGGCAGACTGTGACAGGGAAATACGCGAACGCGATGCGCGTCTCCAACTCTATAGCAGCAGCGACCGCCCCTCCCACCTTCTTTCGCTTTATTTCCTTTGAGACGCGCGCTCCAAATCTGCGACAAACTGTTCCAAAGGGCAACGCCGCGAGCGTTCGTGTGGTTCGCAGCACGCCCGGAAAGCAGCGAAGAAACGCGCGCGCCGCTGTCGCCTCGGTTTCCACCGTGCGCGGCTGAGCCGTCCGACGAGAGCTACTAGCGCCCTCTGGTCAGTAGACGAAGCCATCCCATTAAGAAACGGCAGTATCGCCAGGACCATGGCATGTAAATCATGCCGGTCATGACACGCGTGTCATGATTCTAATGTTATGACCTGTCATTTACGTTCGTCATGCTGTCGTGTTGTGGCAGAGCAATTTTGGTATACATCCCATTAACGAAACGCCTGGCATGTAAATCATGCCGCCCACGACATGCATGTTATGCTTTTCATGTTATGACCTGTCATTTATGTTCGTCATGCAGTCATATTGTTGCATACCAATTTTCCTACGCATCCCACTAACGAAACCGCAAAGAGAGCACAAAGACCGTGGCTTGTCAATCATGTCGCTCATGACATGCATGTCATGATTTTCATGTTATGATCTGTCGTTTACGTTCATGATTCAGTCATCTTGTGGTATATGCCAATTTTCGTATACATGCCGTTAACGAAACGCGTGGCGTGTAAATCATCTCGCCCATGACATGCATATCATGATTGTCATGTTGTGACCTGTCAATCATGTTCGCCATGCAGTCATGTAGTGGCATACCAATTTCCGTATACATCCCATAAACGAAACGGCCAGGAGAGCACTAAGACCGTCGCATGTAAATCATGTCCCTTATGACATGCATGTCATGATTTTCTTGTTATGACCTGTCATTTATGTTTGTGATGCAGTCATGTTGTGGCATGTCAATTTCCGTATATGTCCCATTAACGAAACGCGTGGCATGTAAACCATGTCATTCATGACATGCATGTCATGATTTTCATGTTATGACCTGTCATTTATGTTCGCCGTGCAGTCAGATTGTGCCATACCAATTTTTGTATACACCCCATTAACGAGATGACCAGGAGAGCACCAAGACTGTGACATGTAAATCCTGCCGCTCATGACATGCATATCATGATTTTCATGTTATGACCTGCCATTTACGTTCGTCAGGCAGTCATGTTGTGCCATACCAATTTTGGCACATATCCCATTAGCGAAACGGCCAGGAGAGCACTAAGACCGTGGCATGTAAATCATTCCGCTCATGACATGCATATCATGATTTTCATGTTATGACCTGTCATTTGTGTTCCTCAGTGTAGTCATGATGTGGCATACCAATATTCGTAAACATCCGATTAGCGAAACGGCCAGGAGAGCACCAAGACCATGGCATGTAAATCATGCCGCTCATGACATGCATGTCGTGATTGTCATGTTATTGCCTGTTATTTATGTTCGTCATGTAGTCATGATGTGGCATACCAATATTCGTAAACATCCGATTAGCGTAACGGCCAGGAGAGCACCAAGACCGTGGCATGTAAATCATGCCGCTCATGCATGCATGTCATGATTTTGATGTTATGACCTCTCATTTATGTTCGTCATGTAGTCATGATGTGGCATACCAATTTTCGTAAACATCCGATTAGCGAAACGGCCAGGAGAGCAGAAAATCGTAGGCGGATAGATAGATAGATAGATAGATAGATAGATAGATAGATAGATAGATAGATAGATAGATAGATAGATAGATAGATAGATAGATAGATAGATACGCTCAAACTCGCCGAAGTTCGCTAAGAAATGCTTCGCATTTAAAAACATGCAGCGGTTAGCTTCAACCTTCCGTGCTGCTTAACCATCAAATTACATCGAAGCCGCATATTAACTTTTTATGAGGATATAGTCGGATCTCCCCTATTAACAAAGAGGTAATGCTGCTGTCTATTGCTGTCGGTTGCGAAACGCGTTCTCGCGCCCAGTGGGCGCACTCTGATTTTGTATATTGAATTGTTTCCATTAAAACGGGCCCTCCTCTCGGCACCCAGGTGCGTCTATGTTACGTGTGTTTCGGAGGCCGCCGTCTCGGCGTGAACCTTGCGTTCTTCAGTATGGTGTCCCAGGTGGACATTACGATACCATACCTACGCTTGCATTGCGCTCGCATAAAAACGAGCATGTTCCAGGGTTTTCGGAAGTATCGCGATGACTCGACTCAACGGCCTGTGAATTTTTGCCCTGGAGATGAAGTTCTTTGAACTCCTGTGCGTGTTCGGATTGCGCCAAGAATTCCCCAGTAAATTTATTGAACCTGACGTCATTGAAAGGACATGCCCAATCAGGATCCATTTGCGATTATCGCTGATGTGGTACCGAGATCATTCATGTCGCTCGGTTCAAAACCTGCACACGCCGGGTTTCATGATACCATGATGCCGTGAGGACAGGCGGCCGCTTCCATTCTGGAAGGACATTAGTGTGAGCACGACCTATGACTGGCTGTTCATCTCTGGGTATCCTTATTACATGTACATCTTCGCCATCTGTACATATGACCATCACCTGGACGATTCGACCTTCGTCGTCGCAGCTTGTGATCAGCCAGAATAAATGGTGACTTATAATACTTACGTTGAAGCTGTAGTGCCTTCATGCACTGGCCCAAAAATTTTATCGTACAGAATTTCTCGTCTTTTTGGCGGGCTATTAGGTTACTTACAAGAGCTCCAACAGCTGCAACTGCGCTGCTGTGCACAAACGTCGTCTTTAACTGTTAAGAGCACACTATGTCACCCTGAGTAGCGCTCCTGTTCACTACTCTTAAGAACCATATAAATACAGCGGAAGCATTATAGCTTCATGCTCCTAAGCTTTGCGAGTGACGTTTCTTGAGGCTATGTTTAAACTGATTTCTGGCCTTGTATTTCATTGACAGGCAATATGAAGCTAGTTGACTTTGCTCTCTTCGGAATTCTGGCCGCTGCAGCAACTCGTAAGTGTATACTACCTCTTCGTCAGCCTGTAGTTCTCCGCAGGAGAGTTGTAAGAAGTATGCCACATTGAGTATTTGCATTATATATATATAATGATAAGTTATGTCTTTGCACATTCCTTAAGACAAAAAAGTTGGGCTGCAGTTTAACTCTTTTAAACCGATATCAGGAACTTAACGTGGGCTTTGGCTCTCTATAACGCTCTAATCCGGCCTCCGTTGGCTCCGGTGTTTCAGCAGGCAACTTTGAATTCCCTTAGCATTTCACAGCGTGCCACCTATTTATGTGCACTTGATGCCAAAATTCAGCCTGTCGCTTGCACTGATGATGATAATGATGATGATGATGATTGTGGTTCCGTTAGGAAAGGACGCTAATTTCTGCATCCCATAAGGGAGCATGGCTAAGCGTCCGTGGGGGAAGGGGGAAAGGGAGCGAAAGAGATAGGAGAGAAATGTCGTAGTGGAGGGCTCCGGAAATTTAGACTACCTGGGGTTCTTTAACGTGCACTGACAACGCACAGTACCCGGCCCTCTGGCATTTTCGCCTCCATCCAAAATGCGACCGCCGCGGCCGGGATCGAACCAGCGTTTTTTTTTTTGTATGGCAGCCGAGTACCGTAAACACTAAACCACCGCGGCGGTCTTTCCGCAGCCTTCCACTACGGCGTTTTTCTCCTTTATCGTTCAGTCCCTTTCCCCTACTCCCACGGACGCTTAGCACTGCTCCCAAGAATGGGCTGCCGAAATTAGCGTTCTTTCCTTAACCTATCTACAATCCGCTTTCTGTGGTAGTTGGATTCCGCGTGAGAGGCAAGCAGAGAAAAGCGGTGCAGCGAAGCGCAGCGAGACACGGCTTCTCTACGCGGAGGCGCTCAAATGGCTTGAGATTAGTTAACGCTGTGAAAGCTCGTCCCCGGCGAGAAGCTGGTACAACCTTGCCTAATCATGTGGTACCGAAGCGAATCACGTGGCTTAACGTGACCTGCTTGTGTTCTGGCCGCTCTGGGGGCACCATTTTGCGCCTCAAGGACGCGCTGCCAGAGCAATCACCTTGAGAAACTTGCAGTAGTAAAGTTTCCCTGTAAACCAGATTGGAGTCGAGAGCAAATATTTCGAGAACGCCTACGCATTTCAACTCTTTCACTACTGAGCTCGGAGTAGTCCCAGCATTCAACGAAAGTTGCGCTCCAACGGAAAACTCGAAATGGACGGCTTATGCCTCTTTAAGGACAGTGAATATATTTCAAGGTGTTTCACGGGAAAGAGCATTGCCAACATTGGATATCTGCGGGTAACGTAAATATAGCCAGGACAGTAAAATGCGGTAGTATGCGTGACTCACTGCCTCTTTTCGTATAGGCGCATCAGGTACGCTGCATGAAATCTTTAACAAGCATCGAAGAAAACATGTTTCACCCTACGCCTCAGAGTTGTTGTTGTTTTATGGGGTTTTACGTCCCAAAACCAGTTCTGATTATGAGAGACGCCGCAGTGGAGGGCTCCGGAAATTTCGACCACCTGGGGTTCTTTAACGTGCACTGACATCGCACAGCACACGGGCCTCAACATTTCGCCTCCATCGAAATGCAGCCGCCGCGGCCGGGATTCGATCCCGCGACCTTCGGATCTGCAGCCGATTACCTTAGCCGCTAGACCACCGTGGCCGGGCACGCCTCAGAGTGAAAAACAAATATGAGCATTGATTTGCTCAAGGCGTATCTGTTTCTCGAGTCCTATAAGCATAGTGCAATCGGCTGAACACTCACAAAAAAAAAGAAAAAGAAAGACATGCGTGCGCTTTGAATGCGCCATGAATATTTGCGCGAATAAAGGAATAAAGGAATGTTTGCGTAAATAAAGGCGTGAATAAAGGAAGAAAAAAACCTAGACTCCTCGTACTACAGAAGCATAAATTCGCGTATATATCGATGGTCAACGTGATCTTGACAATAATTTGTTTAATAGGGGTGAGGAGCAGTAGGGAAGCCGATCTTTTGTCTTTATTATATGCAAGCGGGGACAACCTCCTCTTCTCACTCACCGCACATTTGTTCACAGACGCAGGTGACTTGCATCCAGATGAGCCTAAAGCATCAATAACGAAAGCTCTTGATGTCGCTGTAAGGCATGGCACATATGAACCTACGAAGGAGTTATTTCTGCATGAATTCGGACAAGCCCTGCTCGAAGAGGAGATGCTGAGAATCGAGGTAATTCACCAGAACTAGTTGAATACAAGGGTGATTGCTGTAGCTACCCTTGTGACCACGCAAATGAGATTTCCTCTGTGAATATTTGCACAAAGTTTTGCACTTTGGTGGCCTGGAGTGAAGGAGGAAATTAATACGCCCATATCGATATAGATAACAGTAGCGCCAGTAGAAGCGGCAAGCTGCATTTTCACAATGAAAGCGCAGATCATTTGCAGGATTCCCATACGCGAGGCAGCTTTTGTGCTCACAAAATCGCAAATTCCTCACTGAACACATCGAAGGCTTCGTCAACGCGATCACATATCCAGCTGAAAAAATAATGAATTCAGAATAAAATCAGAAAAAAGCATATGAGAGATTGGAAGTCACTTATTCGCGCGACAACACGCGGATTGCAAAGTTTCCTAAATGATTGGTTATGTTTCCATTATGGAATTTCATAATGGCAGAACATTTCTACAATGAGCGCTTTTCCATTCGAAGTGAGAAGCATGTGCAGAGAATATTGCTTCTCTAAAACATGGAACTGTTAAGAAGGGCTTTTAGTCAAATAGTGTAGATCTGGAAACGATAGGCAAGAGTATTACAGAGAATACATCGCGAATTTATGTTTTGATGGGGATAGCGTGCTTTTCAGCAATTATGGAGATGAACTATATAGGATGATTGAGAATGTAAGCCGAGAATGCGCTAAAGCACGATTAAATGTGAATATGCAGAAAACAAAGGTGATGTTATCTGCACTAGTGTTGAAGATTGGGCGAGTTAGTTCGTCGTACTTGGACTGGTATAGCGCATTATGGAACAAGAGAAACGGCCAAGCAGACCTACACAAGAGGACAGAGCGCTAACATCAATACCGTCGGCCACACACCTGTCCCTTTCACCCTCAGGAATCTGTCGAGCCAGTTGCCTAACGTAGGTGACCGAATCATACGGCGAACAAGTCGGTTCCGTGGCAAACTTGGGTCCGTGGCACAACACGCGTCCCACCGGTTCAGAAAGCACAACACCACCCAATGTGTGTACAGGGTTATTCGTCGCAGTCTCCTTCTTAGGGGCCATGGCACGAAGAGCAGACTGCGACGAACAACCCTGTACACACACTGGGTGGTGTTGTGCTTCCTGAACCGGTGAGACCCGTGTTGTGCCACGGACCCAAGTTTGCCATGGAACCGACTTGTTCGCCGTATGATTCACTCACCTACGTTAGGCAAGTGGCTCGACAGATTCCTGAGGGTGAAAGGGACAGGTGTGTGGCCGACGGTATTGATGTTAGCGCTCTGTCCTCTTGTGTCGGTCTGCTTGGCTGTTTCTATTGTTCCACAATGCGCTATACCAATCCAAGATGTTATGTGCATTGCGAAGAAACTAAACTTCACGACTGAAAAGCGATAACTAGGAAATATAGAAGAATACAGTGCCTAGGTTAACTACTGAAACAATAGCCGATTTATGGGGAGGAATTCAACCGAAGGATCAGGATAGGCTGGTGCACATACGGTAGACATTCTCATCTGATGACTGGTAACTTACCGCTATAATTATAACGGGATAGACAACCATTCCATGTTGCCCATATCAACCTGTGTGGCTGGAACATGGAGATTAACAAGGAAACTCGAGAGTAAGTTAATCATGACACGACTGGTGATAGAACGAAACATGTTAGGTGCGGCAATAAGAGAGCGGAATGCAATATATTGCATTAGCAAACAGACCGGAATAAAGGGTGTCGTAGTTGACATTAAGGAGAAATGGACCTGCGTAGGTCACACGAGATTGGAGAGTCAACCGATGGTCAATTTGAGCGACGTAATGGTTACCAAGAAAGGTAAACCACGGCTGTAGACAAGAAGAGGAAGGTAGTGAGGGGGAATAAAAATATTGGGGGTGTAAAATGGAACTAGCTCTCGCAGGGCAGACCAGAGTAGAAATCGGTGTCAGAGGCCTGCGTCCTGCCGTCGACATGATAGGATGATGATGATTATCACGATGATTATGATCAGCGATGGCGAGGTAGTGAATTGCCACATTAAGTTAAAGGATATTAAAACGTAAGAAATGGATTATAAACTTTACGTGCTTTTAGTATGCAATAGTGCCGATATATATTATCGCATACTTCACGAATCAAGGCTAAGGAAAAGCAACAAGAAATGTATTTCTATTTAAGGAATTCCACCGGGGCAGTGGTTGATAGCAATGGAATACATTTTCTGAATAGTGCCACGGTCTCGAACGTCGAATTCAAGACAATGCTTCTATTATTCTTGGAGACTGAACATGTTGGAAGGTAGTAATCGGTTGCGGTTATACTGCATTTTCTTCCCTTACAGGCTGGCGAATATTTCATTGACAAGCTACTGTCCATGGTTAAAGAAAGCTTAATAAAGGCAGAAACTAAGATCAAAGAGGCCGAAAAAGCTGCGAAGGACGCCAAGAAAAAGGCTTCTGATAAGGTGTTAGAAGTTTTCGGAAAGATTGTCGGCAAATAAATAGTTACAAAACTGTCATAATAAAAGTGAATTGACGAGTATGCGTGTGAATCTCAAGTGTGAACTCAGACAATACCAATGAATCACCCAATATTTCCTAGCTCTGTAGAAAATTTTTCTTCTAAAATACTGAGGTACAACATGTAAACGTAATAAAGCGTTTTAAATCTTCAGTGCCTGGCTAGTGGTTTCAATGAGGTATTGCGACAAAGAGCGCTATATAAAAGAAATGTGAAAGAACGAAAAAAGCCCCACCATACAACTGGAACAGTAGTTCAGGGGAAGATGCAGGCTTTGATACATGAAGAGAACGAAGGCAACACCGCTTGTCGAAACGTTGACTCAAGGAACATTCCATGTTCATAGTCTTCATTGTTTTGGTCATCAATACACAACCCTTCATTTGAGGTACCAAAACTGAACTGAGCTTATATGGCCAAAGAGTCAAATCAAACACTATAATCGCCGATAATGCGGCGTGGGCTATACATACTCCTTTTGCGGCATAGTACTCGCCTCCGCCAGCTACGAGCACTACATGTAATGTGTCAGAACAGACCTAGGAACGAAAGTTATAGCCATATAGTTTTCGCAAATACCGGATAAGTGCTATTTTAATCATGTATTGAACACCTTTAAAGTGAATGTTGATGTCCTGCGTGCGGGTATAAGTCACATGCCCGTGGCGAGCAGATATGTGCAATAGATATCTGCCTGGCATTTTCGATGGAGGCGAAAATGCCTGAGGCCCGTGTACTGCTCGTTGTCTGTCCACGTTAAAGAACCCCAGATGTTCAAAATTTCCGGAGACCTCCACTGCGGCCTTTCACTATTTCTGTCTCTTTCTGTTTCATTCTCCAACCCCCACGGACGCTTACCGGTGCTCCCGACATGGGCTGCAGGAAGTAGCGTCCTTTCCTTAACCGAACCACAATCATCATAATCATCTACCAAAGAAAGCTAGCAAAATTAAATATAAAAAGAAAGAACAATATAAATAAAGAACCTAAGTACGAAAGAAGGACAGAAGGAATGCAGTAGAAAGAGACGAAAAGGGAAAAGGAACACGGCAAGGAAGATAGCAAGCAAGAAATAAAAAAGCACAGACATAGAGAAGAAGAAAGAACGAAAGAACAGGGTTAATGAATTAACGAACGAACAAAGAACGAACGAATGAATGAAAGAATGAATGAGTTGATTGATTAATGAACGAACGAGTTAATAAACGAACAGATCAATAAATCAGTGAAAAAGACACACAAGCGTCGCTTAGCCTTTCCCCATTTTTATGATTGTGGATGCTGCAGCGCTGTCAGCCTTTCAACAAGCGACGTTACTGGGGAAACGACTAAGTAGCTTGAGGCAGAAATAGCATTGGCTTATTTCATGTTCCCTGTAAAATTGCCTGCTATGCTTTTGTTTGTTCGTTTTGGAATTCAACAAAAACAACAAAAACAAGTTCCTAGTATCTATCTTAACGAGCAACCAAAAATGTCAAGCTAGGTAGTCGGTGCCCGTAGTTGTTTTGTTTGTTGGGAGAGCGGGCGCTTTCCAGCTGTGCCCAAATAGGAATTGCGATTTGCCTATTGCATGCCGTGCAATAGCATTTGAATCATATATTGAAAGGAGCCTCCCCGGCCGATCGGCCCCGTTTAGTGAGTACGTTTTCACAAGTATTTGAGATATATACAAAATGTTCTTTGCCAGTGTTTACCATCTCCATACCTTCGGGGACGACGGAGAACAGCGTACCGAAGAGCAGTCGAGCAATCCTTCTGTAGTGAAGAGGAGGAAGAAGAAGCGCATTGGCATTTGTCGCTGTGCGCGTGATCTTCGTGTTGCGTCGTGTTTGCTCTCGACTGCCTTCTCGAACCAACAGCATCAGCATCCTCTGCACGATAATAAATCGTCGTACGACACTTCAAACGATTGTACAGAAAGAAGTTCGTCAAACGAGATTCCGAGGAACATTGGTCGGTCTCTAGAGCTCAACATCAACACTTCTAAGACTGTCGGGCAAGGGTGCTATCGCAGGGCTGTATGAGGATATCATTGTAGGTGTAATAAATGGCTGATCAACAATAACTGTCAGGGTCCCGAAATTGCATGACCTATAATGGGGGTTCCGGTAAACTGAACGTCTCCTTGAGCCCAAGAGAATAGAAGTCTTATTGCAATATCGTGTGAGTTCAGGTGGTCCATCCTCTTACTAATACTGGTTAGGATGATGATGGGTTAACCCAGCTATATTTGATGTAATTTGAGAAGTTAACTGGCTTTGAACGGATACCTTACTTGTCTGTACCTCTATAAAATGTTTCAACTCCTAACGCGCAAATAGTGACAAGCTTTCAAAGTATGAGGACCGTTGCCAGTGCCTATACGAGATATTAAAATCTCCACAGAAAGCAGTGAAGGTGTGCAGCGACCATGAGTACGTGAAAACTACGCACTCTCTGTGGACAAAAGGACAGAAAGTGGAGCGAGTTGGTAAGGGTCCATAGTCAAAAGAAGAGGCGTGCAAGACACGGACACAAGGGCAGAAGTGAACTACACGAACGCCGACTAACAACTGACGCAGAGCACAGAGGCGAAAAAGGAAGAAGACACACAGCTTATCTGCGCATGCTCGGAATGGTAGCGCCACCTGTCAAGCGGTTACACGTGCCGGTCTACGCGATAGACAACTGCTAAGGCATTCTATCTCCTCTCTGTTTAAGCTATAAGCTAATCGACGGCTGACTCACGCACGCACTTCCACTATTACTGATATGCCAGGCCTCGACCAATAAACGCGTCTCTTCATTCTTATGTCTGTACAGGATCTCGGTTTCGTCTAAGTCGGGCGTGCAGCTACAGACCTGGCAGTGCTAAGATAGATTATACGGCGTTCCACCTGATAGCGACCTTCTATGTTCAATTAATCTTTGATTAATACAACGCGCAGTTTGCCCTACATAAAAACGTCCGCAGCTAAAAGGAATCGTATAAACCACACCCATGCGAGAGTCGGTAAAATTGTTCTTGGCTATGTGCTTAACCTGACAGATATCCGTTCGCTTCTTTCCTTCCATCAGCTCATTTCTTCTATGCACGGCAGCACAGACCGTACCTAACTTATTGGGAGCCGTAAACACAACATTAACCCCATATCTACTTCCCACTTTCTTAAGCCTGTGCGAAACTGCGCGGATATACGGAATACTCACGACTCTTTTTTTGTTAATGTTACTCTCTGCTACAGCTTTCTTCCCGGTCGAAATCGACTTCTTCAGACGCTCAGCTACTGTGGCTATGGCTAGTCTAGGGTAACGTGCATCTAAGAGGCGCTCGAGCTGCGCATTAAAGCTAATGGTCAAACGGTGCACGCACGACTTCGATAGGGCTGACTTTAAACATTACAAGGCTATTCCCTTTTTTACTACTTTCGAATGCTTGGAGTGAAAGTTCAACAACGGCTTAGATGCTCTAGGGGAATACTGCCAACACACGTGATTCTGCTCAAATGACAAAGAGATATCTAAAAATTGTATTACGTTTCTCTCCGGTAGTTCTTTCGTAAACCTTAGACCATCTCCACTAAGTTTAAATTGATCGCTTACATAGGTGACGACGGATTCAAAATCATCCTTACTACAAAATATCAAGTAATCGTCTGCATACCGAAATACCCTGATGATGTGGTCACCTAAGGCCTCTTTTAAACGGCAGTCAAACTTGCTCAAGTAAAAAATCACTTAGAATAAGGGCGACCTTTGAACCTATACAAATCCCCGATTTCTGCACAAACACGCCTTCTCTGTGTCCAACTAATGTTGACGTTAAGTACATGGAAAGAATTTCTAAAAAGGTACCTGTGGAAACTCCGCATCTATCTATGAAACCGGACTCTTGCCCTTGTTCTTGAATACATTCTTTCACGCAATTTAATAAACCTTCATGCGGCAGCGAGTAATACAAATCTTCTACATCCATTCTAAACGCTGTGCAGTCGCCAGGATTTTCCTCAGTTAACAATTGAACTAGAGCCTGAGAATTACGTACACGGAACGGGTCAGAAAAACTTAGAGATGTTAAGCACTTCTGCAAATAGCTAGCTACACAAGCTTGCCAAGTCCCTGACTCTGACACAATCGAGCGAAACGGAATTTCTGGCTTAAGGGTTTTCGCCGAGAAAAATAATTCTAAAGTTAGCAATTTTGCCTTTTTAACACTAGAAGCTACCTTATCAAGATTATGTTTCAACAGGAGACCGACAGCTCAGTTGTTTTATTACAGAGGGTTTCAGTTTCACAGGTCTAAAATTCTTTTCAATAGCTGCTGAGGCTTTATATAAAAAATGCTATTCGGCATGATAACAAAACAACCTTCCTTATCAGATAAAACAGGTCGAAGCTTATGTTCCACACAGTAATTTACCACCGGTCGGATAGGGTCAGAGGCCTTAACGAGATCGTTCGAATGCTTGATGCTGGCGAAACAATCTGATATACAGCGAGACCGGTCAACTTCCGGAATAACCTTAGTTATAGATCGAGGTAAGCTTAAAACGTCAACTTCTTTTAGGTTAGGATGAAAACAGTACTTAGGGCCTAATGCTAGAATTTTCTTGTGATTCTCGTCCAAAACGGCGTCTCCGAGAATCATTACCTTTTCTGACGGCGATTTAGTATAAAAAGAATTCCTCTTACTTTGTAGTAGATCCGGTATCTTCGTCCTCCACAAAAAATCCGCGTGCTGCTCGGAAACTCTCAACTAATTGGCGCAAATGCGGTTCCTTTGATGGTCTCCCCGGGCGGCGCAGATGACTTCTAAACACCTGCGATAAAATCTGACTTCTGAATATTCTGTTGATAGTTTCTACGTAGGCGTTCCGTTAAACAGAAAAGTTCTGAAAGTGAGCTAGAGGAAACGGACGGAGGCAGCATGGACACCTAACCACAAGAATTTGATTTCTTTTTTATTTTTTCAGTTAGAAACACACTATTAAACCTTGCAGAATTTAATTTATTTCAGTACCATACGTTGGCGCTTGAGCGGTCTTGCTCTAGCACGGAATGAAACAATCAGTTCCACAAGTAGCGTAATGTGATCTGTGAGCTCCTTTGGAATCCAGATGCAGGCACTGCACACAGCTTGATCATATCAAAACCGAGCAAGGGCATTTGGTATGCTCTTTACGAAGCAGGCGTTATCAGAGCGAAAGCCTAGGAGATAAATGCCAAGTGTCCGAGCATCGGAGACAAAACTGATATCCACCTATCCAAAGCACGTGGACAAGCAGATATCAAATCCTTGCTACTGTTGCTAACGTTGGCGCACATTACCTCAGCCCTCTGCACTGTTCTAGGCTTGTCGCTTAGCACACGGCCTTGGTAATACAAAGAAATCGTAATATTATTTGAGATTTATGATAATATGTCTTTAAAATATAGTTATAGTTGTTAGCGATTAAACTTCCAACTGTTTTCGTATCTTAGTGGAGTAGAAATAAAAACACACAGTGATAAGAGATGTCATAAATCTAGCATCACGGCACCTGTTAGAAACATTTCTACGAATTTCAGGAACCATCCTCTACGGTTTCCAGCCTGATCACATCGTGATTTTGACAGCTAATGCCCAAGCACTTATTAAGGCGAAATATATGTGGGTGTCATGCTGAAGCATATCGCAAAAAGCAGGCGATGACATCGTCGAAACCCCGGCGCAGCTTCCATCAGAAGCTTGCATTCTCGCTGGTTCGTGCATCCGATGATGGAACAATTCTGGCCGACAAGTACCTCGTACATTATTGCTACTCGCTAAAACAGTGAGTAGCAACGACAGAAAGAAACGTCTGACCGAAATGAACGTACACAGACGTGAAACATCACGCAGCAGATTTCTGCAGTCGCGGCTGATAAGTAGAGCATCTTCTTGAGATTGAAGGAGCTCACCCGCAGACTGCGTTCCGGGGCTAAAACGTTCTGGTCTGTGTGGGCGGAGTGGAGTGTAAGCCACGAAACATGAACACGTTTCGTTGTATGCTGACCCCATAGGACTTACATTTCGACTACACAGCACCGAGGTGGAGATTCTCTAACATAGCTTTTTTGAAATAATCATGGCTGAGCGTATACGAGAAAACTTAGAATCATCTACAGCCAATGCCGAGGCAGATAACCTGCACCACATCGTGAAGTAAGTGCAACATTGTACCAGCATTAGAGAATAGAGACGTTAAGTGTAAAGTCATTACTGTCGGAAAGGTTAAGATAGCTATGAGTATAGAACAAAACACTTAATTTTCGCTACACAGAGAACAAGATTTCGTATCAAAGAAGTATCATTTAATTGAAAGAAGCGTGATTGGAAAATTAACGGTGTACGACTGTCGCTAAACATGCGTTGGAAGTATATAATCATTCCTGTGTGATTCAACAGATGCTTTATGCGCTGCTTAGCAGAGAAATGGAACAAGCATATTCTAATCCTTAAATAAGGACAGTATTTTTTTTTTGCTCTAACTGCCTTTCACCGGCCAACACTTAAACATGTAAACACTAGACACAAGGCGCGCGTCGTTGTTTTGGAGCCCTCCTGCAATGTCACCAATATTCTGTGTGAATAGACGAGCAAAATTTCTAAGGTATGCGACCACCAAGCGACCTTTCTCCAATCTACTGTGACTTATCTACAGACAGGAGACGTGTTGGAGTCACAGATAAAATTTCCGAGAGCACACGATGGGACTTCGTTTGAGTGTTCTTCTCATTGATGAACACAAAGGTGACTGATAAGAGGCTGAATCAAAGCAAGCTCCTCTGACACATTTTGGCACTCCAAAGCCTATGACAGTATCATGGCAGATATCGATAGAAATTCTTCAACTACTGCAGTTTTATTCTAGAATACGGGAAATTAGAGATCAGGAACGCCATCTCTTAATGTTACACAAGGTTTTGAAAGCTGTTCGGCGTATTCTTAAAGGTAGTATTCCAGCTATCAGACTTTCAAAGGCTAACACTAAAGACCTATGGGAAATATTTCGTCAACATACGCTTCGTAGATAACACTGCTGTGTACCGTCATGCTAAAGTTGATTGAAAATAGTGGATGCGAATCTTCCCGTAAAGCATTCAAGTTATGTAATAAATGTTATTATGTAGACGACAAGAAACGATCGAGGGAGAGACAAAAGACGTGTTCTCACAGTTACCGGTATGACGAAAAAATAGCATTTGCCGAACCCTATTTCTTACAGCCTTATCCTAAGGACGGATACATAACGTAAAATATTCACATAAACTAAAAAAAAACAGCCCACGCACATTACGTTGGTTACTTTCCCATTATCTTGGCCAGAGAGGAGCCATCTAGTAATTCTATTCTCAGTACCCATATGTACCAGATGTTTTTATGGCAACCGAAAACAGTTCACTGTTAAAATAGATAGATGAAAGAGGCATGTTTCCAGAGAAAACTGTGATAATTGTGATGAGCAGAAAAATCTTTGTTTCTTGTTTTCAGTTAAGTCTCGCAACTTGTAAAGAATGTGTTCAATGTTCATTTTCTTTTGGTACACTGAAAGATAGATGAACCGTTCATTTAGGACTTCAAAAATAATTGACTGCTGCCGGACGCTTGTCATGCGGCGCATATGGTTCTGAATTCTTGCTAGCGTTTGCAATTTTGAAAGAAAAATTCTCTTGGGGTAATCACAAAGTCGCAATATGCTTTAGGAGATGACATTTTTTTAAAATATTCTTTGTTGATTCTTTACCAAATTTGTAAGGTAATCGCAGCAGGCATCCAATCGTGCGCAGTGACTATTGCTCTAGAGCGATTCCTCGTGAAAATTGCGATCTTACCAGCAGCGCTACTGTTCAAGAAACAATACAAGCAACTTTGAATAGGCTGATACAACACGGGGGCGGGGGTTCGATTTTTTGAGCAGTGATAAGGAAAGTTGGGGCATTTTTTTTCTATTTTGGCTTAGTTCTTCACGTTTGTCTTATAATCAAAGAAGCGCATGTGCACATTTTGCTTGTTGTCTGGCAGCTCCTCATCGTTAGATATACCATGCGCTATTTAAAATTTTTTTGTGCGGTTGGAATTTCATTCGGAGTGGAGGCCCAGGGCGGCCTTTCTCGGAGGCACAACCTTCGGCCACAACCAGAGCGGACGACAGGCATATTCATAATTGACACGTGCTGGGTTGCCGTATCCTGCTACCCTACACCACTAGCACCGACATAACGTTAGCCCTCGAATTCCCAAAACCTTAGAGAAAATAGCCAATGCCCCACTCATAGCGCAGAGCGAAGGGCTGAACAATATGCAACTCAGAAGAAAGCCCATTCAGAGATTGGCTGCTGTTTTGCACTCACGTAGTGCGGAGCGGAAACGTGACTGCTCCACCTTCCTCAATCATGTTCGAGAAGGCATAGTTGTCGAGGACATCCCACAAACAACCGAGCGAGGAGAGAAGCCACGGCTCACACGCAGCCAACACTAATAGGAACCGGACAAATATTGTTCGGCCACCAGACAGTAGCTCTCGCATTGACGTTACCATATTATGCAGAAGCAGCCCTTAGCCAAGCAAGGTGTTGGACCGACGCCTCCATTCACAGTGCACCAAGCGCAATTACAGAAACCCCAGCGTTCACCATTACACTCGGAGATGCAGAGGGCAAGTAACGGTCCATGGGCTCTTTTTTTTTTTTTTCATTAGTGCGAAGCATTTCTTAGCGAACTTCGGCTACTTTGAGCGTATCTATCTTTGTAGCCGCCTAAGACTTTCTGCTCTCCTGACCGTTTCGCTGATGGTATGTATACGAAAATTTGTATGCCACAACATGACTACATAACGAACATAAATTATAGCTCATAACATGAAAATCATGACATCCGTGTCATGAGCGACATGGTTTGCATGTCAAAATCTTGGTGGTATTGCGGCCGTTTTGTTATCTTCATATGTACCAAAGTCGGTATGGCGAGGCTACAATGCAGATCTATTTGACGTTCCTGATGCATGCTTCGCATTTCCTTGATCTTCCACTGCACGCGGGATCTGCCTTGTTCTTGCTTTTAAAAAACGGTTTCCCCTGTTTACGAAGAAAACGCTGTCCCACACTAGACACGAGAATAATAGGCCGCTCAATCGAGGGATTCACGTGACCTTGTCGCATCTCCAGCCGCGTCAGCCAGCTGGGTGGCGAAGGTTCCCCCTGGGCAGCCGGAGACTATGAACACTGCCTACTTCCAGCGCCTAAGAGGCCGCGTTGCGAGCCGTGAGCAAGCCACCGCGATTAAGTACTGCAGGGCCGACGTCAAAGAAGACGTCGATGTGCTCCCTCGCACAAAAGCCTCAGTACGCAACGGTGCACGGAGAGGCACCATCTGGAAACGAGCTCGTGATTGATATATTTCGCTTACACGCAATTTACGGGTACCACGATCTCTCTGCGAGTCACATAACGAACACTGACAGCGAGGTCCAGGCTCGAATTTACGGAATGAACCCGGGATGCCAGCTGGCAACACTGAATCAGACCCATCACGGCGCGACGACTGCGCTTATTGCGAAGGGCAGAACCTGTGATCAAAACACGCAGTCTCTTTCATAAGGGCCTACCCCTATTACATGGACTGGTATAGCGCATTATGGAAAACGGGAAACGGTCAGGCAGACCGAAACGAAAGGACAGAGCGCTATGTCCTTTTGTTTCGGTCTGTTTGACCGTTTCCCAGTTTTCCATAATGCGCTATACCAGTCCAAGTACGTACGATCCAACTCGCCCAATCTTCAACACTTGTGGACCCCTATTACATTTGTCGGTGCGCAGATAGTAATAGCAGTTCATCGCACTTAAGTAAATGAAATACTTATGGTTTATTGTACCGCCCACTGGCTTCGCAATTCGAAGAGAACTGTGTTCACATTCCCACGTTGTGGTAGTCCTAGCAAAAGTGGTAAGGTGAAACTGTCGCGATATGCAGCCCTTAGTTCCTCTTTGAGTGCTTATGCACGGGGGTTCCTACGGAAATTGCACGACAACTGCTTTTGTATATCTAGAAACCGCTGTGTCTGCATTGCGAATGGAACGCATGGTGATCTTCTCCTGATAACTGAGCGTCGAACAATAGGACGCCCAACTTCCCTTTATAAATGATAGCACACGCGGGGCTTTTTCGCGGCGCAGCATCGCGTGATACCTGTCTCGTTTGTTAGATATTGTTGACCGGAGTGTAAGTCTACATGGCTTAGGCTTTTCGAGCAGCAGTGCACGTTATCTCTCTATCATACCCAAGATTTCGCGCTCCTGGAAACACTTCATCACTGCTCAGTCTGCTATATAAAGCGAAACCATTTGGAAGAGAGACGGGATCCACCTAGGACGCCAACGTGCCAGCAGGTTTCTCGAAAAGGTAAGCTGTTTTTTGTCACGCATCTCATAACATCTGATTATATTTCATTTCATTGTATTGCACCTTCAAGAACGAAGTACTACTGGGGGAGTGGGCAAAAAAAGAGATCGAAATATACAAGAAAGCAAGAAAAGCAGCAAATGTGGCTCGTTAACGCTAAAACCTCTTTGTTAATTAAGTCCGCGAGTGATGATGTCTGACACAGTCGAACGAAACTTCGAGTTGTCCTTGCCGCACCGGGGGCAGGCGGTGACATTCCTGAGGAGTCCTGGGAATAAATGATTCGTGACAGCGTCTAATACGGCGTCGCATTATTCCAACGTTATGACCATGATTAGTGAAAGGTGAAATGTAAGTCGATGATGTGTGCACTTGGTAGGAGTTGTGGAAATATAAGCTACGGAATAAAGCAAGGCGAGAACAATTACGCTCGGATGAGAGCGGAGAAAGTAGTAAGGAGCTACGCTTGATATCCGGCTATATTTGACGTAAATGAAGACGCACGACTTTATTTTGGATTAGTTCTATTATTTGAGCAAGGGTTGCGTGGATTGCGGATCACATGTGGGTGAGACGTACTTCATTCTGTTGCTGAATAGCGCTATGTATAAGGTTGACTTTATAATGCAGGAGAAGAGAAACTTCACCGAATACGACCTAACATGCTGTTAGTGTTGCTAATTAGCTTATCAACGTCCAATGAAGCGTGGAGGTTATGAGGACGCCAAGGTAGTTATAGGGTGTTACGTCTCCTAGAGAAATCTAATTAAGGTGTAATATCATTAACAAGGATTATGGTCTGGTTGAGCAAGATTACTACGAGTTACAAGCATAATTTCCCAATTATTCACGTTTAGTTACATTAACCATGCCTCACACCTCACAGAGAGAGTGTTATTACTGTCCTGTATAAAACTGTTATCAGAATGACCTGAAATTTGAGATAGGTTATGACGCAGTCATCTGCGAACAGGTAAATGTTAGAAGAAACATCATTGGGTAAGTCGTCAATGTAACTTAGGAAAAAAAGAAGGCTTGAAACTGATCCTCTTGGTACACCAGCCCGCACGGTTAAATGGGGAGGTATGGATATTTCACGCGACGTGTTGTGACGGATTTGGGAGGAAATGCTCAATTCATGCAAACACGTTAGGTTCAAGGCTAGGCTTGCCAAGTTTAAATCAAAGTAGCTGATGATATATTGATAGCTTTCACGCATCTCATCATAACTTCTTAACCGGGATACAGAATGATTAGTCTTTCTTTATCGGGTCATACGGCCTGCATGGGCACACAATGAGGTAAGACCTTTACAATGAGGTAAGACCGCTATCGTTACATGCATAATATAGGCAGTAAGTATCCCGCTCCCAACATGTCTCAGCAACAGCGCTTCACATTACGTCATTTAGCAGCACTTCAATGCCAAAGCAGAGCACGAGGTTTACAGAAACTGCATTGCAGATACTACTACTTCAAAATTTGTAGTCTGCATGTATGTGTGCGAAGAGATGTGGTTTGTCGCACTTCGTACTTTGCTACTGAGCTTGCTCAGTAGTCCATGTTCGACACTGACCTTTAGAATATATTCATTTTCTACAGCCACCAAAATGAAAGGAGCTACCGCTGCCCTTCTCACCCTCGCATTCGTTGCAGCAACATGTAAGTATTGGTGTTGTATGCATCCCTAGGCACTGTGATCTTAAGATGGTAAGAATAAAAGCTCTGTGTGCTAATGCCTTCCATAGGCTATCACGCGACGCTTTCAGTTACAACAAGAAGGAAGAAAAATTATTAAGGCACGTGTTACGACAAAGTGTAACGAATATTTGCTCTGACTGACGAACATCGTAAATCTTGCGAGCCTACAGCTCCACAGTGCAATTCGAATACCATATGTCCGCATGAGGTTTTGCCTAACGGAGTGTGACGATGTAAAGAACACGAAAAAATGAAGCAAAAAAAAAACTGTTAACGAGCATGTCAGTGGCCTTATAAAAACTGTACCTGAACGCATTTGTTTCTGAAATTTGTGGGCAAACCTCAACAAAGAGAAGCAGCCTAATAGCAAAATTAAAGGTTGGCGCGGATGAATCTGAAGTTTCCTTTTGATGGGACCAGTTCGTGTAAAGCCACGAGACTCAACGCATAAACAGCCAACTTAAGTTAGGTCGTAATAACGAGGTGCTATAGAGATAGAGAAGGGGGAGAGAGATTTCTTTATTGAAAAGCAGAGCCCGTATTCACAAAAGCGTCTTACGCAAATTTCGTTTGTAAGGGAAGATTTGACCCAATGCTGATGTCGGGCATATCATTATCACCGTCTACTGGTCAATTGCGAAAAACACTTACATGAGAGAAGTCTTGTGAATCCAGCACCTGAATAATTAGCCAGCATGAAGTTTGCCTACTTGCTATTCTGCAGGGAATAGGGCGAGGGATGATTGATTTATTTGTTGGGTTTAACCTCCCAAAACCAGCTGTGATTATGAGAGACGCCGGTAGTGGAGGTATCCGGAAATTCCGACCACAGGGTGTTCTTTAACGTGCACTGACATCGCACAGCACACGGGCCTCAACATTTCGCCTCCAGCGAAATGCAGCCGCCGCAGCCGGGATTCGATCCCGCGAGCATCGGGTCAGCAGCCGAGTACCATAGCCACTAGACCACCGTGGCGGGGCGTGGGGTGAGAGAGAACAAAGGCACTGGAAGAACGTGGGCAGCGGAAAGAGAGAAGAAACTTCTTGTCTTTTAAAAGCGGAGTCCATTTATGCTATAATAATTTGAATATTAGCAGTCACGCATCGGCGAACTATCAAGCTACACCAATAAAAACGAGTACAAGGGAGGAAATCTAAAACGTCAATTTAATGCACCTCCCCCGTCGTATCTATCTATCTATCTATCTATCTATCTATCTATCTATCTATCTATCTATCTATCTATCTATCTATCTATCTATCTCATGCTGCAAACGTTGTGTGGGGTCCGTACCCGTCTGCAATTTTGGTAAATTTGATAGGCTGGAAAGAGGGTGCAGCCTTGTACGATGTTCCGACAGGCCCGTCGCGAGCCGGTGATTATGCATTTTGAATCGGTATGTGAGGTCGCCAGAGCAATAGCGACTTCTTCCGCGTGTGTTGCATTGGGAGCTCTAGAGGTGAGGCCCCTAACTGTGCTGTTTGTCGTGAACTACTGCGGCCTCATCTGTAGTAAATTGCTTCGCAAACGATATGTATATACTCAAAAGAAAGTAACGGTGCGTTGACACCACTGACGCTGGCGAATGCTCTAAAGAGTTATACCTGTAGAAATAGCCACGGCCAATGGGAAGGAAAAGGTCGAGCCGTAGCACTACCGATGGTACGTCGCACGCGTAGTGCGGACGTTGTCCGTGCCGGACGGAATACGTCATGTTGTGTTTTCACGACGCACTGACGCATTGTCGTTTTCGTGACGAATAGAATAATCCTGCCGTACGTAATTGTCGCTATGTCGTATATTTGTTTAGAGCAATTACTTTCTCACATCGCCCATAACCAAAAGCTTCGCACTCTTGAAATACACATGTGCTTATACCAACTACGTTGAAGCAAGCGTCTTAGCATTGCCTGAGTTATTGGATATCGACTGATGTCTATGCTTATTGTTGACACATGTTTTTTAAAACTGAATCAAGGGGAGTGCCAACTAAGGTACTTATTTTAAACGTAAACTATGTCTAACATTCTATGACCCATTCGACCTCTTCTTGAGGAGTGACATACAGCAGATGTTATATAGGCAGGCTCCTTCCCGCATGAATTTCCCGCTTACTGAGCGTCAAGTCCTTTAGACGCCGTTTTTGAAGACTGCAATACATATCATCGATAATGATGAGCACTGCGCATTTCATTTAACACACTCCCATTAGTCTCAATTCATTATTACTGTTTATCATTCATTTTGATTTAAGCCACAAAAAAGTATATGCGGGAACTGTAATAAGAACAGGCACAGCTGACTCGTGTACAGCACGAACTTACCAACTGAATTACGTTACGGTGTAGGAAGGAGCTGCTGCACTTAACTAGAAAGATGGGTTGTTTACAAATATTTGAGACATGATTGTACCGCTCTTATTAGCTAAACATGCACCATTCTATTGCGTTATTCTATACTTAGCATGCATACGGTAGGACACGCTTATTTCACACGACTAAATAAACTGCACTGATGCATGCAAGTCTGCACCCACAAGAAGCATTTTCAACGGGCATCATAGGTACTACGCCGATTTACTCCTCCACGTTGAAGCAATAAAGTGGACTTTAAGGGAAGTGTTCGATAGGTTACTTCTTCCTGCGTCTGAGAACATGCTGAGCGTTAGCAGACAAGGACATGTGAAGGACGACACTACGCATTGTAGCGTCGTCCTTCACATGTCCTTGTATGCTAGCGCTCAACGTGTTCTCAGATTCAGTCTACCAACAAGCCCAAAGACTGGTGATTCTTCATTCAGTTGAATGGTATTGAACGCACCTAAAGGGTCAATGATGTGAAATAGATTTGCCTTCAGAGGTAATATTTTTGTTCTTCCCTGCAGGCTCAGCGCACGTGCTGTCCCAGGAAGCCAAGCCAGTAGTTGGTGTGGATGTCCAGATTGAGAAGCTGGGCAAGGAGCTCGCAGAAGTCGGACATATTCTCGTTAATGTCGCTAATGCAGTCGCCAACCAGGGAAAATCAGACGAGGTAAGCAACGATAACTACGTAGCGCAAGAAAAGATAACACTAGCATGATTGATAAGAGATTAGAAATGGGCTTAATACAGAGATGTGCGGGGAAGGTTGAGGTGATGTAGAGGACGCAAAAGACTAAATTGTTACCTTTTCCTATTATCAAACAAAATATGGAACGATTCTCGTATTCCTTAGCTTAAGTGACGACCTTACATGAGCAATCGAACAGGCTTAAATAGCGTCGAACGGGCCTATACCCTTGAATCCGTCTCTGCACAGCGCTGAAGAAATGGGGGTTTTCTCGTAAGTGCCCCTTTTACTCCCCAAATAAATATTTCTTCTTTTCTTTATATCCGCTGACGTTGTTCGAAGAGTTTATATTGAGATTCTTCGCACCCTGAAGATAGCACATTCTCAAGTAAATTATTTGTTTTGCCTTTGGAATTTCATATTTATAACCGTTTTTCTTTTTGGAAAGCTCCTATATTGGAGCAGACATATACCTTCTTGTTATGTAATGGTTTCTAATATTATTGTTTATTATTTCTTCCTTCAGAAAGAACCACCTAGTTCATATACAACACTGGTAACATGTTTAGAGCAGAGAGCCCCGGTAAAGCTTCCCTTTTTAAAAACT
This sequence comes from Hyalomma asiaticum, assembly GCA_013339685.2. NCBI lineage: Eukaryota > Metazoa > Arthropoda > Arachnida > Ixodida > Ixodidae > Hyalomma > Hyalomma asiaticum. Next base: position 58,850,858 of record CM023482.1, read on the forward strand.
TTTTCAAAGGAAAACAAACGTAACAAAATGCACTTTTCATGTTTACGAAGTTGTTCAATGCTTTGTGCCTAATTTCGGATGCCCGTAACACAAGCCAACTGCAGCAGCTTGAATAACTATGAAAACCTTTCAGGCTTATGAAAATGGTGTACGATGAGGCCTCATAGGAACGCTATGAACGGCGAATGTTCACGCCATCGTGAGGTGGCAGCGTTTCGAGCAACCGCCGTACATGGGTTACCGCCGTTTCGAAAAGTGCTTCGTTAAGTGTCCATCTTAGTAAAGAACTAAAGCTTTATCTCAGCAGGTTGTGTCTTGCTGCCCAAGAAGTGCTACATTTAGAGTCTCTGCAACCTGGGCAAGAACTTGTATCACGTTTGTTTCAGAAAAATTAGCGATGGAAACTGGTGACAATAATAATTGCAGTTTTATTCAACCGTCAATATAACTGTACTCTATTAACAAAAGTACTGCATATGAGACTCTTTAACCTACCATAATTTACGGACCGAACTTATGTAGCAAATGTTATTCCTAACAATACAAAAAAAAATCCGCTACATCTTTATCATGTAAACATCATACAAGCTAAACTTTTTTCTGCCAATCGTTCTGCAACATTTGCCCTGTAGCGGGCTGTTACAGATGCTGTATTGAAAGTGGGAATGTGTTCTTGGTGCATAATTATGAATTTTTTTTATTTCTATCTTCTTGCCATTGTTTTTTGAAAGGCTGATTCCTCAACAGTACGGAGGTAGTTGCCAAAGTTTAGTCAAAGATTCGGATATGTCCTTCAAACGCGAGACACCTCACCATACTAAACATTCACTCTAGTTGAACGTATAGATTTCGAATTGTAACTGAAACACAGGTCCTTTGCAAGTTGCTCCATCAGGTCCTTATCACGCTTTTTTCGATGCCCCTAACTACAACGTGCTGCTGATACCAAGCCTGTACGCATAGGGGTGAATATTTTATTAGGAAATGTTGCGTACAATTTAATACGCACGCTGAAAATAAACATGACGTCTATGCAGGGAGACGCGTACATGTTCGGAGACATATGGCACACGATCAAGACCGCTGTGAAGGAGACTGGCAGGAAGTTCACGGACGCGGCCAAGAACGCTGTCAACGACGTCAAGCAGACGCTCCAGCAGGCCGCTGAGAAGGCCAAGCAGAGGGCGCAGGAGAAGGCTTTCGAAATCCTTGCCAGGATCATGGGTGACTCAATGGCCGCGTACGCCGCTGAAGATTTCAACACTTACCGCAAGGACATGTGCGCGAAGATTGAGCGGGTTGGCAAGAAACTCATCGCCGAGGGTGAGAGGCTTTCAAGGCACTAAACGAAGTGGAGGATACTGTTGTGCAAAATACGCGATCTAGTAACACGTGAATAAAGCAGTTATCGTATTGTCACGCTACAGTTGTTCCGATTGTTGTTACGGCTCGAAGACACGGCGAACCGGCAACAGCTCTGGCACAGACAACACTCACTTGTAGCATCCATAAGAATGAGTTCTGTAGCTTTACGGCTCAAAACGATCTATTATTATGAGAGACGGCGTAGTGGAGGGCCCAGGAAATTTTGTCCACCTGGGTCTCTTTAATGTGCACTGACATTGCACGGGCCTCGAGATTTCGCCTCTGTCGAAATGTAGCCGCTGCGGCCGGCATTCCATGTAGCAACCTTCGGATCAGCAGCCGAGTACCATAGGCACTAGACCACCGTGGCGTATCTATCATGCATAAAGGTTAAAAAAGAGGCCTCCTGTTTATTTATTTATTTTGTATTGCATATATATATATATATATATATATATATATATATATATATATATATATATATATATATGCCGGAGCACGGCCGGAGATCAGGCCGGTCTCCGCCGGAAACGTTGAATAAACGCTTTCCCCATTGTTGTTGCCGATTCCAAGCGTATACTACTCATCTATATATATATATATATATATATATATACATATATATATATACTGTATATGCAAAAATAGTTTGGGTTGCCGCTAGTGTATAACAGAATTGACGATGCTCCTCTTAGAGAACGACGGCTTATTAAGTCAACGTTTCGGTCGGAGCCCGACCTTTTTCAAGGCTTGAAAAAGGTCGGGCTCCGACCAAAACGTTGACTTAATAAACCGTCGTTCTCTAAGAGGCGCATCGTCAATTCTGTTATATATATATATATATATATATATATATATATATATATATATATATATATGCGCGGCCAACTACAAAACGTTACAGCGAATATTCCTTTGTTGGTCAACTTCAAGTGCATGGTCAACAGTTAGGCTCAGAATTATGGTGGGAATATGGCTCCAAACGACGGTTGTTCTAGGAAAGAAAGAATGCATGCGATAACCTGAGCCTGATGTCTTGACGATCATGCACAGACCACAGAGAACAGCCTCAGAAAGGACTGCAACAAAATTGGCACGATGATGTTACCGTGCGCCCAAAAGAGAATTAGTCCCACATAAATCAAGCAGAGAAACTTTACGCCTGCTAGATGTGTCTAGGATATTGAATAATCAATGTAGTGCGCTCGCATTCTTATTAACCGTACCATGTAAAAAAGTTAGGCGTCCGCTTTTAATTGTTTCACCATGTTCACTTGTGTCATTAGGAACGGTCTGCTGTGACTGAGCATTTAAATTTGTACGAAGTACACCAAAAGATGACACCCTTCCATTTAACGTTTTCGTTACGTTAAATACTCTTCAGTGCGCAATTGATAGGCGCGCCGATATATTGCCTGTCTGTTTCTTCTTTTCTTTTTTTGAAAAATGTATGTGCCATAACGGTGGTGATAGAATCCAGTCTTCCCTTGAGAAACGGGATTAGGCCAGTAGAAAGAGTTCCCTAAATGAGGTAAGCGGGTGCTAACACGTATTATGATGAGCGCCCACAAAGCTAGGGCACTTATGAAGGAACCATGTAAAACTTAGATATATAATCCAGTTTCAGTTATCAGTAACACTTCTCCAGCTAAGGCGTTCATCACAGGCAGGAACGGGGCGCATTTACACAACGAAAAAGAAAATAACACGACACACACGCACTCACGCAGAGCATATGTCTCTTCTTTTTTTCGTTGTTCTTGTGTAAGTGCGCGCTGTTCGTGCCTTTTATGATGAAGCTGTGCACGGTACAGAGAAGGAGTGTTTCACCTGAGTTTCAAAGCCGATGTCATTTAGAGAAGTAGTGTTGCCAAATGGCAACTAGTGTAACATTCATGCGTAATAAAACGAAGGGATTAGAGTAGGAGCCTTTCTTGACACGCAGCCTATGTTAGATTTTAAGCAGCATCTAGAATCTCAAGGGAACCTTCAAATTTTTCTTCGACCGTCTTTAGACCTTTCATTAAATCATGACCAGTAGTGCCCAAAATATTAATACGACAGCGCAGTTGCCTTCTCAACAGCTTCACGCGTGTACGTGTAGCAATTGCCTGAGATCGACTTAACGAAGTGGCGCTTTAATAAAACAGAAGCGAGATGATTGATTCGTAGGGTTTAACGTTCCAAAACCAGCTCTGATTATGAGAGACGCCGTAGTGGAGGTCTCCGGAAATTTCGACCACCTGGGTTTCTTTAACATGCCCTGACATCGCACAGCACACGGGCCTCAACATTTCGCCTCCATCGAAATGCAGCCGCCGCAGCCCGGATTCGATCCCGCGACCCTCGGATAAGGAGCCGAGTACCATTTGCCACTAGACCACCGTGGCGGGGTAGAAGCGAGCAGGGAAGTTGGAGACAGAGCGCCAGTACATAAATTTAACGAAATTTTTAGACTAAGATATTTGCATAAATGAAAGGAGCGGATTTTTACTTTTGATACCTTTACAGTCACAAGAATAAAGTTCTTCTAAATGGCGTCGTTAGCTCTTGCACTAAAAATGAAATCCGCCATGCCAACTTCAACTTTCTTTGTCAGCGCCCAGAGGTGAAAGTTCCTGCTCCTTGAAGAACACGACGGCTGCCCCAATACACAGATTGGGACGGTCATTAGCGTGGTACCTTAAACGCGAATACTGACCTTCAAGCAGGCAACGCTTACGGTTTTCCTTCTCGACACTCTGAAGAATGCCGCGGGGTAAGGTAAGCAGCTCACCGGCTGGAACCTTGTAAAGCACAAAACTTGGGTCCTTTCTTGCACACGGAAGCAACTTCTTCAGGAATGGAAGTATTCCCAGGAACTGTCAAATTATCCGGTAAACATGATGCCTTAAACAATGATGAACTGCGGCCAGTAGTCTGTTGTGTAAACGATGAGCGCGGAAACAGTCTCAATTGTGTTTCAGCCATCGTGTTTCAACCTAAAAAAATACATCGGAGGCGTTGCAAGTCTTGGCACAGTCGCACTTGACTCCAGTGTTTTGACTTGGTAATCTTGCAGGCCAGTTTAATGCGGCCAACGGGGGTTTGTGTAGAACAAAAGACCAGGCTAAAATATTAGGGTATTGTGCCTTTCCTTAAACAAGTCCCAATAAACCTAGCACGGTATGAAGCAAACGCAATCAAACGCACGCAATCTCGGTATTGGGAGACTGCAAAGGTCGCGCTGTAGCAGAAATGTAGCCTAACAGCAAGCTATGCAGGGCTAGGTTTCTGCTATCTTCTGTTTTACGGTTGCGCTACGTCGTTCACTAAATCTATGAACCAGCTAGCTCAGCATAGCTCGCTGTTAGGCCGATATAAAATCTGATTATGTAAGAATATACATTTTGTCACCAGCGAAAGAACTAAACTTGCAACAAAGTCTGGTCGACCCCACGTGTTTGGGTAACCAATGCCATACGATACATCCAGCGAGAAAATCACCTTTCCCGAATTGTTTTGCACTCAGTCAAGAGGGACGACTAGGTTCAAGGCCCTTGGGCAACGTCAGTACTTCTCAGCGCAACAGGGCACGTCGGCAGGAGTGCGGTGACTAAACGGTAGCTTATGGCAAGACCTGACGTCACTATTGACGTTACATGCACAGACCTCTTTTGTGCAGAAGAGGAAATGCACAGTAAGGTGAATTGATTTACATATCTACACATCGTTTGTAGGAGTACTCCCTGCACGGTCGACCAGGGCTGGACAAAAACATGCCGAGAGATAACGGCCCATGTGTGCCGTAGCTACCGTTCTGTACGCTGCTGCAAGTTGGGTTAACACATAGGGTGGCTCCTCCGTGTGGGAAGAGCTGCAGTAAACGAGTCACCGCGCGCCTGCTTGGAACATCGAAGGTCCGGTTTCAAATCTAACCCTTCCCTCCCCCTACCCCGCCACCTTCTCCCTTAGTAGGTGGTACATTTGCTTCGGGCATTTCAGCACGCTTTCTTTCGTCTTTTTGCTTGTTATGTCTACGTTTTAATAGCAACCTACAACAACCGTAGCCTTTTCCCGCTTTCTGCGCACTCGCAGAGTGTGTTTGCACGAAATGTTCGATGTTTATAGCTTGTGGTCCTTCATTTATATAGGCCCTCTCATTGAAATCAATCATCTGTGCGCATACCCGCATATCGTGCGGTGAGCACTGCGGCTACGAGCCACCTGTGATTGTATCATCGTTAATTGTGTGCCGTACATGATGAGCATAGTAAGGTCAACATATAGTATTCATGTATACGTCATGCGTTTGCGCCCCGCCATACCAATTCTGATGTATGCAAAGAGGATGACGGGCCAGGAAACACTTATTTAGATAGATAGATAGATAGATAGATAGATAGATAGATAGATAGATAGATAGATAGATAGATAGATAGATAGATAGATAGATAAAATAACCTGTTACACACTCACGAACCGCCGCGGGTCGTGAGTGTGTAATGGTTATGGCACTCGGCTGCTCATCCGAAATTTCGCGGGATCGTATCCTGGCCAAGGCAGTTGCATTTCGATGGAGGCGAAATGCTGAGGCCCGTGTACGGTGCGATGTCAGTGCACGTAAAATAACCACAGGTGGTCGAAATTTCTGGAGCCCTCCACCACGGCCTCTCTCATAATCGTATCGTGGTTTTGGAACGTAAAACCCCAGAAATCAATCAACCCGACACTCCAACTTTCACAGACCACTGTACGCTGGCGCAGTGTCGCCTTTTGATTGCTGCGGTGCACGGTCAGATGCTCTGCCTTCGTCACGTGGCACAATCGGCTTGCCAAAGTGTGGTCAAGCAGACAAAGTGTTGCGTCATGGGTCTCTACAGCGTCTTGAGTTTCAACTAGTAGCGATCTCTAGCATGAAACGATCGATCCATTTGCTGTTGCTCTTTTGCCACGTTGACGTCAATGTCACCATGCACCAGGATGTACAGCTCGTATGGGGAGCGGGCTGTTTCAGTTGCCATTGTTCTTGTCGGTACAGCTGTGAATGAAGGTTGTGGTGGTTTACGATACGCATGGTCGTCCACGGCTGTTCTATTGCTTGTGCACATGTGCACATCCCATCGGTACAACGGGGAATGTTTGTGCAGTGTTCTCTGATGTGTATGTCCTGTGACTCTTGGTTCTATTGTGTGCTCTGGTGCGTAGGGCAGAACTGCGAATGCAATCTACAGTGTTCTACAATACATACGTCGTGTGCCAGTGTTCTATTGATTTCTAAGATGTGGAGAATATTCCACTGAGTAAGTTGACTTTCCTTCAGTGTCTTTTGGGCGCTCTCGGACGAACCAGTGACGAATGGAAAGCCCCGTTTTAAAAAGAACGCCATAAAAGCTACGAAACTTGGTATCACAGTTTTTTCTGCTTTTTTCTTTTCGTGACCGAGCGGTCGTCCTCTTATTTGGCTGGCTGTGTTTCCTTTTTTTGCTATTTTTTCTGCCATAGCAATCAAGAATGCTATCGCATTTCTCGATTGTTTTTTGATAGCATTGTCGACAAGAAAAAATGCCGCTTGCTGTCTTTTTGTCAAGAATGCCATGCCACGGTCATACCGTGCGCGCCCCTCCTAATCTGTGAGTTCCGGCCTTAAAGCAAAAAAACATCCGGCCAGTTCGATGATGATTGCTGTCCTGTGATAGAAAAAAATCTCTGAACGGCGTTATTGTGTTTCTGTAACGTATAATAAAAAGCTCCAACATGACCATATATCCCTTGAAGGACATATAATTGGGGCCTCGTGACACTCAATGAGTATGCAACTGTATATGTACAAGGTCTGTGGTCTGTATAATGCTCGACATTGATGTACAACGTACTTCATAGTACATTCTGGTAGCCGTAATAAACAGCAAACCTGCAGTTCTGGGAAAAAAACCGCTTGCACTGAAATCAGACATTTACTTTTGTAAGCAAGAGTGCTCGAGGGCGACGCCGTCTGACCATGAAAGTTCAGTGAAACGCTATGTATTGTTTAATGTCTGGCAGAAGAGCCAGAGGTCGCATTCCAAGCTGCTTGAAATTTTCATTGGGAAGGTTTGGCGTGATATTCGCCCTTTCGCGTAGAATGCTGCCACGTCACCTAATTCAATAGTTGCGCTAATGATACAAGGAGCAGGTATCATGTAGCAATGAGTGTCTTCATGTCGGACATTCAGCACTCAGAAAGTTTGATTCTCATATTTCTTGCTTATATTTATGATGCTAACTTGAAAAGGAAGACGCATGTAATTGAAGAACATTGGGTCACCCCACCATGCACCAATATAGAAATAAGTGCGAACAAGTGAATACATGGCTGTTTCGTAGACAAAAATCCCGAATTTTCCCTGCCGTCGTTTACAAAATAGCCTGGGTGCTCATGTGGCCAACGTAGCCCTGCAAAACACGCGTCGCGCATGTTTACCTTAACGGGTCCTTATGGAAGGGTGAAGACTGCTATATCGACCAGAGTGACATTTGCTAAGAATCACCACAAAACCACGAAATATCGGTAGGCAAGGCAGATTGCTGTTTCGCTGTTGTCTGAACAGCGTCGCCTACGAATGTTCCAATGAACTGCCACACGGGATGCCTATCCCTCCGAAGTCTTTCCTTTCAGAACTGTTTTCCTGTGCACAGCTATCTCTTCCGAGCACTTACTGCATTTGGAGCCTGCCGAGCTGGTCGTTGCGAGACAGAGACTCGTGCGGGCGCTCCACCCCGCCTTCTTCAGCACAAAGATGTCTTTGTGCGATTCATTCGCATGGAACCCGCTAGAAACTCACAAAAGCGAAGAAACCGAGCGCATACCTTATATCGGCTCTAAAGTGATAGGACGAAGAGCCTTGTGTAGCACAAAACACGTTCATGCGTGTGTGTGTGCTTCCCAATAGGACGATTGAAAATATTGTGTGCGCCGGCTGAACACATCAAGAGGGAAAAAATACCACAGACTGAATGCACGAAGAAGATACGCATGAGATAACGAGGAATGTAATTGCGGCCCGCAGAGCGCGCCAGAAAGGCAGGCGCAGAAAACGCTATCTCGCTCTGGCAGACCTAGCAACAGTGACTGTCATTTTCGATCAGCGGTCGTGTTCGACTATTGCGGCAACCAAACGTCTACGCCTATGAAACTTTGTTCTGTGCGTCTGAGCCCAAGCACGGCCCTCCGTTCTGCTTCGATTCGAACGAGCAATGGGAGCGGGAAACTTTTACATGGCAGAAACTGATCTGGCCTCGTTTACGAGTATGCTTCCGTAGCCAAAGCGTTTGGGAAGAACACAATATATACAGTAGAGGAAACAGGACGACCCGAGGGCATGTCATTGTGCGGGTCACCGAGGGAGCCTTGAATCTTTGTTCGTTCACCTCGACAAACGATTTGGGCAGACTATTCTGCGTGGGCAAGGACTTGATGGTTGCGGGACCACGGCCGTTCTACTTTAACGTTTTCTGTGGACGCGATTGTAGTTTACTCTAGGGAACTCTGGCGAAATAAAGGGACGCAAAAGTAATTTTTGTTCTAGCTATGGGATGCGGTTAATATTCTGAAAGTACAAAACATAATCTGTCTGCAGTACTGTGGCGGAGAAGTACCAGAAAGGAGTGGGTTGTCGAGGGACTGTCTGTTTCAAGCGGCTGTTCTGTGAATAGTTCTGAGTGATCAGCCATACGGGTCAACTATAACTTTTGGTTCTACAGGAGAGTATTTAAAGCAATGTCAACGCCCTCACTGCCACTGTCTGCCATGAAGAACAAGAAGCGTGAATTCTTTAAGAAGCGTAAACGTTCGGCCTTGTTGGGCGACTATAGTACAGAACGGCAGCGCGCACAAGAGGTTGGGTCAAAGCGAAGCGCACAGATATTCAGTGCTACATTTGCTGACTTTGTGTGAGGTACACAACATGCGACAAAGACATTCTGACTGAGGCCTTGTACATTATACGTCAGACACAATAACCATAACCATCTTCAGCATCATCGCTTACAGCGCATCCCAAATTGATGTCAATGTAAGCATTCCATGTAGTACGTGTGCATAACAAGCATTCAGTTGTTTTGCGGCAGTGGAATATTCAATCACACCAGCCAACACTGACACACGACACAGTCTTCGCGTATTCGAATGGGAACTCCGCATTAACTACTGTTGCGGACGTTGGCGTTGTCATTGCGCTATCTTGCTGCTAACTTGTGATCATATTATTCAACGAAATAGTCCTTAACCAAGGGCTGCCTGTGAAATCTCTGTACGAGATTCCTTGCGCTTCACTCGACAGAACACTGTTTTTATCGGTAAGCAGTAACTGAAACAGGAGATAACACGACATGAATATGAAGCGACGCGTAACGCAGGAGTTTCATCACAGTTAACGAAACAATTTTATACGTGTCAGTTTTTGTGCACATGTTATTAGAAAACGCCGATGACGTGGCATTCATAAGAAGCGTAATCGACTGATTTTGATTTGTTGGGTTTAACGTCCCGAAACCAGCTCTGACCATGAGAGAGACGCCGTGGTGTAGGTCTCCGGAAATTTCGACCACCTAGGGTTCTTTAACGTGCGCTGACATCGCACAGCACGCGGGCCTCAACATTTCGCCTCCATCGAAATGCAGCCGCCGCGGCCGGGATTTGATCCCGCGACCTTCGAATCTGCAGCCGAGTGCCATAACCACTAGACCACAGTGGCGGGGCACAAGAAGCGTAATCCGACACAATTCCGAGCATATGCTCATTTTCAGGTGTGGGTGTGTTTTTTCCGCCCTGAAAATGCCACATGGTTGCTTAGAAAATAAGAGGGAGAAAGAAATAAGAATAAGAAGAAAAATTACTCGAGCAATTGAGATCTAATTTCATGCCTGATTTTGTAATGTCTGCATCATGGGCTGTGTGCCCCCGAAGTTCTGAACTGACTCTTGTATTTACTTGATGTTTGTGTGCAGACGCTTCGACTGCAAGGTTTTCGTGACTGTTTCTCAGTGTTTTTAAGGGTCACTGTGGAATTCTCGGCGCTTTAAGCTTAGGTGTGGTGTAAGAAACAAGTGATCTGGCTAATAAAGAAACAAAAATACCCACTTCCTTGCCGTCAGCGTGGGATAATACAAATCGAGGGTCCGTTTCACCCATTAGTATTTTAATTTCAGAAGCGGGCAAATAGTACCGCGAGTCCTTATTGAAGCGTAGACTCACTTCAATGTTGCACCTGCCGAATAGCACCGCGAGTCCGCATCGAAGGGGGTGCAAGCGTCAGTTCGGGTGCTGTCATGCTGCTCCGTAACGAAGGCAGTCTATACAGTAAAACGGAATACGGAATACTATTCCTATTTGGTTCTCCCTGATTAGTGAGTTCTGCGTGTCAAGCGATAACCGACCAATCAGAGAATGGAGAATGGTCAGGGGCTGGTGAATTCTACCTTGAGAAGCAGAAGTTGCCAATCAGGGAGGACCAAGACAAAATACTATTCTCTATTCCGTTTTACGTTTTAGGCCACCAGGGCAGCCGGCTGGTACTGATACACTACTGTTGAACGCACGCCGTACATACGAAGCCATAAGGCATTTTGATGGGCTAGATGTATCATAGAATCAGCAAACAGGTCTATTTTTTTTAGTTGGCCCTCATTATTATTATCAAGCAGAAAAATTTCGTAGACGGTGACATCAGGACGCCGTTCCCCGCCACGGTGGTCTAGTGGCTATGGTACTCGGCTGCTGATCCGGGGGTCGCGGGATCGAATCCCGGCAGCGGCGGCTGCATTTCGATGGAGGCGAAATGTTGAGGCCCGTGTGCTGTGCGATGTCAGTGCACGTTAAAGAACCCCAGGTGGTCGAAATTTCCGGAGACCTCCGCTACGGCGTCTCTCATAATCAGTACTGGTTTTGGGACGTTAAACCCCACATAACAAGAACATCAGTACGCTCACGGGCGTGTAATTCGCTCCTGGTCATGCTACCTGTACGCAGTGTCGTTCAAAGTTATTTGTGCGATTTCTCCTTGTCATCCTATATAAATGTTCTTTCTTCAAGAATATAAGCATAGTTGGGTGTCTGCGCTCAGCGTGTATATGTGTGTTTCTACGTTCCTGTGTCATGTTCGCGCATTAACAGCCTGTTTGTAAATGTAAGCAATCTGCGAAACTTAAAGCAAATACAGGCGAAGTATGTTTTATTGCACAAGCATGCCGCCTGCTTACTCATCCTAGCTTTCCTACAACTAGAGTGACAAGATGGAATACACGTAGATATGGTGGCACCGCCTGGCTAAGGAGCCTGACAATGATTCCACTGTATTTATATAAACACCCGTGTCTTGTTCCAAAATATTACATATCAATACCAAACACTCGAAAATCTTGTAGTACGTACAGATGATTGCTTTCTCTTATAATTGCGCATCTTCCTAGCATTAGGTAATGCTAATTCAAATGCTTACTGTAAATCATTCTAAGGGAAGCATGAAAAGATTTTCACTTGCAGGTGTCCTAGTATTAGGCTCTGTTTTGGCCCACCTTTTCCAGCGCAGCCTTTACTGACCCGACGTGTTTCCGGTAACGATAAATGATACGAAGTGCCTCTTCTCATAGTCAGCTCCTCTTAAAGGGGTCGTGAAACGTTTTCCGAACATTTTGTACTAAGTGCGTATTCGGGATATTGACCCTCCAATCAACAATATGCATTGTTCCGTTGCACCGTGTGCGTTGATTTAGAGCGATAAAAAACGCGGTTTCGGTTTCACTGCGCGCGTTCCCCTCAACTCTGCAGATGACGTCATCTTAGTAGCCGTCATACCTCCGAGATTGGTGCGCCCTCGAAGGCCATGGGAAAACAAACCGTGCTGCCGCTTTTCTTCCGAATGGTGGCACCGCACGGTTTCCAAGTATTTTCTTCCTTGCTAGCTTTCAAGTAAATCGATTCCTTTAGAGCAAACGCCAGTTCACTGTGCCTTTGAACTTAAAAATATCTTAACTCAACGTCACCAAATAGTACCACGTCGGCCGGTAGTGTCGCATAGTCGTTTCGGGAGCGCAAGAAAGCTGAGATTTAAAACGGGCGTTGTTAAATGTGCACTGAATATTTCGCCGAAATATTTCGGAATCGGCTTGTCGAATGCGTATTGAAGCAGTGAAAATTACAAACCGGCATCTCCAAATTCTTTTCACGACCCCTTTAAGTATCGATAAAATAGAACAAAGAGCGGGTATATCATATTAATCAAACTGGAAGATGTTAATCATCAGCTACGGTTGGCTTAAGCTACAAAGGTCTATGTACAGCAATCCTAATGACTACTTCGCACAGTTACAAAGCTCTTCCATCATGCCCTGCGAATTCGTTTGCTTGTTGTGACTACTGCGCGTGCAAGACCTGTTTGCAATGCAAAAATAAGGCTTGATTGTCTAAACATAATTTCTATCATTCCGTAATCACCCGAATTTATTCATACGTTCAGACTGATTATCGGCGCCTCTAATGAAGCAGCACTATTACTGCGTGCCATTGCGAGCGAAGCTACAGGTGACGCGCCAACACGATGGCTGCATTTTTAAAGTGCAGTTCGAGGGCAAGCAGGCAATGATTCTAGCTTCCCCGTTGCACCACCGAATCAAATAAACAATGGATAATTTGGGAAACGGTTAGAGATGCCAATTTCTCTAAGAACGCGGTTGCACAAAGTACAGCGCAAGGAGGAACAAGAAAGTAAAGCGTACAGAGTATTCGCGCTGTAAGAAAAAAATGTACAATGCGTGTGTACGCATGTCAGAACGTTATACATCTACATCAAGTTGCAGGTTTGCGAGGACACGAGTGCTCCATTTTTGATGTTATTTGCATGATCTACACGTGCTCGTGCAAATGTAGACGTAGGCGAAATAAAACGTTCTTGCTGTTAATGTGGAGCATACAAATTTCGCGAAAAATGGTCTTGGTTGGTATTAACCCCGACTGCGCAACTTCTCCCTCAACAATACGAAAATCAAAGTATCCAGCAAAGAACGTGGTTCATTCCTTTGGACGAGCCGGGAATTCCCGGTGTAAAGAGTGATAACGCACTCAGCATTCATAGCGGAGAGTAGCAGACCTCTTGATAAGCGTCAATGTTTGTCGACAGAGGTCAGAGAGGCTATATTTCGCCTGCGTGCCGAGGGGACTTCCCCAGGTGCACTTACTAGGAAAGGCTGTGTGATTTTCCAGTCCATGGGGAGGTGTTCGCGTGCTATTACTGCCCTTTTAATATTATTATTGACGGTCAGCAACCAGAGTATTTATTTAAGCACAGAATCTACACTTCGTAGAGATGACCACCAAATATTTGTGAATTCTAGCCTAGTGTAAAGACTGCAGAACAGTAGTCGTCCGGCTGGTTTCTGGCAGACATGTTGACATAACGGCGTGTTTTTAATGTGCACTCAACTGGATTTCATTTCCTTCTCAACCGTCGTATTGCAATCTTGTCGGCTCGATGCAAGTGGATCCTCGTGTCACGTATGCTGGAAATGCGTGCTTCAAGAGCGCACTGCATGCTTCATGTGAAACTATCGCGTGACACTAGGTTATTATATAGTATTCACAGCTGTATTTCGAAAGATTTATAGTATTTCTGAGAAGCACTGAGGTTTGCGCAAAGATAATTAACGGATTTCAAGTCGAGACTGCCATTCTTCAAGGACAGACAGACAGACAGACAGACAGACAGACAGACAGACAGACAGACGAACTTTTATTAAGGTCCTCAGGAGCTAGCCGTGTGAGCCCCAGAGAGGACACCTGGCTGGCTATTGGGTAATTGCATGAGCGATGCGGGAGGCCATGCCGCTCTGCTCTCTACGAGAATACACCGAATGTGCAGAGGAATGCTCGAAACGCCGATATTACTAAATAATTGATAAGTTTACCAAACTCAATAATCATCGCTATTTTTTAGGAAATACACAATGAATACAAAGCTGTCGGGATCTCAAACAAGATATCCTCGATTAGCAATGCAGGTATTGAAAACTTTAGTTGACAAAATGCTCCATGCCAATGGTTTGCAGATGACGATTTGTTTATGTTTTTCGCAACGTCCTCAAGGTCGTGCGCCTTTTCAAACTCTCTACCGCTTATAACTTACGTCGCAATATGTACATTTATGCATAGCCGTTGACAGCGAGATACGTACATGGCGACGTACAAGACCTCACAAAACCACTCTGCACGTTTGTTCGTATCACTTGAACGTAACACGAAACATGAACCCAGCAAGGGGCTAAACCAGTGGTTCTTAGGCCAGCGGGCCTATGGCAGTGGTGGGGGACCTCTTGCTATAGCAAAAGCGGGAGAGGGCGAGAGGCTGTGGGGAATGCAACACAACAAAACGTACGGTAAGAATGTGCTGTAATCGAAAGCAACTCAGGCGATGCTGTGCAGATTGCTGGCGAAGTCAGCATACAGGTCCCACAACCGAGACATTTCTAGAGGAGTGCCATTATAAAATTTCTAACTTCGAGGTGAATTTGAATAATGTGTACCAAGTTCTAATCAAATATTTTTCGAATACCTGTACTGCTTTTGGATTTTGGAAGGTATTTTCATCAATGAGAGGCATTAAACTTGTTGGTTGTATAGTAATAATGCACATGAAAACTACACATGTCAAACACGCTTTCGCTTGACAATAGACTACCGGTTATGCAAAGTTACCGTAAAGCAGGCATACCTGCTTCGTATGTTGAGCAGTGACATCCATGTAAATGTCACATCTCCTCCAGATTCCGAAAGCCGCCGCTCACTCAACACTGCGGACGTGTTCTGGCTTGCTGCCACTGGTGCAATGTTGCCTGTGGCAGCTTGTGGTCCCTTCCCACTCTTATTATCTTTCACCGCCTAACACAATTGCGATGCGCCAGAGCTGGCTTCGCAGTGCTACATTACTGCCATGAGACGAAGTTGGCTTTGCCGCGGGACAGTTGTGCCTTGCGGTGAAAGGTAAGAAAAAAAAGTAAGAAAGAAAAAGGCTTTCTTTTTCAGCGTGGTCTTTAAGCGGTGCGGTAAAGAAGAAAGTACATCGGCCTTTACGTACATAAGCCTCTAAGGAGCGTTGTTGTTGGATGAAAAGAAAATAATAAAAATATAGTGAAGCTTGCACTAGTGGCGCGGAGCTAGTGAAGCAGCGAATCTGTTGAGCACTAGCAGTATTGATCAGGCTTTGTCTCCCGCATCAGCGCATTTCACGGCCGTGCCGAGGTTTCAGGAAGCACCTCGTAAGAACGTCAAGGTCTAGTAAACCCTTCTCAGTTTCGCCACCGAGCTCAGCCAACGCCACCTAGAGGCGTTGGTTCTAGGTGACGTTGGCGAGACCTCGGCTCGATGCCGTCCAACACCTTAGCTATACTACACAGCGCACGCCTGTGCTATTCTAGGAATTGTTTGGATGTCACGAGAGGACGCATGCTCTCGTGGTGCGAAGCTGCGCACAAACGCGCAGGTTGGCGAGACGCTGTGCACCGACTCACCGTCTCCTTCTTCTGCTTACATGAGCAGAATGTGTGTCCGGCAGCCGCACTTTTGCAGGTTAAGTAGTGAGGTGAGGGCATTAGCGCAAGAGAAGAAAGAAGCGTGCATGCTAACGTAGGGCATTGGCTATTGCATAAAAAAAAAAACGCATGCCCACTTTTGGGGACCAGAAGCGGCGGGCGAAGATTGTTTCTGAAACCAGCTACTTTTCGCGGCGAACTAGAACAGATTCGCTGTTAAAAAAGGATGGTAATTGTAACTGTGTTTCCAGGCACAGTTACCTGTCTTAAAAATCAAAGGTTACAGTTAACGTTTCTGTAACGCAAAGGTAACTAGTTACCTGCATCGCTTTGTTGGTATATCAGTGCCAAGAGTGATCACGCACATAAGCTCACACTGATACACTAGTGATGCACTATGACAGATTGATCTTAATGCGCTGGTATTATGCTCAAGAAGGTTCCCCGTGACTCCAAAATGCCAGCATAGCGGCTCTACTATGGATGGTGCTGCAGATCCAAGTATCGAATATGCTTTCTTTATTGTAGTAAACTTGCCGTAATTTCAATTATAAAGGGGCCCTGTGACACTTCAACTTCCGTCTGAAGCAGAGTGTCTCTAGAATCGAGTGCTAGGATGAACGTAAAAATATTTGTACAAATGAGTGCACTAAAACTGGAGTTATTAGTCCTTGAAATTTCAAACACGAGGAGACATCCTGAAAAAAATATCCCCTTTCGTGTTTCGCTCTCCCACTGGCTTATTGGGCCAGACACAACAGGAACGCGCGTCTTATCAGCAGACACCGGAAGTCTTGCCTAATGGTGGTCTGTACACGTTCTCTTGCCACCCCTTTTTTAGGGGCAAAGCAATTTAGAGCGGATCCTCGTCCGCCGTCCCTCGTCGTAGCCGTGTGTGGCTGTGGGCCGATCCCGGAGGCCGTGCACCCAGACAGGCTCGTCTGCTGTCGGGAGAGAGAGCGAACAGCGCGTATGGACCACGGAAACGCTCTTTGATTGATTGTGGTTGTCCGCCGCGGTGGTGTAGTGGTTACGGTACTCGGCTGCCACCCAAAATACGCGGGTTCGATCCCGGCCGCGGCGGTCGCATTTCCGATGGAGGCGAAAATGTCACAGGCCCGT
Organism: Hyalomma asiaticum; assembly: GCA_013339685.2. NCBI lineage: Eukaryota > Metazoa > Arthropoda > Arachnida > Ixodida > Ixodidae > Hyalomma > Hyalomma asiaticum. Next base: position 58,867,883 of record CM023482.1, read on the forward strand.
GTACTGTGCGTTGTCAGTGCACGTTAAAGAACCCCAGGTGGTCTGAATTTCCAGAGCCCTCCACTACGGCCTTTCTCTCCTCTCTATCCCTTTCACTCCCTTTCCCCCACTCCAACGGACGCTTAGCCGTGCTCCCTACATGGGCTGCAGAAATTAGCGTCCTTTCCTAACCGAACCACAATCATCATCGTCATCGTTACGGACATGACATGATGAACGTTGCGATGTATCTTAAAAATTGGGGGTCACTGTGGCATTCGAACACCTCCCTGTTGTCATTAGCTCAACAGCTTTAAAGAGCTCGTGTGGCGAAAATACGGCGTCGGTGTAGGAGTAGGAATCCATGGCAGATATATTCATCTCCAATTACCGCTACCGCAGTTGCCCAAAACATCCGAGTCCGCCATGGCGCATGCGCGTTAGTGAACAAGTTTAATCCCTCACAGTAAAATGCGCTCGAAATATTGTGAACTACGACCTAATTAACACCGACATAAATGACAGCTTGGACTATTATTTGAATAGACGAGAAAAGATAATTCGGTTTCACCAGAGCATTCACTCTTAAAAGCAAAGCATTCTTCAACTTGAATTCAGGGTTAGCCGTACATGAAATGCACTAAATAATAATTATGAAAGCTTCTAACTTTCGTACCCATATATATTTCAATCATTACCATGTCCTCGTAAGAAAGGATGTACTTTCTACCATATGCCTTGCACTCCGTGCTTTTAGTTATCTGAAAACTCTATATTATCCCCGTTTCACTGAGCTAGTTCGTGCACAATACATGTTCTTCTGATACGAACACCGCAATGTTATCAACAGCAGAAAAATGAGTCCAGTTATTGCTGGCTGATTACAACGAGGTTTTGCATACGTTTTGGCTTATTGAGCTGTGTTTCCCAGAGCTCATCATGAAATATTTGCTGCTTAATGCAATTGCCACACGTCAATAGGAGCAAGGTCGGAGGTTATTTTTCATTGTTAACAGCGTAGTCAGACAATGAATGACACGCGTGTGTATTTTCCCGAACGCAGCCGACGCGTTATCTAATGCGTCTAGTGACGCCCCACGTTATCGGTATAGTGTCAGCATGAATCAGAAAGGTCAAAACCTTGGCACTCTGCCAGTGACACGAGGCAAATGGGAATGTGACATCCGTGACCATATGTATAAATAAACGTTGTACGCTTGGATTCAACCATTCTCCTGGTGCCGGACTGCACAGCCTGCATTACTCCGAGAAATGTAAGTAGTGCTGAATTACTGACATATGGGGTATGAGGTAACTCAGAAAAAATTGACGGCAGATCCACGAGGTGAATGATGATGAGATTGGGCGAAGCTCGTGGAAGTAATCATCGGTTAAACCGTGAAATTTCTTCCGTTAATTCGCCCGATAAAATTGACGTGAAACGATTGATGAAATGTTATCAAACTTTTATTGCTGGTTTCCGTTGTCCTTTCATTATGACCGCTTTGTGGTCGGTGAAATGTAAGCTAAGTGGTTCTTGCACTGGTTGCAGATGAAAGTTGGCAAACACGATGTCGATGCAGGTGCCTCTGATGGTGGTTGGGTTGGGGTTTTCAAACCTGTATCGCGATATGGTTTTGATTATAAAACCATTGCTTTAGAAAACACCTGGCGTCTTTCGTTAAGCAGCTGGCGTCTTTTTGTTTTGCTTTAGAAACATCTGGCGTCTTTCGTTGGTTTATTTCATCAATCAACGGCGTTTTGAACATTAATCACGCACAGGAGAAATCTCACCAGGCACTACCTTGGAGGTAAACAATGGCTGCTACTGGGAATGAGAGACAGCAGAAGTCGGCTTTTAGCTAACACTTACACTTCTACTTCTACTAACGTTTCCTACTGGAACATGCCGATGGCTGCTAATGGGGAATGAGAGACAGAAGAATTCGGCTTTTAGTTAACGCGCACGCTGCGAATTTTTTATTGTTCAACAACGCACAGGAGAAATCTCCCACCGGCACCACCTTGCAGGTCAAAGCGTAAGACTGGTTACGCACTACGACTACGACGAGGGACGAACGGGTGCCGCTTTAAGGAGCTTATGGTATATATTGAATAGCATAAATCCTAAGGCTACGAGGCGGTACTTCTGTACTGGGACATGGCTTTTAGTATCCAATTGTTATATGGATGAAATTGTCTCTGCCCAGTAGTTAGTGTAAGAGACCGTGCTGCCTCATCTCTGTCGCGTTTAGCGAAACGCGAACATTATATCTTGTACTGCTGCACTTTAAGGCGGCTTCACTGGGACCTAAAAGATAAGGTGGAGCGATTTCTTTCTAGGGACAGAATCCCGACAGCTGCTGCTTAATAAACAAGTAGCCCTTTACCCAGTGATGCTTATAGGGTACGAAAAGACAAGGGCGTAGAAAGACGTGACACGCACCGGCGCTAACTTGCAGCAATCACGGCTTCTTTGCACATGTTTTCATGCGCTATGAGCATCACAATGTCATACTAACAAGCCCAAAATCAGTGCTTTACTGCTCTTTACAGTGCTTCTCTATGTATTGACGTACTTTGGGTGGCGTAAATAAATATCAGGTCGTACAAAGCAGCATGCACCGTAATTGTACCGAACTAGCTTCCTGGATACTCGGGTAAATTATGATTTATAGCTATCTCGCATCGAAAACTGCCGCTCTTTGCTGTGATACTGATCTTGTGGCGTGCGAATAGTAATGCCGGAAATTTAAGTGAATATAGTGAATATCAATTTAACGACACATAAGTGCATCCACTCGACTCAAATATAACATAGATAAAGTAAGGTTTCACATGCTTTTTAATATTTACCAGCGATAGTATATATATATATATATAGCTTTTACGCAGAAAGCAAAAAATAAGCAGATTATTCGAGGGCATAAAACTCTTCTGACGCTGGGAGTAAGGTACACCTTCGCTTGTTCATTTTAGCAACCTATTTCTCTATCTGCCATATGATATGCCCACGATGCATCTTTCTTAATTAAGGAACATGTTAAGAATGAAAGTATCCAAAACCAGTCGTGAAAGACATCGGCATGATAATTGGAATATTTTAGATCACAAGGAATAAAAGCATTGGATATTATCTGATTCGATGTTCAATGTTTTCTTTTCCAATGTTCGAATACTCCTACGCTGATTCGTGCTATAAAAACTCTCTTACGAATGTTCGTTGCCCTGAATGTCTTGCATGCAAACTTCTAATGTTATTACCATTGAACTCGTTACATGGGTTACTTTGTGGTTGCCTCCGTCTCTCCTTACATTTGATGGGAGGCAGTTTCCTCTTGCATAGCTTATTTCAGTAAGTAGGGCAACAGTAATAGGGCCTGCCAGTAGATGTATTTGTAGTTCATGTTCAAGTAGTTCGAATTAGCTCATTCTTTCTCTTTCCCAACAGACGCCAAGTTAACTATGAAGACCTTCGCAGTTACTCTTTGCTGCGCCCTTTTTGCAACAGCGTGTGAGTACACATCCATTCATTCCGAACAGTCATAGGACAGAAAGAAATCCGTAACGTTTATTTGAATGACAAACGCTATACGCGTATGGGATGCTGATATATTAGAGGCAAATAAATTTATGACGCCGATGTGGGGACGCGCTAGGAAGAATGAAATGATCACTTATAGGATCTAGGCGTCTTCTATTATTCTCCCATGGAAATATTTCTGTGTATTACGTGAAGAACTCTCATTATAAACCCGAAGAAAGATGGCCTTGTATTTATTCGAATTTACTGTATTTTATTATGAGAATCATATCAACTTGGATATTTTCCTTGCGGTTGTATGTATTTCAGATCTAGTCACGATTTTCCTTATTGAGTGTATCTTTCTAAATGCATTAAATACAAGTTTTCGATTATAGCTCATCGCTAACCGTAAGTGTTGCTGTAACGCATAGATAATTTACGTAATAATGAAGCGAAATGGAGAGCCCAGGAATCAGAGAGATGAAGAGTCGGTTTTACGGAGTTGCTCATAAACTGAATTAAAGCCTTCATTTTATTCATGTGAGTGAAAAGCTCAATTCACGTTACTTGTTCGGCAAAACATATGCCATAGTGGAACGCGTAAAAAACACATTAAGGTGCTGTAAATGTAGCAACTTATCTTGAATGGCTCAGATATTTCTTTTTTATATATGAATGTACTAAAGCAATTTCTTCTCTTTTCTTTTCCTTCACAGGGGCTTCCTCACTGTAAGTACTAGATAATTTCATCGCCCGTTCACTGAGTTTTAACATTTCCTGCTTTTCGCTCAGATTTTTGTGATGTAGATATTGCAATTTAGCGCAATATCTTAATTTTTCACTGAATATGGCTAGTAGAAATGTCGCCTGATGTCTGTTTCTACACTGTTTTTCAGCGAGTTGCCGGAAACAACCGTGGCATTCAAAAACCAAGCGAAGGTACAGTATGCATTTGATCGCGTACTTTGTCGAATCACAATAACAACCCGTAGTTGAGACTGGCTAATCACATTCTGGCGGCATAAAAATTGAAAACGCCTAACCACCAATAAAACCCGAAGCTGCCATTTTGCAGCAATGAAAGATGTGTTTCTCTGCGCACATCTAGATTTACGTCTTCCCCGTTAGGGAAAAAAGATCAGTAATTTACCGAACATGCCATATACAAACCTAGTCCCTCGGGTAGCTTAAGCCATGGTATTTACGTACCGCATTTAATTTGTTCTCTTGTGTGTATGAAATACTTTCTAAACATTAGAGTAACGTCGCATTCTTGCTATTTCAATAGAAAGAATCGTGACATTCCGTTCACGAAAACCTGTTCTAAATGACAGAACACTGCTTTAGCTTCGAGCTCCTGGTTCTGTACCAGATTTTCCACTTCACTTGTTCAGTGGTTTGCATACACTCAGCCACACTACGAACTTCATCCCTACGTTTGTGGCAGCTGCAGAATGTAAGTTCAGTAAATACTTAATGGCAGTACTTTTTTTTTTACTTGCGCAGACGAAAAACTCCGAGATGCCCTGACCGTCGTTTGCGATGCAGTGGAAGTGTGGATTGAAAACAACAAGGCATTGGAACCAAGGGAGTTTGAGCAACGTCTAGAGAGGCTGGTCGACGAGGCATTGGAACAAACAAAGTTGTTCGCAGCATTAGAGATTCAAGGAGAATCAGAGGAAGATGGCGACTCTGTCAGCGAATACGGACTTGGCAAGAAGTTGAAGAAGTGGAAGAACAAGGTGAAGAAAGCCCTGGTCGACGCCGCGAAAGTGGTTGCCGTAAATAAGGCGGTCGGTGCCGTAGCCGGTGCTATGGGTTAATGACGCACAACTTTCTAACATTTGTAAATGCAGGAGGTTGCGCGCCGAACGGCATTCTCATTTTATATGCAATGACTAAGAGTGAAAAAGGATCTCGACAATAAAGAAAAAGATATTTATGTGCACTTGTGTTTGTTGCTTATAAATAGGTGCACATTTACACTGATTTCATCTGGTAGGCAATGCATAGGAACTGATTAAAACATCATCACTCGCGAAAAAGAAACGTTTTGTGAGCATGATGTACCTGAATCTCCCAGTAAAGCGAATTTACAACCGGTATCAACACTGCTACTATGCCATACAAAAGAGAAACTTTAGACATGCAACTAGCACAACAGCTTTTAAGCTTTCTCTGCAAGGTTCTTTTCTCGCTAGCGTTAAAATTGCAATGGGTGCTGCCACAACCAGTACGCTGTCAGATGTTAAAACCAGCGCTCTGTTAATCTACGGTAGGCGCGAGTGCATTTCATCACAACAGAAATGTACGGGGGGCTGAAGTTTGCAGGAAAGTACTCCTTGTGTCATGTAATGACGAAAGGATGTTGCAGAATCCCTCTACTTCAAGAAAGTTCATGACTAAAAGAATCACCGCATCTCCACTACTGCGAACCATGAGGAGCGGCGAAGCACTGGGTATCGTACCGGTATGTCACCGTACGTCACCCGCGCGTTGACACTGAGTTAAATAATGTTCACATACATACAAGTGTATTTATTTGGTTCCCCTTCAATGCTGTTGAATTTTAATCATCTTGTTATAATTCGTATATTCTCTTGAGTTCTGGATTCATATACACCCTTGTTTCGTCTATAGCAACGGTTTCCTAGATACCATGACAGCGAGAGTCGACGGCAAAGGGTTTCCCGCAGGAAGCGCCAGCCACTGCTAATGAGCTTGCTTTAACGTGGTCACAATGACGGCGTTAGACGGCGACAGTCCGGGCGCATTAGCAGAAACTCGTTAGAATCGTTTCTGACCCGACAACCATATATACACTGTCTGGGGACACTGCCTCCGGGATCAGCACACACATGAACACACAATGTCTGACAGCACTGCCTCCAGTATGGGCCCATCGTGAAGGACGAACGCAAAACGGACAAGCCTCAACCCGAAGGTGCTTCGCCCCAAAAATGTTCCGCTAAACCTTTAAATAGACGTTACACCTGGATGTTTACCTGTTCAGGTAAATGTGTGTGAGTCAGCGCAAACACAGTCAGAGCAAACTCTAAAACTTCGGGTACTTACATCAAAGCAACTGCAAACGTGGCATCTTTCAAAGCCTAAGAAGTAATTCTGTAAAAGCGTCAAGTAACGACCCCGACTTTTTTTAAGTGTTACGCGCTAACATTATCAACACAGCATGACAAACGGAATAGAAAACTTTAAACAGGCTAACGTCGATATAGTAACTAACGCTTATAACAGATGTGTAATTAAAAAAACCTAAGCGTTTCCTCTCAGTTTTATCAGTTTGGTAACCACCGAAGGATTTATTGAAATTTAGCAATATGATATCTTGAAGTGTCTTGTAGGTCTAGTCTATCCAATGAGACTTTCGGCTAGTCTGCGTTGCATTTTTTTAAAGAAACAGAGACAAAATGAGGATAGCATAAACACAACAAATGTGCAGGTGTGAACATAACAAATGTGCAGCCAATGAATTGTCATTGCCAAGCCGCTGGATGCTGAGTACATCATGCAAGCTTAACAGTACACGTGCTTATAGAGACCCATGGATGACGACAGCTTTGTCTTTTGGCTTTTTTCATCTTGGGGTATTTCATCATAAGCCCGAAACTTCGCCATATTGAGGCCACCCAGAATCAGAAATTGATCCCTTTTTCAGTCAAGAAAATGTCGCAAGCCGCAGCATGCCGAGCGCGTTTTTGCGCTTCCATTTTTTCTTTCTTCCTTTCTTTATTTCTTTCCTTCCTTTATCCATTCGTCAATTCATCCTTTCTTTCTTTTCTTCTTTCTTAATTAATTTCGTTCGGAGGCAGAATATGTAAGACGTCGTATGCTTCTGATATATTCACATTTATCACGAGTCCACGCGTATTCTATTCGTTAATACTTTTCTTTTTGGGGGGTATGGCGCCAGCGTTGAAAAGCCAGTGCCGGCAAAAAATCTTCTTCACTTATTTGTATTCTGTGAAGTGGCTCAAGAAGCTAATGCATTAGTTACTTCATATAATCGCCATGCGTTGAACTTTTCTGGAAGTTTTGGCTTGCCAAGCACAATTATGCCGCCTACCACAAACATGTTTGACAGTACAAGCTTCTCTTGGACAGCGCATTTTTGTCAAATGCTGCGCTGTTCCTCGTGGCCGTCTTAGACTGACCATGTGCCATGAGAACGTGAATGCTGTAACGATGATTGTGGTTCGGTTAGGAAATTTAGGACGCTAATTTCTGCAGCCCATGTAGGGAGCACGGCTAAGCGTCCGTGGGGGAAGGGAAAGGGAGTGAAAGAGATAGAGAGAGGCCGTAGTGGAGGGCTCCGGAAATTTAGACCACCTGGGGTTCTTTAACGTGCACTGACAACGCACAGTACACGGGCCTCTGGCATTTTCGCCTCCATCGAAAATGCGACCGCCTTGGCCGGGATCGAACCCGCATTTTTTGGGTGGCAGCCGAGTACCGTAACCATTACACCACCGCGGCGGACGCTGTAACGAGTGAGGTAGCTCGCGCTGTATTCTCCCTTTAGGGGCGAGGCACTCTAGGGTGGAGGCTTTTCCGTTTTCCGTGCTCATAGCACAGCATCTGTGGTTGTGGACTCATCCTGGAAGCAGTGTACCTAAAATTCTTAAATATCTTTTTTTCCGAAAACGACAAAATATCCAGGGACTTTAAGTGTACCCAGATAATGTCGTCTGCTGTCGTGAGAGAGCGAACGGCGCGCGTTGACAATGGAAACGCTCTTTCTGTTATGAACGCTGTACCAGCTTACAAGGAACGAGAGGCCAAAATACCAATTAGCCAATTATAGAGGCCAAAACAACAACAGCATAGATTGATTGATGATTGATTTGTGGAGTTTAACGTCCCAAAACCAGCTCTGATTATGAGAGACGCCGTTGTGGAGGGCTCCAGAAATTTCCACCACCTGGGGTTCTTTAACGTGCACTGCCATCGCACAGCACACGGGCCTCAACATTTCGTCTCCATCGAAATGCAGCCGCCGCGGCCGGAATAACAACAGCATTGGACCATAGAGAAGTAAGAAAAATTTTTTCTTTCTCTATGATAGAACCGCGTTTTCGCTGATCTCATGACGATGAGGGGTGTTGCGCCAGCTGCACGCACTTCCGCTGAGATTTTAACAACCACACTTCTAAAATTCTGTGCTGCGCAGCAGCTTAACTTGGACCGGGTTTTTCCAGCATAATGGTTTCTTGTTCGCCTCATATAACTGGAGTGAATTGAGATACCTTGTCATCTTCATCATTCTCACCATAATCGCAAACCAGGAGCCAGAAGATGAAGAAGAAGAACAAGAAGGAGCGATGTCTGGTCGCAACTATGGGCCACTATATCTGCAAGGAGACGATGGACCCGCGAACGGGGCTGACTCCTACTGAGATACGGCTGATCAAAAAGACCTGGCGAAGCTTCTGCGACAGCAACCGCGACTACGGTGTGCTCATCTTGCAGGCGTTCTTCACCAAGCAGCCAGACACTGTGCACCTGTTCCCGCACTTTCGCGGCAAGCCCGCCCGGTCTTTGCCCGAGGATTTAGACTTCAGGATGCACGCGTGCGCCTTTGGCTGCCAGCTCACCGCCATGGTCGAGAACTGCGACGACGTCGAGCTGCTGGAGGCACTCGTCCGCAAGAACGCCCAGGCACACAGGAAACACTTGGGCGTCACGCCGACGCACTTTCGCGTAATGACCAAAGCCATAATGGACGTCCTGCAGGCCAAGATCAGCAAGCTCATGAAGCGCGATGTTGTCTCGGCATGGGAAAAGCTGTTCACCGTAAGTGCTTGTCGAGTGTCATCCTCCGTATTATAGATCAGAGGCTAATGCATATATTGTGCGGTCGACGAAGAGGGCTGGAATTAAATTAGTGTCCACAGCGGCCACCGTTCCTTGAAAGTGAAATTCAAGATAATAATTCATTCGTATTCACGTGCCAAAACGAGTCGTGATTAACAAGCACACCAGCAGTGGAACGCACCAGAGTAATTTCGATTACCTGCCGCTCTTTAATGTGCTCCTAAACCTAAGTAAACACGTGCTTTTCTGCGCTTCGCCCGCATCTAAATACGGCCGTTGCGGCAGGGGTTTTATTCCGCCACGTACAGCTTCCAAAATGAACACGCAGCCGCTGAGCTATCACGGCAGGTAGTGAAATCCAATAACACCCGCGAATTCGTATTTATATGCGCTACAGATAATGCTGCGGTGTGACAATCAGGCTGCAGTCTGCATATAATTAATCATTGTTTTATTTCGTAAAATATTATTATTATTGGTGTTCGTCTTGAGCGTGCGCAAGTGAGAATGAACTGATTGATTGATTTGTGCGGCTTAACGTCCCAAAACCAGCTGTGATTATGAGAGACGCCGTAGTGGAGGTCTCCAGAAATTTCGACCACCTGCTGTTCTTTGACGTGCACTGACATCACACAGCACACGGGCCTCAACATTGCGTCTCCATCGAAATGCAGCCGCCGCAGCCGGAATTCGATCCCGTGACCATCGGATCTGCAGCCAAATGCCATAACCACTGGACCACGGTGGCGGGGCAAAGAGAATGTACTGAAGAAAATTATATATATATATATATATATATATATATATATATATATATATATATATATATATATATATTAAAAGTACGCGTTTAGCGTTGAGCTAGTGAGGCGTTTATTGAAGACAGCATAGCCGAATCGACCAGCCGTTCAAGCGGAGCAAGCACGAGCAGCAACAACTGTCCTCGTCTTTGTCTTTTGCTGGCTTATACTACAATATATATATATATATTAATGTATATATATATATATATATATATATATATATATATATATATATATATATATATATATATATGTATATATACATTCGATTCCGCTTTTTTACGTATTGTAAATACGAGAGAACAGGCAAGGTAATATTGCTTATTACGTTGACATATATTTCTCCAGCAGGAACGTGTCCGTACCTGGCTACAATTGAATCACTTTAGAGTTTGGTCCTTCAGGTCACAAAATATCAACGCTTCCTTCACTGCCCAATATGCACCATGACGTCGCCTCGAATTTTGGTCACTGCAAAGCACTTACGGAATACTGCTAACTCGTTCACAACTCCTTCACGCCCACATAATGCTGCTGTTACCGCGAGAGATGACCAAAGTGGGAACGGTCATTTTGCGTGGGGACAGCCAGCTGTGGAAAATTCTCAACATGGAAGCTTTCCACTCTAGGAAACACAGTGTGGCGGCCGGATGTCGACAGTCACATCGACCCCAAGGTACAGTCGCCATTTTTTTTTAACGTGGACGCATGATCATTGACCGCCGAGCTGATAAACGCCGCAGAACAGAGCGCTGCGACGAAATCAAGGAGAACACGCTCCTGCGCGCAGTGAACGGTCTGATGCAGCTTTTCTCTGCCAGGTTGTTATGCCTCTGACCCAACCCCACCTGCTTCTTTCTTTTTTATCACGTTTACTCCTATTTTCTGGACAGCACTGATAAAAGATTAAAAAATGCAACGTATACCGCCTTCTGTTGTGAGAGGAGCGTGTAAATTGACGTCATATCCGACGCATCTCAAACGCGAACTCATTACCTTTTCTTTATAACCTGATGGTAGCATCATAAAGAAAGCTGACGATGACAGTACTGGACAGAAAAAAAAGGGATGCTGTCCACGGAACAGCCTAGCAGAAGGCAGCTGCCCAGGAATGCTCTGAGCGCGCTGGCGCGTGTTTTCGTTCATTTCGCCGCAGCGCTCCGTTTTGCGGATCTTATCAACTGGCAGTCGCGTGTTCAGGAAAAAAAAATAAATAAGTAAAATTGGCGACTGTACACCTAGCTGCGACTAGGGGAGCAATTCCTGAGACACCCTCCCATTCAAAGTATACCAAAAGGCGTTCGATCACTTTTTTTAGAGCCAACCCCTGAGACGAGTGAGCGCAGACAGGAATGCAATCACAGAGACGTGTTAGTAGACTACAAAATATCCGCACTGTTAAACAGTTCGCGGTACTTTCATCTGCATTACAACAAGCTCTTGCAGACATGATTGCATGTGTCTTTTGAGCTGCTTCTATACAGACCGATGAGTAATGAAAGGGCATTTGCAATGTGGACACGCACGATGACTGAGGCTTACGCTGTGTGCTTTCTACCTTGGTTACTTATGCACTGTCAAAGTTATGAATAACAGTCAATTGCCTGAAATACTTGCGCAAAAAGGGATTTCTGAAGCGGCTACGTCTTCTGCTTATGGCAAAACTTACATTTGCCTTCGCTATAGTCAGGTTTACCATCAGCTGCACTTCATGTACTTCGCGAAGTGCTTCCATTCAAAACGCCATACATGTCACATATTCAAGGCGATTCAAAGTATAGATTTAACCCCGCTACCGTGGTCCAGTGGCTATTGCACTCGGCTGCTGATCCAAACGGCGCTGGATTGAATACTGGCCGCAGCAGCCGCGTTTCTATGGAGTCGAATAGTTCAAGGCCCGTATACTGCGATGGTCAGTCCACGTTGAAGAACCCCAGGTGCTCAAAATTTCTGGAGCCTTCCACTACGGTGCCTCTCACAATCACACCTGGTTTTCGGACGTAAAACCCGAGTAATGGGCTGGCTCGGCCTTAAGTAAGCTGTGACTCGAGCACGTGATGCGCAACTTCAAGCACGGACCGATTTGTCGGGATGGTACCGGATACGATAAGAAGAACAGGGAGTCAGTCAGCCAATCACTTTTTTATTTTTATTTATTTTTGATTAGAAGAGCGGGGTGTTATAAAGATCGAACAGACTGACCAGCTCCCGACACCGTTACAAGGTGGGAAAAACATGAAACATGGTAGTTACACGTATGACAGTTAATGTTTACTGAGAAAGCCTCGCTTCTATGATCGGCTATTTGACATGTTCTCGTTGGTTTCTATGTTAAATCAATGTAAAGCGGCATTTTGTCTAGCAATCCTGAAGCGAGTCAAGTTCTTGTGCCCACTGTAATGATTCTTGTTGTTCGATTAAGTAAGTGAGCCTAGTCTTTGCAGCCTTTATCGGGAGCAGGCTTGTGTTCGTGGAGCCAGGAGGAAACGGAACCAAAGAATTGAAAGACAGGACAGCCGTAGTGGATCGCTCCAGAAATGTAGACCTTGTGCGTTCGTTCAAGGTGAATTGAAAATTCCAGAACACGAGCCTTTGGCATTTTTGCCTCTACCGGTAATGTAGGCAGCGTGTCCATGCTTTAACTTGTGGAATTTGGGTCTGCAGTTCAAACCCGGCCGCATCGCTCGCATTTTCGATAAAGGTGAAAATGCTAAATTTAACGGGAAGTAAAACGTTAACATTTCCCGCACTCTACTTGGCGTAGAAGCATGGGCATTCGGACGCTTCTCCCTGGCTTCTGTTAGCAAGGATGAATGAATGGCCGCAAATAAAAGAACACGCACAGTTAAAAGGAACGAAAGGAAAACTATTTACTTGGAACTAAAAAGGTGAATTAAAACTTTAGACAAGGATGAAATTACAACATTAAACGCACACACTCATCACACAGTCACACAGCCGCTCGCACATCGCTCTCGCACATCGCACTGTCCGCACTTCGCACTGTCCATCGCACTCGCTCGCTCTCGTAGCTCTCCGCACTCACGTCATCGTCTCCCGCAAACTCTACTGCAACTCGTCGAACTGTGTCCAATCAGTTGGTCTTCCCGCGCTTTTGTCTCGCTCGCTCCTCCAAGGCCACATGTCCACCGCCACTCACAGCCGCGCCGACGCACATTGCCACAAACGACGAAACACGCACGCACATACACACGCACTCACGCGCACCGACATTCGCACAAAATGTTCTGGGAACCGAGGAAAGGGACCACCCGGCCCGCGCAGGGCAATAAATCACCATTGGCTTCAGTCGTCAAAGGAAGAGTAAGCTCGTTCAAACTGACGACAAACACTCACGCAGGAGGACAGAAAAAGGTAAGGAATAAAAAGAAAAATAGTAAAAAATTACAGCACATCCACGGAGTGAATGATGATGAGCGGGCGAAGCTCGGGAGGTTCATCGTAGATCATGCCGAGTTCCGGAATAATTTAGTTAACGCGCACGCTACGAATCCTCATGGTTCAACTATGCACAAGTGAAATCTCTCTCTCTCTCTATATATATATATATATATATATATATATATATATATATATATATCCCTCACCCGCGAGATACTACATTGGCGCAGGCAGCGTCTCCTAGCGAGTTTCTTGATTGAGAAATACCGACTGCTCGCGTTGGATCAAGAAACTCAATCAAGAAACTCGCTAGGAGACGCTGCCTGCGCCAATGTTGTATCTCGCGGGTGAGGGCGCGTTCTCCTTCTTTGCGAGCTGGTACAGCGTTCTCTAAGAAAGATTGATTAATTGTGGTTCGGTTAGGAAAGGACGCTAATTTCTGCAGCCCATGTAGGGAGCACGGCTAAGCGTCCGTGGGGGTGGGGGAAAGGGAGTGAAAGAGATAGGGAGGAGAGAAAGGCCGTAGTGGAGGGCTCCGGAAATTTAGACCACCTGGAGTTCTTTAACGTGCACTGACAACGCACAATTTTCGCCTCCATCGAAAACGCGACCGCCGCAGGAGCGTTTCCATAGCCAACGCGCGCCTTTCGCTCTCTATCTCTGTCTCTCTCTCTCACACACAAGGCAGCAAAGGCACGCGCCGGGAGAGAGAGAGAGAGAGGCACGCGCCGGGAGGCACGCGGGTTACGCCTGACGACTGACGCGTGACAAGGTTAGACTAAGAGGAGCTTCGCCCCTAAAAGATTCGCCAGCATTCGCGTACACTTCCATGTAACGCGCTGCGTGAAAGCCGAGAATGAAGTCGTGGGGTGGTGTTCTGCAGCAGCAACACACCAGCAAACCCCCACACCAGGATCCCACTCACACGAAGATATCAGCCTCTTTGTCATCGTCCGGCGACAGTTTGCAATCAGGGAGGGCACTTCCGAATATGACAATTCAATAAAAATAGGGCAAAGCCAGACAACACAAGCAGAACAACGGCGGCCGCTCTACGTCTCGCTCGCTCCCTATTCTACCTTTCAGCTGAAACGGCACGACCTATACAACAGCTGCGTATTTCCGACTACAGTAAAATGGAGGAGCCGCTCATAAAGACGTCCCGTGTCTTGCGCAATTACAGCAGGACCTTGGCGTGTCGAGTCTTCCACACCAACGTTCGGATGGTCGAACTTAACTCTGAGTCTCTCTAGTAACCTTGCATATAAGTACCTTTTGCAAATTGCATATAAATACCTTTTAACCTTACCAATAGCACCATTATCGTGAGGAGAACACGCTTGGTAAGGTGGAAATTTCGCAAAAAGAAAATTTAAGTGGCGACTCCTGGTGGGAAGATCGCGCTATAATATGTGACGTCATGCAATCTTTCCGGCGTCTTCTAAGTGGTACATAGGTACCTATGTATAAGAAACATAGGAATTGCGTTCTGAAGAATGCCGAGCCTTAAAATAGCGTGCTTCAGACACTAATTCAGCCAACATCGCGAGAAAACGGAAGAAAGAAATGGTGTTCGTGACATCATCTCAAAGTGTTGGCGCGACTTTCAAAGATAAAACCCAGACGAAACTTTGATATTGCGTTTGTCTTTTAATATTGAGCATAAAATGCGGAATTAACAAGAGCGGTGTTCCTCGGTAATCTATCACTCTAAGCTACTTTAGTGCATCACTTTAATTAACGCTCTCTGAGCTACATAGCTATAATCTATCGGAAGGCGTGTGCACCAACCTCAAAGTTCGCCTGCAGGCACAGCCAGCCCGCGACAGCGTAAAAATTTTGTCCCGATAAGAACACTTCTAATAACTCATAACTGCCTTGGCGAATTCCTCGAATTCCGTGCCCGCCTTGACAGAGATGAGAAGAAAAAAAAGTAGGTGAAGAAAGAAGCTCCCGCTAATTCTTGAAATGTTTTAGGTTCAGTATCGTTTGCCAGTGTCGCGAGGTATTGCGTTTGACTCTTAACCGCGAAGTTTACGCTTCCTTCAATTTTTATCACACCTCAAAATTAACGTGTACATTTTTGCATTTAAGGAAGTATGAGCTCTTTATACGGCATCATTTGTTTTCTCGTGTTGTTGAGTATATGACCACAAAGTAGCATACAGTTATGTCTCGTTCTATCGGAAATAAAGCAGTTGTCCAGAGGTTTTCTGTACACCCATCGATGGTATGTCACCATAGTCCGAAACGGGCATCGCTGTTTAATAGGCTGTGTATCCGCTTGCAGTTCATCGTCACCGTGACCGCCATCGTTTTTGAGAGTTCGATTGTGGCATCCGACGTGAAGAAGAAAAGCGAAGACGATGTCGGCATTGCAAGAGCTCCATCCAAGGTGTTGAGCCAGCAAAAGTCCAAAGTGCTCTCTGCACCGTCGTTGGCTTCCACGCGCTCTCCTTACATCAAGAAGAGTCAGGGTAGCAGCTCCAAGTCCTGTCTAGCCAAATCACAACAGCCATATGCGCAAATCACAACAGCTGTCGTACCATACGAACAGCATTCCGAAAACTGCGCCCCACAAGAGGGGACAAGCGCATCATCTGCCACAGGAAAGATGCCGAAGTCCAAGAGCTCGTTGAAGGAACAGCTCAGGGCCATGGGGAAAATAATTTGAAGGCCAAACAGGCCGCCTGCACTGCCTTTTTATGTCATAGTATGTGAACTATTGCAATGTAACGATACATTTATACACTGTATTTGCTATAGTTTTGAGTTCTTTCATTGGCTTGCACCTTGATTGTAATTAAAGTGCTGTACGTTACTGCCAACGAGAACTATATCTGTCAAATTGTTTGAGGCATTTGAAGAGAAAACCAAGTATGCTCGATCTGACTGATTTCTGGGATTTTATGCCTCAAATCCACAGTATCAGAAACGCCGCAGTGGAGGGCGCCACAAATTCCGGCTGCGTAAGCTTCTTTAATGTGCAGAGACATCGCACACTACACGGGCCTCAACATTTCGCCTCTATAGAAATGCAGCTGCCGCGGCAGGTATTTGATCCCGCGACCTTCAGATCAGCAGCGGAGTTCGATAGCCTCTAGCCCACCGTAGCAGGGCAGGAAAACGAGCTTTCGAATTGGTTCAAGCCACTTAAGATTAGGAGTGCGTCCATATGCCGAGAAATCTGAGGGTACGTTTATTTGGCTTTAAATTTAATTGAAAATGCAGACTTTTGTAGAAGCAAAAATACACCGCTTTGAAATTGCGGGCCACGATCGATATCATTGCTCTAATTAGCGAGTTTTTTTATTCGCGACTTATGTGGCTCAACGGTGCGCAAAATGTACGATTTCAAAGCGCGTAAGTATGCATGCACTAAACAGCATTGAGGGCTGAAACAACATGAACCGGGACATACAAGGTTAATACACCCCATAGTGGCACAACACAACACTTCACCTTCAGCTTGTTCTCAAAAAATTTCAGGCATTTCGTACGATGACCAAGAGCGATGGACAAGGTGGACTTTTTTATTTATACAAGTACCTCACGGGTTCCACGAGGGAACATTGCGTGAGGGGGGGGGGGGGGTACATTTTGTTTTACAAAGAGCGATGAAAACCTACTTATACATATGCAAAATCTTGGCTGCGCAAAAATAGAAAAGAACGAAAGAAACAGCAAATAACATCGGAATGATAATACATAAGTATATAATACAAAATTGTGAAATATTTTTCAATGAAAGCCACAAAAGGCCACTTGGCTGCGCAAAGTAGAAACGGACGAAAGAAACAACAAACAATAACATTATACAATTCGAAACGATAATACATAGGTGTATAATACAGAATCGTCAAATATTTATCCAAGAAAGCAACAAGGTAAATGGGGATAAAGCGCTACACAGTGTTAGAGGCGACCGGATTAAGGATCAGGAACTAGCAGCAGTACATAGGTAAGACGCACACTTCTAGGGTCCAAGATGCAGTTTTTCAAGCAGCCTGCTAAAGATCTCGGTTTCTTTGACGTTTGCTATATTTTCAGGAGGAGTGTTCCACAGTACAATGGCACGTGATAATGCAGATGAATTAAAGGCGTTAGTGTGCCCGTATAGACGCTGAAAACTGAAAACGTATAGATGCTGCAAACGACGGGAATATCGATGACGTTTGAGAAGTGGCAAGGAAGAACGGTGCTTGCTGTTGGTGATTCTGTGCAGCTCCTTTTCCTTGTCGTTCATGTACTGGGTTTTATAATAAACTTGTCTATAGCAACGTGTGTTACCCGCTCGCACGTATTCTGTCATTACACTGCGTGAAATAGATCTGTCTATAGGGGCTATATTCATGATGAATTGTGGTCTGGCAACACTGGGCGCGCCCGCCATGTTCTTTGGGGCGCCGTCGCGTAACCGCCTATTATCGCTGGCATTGGGAGAGGTTGGCAGGCTGTCGCTGATGGTTCTTTGGGCCAAGAAAACGCAGCAGTTTCCTGCGACATCCAGCTACAAAAGGTCAGGAGGGCTCACACTTCTACCAAAAGTCCACCAGAACACAATCATGAAGCCTTTCGCCTTTAAGTAGCCGCCCGGAAGGCGGCTGCCATACAGGCGTACTGCTTCGCAACGAAGATAGTAGGCCGAAATTTTTCTATTTGCGGCGCGTGCTTCTGATAAGAGGTAAGCGTTGGAGGATATTCTTGGTTGTCGAGAAGGTGCAAGTGTACAATGCCTAAGAGAAGCCCGTACAGATGTACAATACCCCACGTTATTTCTCAATGCGATGAAAAATGCGCGCAAGGTATAGAAACCACCTTGTTTCTGAGCATCGCTGCACTGCCTTCCCACCTTTATTTCCTTCAGCCGCAGGCCCATATCCTTCGCAATTGCGTGTTTGGTGCTGTCTAAAAATAAGCAATGCGTGGACACCTAAGCGAAGCGCGAAGAACGTCTCGGAAGAAACTAGAGTATCGTGTTTTGCAGTTTGCATGTTCGGTTTGCACGAGTGGCGCTGTCTAACACTCTCAGGATAATACGTACATCAATACCCAATAAAGTGGACGGATGGACGAACCGCCTTCGTAGCTCAGTTGGTAGAGCATCCGAAGGTCGTGGGTTCGGTTCCCAACAAAGGCAGGTTTGTCTTTTCGTCTACTTTATTTCCTTTCTACTTTCTCCACAATTACAATACCACAAGTAACTTCCCCTAGACTTTCCTAGGCTTCATTGTCTGTTTGATCATTAAGCTGTTTCTAATAAATAAAGAACTAACCCTTGACCCCTTCCCTTTCTCTGACTATTTGAAGTATTCAAACGTACGCACACCCTTGCGCCTTCAGAATCTGGGCCCGTGTTCACAAAAATGTCTAACGACAAAAAAGATAGGAACTGAATATTTCCTCCAATGCACAGCCTGTACATAAAATTAGCGATGACATCCCCCCGATGGCAAGAAACAAAAAAAGTTCTTGATTTCGGCCCCTAAAGGCGAAAACCTACTTGGACCTTTTTTTTTCTCCCTCTCTGCTGTAGCCTTTATAAACCTGTATTCAGGACTTGTATGAAATATCACGTTTCACGGGTCCTACCGCGATAAGATTATGAGTCATGCCGCAGTGTGGGACTCCTGAAATATTTACAGCTTGGGCTTCTTTAATGTTAAGTGTTAATGCACAGTACACCAGCCTTTAGAGCTCCTCCACCGCAAATGCACCCGCACCAGTCTGTATCGAACGTGCGTATTTGGGTTCATCAGCCATGAATCATAACCGCTACACCACCACGATGGATAGTGCCTTGTAAGTGGACTTGTATATAACGCTTTCGCATTACACAAAATACCGTCCAATTTTAGCAGCGACTTAGCTGAACAGGTTCGTCTTTGGCAGTGACGCCAGACTGCAGCTGCTATTGAGGTTCCTGATGCTGTGGATTATGCTGTGCACTGCCTTTACGTTACGCGGTTCCTTTTGAGAGACACCGGCCAAATGTATATACGCAACTAGACGCATGGCTCTCCGCGGGTCAGTGGGCGCCGGATATCGGGCGATAATGTGCGGTGGCTACAGAGGATAGTAAATGCTGGCGCAACCCTTTGCGATTTTAGCTGTCTAGCTTTTGAAGTGTGCCGGAGGCGTTCGAACTCCCACCCATCTCACATTTCGCATGTCACAACAGGGGTTTACTATGCCAACGTGAGGCGTTACGGCCATCGACGCAGCAGCGTAATTGCTTGATGCTGTGCCTGATATTGAGAGTCATAAATGGACCTTATTAAAAGTAGGCAAAAGCGCCCCCACTAAGGATTGCCTAACTTGAAACCGGTGAACCGTGTCTCCACAAACCTTTACCCCGTCCCAGTAGAGAGCATCACGCAGGACTGATATCACGATCGTGCTAGGGTTATTTTTTTTTTTTGCATTTGCTGCCTGCACATGTGTAGGTAGGGCAGGAAGCCGCCATTTTTTTATTTCATGCAGAAGATGGGTAGCTCCGTTCGCCTACATGAAGCTATTTTTAGAGCAGAAATGTGAAAGTTAACTACCCCTTCTAGATTGATGTGTCGATGGGTCCAGACACGTGGAAGTAGAGCGGTCGAACTAAGAGACGGATGTTGCAAAAGTGTAACATCTTTTTGTCTACGAATGATGGCGCACAAGCGTATATGCAGAGAACAGTGTATACTATAGTTGTGAAAGGAGGACGGCGGCAAAGTGCTTGCGCTAGCGTGCGTCACGAAAGAGGGCAATATTTTCTAGAAAAATAAGTATTGTTACTCACAGCAGGTACGTACGTGCACAAGATATTTAGGCATTCTCTTGGCGACGCTTTCTTTGGCAACTGCTCATTCGCGGGGTGCCTTTTTCGGTGTTCAGGCAAGAACCTATACGCAGTATTGCGAATACAACGTAAGCAGACGACTGCATCTAAGGATAGCACTGTATCATTTCTGCAGCAACACAAGTGTTTCCCAAATATGCACGAAAGCAGTGACAATCTGCCGTGGCGACAGGCAGCGTAAACCAAACCAAGATCGGTTGTTGCGAGGAGTCCAAAAGAGCTTGTGGTGTTAGAACACAGATCGTATGCAGGAGAGCACAATTATGGTGAGGATTTGTACGAGAGTACAGTTGACGAAACAGAAGAAAAGATCATTTCGAAACAAGGAAAGACATCTATCCGTAAATAGTCACGGATTTACGTCCGCTCGCTCTCCGGTACGCCGAACGATGGCGCCACGTCTGCAAGTACTTTTTTTTCCCACTTATAAGAAAGGCTTCATATCACTTATCATTTTATTTAGGTTTTTAAAATTCTAGAGAATATACAGCGTCATTAAAGAGGCGGCTTGCGACCTACGGTACTGCAAAGGACCTTGGTTCTGCAAGCCTTTTTCTACGTTGGACGTGTACTGGTGAACTTAAAAATACAATTAAGCTGTCATGTGATACCTAGTGCATACTGGAAAATGGTAACCTATCTGTGTCCTATTGTTCTCTGTCACATAGAAGGGGGTGGAGTCGTTGCGCCGGCCTTTTCTGTGCGATGCATGTGCAGAAGTACTTTCTCAGGTTTCGAAAAATAACTGAGTAAGGCGCATCTTCTTCTAGCAGCGAAGGTGGTTAAGCCAGCCGTAATCTGTGCGCCCGGATCGCGAAACGCCAACCGCGCCGTAGCTATGGCAACCAGCGACGTCTCAGCTGCTGCAACATGTGGCATTGCCTTGCGTCGGAACCATGTCGTCATGAAGAAGAAGAAGGGAAAGAAGAAGAAGGCCTTCACTAGCCAAGTGTTCATCAGCGTCTCCAGCCTTGCGCATTAGTGCAAGCTGCCATATTTATTTTTTTTGTTGTTTTTTCAACTTCCATTGCGCTGCTGAGTTGTAGTTAGAAAATAGAGGTCCCCAGCCGCGTCGGAAGAAAAAAAAAGAATACAATAAACTCATTTTCGCGTGCCCACGACACCTGGGTAAATAGGAAGTAAATGTATTTTGTGTATGCGATCGATTCGAAGTGCGCCACGTGTGCATACGCATGCTGCCCAGGAACCTTGACGCATGACAGACAACACGCACAGCAACTTTCACTTTTTTTTTTTTTGCTGAATGAAACTTCCAACAGCTTATATTTTAACGCATTATTTCTACTACGCGGTGGCCGAACGCAAGGAGGCAACGGCACATGGTGGCCACGAGCCACGACGAGCGTCGTGACCACTACATCATAACGCGACGAATGTAACGACCAAGCGGGACCAAACGGCACAGGCAAAGGCGACATTTGGTAGCGCACTTGCGAGACCAGAATGTCGTGTTAGTCGGCGTGAACAAATGCTTTGTGAATCTCTCAGGAACAAAAACAGTGCTATATGGAGCGCCTGCGATAGCCTTTGGTCCCGCTCGTATGCGCAGTTGATGATTGAACGCCGCAGGACTTCGCCGCCGGAGGTCCTTCCCGATGTACTACATCTTAAAGTTTAGATTCATGTCGAGCTGCTATGTGAAGGCGCTGACCTCCGCTGAGCTATGACTTCTGCGATGTGTTTCTTGTTCGGTTGCAGAGTGTCTACTTTTATAAAACATAAGAAATCCGTCTATTACTTGCCCTTTGCCCGCATTGTTTCTGAGTTGAAACTTGTGAGCTTGAATAATGTCCTCCTTTTTTTCCTGCTTAGGGCGTTAATTTCCAGAAACAGCAGCTTGCAATCGAGCAAAGCTTTCTTCTACTCAAATCTTTGAACACTTTGAAGCACTGAATTCCGACAACGTCATTGGTGTTCCGGTAGGCGAAAACATGACCGAAAATAAGGTTTTTGCGCGGGGACTTCAGCTGATGTAGGTCTCTGCATAGACGTTTGAAGTGATTCAGTAAGTACTACATAGGATATTGCAAGCGTCTGTAAAATCCTCAACTAAATGATTTATTTGTATTTGTTAATAGGCTCCTCGGGATAGTGGAACTAATCAGCAGGGTCCATATTCACAGAACAATGTAGACAAAAATGTTAGCAGAGTAGTATTTCAGCTAGTCACGATTTTATATATGAATGCAGCATAAAGACGACCAACGTGAAACCGCATTTTTTTTTTTGTAAGAAGAATATTGCAAATTCGTCCCCTCACCTCTAAATGAATCCATAGTACACGGGAAAACACTTCAGTTTAGTGCCTACACTTTGGTTTTTTTTTCGTTTTACTCAAGTACTTTCGCGCAACACGCCACAGTTGCGATGTCATATTTCGGGAATGCAGGCAGTCGCCGTCCTGTATCACTGACGTGAGCACGGCAGATAGGAAAATCCCGAAGAATCTATTGTGTTCTGCCCCGCGTTATCTCATTCTCAGACTATATAAGTGATGTCAAATATTTGCCAAGCAGCAGCGTGCTCTCTGACCGCAACCGTGGTAAAGAGGTGAGTACTACCTTTGGCATCGAACTCTCCCGTTCTTACCTGCACAAAGACATCCAGAGTACTGCCAGGTTTTCATCAGAATTATGGAGTCTAAAATATTTCTTGGGAAATTCGTTGTCTAACCTTAAATGCGGAGACCATAATTTTGCGGAAAAAAGCGTCACCCTTTATTACCTCCAGCGACTCAATAATCGACGAAGGGTACAATGCCCAAACTTTGAGGGTACCAAAACAGCTTAGTAAGCTAACGCTCCAAAGTTTTCGTGCAACTGCTTGAGACGTAGGATTAAGCAGAGTCGATGATTCTCCGACGGTCTTGTCACGAGCGCCATAAAGCCCATGAACTCATAGAACTTCTCTGTTTTTATGTTGTATTAATATGCTCCGTTATCTTTCGCTGAATTCCTTCAATAGCTTTGCACATATTAGGTTCATCATAACATAGGCATTATTAATATAAATGATTTTCGTCCAAGCAACTTTCCTTACGCGTCAGTTGACTGCATAATTATTGTATCCACTTCGGATTAGACGTTGATCTCCTTAAAAATGCTTCTAATATTTCTAACTAGAATAGTAATTAGCGAATATGTCAAATAAATTACCTTTTACTATTCGAAAGTGCCAGATATTACACAGGATTTGTGACACTGATGCGCGGTTACTGAACTGCATATTCCTTGAATCCACTTCGGATTACAACTTGATCTCCTTATGGATACTAAAGCTTCCACCAGGAATCCTAATTAGAAAATATGTTAAATAAAATACATTCTACTACTCGAAGATACAAGATATTACATGCCATGTGTGGCACTAATGCGCAGGTACTACCACCATGAAGGCCTGCGTGTTCGTGACCCTGGTTGCCCTCTTCGCCGTAGCCTGTAAGTGGGAAAAACTCCTTGTGAATATTATTTCGTCGGGCGCACGTGTGCTTCGAAAAGTGCATGACAAATATATTTAAAAATCTAAAAAAAATATAAAGAAGAAGTTATGCACGGAGAACAAAATTCTTAATGCACTCTGGTTCTTGAAGCAGATATAAAAAAGTAGAATACGTAAAAATGGACTTAAACGATTATCACTGGCACTATCAAGTGAAGAAGACCGTTCTGTGTCTTGTCAGTCTTTAAAGACAAGTAGTGTGAAGATGTATCGATTTCGATGCCGCAGGGATGCCTTTGCCTTTTTTTTTGTGCTGGTTTCGCATGAAAGTACATAAAGTTATGTGTGTTCGTAATAACAACAATATGGGTTTCCAACGTGTTCCATCAAATGGAACACGTTATCCGTCCAATACGATTTTTTTCTCCTATTTTAGCGATCCTCTTTTCTGCCCTTCACCCAGCATAGCGCCGGATACCGGGTGCCTTTCATATTCACCTCACTGTCTGTTCCTGCTGTTCTGTTTACATGCATTATATATGTTGAACTTAAGTATTCATGGTGTTAATTTAATCTTTTACTTCTTTTTTCATGTTGGACCAAGACGGTGCTACAATGTAAGTATTTGCTACAATGCCGATGTGATATTTATTCTCTCATCAGTCCATTAAGTGCTCTTGAAACAACAAGTTAATTTCTCTTTTTTTTTCTACAACAGAACGGATCCTGTGTCAGCGCACAATCCTGCTCATGCAAAGGGTGAGTGCAATGATGATCTTGATATATCGCTACTTGTTTATTTTTGGCATTCTAAATTATCTTTATTGGGAATGTCAGCTAGGGTTACAGCATGTAGTGATGTATAAAGAAGCTCTATTTTCCTGCTATGCAATACTTATTTCGTGTTACTTTATAAAGTAGCAGATAACTACATGATCACCGCCATATCGGCGTGCTTTCATTGATTTCTGAGGTATTGCGTCACAGACCAACCACATTATTTTGAGAGACGGCGTACTAGAGGGCCCCAGAAATTTCAGCCGCTTGGTATTCTTTAACGTGCACTGCCACCGCACAGTACACGGGCCTCGACATTTCGACTCCTTTGAAATACAGCCGCCGTGGTCCGTATTCTATTCCGCGAATACTGGGACCTGTATCCGAGTACCATAGCCACTAAACCACCATGGCGGGGCCATATCTGCAGGATCGCGCTAGGTCAATTACATGTATATATGTACAAAGCACTACAGCTGGTCTAGGAGGAAACGGACACTGCATAGTTTGAAGGCTGAGTTTCTTTTGCTACCTTTAGCCTGAGCATGGGATCCCACATGGTGCGAAACAGTGGCATCCATTTTCAACAGAGACACTACAACGCTGACAGAATCTGAACAAGCACATAGAAAAAACTAGATCAATATTAACTCATTTACAGCACCGAAGGATATAATCAGAAGCAAGGTTTCTCCTAGACTGCCTTTTACATAGGTAGTGACTTTATTCACGGAGGAGATTCCGCAACCAAAGGCAGGCTGACATTGCCATCGCAACTTTACATGACTTTGCACTCAAGAATAAAACTTGTCTTCTGTGCAGTGTTCTGTTCTCTGCCGCGGGCATTCCTGTTGGGACTGCCATTGAAACGACTTGATTTCTTTTTCATTTGCACTGCAGAACAGAGCAGATTATTTATGGCCATGCATTAATAACCCCAAGGAGCTTGTACACCTGTAGGCACTTTGACCATGATGAGATTGAGGGGATTTTATGCGCCAAGACAGATTTGTTTATGAAGCACGCCTCGTAGTGCATAGGCCTGGGGTAGTTTTGACCACCTCGGGTTTTTCACTCAATATCACACCAGTCTTACCTGTATTCCACCGCCAACGAAATGTCGACTAAGTGGCTGGGATTCGATTCCGTTACATTGAGCTTAGCGAGGCAGTACGCGACCATGTTCAGATAGCACGACAAGTAATAAGTATCGTGAAGCGTTTGCCCTGTGCAGGTGCGATTTAGCGGCTTCGTTATTTTTGACCTCCCCAACCTTCTGTGCAGATGCCGAGACAGACGCCCTCGGAAAAGCAGGAAAGGCCCTGGAGACTGTGGGGCGACTATTGCAGGGTGAGGATGTCGCCATGAGCGAGGAGGTACAGGAAGACTTGATAAAAGCCCTCCGTGTTGCATCTAACGATGGCGAAGTTCTGAGTGAAGACGGCAACGAGTACATCCTGCCAATCATCGTTCGTGGCGTCGTCAGGGAGCTATCGCGCACGTGGTCCAAAAGAAGCTGAACAAGGGATAAGGACATATCGCGTCTAACAAGCAAAACTGCACAACCAACTCAAGCTGCAGATGTGTGATCTGAAAAAGATGCTCCAGAAGTGAAAAAATAAATTTGCACGCTTCATAAAGATTTCTTTAGAAATTCTGTGAGATTTCTTTCAAGAAAGCTTATTTGTATACAACGAACACAAAAATTTATGTTTGTATACTCATAAAATAATACGCAGAATCCTTTAGCCTAGTACTCTTTTGTAGTAAACTCCGCTGCACTATGGCGCTCATTCTTACTGTTCTGCTGGTTCACTTGGCTTGCCAAGAAGAAATTGCCTTGAAAAATCAAACAGATGGCCGGTACACGCTATTCGTTCTTTGTGCACTTTGAAAGTACGCGGATTGCAGTTATCGAATCGAACATTCTTTTGATGATTGGAACAAGATCTCCATACTTACATTGAGTTTTACAACTACAAAACTCGGTACGTCGCGTGTTATCTACGTGTGAATACGAGATAATTTACTAGCCGCAACTAGCAGCACATAATCGGTATCACGCTCATTTACTGCTTCTTGTAACATGTGTTGCCTGCACAACAAGGTCGGAAAGAAAGTCCTAAGAAAAAGATTGGCCGTCATCCCGCCCTGCGAAAGTGAATATCCAGCTAGCTGTATCGAATACTACAGGTGCAGGTTGGAGGGCGGGGGCAATGTTTTATTATTGCTTTAGAGTAATGGTAGAGACAATCGCTTTGTGGTCGCAGTGGTAGACAGCCGTTGGTTCCGCGAACGTTTTCGCTACATTCTTGGCCAAGACCGAATCCAGACACAGTCTGTTCGATGTGGTGGATTTCTGTGCAACTGGGGCTTTGAACGACGTCAAAGGGCCCTTTCGAACGTAGCTGCGACCTCATCTTTACTGGGAACGAGTGCGAGGTTGCTCCCATTGTTCACAGGCGCCTTATCATAAACCATGTGGTGTTAAAAGTGAAGCTGATCAAGCTTGCGTTTGTATGTCCCAACGTCAATTTATATCTCGATGGTCAAGCGCTCTGAGTCGCGACCATTTACCCCACTAAAACCTAACATCTGACGTCAGTGAGCTTGGTGCTGTCTGCCTAATGTGTATTACTATTATAATTATTGATAGCAATCATTACAGCCGATTTCAAAGCGAAGATCTTCAAGCCGGCCGTCGGGTGTGATGCAAGAAGAGAAAAATGACTATTATTAGCAGGTGGGCGTGCAATACCTCGAAGGAATGCGCGGCGTTTGCGTGCGCGTTTCCTTCTCCTCTTTCGCGCATCCCTTCAACCCAATGCTCCATAAAGGCGGATTTATTTCGTCTATTCGTATAGTACAGCAAGGAGGTGGGAGAGGGAAGCGACGATGAAGGGGAGGGAAAGGAGGTGGAGAGAGTGTGAAGTATGGAGTAGGCACGTACAGCACTCACGGATTGAAATACGAAAAGTTAGGGCTAAATAATGCACATCCTTTTGTTCCTACAATCTTCAATTCGTGTGAAATCGGCGAAATACTGGTTCAATACTTGCTGGAGAAAAAACGCCATCTGTAGTGGTAATATTCACGGCTACATGACGCGGTTGCAGCGAGCAACTGCACATTTTAGTTGGCTTGATTCAATGTTTACATATCGTATTTCATTTCGCGAGCACTGTACAGCATAGCAAAGTAAGGGGAGGGAAAGGGCGTGTGAGTGACGAAGAAAGACGTGACGGTGAATAGGGGAAGGAGGAGAACGGCAAAACCAGACATTGCCAAACCAAGCCAGTCTGATCCTAGACACCTGACCCAAATCATGCAACAAGACGTCACAGCTAGCCACGAAACACGTCCCCGCTAAAAACATGCAACAGCTTGTCAGCAGACATGTCTTTTCCAAAATCACGTAACAAGTGCTTACTTGAATTGTTCCCGCGAAAACCATAAAACAACTGGTCACTTGACAGCTCGCGTCACTTAGCTGAGTGTGTGGAAGCCGGAATAAGGTATGTCGCTCACAAGCTTTGCGATTATTTTAGCCTTCCACCACTACAGTGAAAGCTGCTCACATTTTATTTAAAAGGAAACCTCTCTCTCTCTCTTCCTCTTTCCTTTCACCTTTCAATCTCCCCCGTCCCCTTCCCCTCGTGCAGGGTAGCATACCGGTTGTCCTACACTGGTTAACCTCCCTGCCTTTCCCTCTCTATTTTTTCCTTCCCTTATTTAAAAGGAAAATGCCACAAGAGCTTACCTCCCTGAGAACAAAAAGGAGCGTATATTCCATATGTAAAATCGCAGCGAAAGTTCGTATTGTTATTCATAATTACGTTACAACACCAGTCAAATACTGCGTATCGCTTGAAATAAATAGAGCAGAACATAAGTTTTGAGTTTCATCTTATTTCAGTTTTCACCTCCTTAAGGGAACCAAAGCAAAAGTGATAACCTTCCATCGTATGCGCCAGCACCGAAAATATTCTGTATCTACCTTACAAAGCATGATGCATGAAAGTAACAGAAAGAAATAATGCAGAACAATGTCGCAATGTAACTGCTTTGAATATATCGCTAGGAAATTTTTAAATGACAAAGAAAAACGATCTTTCTTGCTCCTAGCACTATGGTCGAATACATATGCACCATCATTTGTGTGTGCGTGTTCGTTCATGCCGTGAATACATTTCAAACGTACCTTGCAGGATATATAGGTATTTCGAATCCAACATTTATGCCTAGATACTGTATCCAGTATGTAGGCATAAATGTTGGATTTGTAACATAAAGGTATGCGACATTGTTACTTCACCGAGTCCGATACGAGCATTTCACTTCCTGCTGTCCTGACGACTGAAGAAAAAATTTAAGATGCGGCGTATGAGCAACAACTGCGTCCTAACAGAAAAAATTAAATTCATATCATTTCTTTCTCACGTGCCCTATGTAGGTAAGGAAGAGTTGTTGATATTCTACAATTGACAAATAACAGCCTTGCGAAAATACGCTCATTTCATATAAACACGTAGCAAGAAGGACAGGCGTCACAACAAAGCAAGAAGTTCTCTCATGATCATAGGGTGGTTTTGAGACGTAAAATCCCAGAAGTCATTTCGCGCAGCCAGGTACAGAACGCTTTAGCTGCAACGTACTTTGTTATTCCTTCGAGTTCTTTACTAACGGGACGGTTGCTATAAAGAACACGCCAGCCCTAATGTAGCAATGGCAGGCATGCTCTACATAAAGAACATGCCCGCCTTTGTGTAGTAGCGGGCTAAGGGCATGTGCACAAGGCAAAGACGAAGTGTGATGAAAAGAACCGCATCATATAATTCCCCAGGTGACCTCTCTCAAATATCTGGGAATTACTTATAACAAAAAACTCAATTGGAGACAGCACATAGAAAACGTAGCTTCCAAGGCGCAGCATGCTTTAGGTATACTACGCCGGTTGAGTAAAAAACAATACGGACTTCGTAGGAACACCATGCTAATGATTTATAAAATGTACATGCGCCCCATACAAGAATATGGTTGTATTCTATTCTCTGGTTGCCCTGCTTATAAAATTAAGCCTCTGGTTGTATTGGAGCGAGAAGCCTTGCGACTGTGTCTGGGACTCCCTAAGTTTGTAGCTAATAATGTATTGTACCAAAAAGCGCGCCTGCCAACATTGCCCTGCAGATTCCGCATCTTAACGGTACAAACGTTTCTATAATTTTACAGCGTTCCGTTTAGACGATTGGAATATGTCTTTATAAAGGATCCTGATTCATTCTTCTTAGCTCATTGGCCACGCTTTCATGCACCCCAAGTTGTATTTGTACAAAAAGCGTTAGCTAGCATAAACGTGAATATTAGAGAGGTAATTGCAATAGTGGAATCAAATGGGAATATCAATATTGAGTTCGATAATATTTTCCCCAATAATCCTAAATTTCATTGCCACAAGCTCTTAACCAACTTGTTGCAAGATTACCTTGCTCAAGCACAAACAAATACATAATAGCCACAGATGCTTCCGTGAAAGATGAAAAGGCAGGGGCGGGAATTTTCTCCTCGTCGCTCACCTGGTCTTATGCATTAAGACTCTCAAATTACACGCCTGTATTTGTAGCGGAGCTTGTAGCGATAATCTTAGCCTTGCGGAAACTCCTGTCAGGTGCAGTCATTGCGATGTTCGTAACAGGTTCTCTTTCAGTCTGCACTACATTAACAGCTTCTCCTCAGTCTGCTGCCCTCCATGCGTTCCTCACTTTAGTCCCTCCACAGATAAACCTAGTAAAATTATTATGGGTTCCTGGCCATAGTGGGTTAAATCCAAATGAGATGGCCGATTCGTTAGCGAGAGCATCGCTTAACGGACCAATAGTATCGGTTCTCCCAGCATTATAATTTACTACTGCGCTAACATATCGGGCGTGTGCGATCCCCAGGGATGCCATTGAGACAATAACAACATGGACAGAATTTCGACACGAAAAATTCCAGTGTAAAGGACATTGGTGTCCGTCGCGACAAGCTGAAGCGCTGATTATAAGATTACGCTGCCGAGTCCCTCCATTAAAACTTTACTCGTACAGGGCTGGTCTGGTGATATCGCCTCTGTGTCCATTCTGTCTTGAAATTGAAACCACTGATCATTATTTTTTAAAATGCCGTCAGTACGCGTCAGTAAGAAAAAGACACCTGGAAATTACGCTTTCTAAATTTGGGCTAACCTTGTCATTTGAAGTGATTCTTACTTTTGGTGCCTCGGTTCTGGGCTTCAGCCACAGGGGCATATTCAATGCAGTGTGCGGATTTATAAAGGCATCAAAACGAATACGCTTGTGATTATTCACATGCCAAAATTCTTAAGGCTATGGTAAAGCTTCTGCATTGAAAAAAAAAAAGGAGGAAAACACTCTGTTTTGATAGCGGAAGTGCACAAACGGTCTACACAGTTTTTTTTTCTCCATTTTCCATTTCTCCCGATTATTATTAATTTATTATTCTTTTTTATTCATCAAGTTGTGGTATTCGCACTATATACCAACTAAGAGGGAAGCACATCAGGTCTTGACCAATCACCCGAAGTGGGTATGTGCCATATTTGAAGGATCATCATCATCATCATCATCATCATCATCACCATCACCAGAACCGCCTTTATGCAGTAGTGGCTTAGTGCATGAGCGCAAAAGATGAAATAAGTGCGCGCACAAGTGCCGCGCATTGCGCATTTCATAGAAGAAGTGCACACGCATTCATATGACGGTGAAGATAGGTTTGTGCGGACATCAACGGCCTTATCTCCTGCTTAAACAGCTGCGCCGTTACGATAACCTAGTACAGTTCTCGCAGCGCAGCGTTCATGTGCCGCATTTCACGCGCTCACTCGTTACAAGCGAAGCCGCTGCGGTGCTTGCTCCCCCACGGCTCCTTGCAGATCAAGCACGAGCTATTGTTCATAACGATATCACTGTCCTTCCTGTTTTGTTTTCAAGCGATGACTTGATAACATCCACAAAGAGCTTCAAGCAATATCCGCACTTTGCCGTGCAAGAGTATATAAAATATAATGCAAAAAGATATCATTGACTTGTGGGGTTTAACGTCCGAAAACCACCTCTGATTATGAGAGACGCTGCAGTGGAGGTCTCCGGAAATTTCGACCACCTGGGGTTCTTTAACGGGCACTGACATCGCGCACTACAGGGGTCGCCTCAATCGAAATGTAGCCGCCGCGGCTGGGATACGATCCCGCGACCTTCGGATCTGCAGCCGAGTGCCATAACCACTAGACCACCGTGGCGGGGCAATGCGAAAAAATAAATGACTCGCACAGTAAAAGGTTGTTTTAGCAGATTCGACGATATTTTGCCAAGTTTTGATCACCCGCGGTTCCCGAATTAGAAGCAATTCCCCCTTTATTCCACAGCGCTTCCAGAACTAAAGCTTTTGGCTACATGTCGCCACCAACAGGAGCAACACTATAAACATTCACGTAGCAGTAGCGGGCTTGTAGTATCCCGAGTTTCCTTGTTCGGCACCCTGCGCATTTCCGCAAAACGTGAACATTTATGCGAACCCTTACCGCGCACTACAGAGGCACGTACTTTGATGTACGTTCTAATCATGAGTGTGCAACCCCACAATATCTATTTGTTAATTAACGCACAGAATTTCACTGAATGAGAGCGTATAAACGTGCGCTTAGGCTCTGCATATTTTTGAGAGGCAGCTCTTAACCCTTCTTTACAGTGAAAAACTCTACAAGATGGCTGTCACAGCGATGACACGCAGAAAAGCTGCGCTTTAAATGGTCCGGCTAGAAAGCGATCTAAATATACACGCTCAGCCTCAAATTATAAAAAAAAATATCTAATATATCTTAGGTACCGCTTAAGGTAGAATTGCGGCAATCTAGTCACAATGCTCCAGTATCGATATTTTCCAATGTTACCGATAATTTTGTACCAGCCAGGGAAGTTATATTTGCTCAGAAACCCACCAATAATGTTAAACAAGGGACTTAGCTGTGTATTCAAGTCGAAACCGAAACGGTTAGACCCTTCGTGCAGCGTCTGCGATGATGTCACCACCTCCCAGTCGTCAGATATATGAAGCTGGTGCCATAAACGAGGCAGTGGCGACGTCATTCGGCGATGTATTGACTTGTGCCCGCTTTGCTGAACTCCACAAGGGCAATTTTAGCGGTGAAGTATCTTTTGACAGTGCGCCTGCTCGGGTAGGCAGCGTTGAAGGTAATGACGTGAAAAAAGACAGGGTGACTCGCAGCGGAATCTACGGAGAACTTTTGAAACTAATTTTCAGGAAGGCTAGATGACTTACA
Source organism: Hyalomma asiaticum (assembly GCA_013339685.2). NCBI lineage: Eukaryota > Metazoa > Arthropoda > Arachnida > Ixodida > Ixodidae > Hyalomma > Hyalomma asiaticum. Next base: position 58,900,846 of record CM023482.1, read on the forward strand.
ACCACATGGCTTGGTATATATTGTTGCAGTAGCGAGGCGGATCTATGTTGAAAATTTCATTGAGATTAGTGTACACTAAAAAATTCTCCAGAGTTGTGCTTTAAGACACGCGGACGAGAAAGCCGAGCCCTTTCGCAGTGAAACGCGAGAGCCAGGTGTTGGCACCGGTAACCTTTGTCGCATTAAAGGAGAGCATACTCAGATGTTTCTAGCTCACGTCCGCACATACGGTGAGGCTGGGAGGCACACGTGATTTTATCATCGGTAATCGTTAACTATCTGAAAAGCATCTCGCGTTATTCATAGTATGATCTATCTGGCATGTTTACCCTTTCATTCGTTCTCTTTCAAGCCAATTGTATTAATTACTAAGTGAACAAAACGTGAGTTTTCTGGCCTTTTCTACCACATTTTTGTGCCACGTTTCTCGGGAAATGGTTGCGTGCTTCTCTCTTATAACAAGACTGCATTAATTACTGTTCTTCGTAGATAGCACCATGTGTATAAATATCGGTGTATCGGTGTGCGGAGGAAACACGCACCATGCGTCTTCCTATGACGAATGTCGCGCAGAGCGCTGGCGGCTCTACACCCCGCTCACGTAGTTGCATTGCACATGAACTATTACGTTATCTTTTTGACGGGTAAAAGTACACTTATGAGCTTGTGGGTGCCAAACGGTGATAGAAATATGTACTACACTGCAGCGCAAGGGACAACTTAACAATGACCAATTCGAGTGTCGAGAAGGGCTTGCATCTGCCTGAGGAGCTGTAAAGGACAGCGATATCCGAGGTTGTTTGATGACAGGAGCATTTGCAACCGCCTTCACGCTGACACTGCCGTGCGATCAAGGATTGCCTCCTTCAAAGTATCACAGGGCGTCTGGCTTAGTGGCGCTGATAGGATGTCGCACAACTCGAGCGCAAGATCGCGAGGCAGAGCACCAAGTAGCCCTACTTTGCACGCTGTGATATACATTAGATACCTGGAAGCGGGCCTCTCCTTGCATAAACCAAATGTCTGGATGCTCCGGCCAGAACTGAGGCAGCCGCACTGCGTAGTAGCCCACCGACGGTAGCCTATAGTCGGTTGAGTAGGTGTTTGATAGCGGCCCGTTGGAGACTTCACGAACGTTGTGTTCCATGGTCCGTAGTCACCACTGTAGCGGAAGGCAGAAGAAATGCTATGCGGCTACGTTGGAACACAAAAACCAACAGCTTTATTTCTTCTTCTTCTTCTCCTCTGTAATTTGGCACATGCCCAGTGCAGGGCATTGGCCAATAGTGTTTTGTCCTAACGAGTACTCTTACATGTGTGGTTTGGCGAAGCATGAATGATGAAAATTAAGGTAAAATTTTTTGGTTTCAATTAGAAATTTCTTAATTCCTAAACAAACATCCCTGTGTCTGTACCCCGAAGCGGACTCTCCAAATCAAAGAACAGCCGTTCCAGTAAATTCCAGGCTTAGTTGGCGAGTAATTGTTTCGAGAATTTTCTTTCGCTGGATTTTGAAGCGGCGACAAGATATAAAAAAGTGGTGTATCCTTCCCTCCTGATTATAGAATGTGCACAGTGAGGAAGCAACCAGACCTGATCTGTGCAAGCAAAAATTTACAGAGGGAATTCGGCAAAGTAGTTTTGTGATGGCAAACGCCATATCCCTTGTGTTGAATTTCGAAGCGCTCGCCCTGCTTGCGCCTCCTTGGCTTCGTTGTCATTGCTGCCCCCAGCATGCCAGCACGCGACAGTTTCTTCTTTGATCATGAACCTGAATATCATAGGAAGGCCTCTTGGTTTTGTATTTCCCACCACACGGAATGCTGACGTTTAGATGTTTATCTGTATTGTAAAAAGTTTTGTTCATATATTAGTGCGAGAAGAATTGAGAAAGCATTAATGCTCCGAGGTCTCCATTAAAACATTAATTCGGAAATCTCAATAAGCACACTTGAAATGATCGTTCGCCTCGTGTTTTGAAGGTGAACAATAAGCTTTGCTGACGAATAAAAAGAATGTATTACGTTATCGCGAGAGGCATTTCGCAGAAATAACGCGAAGCTCGGCACATATATCACCTGCTATGCTCGTCCCAAGCGACACCATCCGAGATAATGCCTTTTCAGAATGCACTTGGACGCCCTTATATTTCATCGACCGATGTATTGCAGATAGGAAAACCCCACGAAATGCATTGTGTCGAAGGATGCGGTACGTACGACTGACAGTATATAAGGAAGCCCAGTCTTCGTGCTGCCACAACTTGCTACCGGATCAACGCCAGAAACTTGGTGAGTACTTGTTCCGGACCTTTGTGTTCGCACAAATTAGAGCAGCATACTTAAGCACATCTCAATATAGAGAGCACTGCAAACATTTATTTTAATTGCGTAATTTACACTCTTCCTGAAGCTAAGTGAGCTCTTCGTCGCCGCCTTGATTGTTACCGTGGCCCATTTTAATTTGTGAAAATGTTAAGACCACCAAGCTTGTGGTGCCACTGTGTGAGAAATTACTGCTTTTATTCTAACGAGACCAACACGTGTTTGCATGTATATACTTTTAACCTCATAACAATCACGTATTTCATGTCCAACTATCCTTACATATTACGTCGTTTGCCACATCCGTAAAAAATATTTCAGAAAGTGCTTTCTGGGATTTTATTACATCTCATGGGTGTGGGTCACTTCTGTAGGCGTGTTTGCTTTTGGTCATAGTAACTTTACGAAAAAAATAATAATGACTCTTTGTTTGCAGCATGCGAAGACGTATGTTTAAAGAGACCGCTACACAGGAGTCTAGTGTTGCGCAAAGAGAGTGCCCTGTAGTACAACCTAGCTTCTGACATGACCGCGTTTGTACAACGCAGCATCAAGAAAAATTATAAAACAATTTTTAAAAATGAGCTGAATCTAAATTATGAAAATGGTTTATGCAATTTCAGGTTTCCGGGCATGTTTGATTTTACTTTTCGGGGATTCTTGGATGTAGATATAAACGCATATACATTTTCCTGGATAACGCAGACTATTCAGACTATTGCCAGAATTTCGTCAATTTCAGAACATAAGAAAAATATACCATACTAACTTACCTTGAGATCTGCGATTAAAGTTAAAGCTAATTTACTTCACAAATGATGACGAGGGCAAGCTGATGTGCACCGGTTCTTCCAGGTATTTCTACCATGAAGGCTGCTGTGTGGTTGACACTACTTTCCCTCATCGCCGTTGCTTGTAAGTGGAAAAAAGATCCTTTGTAGTGCTGACCTTAAACATAAAGACCACTGTTTATTGCAGTTACAAGGACAACGTTAAACGTTTATTATTTGCAAACATGGCAGGGTGCTGGGATCACTATGCTTAAAGCCTTGCCGCATTGTGCCTAACGCGAATGACAAGCAACGTCCTGCTTTACGTCGGTTCGCTTAGTTTGACCGCTAGAATTCCCTACTACCATCGAAGCGTCACTGGAGACGCCATAACATTTTTGTCCTTTCTGAGTAAAGATGATGGTTATGTGCTCCAATTTCACGCGCTCATGCGGTAAAATGAATAATTGTCTTCCCACACATGCTAAGGACGGAAGCTGAGGGACGAATATGCATTTTAGCGTACGTTAATATGAGTATATTGATTATGCAGAAATGAAGATTAGTAGTGAAATATTTCTTTTTTTTTCTTTTCATGTTCACCGAAGACGGCGCATCACTGTAAGTATTCATTTTAATAAAGGCTTGTTTATAGATTTCGCAAGTAGTTGTTGACCACTTGTTTACCCGGACCCTTTTACAAATGCAGGGCTCCACAAGTGAGTGTGCACAAGCCTGTTCTTTCAAAAGGTGAGATTGATTACACAACAGCGCCTTTCGTAGTTCTACGTTCTCTCTGCGTCCCACTTGCGCCGATATGTTGTCCGGAAATATTACTCCATCTTATTTATATCGCCTCACCTCGATTTTTATGTTTCCTTCGCATATCTATGCAGAATTCTCTCGATACAATTAACAAACAGCCCACAATGTCAAACAATAAATGCTGCCACAAATTTATGTTCCTGCATTTGGCAGATTAAATGAAACAGTGGTGTACTAACGTGTACCTGAAATTATGGAATTTCAACAGACAGCGAAAGATCAACACTCGACGAGAAATGAATACCGCCGTGTACCCTGGAACATTTGCAGAGGTGGTGCTTCGTGATAATTTACACATATGCGTAGAGCGCAAAATTTGAAAGAATCTGAAAGAGTTTCTGAATCTGGAAAATGCGCCACTATTATCACAGATATTTGACGGTATATATATATAATCATTATTCCTAGTCGGACTAGTCGGACTGAATAAGTCATTGTGTCGCATATTCCTTTTTCTCCTTGTGCAGAGGCGGAAGCAGATGCATTGGAGAAGGCAGGGAAGACACTGGAGGCGGTGGGACGGCTCTTGCAGGGCGAGAATGTCCCTCTGACAGAGGAGGCGCAAGAAAGCCTCATAAATGCCCTCCGGGTAGCGTCCCATGAGGGTGAAGTCTTGAGTGAAGAGGGATCGGAGCACATCTGGCCAGTCATTATTCGTGGCGTCATCCAAGGTGCGGTCGCCCATGTTGTGCACAAGAAGCTGAACAAGGGATAAAAACATCTCTCACTGAACAAGTTCTGCTGCGTCGACTATAACTAGGTGCCACACACCGTTCAATTTCCAGCCCTGGTTGTTAGCCCTATTTCTGTAGTCTTTAGAGAAACGCGCACATTTACTGCCCAATAAATGTTTCCCTATTTTGTGAGATTCCACATTATATTGTTGTTATTATTTCACCTTTGTTCCATCCATGAAAATGGCATTGGGCTTTAATATACCTTAAAAAGCCTTATTTCTGTAAATCATGATGTGCTCCGTCGTTTTGATCATGTCTGACTTTGTGTTCGGCTCGCAATCGGCACTCACTAATATCTTAGTGGTTTCCAAGCACTTTTTCTCGGTGCCAAGCGCGGCTGCGGGGATTTTTAACGATCCGTATACAGCCTTTTTGTTCAGTGTGATGTTTGTGCAGTAGTATTTCGCTCCTTGTCATGTGATGTCACCATGGACAATTATAATGGGTGAACGCTACACATTTCATTTTCTTTAGCTAAAACATTTATTTCCGCTTTTAAACGTGGCCGGCAAATTGAGTTTTCACATTCATAACATCCCCGATCATTGGTTAGTTCACAACGTTACTGCTATTTACAACGTACACCAACACGTACCCGCGCTCTGAATCTACTTCGCAAATGCAGTTGGAAGATAATTAGCCTATTCTGACCCGTGCAACATACGAAACAGTGAGTATGTGTCATGCACTTTTGGGTGTGTCCAGTCATGGATTATGGAACTTTCCTTGCTAGACCGTCGAATACAGTAGTCTGCGCTGCACACCATTGGAAGATATACCAGGAAGGTAAACATTTGAAGTTGAAAGGATATTCAGCATTAATTCAGAAGATGATCACACCATGTAGCTAAAACGTCGCTCCTTCGGCGTGGAAATTATGTCCCCGTGTCAACTATGCGATCGGTTTCGTTTTATTACACAAATGGAATGGATCAAGCCAACAAAGCTTCTTTCGTGCCGAAAACAAGAAATTATGTGCGCGACCAGCTCACATACTTGGCAAAGTTCATTTTCCATTGAAGTACCACCAATCAAAATTTTGCTGGAAAGCATGGTTATGTCACATATGTTAAGGTATCTGTTATCGTACACGCAACAAGGACAACTCACGAGGTATGCGTGTCTACCAGTATAACCTATGAATGGCATTACTGAAGGCTGTCTGTGTCTATAAAAGAAACTTGCTAAGACATTCAGCCATCAGCGTTCAGTAGGATCGCTAATTTCCCTTTAAAATGATCGCAGGATGTGTAGGCTGGTGTGCAGTGGGACGTCGCGGCAATGAGCTCGCATAGCATGACAAAATTCGTCCGGCTGATTCATCCAAAAACATACCGCGAAGGACCACCGAAATTTATTGCAGGAAGAGGGATGAACAGTCAATAAATCAGCCAAAGCGTACCACCTCCAAGAAATGAATGTGTTATAATTACTTTTTTGCAATATCGTTTTTCAGTGATTTTAGAAAATTCTTAAGGGATACGTGGGCCGTTTAGTTTTTCGAACGAAATATGTTTCTGTAGCACAGTCCTCGGCAACCCTATTCTTCCAAGCATTGCCTCATATTATCGGTGACATAAAAAGGGTGTAGCAGAAAATGTGCTAAAAACCTTATAAATACGGAAAAACAGATATTATAAATACGGAAAAACAGAGAAACAGAAAAACAAACAGATTGGTTTGTTCACGGCTCTACGGAGACTAATTTAAGTGAAAGACTCAGTAGAATTAAGTAGGTCCGAACAGTATTTAAGGAAAAATTAGACAAACATTCAAGGCAGCATAGCCAGGTACAGAAGCCTAATAGAGGAATGAAAGTTGTTCATACAGAGAATCTATACCAGTCATAATAGTCACAAAATAACTGCATTGCTAATTTCTGCTGATGGACCAAGTGCGGCTGACTTAAATGGACAAATCCAAACTGAGTAGTCCACGAGCACAGTCGCTGCTCCTTTTGTTAGCGCCCTCAACGGACAACTGTTCCTCTCGCATTGCCGAGCGTTTGTACACTGATGTGAAACTTGTTTATGCTTCTTTGTTATTCCTTGTTTGAATGACGTGCCGTAAAACCATCACCGCCCCTTCCACCCCGTGAAGAAGTAGGCCGACCAACGAAGCCGTGCCTGACACGAAGCCGTGCTCAGAGAAAACTCTGAGAGCTATTGCGCCTCCACAGAGAACGACAACTGGGCCGCCTATCCAGCTCTGCGCAGGGCCATTGGTTATTGCGTCGTGCTGACATCCGGTACATTGACTCTCCTCCACACGTCCATCAACGACCCCATTCCGGCAATCTGCGCTTTGCCCCTATACCCTCTAATATGACTCCGCATCATCATGAGAGCTGAGGATGTGCCCGGGCACAGTTCCACGACCCTTTCCCTTCGGACACTGCTACATGCCATGTTGACACGGTGTATCAACAAACCCACGGCTCCACTGCCTGTGTCATAACGCCTACCCCTCTCGACATTCCAATCACATCTTCTGCTGGCCCATTCTCCTTCCCCACCTCGCCTCTACCTGTCCAATTGGCCGCGATCGCTCATGCGACGAAAGAATTTTCTCTTTTTTCCTGCCTCTCCTAGATACCGCATTTGTTCGGATTCCATGGCAGGCAATTGTGCTCTTTGGGACAACCGACTATCCGAGGATCTTCATAATGACTTCTCCGACGATCTTTCCTCTCTCTGCCTGCTTTCGTTACTGTGGTGTCGGTACGTGGACACGCGGGGATGACCGGTAATCAGCTCTCTCAAGAGCTTGCCCGCGAGATTAATAGCCGGGTGTCGGTAGTCCACTGGCCATACCCGCCCATAGCGGACAAGGCACACTTCTACAAGAAAACTCTGAAGCAGAACTACAAAAACCTCTAGCATTCATTTCACACTTGACCACAACCACACTCTTCTCTCTCCACGCACTCAGTGCCATTCAACTCAATACTGTGATCACTCCAGCACGCCTATTCCTTTATCACTACAGTTCCAACCCATGGTGTCGCAATTGCTCATGTACGTATGCAGACATAGAACACGTCCTTTTCTCATGCCCTGCAGCGCTACCGTCCCCACACTATCGTACCACCCCACCTCCCTATTGGCGGATATGGTTGGCGTCGGCGGCCTTCGCCGACCAGCCAGGCATGGTTCTCCTGGCGGAGGAGTATCTATAGGTCTTAGTCTAACCTTTAATAAAGCCATTTCTCTCTCTCTCTCTCTCCTTGGTAGCTCTCTGTATGCGCTGTGCGGCGCTTTTTTCCCTTTGCGATAATCTAGAGCGGCACTTGAAGGATCGACAGCTTTTCGGCATCGAGGCATCCTACGGTAGCTTTCGCAGTTCACACTCGTCGTTGCACTGTGGAATGCTTATCGCTAAACATATGAAGCGCTGTTACGTTGTAACGTTCGTGTTTCCAGGCAAATCTTCGACAAACATCATTTCGCGCGTGTAGATGGTGTGTTCCAAAAAGCAGAAAATCTCTCTTCGCTGCAACAACAACAACAAAATAACATTATCGGTTATCACGCAAGCTATCGTTTATCACAGGCATTTCGTTAGCAAAGGTCGCGTCTTTTCAACGCCAAGTATGACAGCCCATCATAGCAATCAAGAGGGTTCCAAAGCCCCTCCTCCCCCCCCTCCCCCCGCAGTGCATATAGGTACAACTTAACAAAAAATACTTCTTCCGACAGCAGCCATGAGGCGCCACATAGAGGGTACTCTCCCCCTCCGACCGTGATGCAGGCGCGAGCGCTAGCCAAAGGGAAAGAGTAGGAAACAGTCGACGGAGAGGGTGGTGAACAGCCCGATAGGCCGCATCTGACTGACATTGCAACAAAAAAAGAAAAAAGAAGTAGAGGAGGCGCTAAATAAACAGTTGGACTGACAACGTCTTGAGTTCTGCGTACTTCAGCGTCATGACCACGTGACAATATAAGCTATCATTCTAAACCACTTCGCCTTTTACTTTAGTGTCCCTGTAACTTGCGCCTCAGTGTAGCCGCACATGCACCCTTTCTTTCAGGGGCGAAGCTCCTTAGGGTGTGGGTCGTTCCCTCCTCTGTAGTAATATGTATGTAGCCACCTCGCGCCGCCGGGAGGCTCGCGCTCGCCCTCGGCGCGTGCCTCCCGGCGCGCGAGCTCTCTCACTCTTCCATCTGCTGTCTTGTGAGAGAGAGAGACAGAGAGAGAGAGCGAAATGCGCGCGTTGACTATGGAAACGCTCTTTCTTAGATGAACGCTCTACCAGCTCGCAAAGAAGGAGAATGCGCCCTCACCCACGAGAGACAAGCTTGATGCAGGGGCAGCGTCTTCTAGCGAGTTTCTTGATAGAAAAATACCGACTGCTCGCGCTGGAGAACCGTTCACCGGCCACCCATATATATATATATATATATATATATATATACATATATATATAGGCATTGGATCTTGACTTGCAATGAAGTGCCGGTGGGAGATTTCACTTGTGCTTAGTTGAACCATAAGGATTCGTAGCGTGTCTGTTCACTAAATTAATCCGGAACTCGACACGATCTACTATGAACATCCGGAGCATCGCCCACTCATCATCATTCACTCCGTGGATATGCTGTGGATTTTTTTTTTTCCCTTTCGTCGCACTTCGCGCAAAGGAAATGCAGCCGCGGGTGCACGGATCGAACCTTCGAGCATACACGAACTCACACAAACACGCATGTACCGTCACTTCTCATAGCGCATGAATTTTTGGGTACCTCGCACGATGCACTGCTTTCGGGATTAGTCCACTATCAAGTAGAACTGCGTAACATCGGACACTGACATCGGACGGTGAAAGGTCGACGTAGAGTAGAATGCCTGATAAAATGGTTTGATTCAATAAGTTTTACTCCATAAACGGCACCCGCTTATGCTGTTCAGCTTGCTAGGGGTTCAGGTCGCTGCAAGCTGTTCGCACACCTGTCACCTGTGATCCTGTCTGTTAACTTCGTTTGCCTTGGGATATGAAATTTGTGTTTCCGTTTCCAGTGTCGAAATTACCACAGAGGAGATAAGATACTCTCAGGAAGGTAAACCTGAGAGTATCTTATTTCAGGTATCTAACGCTCGAACACCAAGAGTATGTTATTCTAAAAGACAGTATCTTGCTCTCAAACATCGCACGGTACATGGGCCTCAACATTTTCCTTCCGTCGAAATGCAGCCGCCGCGGCTGCAATTAGATTCCCCGACCTTCGGATCGGCAGCCGAGTGCCATAGGCACTACACCGCCGTGGGAGGACGCACGAAAAATATTCTAAGGTTAGAAGTATTGGTGGCTATCTTCAGACAATCATAATCCAAGATACGTATACTCTTCCTCTCCAAGACGACTAGTCATGGAGACAGCGTCCCTTCTTCATACTATAGGGACTGGAAAACACGAGAAGCTGCAGTACGTTCTGGATATCCTTCTTGTTGGCTGCTTTATGCAAATTCGGTACCTTGTGACCCCGCCTGTTGGGGAAGATTTTAGATTGGCTCCATGGATACTTTTTGACTGCATTGAGCTTTTATTCTGGCACATTCAAATGAGAATTTTGATTATTTACAGGTCAAATAGTCAGTTTAACGACCAAGCAAGTCTGTCGTGTTAGCCGATACGCACAAATAACCTCTCCCGCCAGCGAGTATTTGCCATTGGGGCAGGAGCACAGGTATCTCAAGCCGCATTACCAGCTCGCGCCTGCACTGAGGCACCCGCGAACGGGGAACTCAGCGTGCGTAATACGTTGCTGGAGATCCGAAACTTAAAGGGAGGTCAAGTGACCAGAGTGTGTGAACGGAACTTTGTGCATTAAAAAAAAAAAAGCTTGGATTAAAGTGATGTAATCGAGCACCCTCTCACGTTTTGAATAGGGCTTGTATTTTTGAATGGAACTTAAAAATTTCGGAAAAATGCCGTACGTTGCCTGCTGGTGTTCATACCGCCGTAACCCGGCCATTAAAGTTGCAGTCGACACATAAAAACGCATCTACGCCCTATATTTGCTTTCTACGCGGTAAAAAGAGTCGACACCGAGAGGCGGCGCTGCCTTCGCGGCAACCCAAAACCTGTTTTTAGCCTCGGCGCATGCGCTCAGTGTCTCTCACGCGTCGAGCGCATGAGCTATGTGGAGGCAGAGCCTGGCGCGAACACACCCGACCGCTGTCGGCCACTGTTTGCAACATGTGTTGCATGTTAGACTCCATAGGCAAAAACTTCTCATCAAATATTTCACCGCGTTTCCCCCGTTGTCATTGCGTGACTGGACACTGTGACCGCTAAGCTTTCCGCTGGAGAAACATGCACCTTGAAAATCGGTTGTCGGTCCTTTTAACAACACTGCAACCTTCGCTTTCAACCAGATTTCAGTACTTTTGAGGAAGGACGTGGGGTACGATATCGCTACTAAGCGATTTATTCTATGATTTCAAGTAAGACATACTTCAAATCTCGGCATTCCTGCTAAGCTTTTGAATGAAATAATGCAGGGCCCTGTATATAATTACTGGAAGGGACTTTAACGCAATTGGCTTTGGAAGCTGCAAGCTCCAATAGCTACTAACATACCAAAATTCACTCAGAGGGAACTAGGTCAATTCTAGATAGGCTGCGCTCAGGAGCTAGGGACTAACAATGTTTCGTTCATATACTACATATTACCTGATATTTGAGAACCAAGGCACACGGAAAAATAGTGTTAATTTGATTATTGCTTGGAAACAATGACAGCGTTTATTGTTCGAAAGCTATATGTAGTACCCTTCTTGTTCTGTTTCACTAAAAGTTTGGCGCTAATAGATTAACTAGCATGACTACATCGGCTGCATTTAGTTTGTGTTCCAGTTGCTATTCAAGACTACTCAACGGCAACCCGGGTAAGAATGTACAAAGTGTAAAAGAGCATGCGTAAAGCTTAAGCCATGCGCAAAGAAACGAAGGCAATCAAGCAAATGTCAATGCCAGACTAATTTGCACCTTGCAAACTTGTGGGGAGGGATGTTCCAGCGCTACTAATATCAAATTTTTTGACCCCTCCTCCGCAATAAACAAAAGAGGGGAGGGGGGCAAAAGCTTTCTTCTGGGGTAACAAGGTTGCGGGCACGAGAAAATTCGCGAATGTGAAAATAATTTCTCATCTTTAACAACAATTGCCAGGGTGCAGTGTGCACAGAGCAAGCCAATCGTGATCCAATTGTGAGCACTATCACTCCGTGAGCAACAATACCAAAGCGGTATAAATAACTTCAAGCACACTTTATTTGTCGATCTTTCTAGTTACATGAATCTGTTGATTCAACTGAAGGATCTGTAGCATTTAAGAACATAGAGAGCGAAGGCTGCTTCTATCCCCTCCTGTTCAGCCATTTGTGGACTCCGTGAGCTACGCCTCCTTGGACAACACCACGAGCAATGATGGGCCAGATATATTCAGCGGCGTCGTCGCTCAGTGCTTCATCGGAAGAAAGGGCCCGCAGGACTTGCGCTACTTGGTCCTGAGCTTCCTGAGTTGAAGGCACGTCCTTGCCTTGCAAAATTCTGCCGATCGTCTCGAGACTTTTTCCGGCCTCCTGGATAACTTCAGCTTCCATTTCTAAATTGCAAGTAGAAACAGAAATATTTCATGAAAAGGGCTGAAATAAACGCCTCTAGACAAAATACGCGAACAATACACGGTATATTTCATGAAATTAAGAACTATAACCAAGCTATAATTCAATACTGTGGATTGGTGTGGATTTGGAGTCCTGCTTTGACAAGTAATAACTCAAAAAAGTTTTTTCTTGTACGTCCATCCAATGCGCCCTTGGCAGAAGGTATTTTTTACGCGACAATGCCTAAATTGCTCTGCACTGGGAATTACGTCACAATTAGGATGAATGCGTTATAATTTGACACACTCTCTTAATATGTCCAGGCCGTACGACACTTCACCGAAAGAACTTGAATGTTAGACAACTGTTGAGGCGTCCGAACAGCGAATTCAGATAATGCACTAGTTTTATTCAGCCACGTTGTTGTATGTCGGCATACGGTTCTTTTATCCGCAGTGTTGCTTATATAATTAACTTCAACCGTGTCATTAAATCTTCCAATAGAAATGTTAGATTCTTTAATTTTCACTTTACTGAGGTAGTAGGGATGCCGGTTACCGATTTTCTACTGCTTTCTGCCTGCCTAATTAATGACGTTTGAATTCGTAATCTCAGACACCCAGTGCACTTCAAGTACGGTTGCAGCAGCAACCATAGACTTGCTCGATTATATCTATAGATCCATATCTTCTGATACGGAAATACAAGTTGCTTATCGACCCTGTGTATTTTGTAAGTGGCAATGTATAAATTCTCCCGCGTTGTAAATTAACTTATCTTTGCAATGAATACGTTCTATTCTATTTTATGACTAAAAAGTTCTTGTCAGATATCTATACCTGGATACATAACAAACATGGAATCTCATTTTTATGGTGATATTACCTATATCCGCCTAATTGGGTTTAACTATCCGCTGCGTTTACATGCATAAATTTGTCTTTTGCCACAATAAGACTTTCACTCTCCGGGCAACACAGTAGACCATGTCACGCAGTTTCAGGAAATGTGAAATCGTCAACAAAAATGAGCGAGAACTACCTTTCGTCAGCACTGGCTTCTGCTCTGGACCTTCCGTCGCACTGGTCAAACCATGAAAAAAATATGAAAGCGAGTCAGTTGAAAACACTATACAAATGCGCAAATTCTGTATGATTTAATGGCATATGTGGGTGCTGTACTCACACTGAGGCTCCATCTTTGTCAGTCATGAAAAAAAAGTAAAATGACAAATATATTAGTTCGAATCTGGCACAATAGAATACACGCATTTATCATCTCGACAAGTTCATAACATTTTGAGCTGTGTTTACGTTAACCGGACAGAGCGGGAACAGTTCCCAGCGCATATATGGTGTGGCGCCTTTGGAATGTATACTGAATTGGTGTCCAGGAAAAGGAACTACAGCAAAGAACGCCACAATGTAGATTAACTGATCAGATAGGCGTATATAGGCGTGATTTAAAATGAAATATTCTAAACAAAATTAAAAGAGATAGCTTAGAGGAGCAATTATTCGGCAGTTTATATAAAATTAAGCTAACGTGGCTGCTGGGGATGGCAGTAAACAGGAAATAGAATATGTCAATAACCATGTAAGTGTCACTCATCCTTCTAGTATGTCTTCCATCGATGATTCTTTCGTTTGTGTAAAAGACTTCATCATAGCTCTTCATTTGTCTCTTAATTATTGTTGATTAAGCATGGAAAACAACGTGACACGATACCTATTCTGTGATTATGGCCATAATATTGTAATCATCCAGATTTTGACATAGAGAAATAGTGAGATTTAGACGAACTGCCATTTTCCATTAAAACCTTCTTGTGGTTTCTAGAGCGGCGGCATCGTTGTCCATTGCTAGACATTGCAAGCGCAGTCTTAGTGCGAAGATCATAATATTTAATGTGAAAACTATAATAAAAGAAACTTTTCAGGAGCTGCTAGGCAAGTGAAATTGATAAAACTTACAGGCTATGGAAGCTAGGCAAAGCAGCGTCATCCACATGCAAGACTTCATGGTAGACTTTGTCTGCGCTTTGAAGAAAGTAAAAAAAAAAATTCATAACATCCTTACTGGCGGTAAGACGAGGAAGCTTTTCAAGTGTATTACGACGCACGTGAATTATTTTTACAACTATTTATCTCTTGTATTGTGCAAAGCGAGCACATTTATATTTTTTGTACTCGTGCGTATATCAATATTAGAGGTACTTGTTGAAGGGCTCATTGGTGAAACATCTCTACCAAAAGGCGCAAATTTCCATACCAGAAACGCAAGACGTCTTCTGTCTTGCTTTTGTGGTGTGGAAATGTGCGCCTCTTTGTGGAAATATATGACAATCGCTTCATTATCTGAATTAGTGATACCGCGTATATTTATATAAAATTAATTGCATCATTTAAAGCATCTACATTGCCTTGAATAATTATCCAGCGATATAATAAATGCAATTCATCTGCTTGCTTTATTTAAAACCGAATGTGACAAGTACGAATGCTTATTTGCATTTTTAGCTTTAATTGCAGGATTCTGCTCATGCAAAACATTCAAATTCGTAAGCTATTCTCTCAGTGCTTGAATTTTGTAGACTGAGCGTAAATGAGCAGACTCTTTTTTTTTTTGCTGTCGCCACGCAACGTCACAAAAATTTGTCAGATAATAACAATCTCATTGAGGTTCTATTTGATCGCAGTTTTTCTCTACAATGCGTTGTACTACTGGGAAGGAAAGAAACTTACCGGTACGGAACCAGAATACAACGGTCGGCGTACTGATGGCTGAGCTAGCGCTTTCAATCTACTTATATTTTTTTTCCGGCGACACGTGTACCAATGATGCACAATACTTCGTGTTGGGTATTTCCCTATCTCCGGCTACTGTAAACAACCCGTTTATCTCAGCCACCCTCCTGCATCGCAACACTTGGGCAACGAATGGTCACTCGTCTTGTGGGAATTTCAAGCCTCGCAGTGATAAACAACGAGGGCTGAGGTAAAAGGTTGGTCCTTTTGTTAGTGGTGAGAGCACTAGCAACGAAATGATAACGCTGGTACGCAGATTAGGGCCAAGGATCGCCACAAGTTGCAATCGCATTTCCGACACGTACAGCATCGATTTCTTGCTCTTTGAGTACGGATTTTCTATACTCTGAGTGGTTAACAAAATACACACGTATCCGGTAGGATTTTTCGGGGTTTAATTTCAAATATTCGTCTTGTACGAGGCACAATTACACAGAACTATCTTGGTAATGTGCGTAAGCTTAAAATTGAAATTTTGCTGTCTTTGTTCATTATCTTTCTCTAACGAAAGCAACATTATTGTTGTACTAAAATGACACCCTATCGTGGGACCAAACGATCGCATGCACACCATAAAGTGTCCAAATTATAAAAAAAAATATACATCATATAACTTTAAATTAAGACTATACTGTTTGCAATATTCTTCCGACATTGGTCTGCAAATGTTTAGTTGCCACATGGTTTATACAGTATGTGACAATCAAATTATGTTCATCAAGTACACGCCAAAGCACCTCTCTACAACAGGGAAGAAATCGGATAGCGCGGGAGCTGTAAGTTTAATACTTAATTAATTTTACCTAAGGAAAGGAAAAGTAACAATGTTTAAATACGACACCTTGTTTTTCAAAAAAGGTATGTAGGAACTAATGTGAAGAAATGTAAAAAAGCTTGCCTATTAAAACACGCTTTCATTACATTTTGTGAGGATCACAATTTAGTAAAAATAATTTGCGCTTTATTATCAAAAAGATCCACAGGTGCCAAAATTTTATTTGCAGATGTGCGACTTCGTATCGTTTAGTAACATGTTCCGCTACTGTAAGGAACACGTTTACTTCAGGCACAGTGCTACGCCTCCATTGCAGAATGCAGATCCACATTTCCATGGAGGCGAAGTGTTGAGGCCCGTGTACTGTGCAATGTCAGTGCACATTAGGGAACCAGAGGTGGTAAAAATATCTGGAGCCCTCCATTACGGCGTCTCTCATAATCCCAGCCGCGTTTTGGACGTAAAACCACAGAAATGAAGCAATCAATTAATTTCAGAGCTGACAAACCTATTCGCGAAGTTGTGCCGTTGTAAAATTCGCACACCAGCCTGATGGAATGTTCCTTCCTTTGATGCGACTATGGCTGTCAAATATTTTGTAATAATCTTCGAAGACAACTGAATTCATATAAGAGTAGGCCATCATTTAAATGAATTGACATTCTCATATTTTAAAACACTGTTGCATTCCCCTCCCTAGAACTTCAATATTACGTTCTTTATGAATGCTTGTGTTGTATGAACAGGATGATATTTCTTCCTGTTGCTGAAACATCCCAATTTCTGTACTTGTGCATTTCTTCTCTCCTTGTTTTCGCGTAATGTGTAATTCTTATGCATTGTGAGCACTAATAGGACATTGTAGCATCGTCTCGTGCTTTTACCACGCGGCCATGTTGCCAGCTAAAGAGGTCAGGTTACCTGAAACCGCGCAGGCGCACCATTTTTTTTTCTTCAGGGGCGAAGCACCTCCGTGTCTCGGGCTGTCCACGCTCTTGTCGTGTCCTGTCATCACGGTAAATCAAGTTGTCAAACGATCGTGAAAGAAACAAGTGAATAATAGATAAACTGGTTCGAAATAAACGAAGAACTTCTAACCTAATTTGAAATAAAGGAATAGTGCAGGATTTAATTCCTATAATAAAGGACAATGGTTAAATTCAGCTGCAAAATTGTGTGGGATGACCCTGGAGGCAGTGCGGTCAGTGTGCGCGCATGTTTGGGCCAATCCTGAAGGCAGTGCGCCTAAACAGTATACGTATGTGTAGGGTTCTTGTGCCAAAAGCGATTGTAATGAATTTGTGCTAATGCGCCTCGGCTGGCGGCGTCTAACGTCGTCGTCGTGGCCACGGTAAAGCAAGCCCATTAGCAGCGACTGACGTGTCCCTGTGGGAAACACCAGCGCATTACCGCATTCTTCGCACCTCCCAGGTTTCACGTCTGTGGAGCAGTCAGGATTTTAAGTTGTGTGAGCTACACTGGCCGAGGTTGAACAGTTTCACGTGGCTCTTCGACAGCCATGCTGCGCATGTGCGAGGATTAGTGACGTCACACGGTGCACAGCTGACGTGTCGGAGCCTATGCGGCGCTGGCGCCTCGATGGATGCTCATTCCAGATGAGTGACGTCATAGCCACGGTAGACGCACAGGTGCGGCCGCGTGCTCAGCTGTGCCCCTCCGTTGCGCAATAGCCAAGTCTGACGCTGCGCCGGAGCCGCACTAGAGATGCAACCTGACGTTGAGCAAAAATAAGCATATATATGTCACATAATGCCTATACCATGTGTGTGTCATTGAAGCACCAGTAAGAATGATAATCAAGCTCATCCTAGACAACCGGGAAAGCTAAAAATAATCAGCTCAACCTTCGCTCACGCTACGTATATCCTGGCATAGCCGAGCTAAGCCACTGGTAATTTTTTCCTTCATCCGCCTTAATTTACCTACTCCAGTCTAGAATGTGCGTGTGTTAAATGGAATCGACAAGTCAAAATAAAAATTAAACACTACCTTGCACTTAACTGAGCTAATCCATTAGCGATCGGAATGCACTCCAAGTACAATACACGCTGCGAAACAACCTGAAGGTCGGGAGGGGCTGCACCTTTTTAAGAGAACGCGCTGCGATTCATTCCACCAAGTAAAATGATCGCCCTGTCTTGTGTGCCAGCGTAGTGATTTCATGTGTTTAACAATTCCCGGAAAACCTAGCTATACAGCTTGTCAAATCATCTAGGCACTCTATATAGAATCCAACAATTTCTTTTTTTTCAAAGCAGCGTGGGTTCTGGAAGAGCCTTTCTTGCAAGAGCCAACTCTTGAATTCACTGCCGACTTGCATTCTAAGATCAACACTAATCTACAGACTGCATATTCCTTGACTTTGCGAAAGCCTTCGATTGTGTTGCTTATTGTCGCTTCATTTTAAAATTGGCATCGTTAAAACCAGAAACGCTTACGCTAACGTAGTTCATTAACTTCCTAACGAAACTCGCAGCAATTAACTACCGCAAACAAGTACTCTAGATCTCCTTGTTACGTTTCCTGTGGTGTTCCACAAGGCAGTGTTCTTGGCCCCTTACTTTTCCTCATGTACATCAATGACCTGTTTGACAACTTATCATTTATGTGCATATTTGATGATGACGACATTATTTACCGTCCCATCTGCAGCAGTAGTGATCATCTTGTCCTTAATAAAGACCTTGAGAATACTGGTAAGTGCCGCAGGACCTGGCAGATGACATTAAGCGTTTCCAAGTGCAAACTGATCACCTTTAGTCTAAAGCACCACAACTTTAGTGGCTTGTAAAAAATTGGTGACAAAATTGTGGAACGCACTCTTCAAGTATCTAGGTATAAACCTTACTTCTAATCTTTCTTGGTCCACACACATCGTTCCATATGTGCTAAGGCATCAAAATCATTGTGTTTTCTACGCCTCAACACATACAATTCTCCCGCCGATGCACGTAAACTGGTTAATCTTGCTTTAATCCGCACTCAACTCGTATTCGCCTTCTCTATATGGTCACCGCATCAGTACCTAATTACATGTTAAAATCAATCCAGAAGAGACCTGGTTGATTCATTAGGCATAATTGCAGCTATCCATCCAGTATAACAGTGATTAAACGAGGCCTCGGACTCGATACACTGAAAGTGTGTCCTGAGATTTCCCTTTTATTGCTATATTCCACAAGCTCGTAGACACTAAAATGATGCCACCTGTTCACCTTAATCTAGCTCAACGTACTTCACTCCACATACATAACAACTTTAGTTTATCACGCATGTACGGTTTAACGGGCGCCTTTAACCTTTCGGGTTTTCCTCCGGCGATTAGTTTATGGAGCGATCTACCGGATGATTATCTCGCATCAGGGTGGGACGAAGCCTAACGTCTTAAAAATCTTAAATAAATATTTATGCACCGGAACCTAATGATAGCATCTGCACATTCATCGCAGACCAATATGGTTGTTTGTATGTTTATTTGTGCACGTCTCTGTTATTTTCCGTAAACATTTTTTGCGTTGTTGCTGTTTAAATAGGTACCTTTATATTACCTTAGGCATACGGCCTTGACACACCATACCTTGTTTTGTTATATTTTGCGTTTCAATGTTCAGTTACATCTTGTATTGTGATCGATATTTCAATGCTCTGTATATTTATCTTTATTTGTACATGCTGTATGCACCCCTTGCACATTGCCTGACGTGGTCCCTGTAAGGTACTTCTAAATAAAAAATAAGTATTAATTGAATTTATCTGCCATAGCGTGGCCACCGCGCGGTGCAATAGATATTCAAGTAAAACGCCTTTGTGGTGAGCCACCGTAGAGCTCACTTGGTTACCTTGCGCGTAAGGAGATGGCTATATTTAAGGTAAGCTACGAAGATGGAAACACAGTGGCTGAAAGGCAATATAAAGGATCTACGATCGCTTCAGTACAGAATTCTGACGTTCCTTGTGAAGAAACGATATGCTTCTGTGGGTTTACACATCGTGTGTACTGTGTGCCATATCTCGGCAAAATTATACTTTTGGTCGCAAATTTTCTGGCGTTCGCTAAATGAAAAAAAAGAGCGCTGGTGTTGTAGAGAGTGCCACCCCTCCTGCTATTTTGTTACAGTAGTTATTACGAAATACAACTTCACTTGCGTTCTGGGGACGCACTTGTGGTTGTAATGACACCGTAGAATCGCATCGTTTGTCACTGCAGAGGAAGTCTCCGCATTTTATTTTTGAATTAGCAAAATTTTTGTAACTCTAACGTACCAATAAAAAAAATTTGGCATCACGAACTGACTAAAGTGTAGCATTCGCACTGACAAAGTTCGTAGCTTGCCGTACTCGGCTGGATTATATGAACGAAAGCACTAGAGGAGAAATAAAGGTTTCGCATAATACTTTTGTACATAATTTCCCTTACCGGTATAAAGTAAACGCAAATAGCACAGATTACATTAACGGATGCCCACTTTCAGTAACTACTCTTACTTCGCGCATTGATTAGGGAAAAGCTGCATTGTGAAATTAATGACCGTATACAGTTCCTCCACGAGCAAAACTGTAATACTAACAACGACACCACACAAGTGCTTATTGCGAGAACCGAGCAATTTCTCAAGAAAACATCTATTGTCCATGAATATTTAACGTAATCATTCTATTTATTTGTTTTCCTCGAGGCATTGCCAACACGTGTAAAATTGTCTTATTTCCTCAAAACAAACAGGTTATGAAGAGGACCACCGGACAGCGTGAATGAAACAATCAACCCTTCAAACTGCAGCTGGGATGATTACATTGTTCATAAGATCCAAGATAAAGTAAGAGTAACATATGTACCCTGTTTGCTAACCCCAAATTATGGTGTAAGAAACGCTGCATACATAAAAGGTCCAACAAAACACCCAGATGCCAAAAATACCATAGAAAGGAGACACACGGACACGAGATTTTGCGTAAACTTCTTAAATGCTGTGATGTGGGTTCAACTAAGCAAATCCTTAAGATGGTAGGCTGCATGTAGCCTGATGCTCAGTGTGCATTCTACCTTCGTAAAAAAAAAACAGGAAGAAAAACTAGCAAGTGAATATCCATCAGCCTCGTTCACGCCTTTTAGTTTCACACTGAAATGATGGAACGTAGCCGGAATGTAGTGGCAGAAGAAAGAACACTTCGGGCGCGGTGTTGGCGGATTTATAGCTCCACATAACGGTAAGTACCATGGTCATTTGGGCTAGCCGGTAAAGGGTCGCATGAACGGCTACAATGAGCTCGTGTTTGGCAAGGGGTAACTTTTCCGCTCGCGCTGTAGATCAGCGCGCGCTTGATAGCACTGCGCGCACTGACTTTGCGTTCAGACGTAGTCCGAAATGTTGGTTGGTATTGACCACCCATACAGGGTCCTATTTCGGTAGCTATGCTGCTCCATCATAAATCCAATGTGGAAATTCGCTTGCTGGCCACAGTGTATAATTTTTGATGGAAGAGAAACGAGAGGACAGCTGTGTACTCAGATGGAAGGCCGACTAGCTTATTAACAAGGGAGGGGCACATAACAGAACAGATAATTACCGCCCTATTTCTGTGATTTCTTGCCTATCTCAAGTATTAGAAAAGCATATACTCCTTACTGTGACAAGTTTTTTGGACAAGCCGGCATACTATCCCCTTCCTAGTATGGGTTCATTCCAGGAAAAGGTACACAAGCGCTCCTCGAAGATTTATCTGACGTGTTGAACTTATCGTTCGAACGTAATCAGTTTGTATGCGCAATCCTTCTCGACGTGAGCAAAGCATTCGATAGCGTAAGCCATGGAATTTTGTTAGCCAAGCTCTCTTTATTAGGGTTTCGTGGCGCATTCTTGCAGCTCCTGCAAAATTTTCTGCATGACCGACGCCAGCTAGTTTCACTTGGGAAGGCCAAGAGCGACTTCCTGTTAATAAAATCCGGTGTCCCGCAAGGCTCCGTCCTTAGTCCACTGTTATACAACATTTTTGTGAATGACCTGGTTGATGTGGTCCCGGTTGGTTTATATCAATATGCAGATGACACTGTCATTATAGCTCAGTCAACCAACTTTATGCATGCCATTACTTCATTACAGGCAGTTGCAACAAGGGCTATGGACTGGTTTTCTGCTAATTTAATTAAAATTAATACGTCTAAGACAAAACTGATTTGTTTTCACAACCCATTGAAAAAATTAGATGTAAATTTTTCTTTTCTGCTGCACGATTCCAATTGTTATCCTTGTATGTGTACACCCTTAGAATATGTGCATACCGTGAAATACCTTGGTCTGTATTTTGACAGTGATTTGTCCTGGAAATCCCACGTAGATTATGTATGCAAACGTCTTCGTGGTGTATCGTGCATGCTGTACAATTTGAGATATTATATGCCTCTCTCTATTCGAAAACTTATTGTTCATGCTTTGGGTTATAGTGTAGTAAGGCACGGCATAACAGTATATGGCCACTGTGCGGCGCGCTGGCAAATGAGGGTAAACTCTATTCTCCGTCATATGTTAAAAAACATTTGTTACGACCTTAACCTCAATGCCAAAAAGGATGTTTTCAAAACGTTATGTATGCCGGACTTTACTCACTTACTAATGGAAAGCGTAGTGATTAGGCACTTTTGGAACAATAGTTTCAAAACAAAGTATGTTCCTGCACGCTGTTTGCGTCCCAAGGATCCATTTTTAGTACCGAGACGTCACACAAGGTATGGAAAAAGAGTACGAGATTGTTACGTTCCTGTACATTTCAATAAGCTGCCTCCGAGTGTACTGCGCACCCGGACTAAGCATAAGTTAAAAAAGGTTCTCAGGCGAATGATTTATTTATCGTCGTAAACAAAGTGGTTGTTCTCTCTCCTGTGCCGTATATTATTTTTTCATTTTGTTTTATAGGCAGATGTATAACTTCAAAGATTGCTGTTTTCCGCTGCTGCCAGGCACTGCCGCTCAAGCCCTATGAGGCTTTGGCAGGCCTGATATGTGTATTACTTTCTTATGAGATGTACAATAAAGATTTGATTTGATTTGATTTGAACAGTTACCCAGAGGGCATTCATAACAATAAATGACAACAGATTTTTGAGTATCTCAGACTTCAATCATTGGAGTGACCAAGTATGGTTCCTTAAAAGCTTATGTACGACATGTTAACTTCAGACTCCGATTTGATCCACGCTGAGAAATTCTAGAAGGTTATAATTCATCAGGAGTTTTACATTATGATTTGCCTCATAATCATGCCGTAATTTTGTCCCATAGATACCAAGAAAGCAAACATGCGCTTTATACCACAAGCCTTTATAGTCAGCTGTCTATACTGAAGCTTCAGCTTCTTGTCAAATAAGAGAACGATATTTATGATATGAATTTTTAATTGCGTAACGTCGTGAATTTTTGTTTCCTTAACAGCGGACTCAAAAAAAAAAAAACCGACCCGAACAAATCCGACGAATTTGATGGCAGCCAATAATGCAGGTTTCTGCCTCGTAACGGGCTGTGACACTCGGCTACCAGAGCAAGGTTCGCGAGGTGGAATTCCGACTCGAATTCCGACCGCGACGGCTGCAGTTCGATGAAGGCGAAATGTTGAGGTCTGAGGGCTGAGCAATGTGAATGCATGTTAAAGAACCACATGTGGTAGAAATTTCCGGAGCTCTGTTCTACGGCACCTCATAAAATCATTTTGCGGTTTTGGCCCGAAATCCTCAGAAATTATATCGTACAACCATAGCTAAATTTAACAAAGACATATCGAAACCTCGACGCCTGTCGCCTCGTGGGCTGCGGTATTTAAGGCAGCTACGCGAAAGATTTTTCAGTTTTGTGCGCCATTAAGCAAGGAATTCATAATACGTCGAATGCATACGTACATTTGTTTTTACAGGCATTAGTCTATGGTAATGCGTTCATATAGTTCCCGCAGATGCAAAACGACAAAGTTATCAGCTCAAGATGGGGGTACACGGCCACACGCACAAAATAGCCTATATGGAGCAACTGAAAGGCACATGCGGAAACTCCATGACGCTTTCAGTTTTTTGAGGGGTTACCAGTAGGACGCATCATCAAGTGAGTCGTCACCGCTGATTGTTTCATACTATCTACAGCTTTCACCTGCTATTGATGCAGGTTGATGCTACTACAAGAGCGCGTTTTGATCTTTCTTGTTTTCGCGTCTTTGTAGAACAAGGAGCGTTAATTAGGGACCTCTGAAGACAGTAATGTCAGCTGCTTAACAAACGCACGCTTACATTCTTAGGCTTGACTGAAATGACGCTGTTGCTGGGCATGTCACTATTTTTCCCCTCTGATTGATTCGTACATATATTGAATGTGTGACGTAATCCAAATTAAATGAAAGAAAAAAAATATGCGGTCATTCTAGCTTGCACAGAAGCGCTGGTGGGTGCGCCAGCTCACGCTGTTTGAAGAATGTGTGCAATATGAATGCAACATAGGCAATAACAGCATGACGTATTGGGCTGTATTGAAATCGCCGCAGGTACGCAGGGGTATTTGCTGAAGGAGGTGCTGAAGAGGAGGAGCGGCGCCTAGAATGCACAGATAAGGGCTTTTTCACGTGCCTTTGTCCGAGCTTGTCCGTCCATTGGGCATCGTGGAAAACACAGCCTCTTGCACACAAATGCTTACCACAGACGCAACTGCAACATCTTAGTCAGTGGCGCAAGAAAAAGGAGAGCAAGTGGCTTTCAAACGCCGTAGTGGCCGCCGCGTTGACGTTGGCTATTGCATCAACGCTGGCAATTTATTTTTGAATGTACGTCACCCTTATTGTAAATACATATCCCAGAAGGCTTCATTGCTGATTAGCACTTGTGGACACCCTACGAAAGATTCCGTGGGCGCTGAAATATTTTGCCATTTTTATGCGAAGCACTTCTGGGCGACCTTCAGCAACTTGGAATCTATCTATCTATCTATCTATCTATCTATCTATCTATCTATCTATCTATCTATCTATCTATCTATCTATCTATCTATCCTCCTACATGCTCTCTGTGTCGTCTTGTTCCCTTGTTGTACACCAAAACTGGGATGCCGCAATATGAGTCAGCTCATGATGAACATTAAACAATGATACAAAACTGACGCACACAGGTAATCAAATTTCTGTGCTGACCTTATCAGTATGAACAAGAAAGATTGATCTTGACATCACTGACATAATATCCTTGCTATGCACGTCACGCTTAACGATGCGGTGGTCACATCTGAAGAATACCCGCAATTCTCGTCCCTGGTTATGCGGATATATACCCCATTGCAACAGGTGACCTATTGTTAGAAGAGGTTGCCTACTGAGAAAAAAAGGACGGCTCCTGGCTGCTGTTCGGTATGAGATGAGGAACGGAATAGGGGATTACAGGATTATGACCAGCTTCATGTCACGGCCTTCCCATGAGTCTATCGACCTGTCCTGCACCAGTCTAAACTGGCCACTTTGTGCAGGTCCTAAACTTACGTTCCATATCAATCAAGGTGCAATGAAATTACACATTACAAATTTTTTATGAACTCATTGTGCGCGGAAAAACAAATGAATAACACCCCATATATTTTGTAGCTTACGAATAAAGTGTGCACACCACACGCAAACATAATGCGCCGTGATGATAAAAGACACAGCAGTTGGCCATGAATCAAACTCGGGCCTCTTAGATGCAAGGCTGACGTGCTACCGCTGATCCACGGCGGCTCCTCCTACGCGTCACGTAGAGTCAATATACGTATTGAATGAGCGGTTGTGGTGATCAGCAGTAGTGGTATGACACATATAGCGTTTCTACTGTGTGTAATCGCTGTGACAGCAACGTAACAATCTTTAAATATGTGTTTGTACCAGGCAGGATGTTTTCATGCATCTTTGCTTAATTCCTTAGGAATACTACAACAACCAACGCTTGTGATATGCATACATGTGCCCGCCGTAGCATGCATTTGTTTTCAAGGCGCCCGCACACTGACGTGCGCAGACACCACAGCGCACCACAGTGCACCACAGTACTGTCGATGTGCCTGATAAGCCAACAATGCATACACAACCATTCAAGCGGTGCTAGCGTATTTGTACTAACGACAGTTCCGACGTGACGCCGTGCCATAATCTACCATTCAGCAGCCACGTGCGGTCGCCGTGTGGTGTATTTCATCATGAACCGCCAGCCAGCCAAACTTTACACGGTGCGCTGCATGCCTCCACCACGCGGAAAACTACTTAATCATTTGCACGATTATATTAATCCTTTTCTTAGCACTCATGTTCGCCATGCAGTCATGTTGTGGCATGCCGATTTTCGTATACTTCCCTTTAACGAAACGGCCAGGAGAGGGCGAAGTCGTAGGAGGATAGATAGATAGATAGATAGATAGATAGATAGATAGATAGATAGATAGATAGATAGATAGATAGATAGATAGATAGATAGATAGATAGATAGATATGCTCAAAGTCGCCGAAGTTCGCTAAGAAATGCTTTGCATTTAAAAAGCGTTTATTGAACCTTAGTGTCGCAGAAATATTAAGAGGGACAACTGGAATAATGCGAGAATTCTCTCGTTCTAGCAATGCTATTGGTTAAATGGCTGTTGTGACCCAAAATGTCACCTTTATTACGGGCTTCGAATACATAACTCTAGCGCTCCTTTCAAATTTCTTTGATGGTACGATTTCAGTACCACCGGAATAACTTCCGAACACCTTTATTAGCCGCGTTGGCGCTGTATTTTCTCAAAATGTGGCATAAAAAGCACCTATGTATTTCTACGTATGTATTGTTTGAAACTGAGCAGCAAACGTGAACTTATGACGATAGTTAATGCGTACAAATACGATGCGGACACTCGAAGACAAATGTTTACAGTATAGTTTGGTGTTGCCTAATGCGACAGTAAACTTTATTTCCAATCCAAAACGCGTGGATTCTGGATGACTGTCTGCATACATAATACTTAGTGCAGCATAACCTAGCCGTATGCGCATCCTGTCACCGGAAGTATTGGACCACTTCAACAAGCAAATGGTTGAACGTGAAGATGGTGACAGAGAAACTCTCGGACAATATTTCATTTATCAACTGAAATGGAGTTTATTATCCCTTCCTGTTTCGCCACCGGTGGATACTGTGTGCGACCGCACCTCCGGTAATTACACGGACTATGACGCTGACCGAGTACTCGTCGGATTCCTTGTCGACTGCGTCTGCAGCAGCAGCGAGTGCTTCAAGTGCTTCGGCCACATCCTGAGTTGCTTCGGCACTGCTCTCAGATATCCTTCCCTGCAGCACACGCCCAAGTGCTTCAAGTTTCTTGCCGGCTTTTACCATGGCATTGTCCTCTGCAAAAGGAAACATATAAAGGCAGGCAATGTTAAGAGGAGGTTTGCTTGCTAAATACCTGTGGTTTAACCGCACATCAATTAGATGCAAATTTGAAAGCTCTGTAATAAGACTATCAGGCTCGTTTGTAACCCTCACTTCTCCCCTCACCCCCGCATAATTTAAATGTGTCGGTGTTGTGATCTGTAGGGCTACCAGCTCCCATCGACGCATCCAAGGCGGTTGCGGGTTCGAATTCCAATGGGTGTTAATTTTCATTGTGGAATGCGTGTTCATTTTTTCGCACATCCACGTCCGTGTAAGAAAGTAGGCAAATGATTTCTTAGCGGGCGCCGGCATAAAATACTTTCGTGTTGAAGAATCCTAGTCCGCTCCACGCTGTGAAAACCGTTGGAACCGAGAAGCCCGCTTAGCGCTCTAGAAGCCCGCTTAGGGTTCGAGAGCAAGCAGGGGTCCGCTTTTTTCTTCTGCACAACCCGAGAGTATTCTTTCTGTTTTCTTTCCCTTCCACCCCTTCTTTCCTTACTTCTTTATATAGTGCCCTTACGATAATCCCTACTGCGTAGCAGTGGCATTAGAAGTGCGCCGAGGGCCAGAGAGTTAGGTACTCGTTAGAGCTAGGTACTCGTAACACAAACACAGATACACAGTCATGTATTGCCACATGTCTAGTAGTCAGATAATGGTTTTTGCAAGTGAATATCAAAAATTTTCTCAAAGCGTTATGTTCACATCATTTGTCTATTCTTCATTGTACTTGAGCATTTTCATTACTTTCCATGAAAGTTAGCATTTGGTAGCACTATTGATAAGAAAATTTTTTTTCCGAATTTTGAATGTAGACTCCTCCCGATACTGGTTTTTATTTCTGGATATCGACTTTCAAGATCATAACAAGTCGCAGGTCTTTGTAATAATAAGAAACCGACCCCAGAAGCAGCAGAGAAAAGTCGGTGGCGAGATAGTTGAAGAGATGAGAATGTGTAGTATAGTCTTCTGCAAAAATGCTGCATGCACTTGGAGATCCTCCGAAGCTAGTCGGTACATTGCATGTCTCATTATGATGCACAGTTTTCTGTGCTTTTAGGGACGGTCGACATTATTTGTTATGGATATTAAGATTGCGTGGCTTTTTCTCACCTTTGGAAGGCGGTGACACGTTCAACTCATCAGCGGTGGCACTGCAATTTAGAAAACAAATTGTGAAGTATCTCCGCCCTTGATTGTGGCCCTTTAAAAAAAATTCTGATCGAACGTGAATAAGACGTATGCTTACATTGTTGCCGCATCTTTGGGGAACATGGGAGGAAAAAAAAAGAATATATTAGCTTTACTGCAGAGTACTTTGGTGTTCAGATAATATGATCCAACGCCCAGTCATACTTCCTATTTCTGGATGCTGAATGCCACAAGTAAGCAAACCGTTAAAAAACCCTGACGAATACATGAAGGACGAAGCCTCATTTAAAATAAATTACGCATTACCAACTCTTGTGGGGGTACTTTCGGACAGCTCCGATGAGTTGAATTTAAATGTTTAGATCTTATTTGGTCGTTTACAGCGTGTCGTTCAGCAGCTTTCAATTTTTGAATGTTTTCAAAAAGTATTACTTTCGGCAGTATTGCAGAAGGGCATTGCGGACTACTTCACGTCACCGTGACGCTGTCGACAGCATAATTTATTTTTAATAGCGCACAAATGGCCGCGTTTTATGCACATCTGAAAGTATGACATGGTTCCAATAGACAAGAAGTGGTTGCGCATGCATCGCACTTTCACCGTCTGAATGTACTGGTGCGCTTCTTGGAATGAGTGCGACTGCTGCCCACAGTTCGCAACTATCATTTCTCTATAGGATAGGTCGCCTGTTAGTAAATATCCATTGTCTGGCTACTGTAGAAGCACTTGAGCGTTCGTGCCCGGAGCAGTTGCCTATAAAAATAGTGTCGCTTTACCGACGGATCTTGTGACGCCTTCTATAAGGTGATCTGTTATATCGGCCCCGTGAAGTGACTTGTATTTTTCGTATTTTTGGACAGTAGCTTCAACTAAATCAAGCTGCCGTATTCCTAGCAGCCTAATTCTTCCGTTAGGGACTTACCAATCACGCGAAATATTAACGTGGCATCTTATCACATTAGATATCATGAAGGCTCCTCATCTTACACATGACATATGAAGGAGCTTTATAACATTATGTTAATGATGCTACGTGCCCTGCTGTAAACCGGATATGATAAACATTCATACTACATTCACCCTAAGTCAAGAAGAAAACGAATGGTTATTTATTTATTTATTTACTTATTTACTTATTTACTTATTGTAAGTACTCCGCATCCGAAAAGGATCATAGCAGGAGGGCACATACAGTGTTAGATTACAAAGACAACACAAATTTTGATTCATTGGCAATAACAAGTAGTTTCAAATAAAGAGCAAAACAAGAGCGATTCGCATGATGTTGAATATAAAATTAAAAGGATCTGCACAGTGAAGAAAATTTTACTTACAGGCTACCGTAGAAAGCCCCAGGAGAGTAATCCACAGAACTGGTCTCATGGTGAACTCTGCAAAAGTAGTAGTTAAACAATATTAAAACTGCCGCAGTTCAGAACATTCAATAAATTGTCGAGTGCCTTTATAATAGGCACATATGCGTTTTACGATTAAACTGTTCGTACAAAATAAATTATATTGTGCAAAACCACTTGTGCAATGTACCTGCAGGTATATTTTACTTCAGAGGGGCACAAAAAGAGTGGAATGAATATTCTGCAAAGAAGTACACACATACCTTCAGAGATGACTGCGACAGGCTTGTGACTACTACTCGTTTCTTGAACAGGGAGAGAGATCGGTTTATATTGCCTGGCAGAGAAACTCTTTTCCGCAGTAAAGGAAGCCCGGGAAAACCCAAAGATGTCATTTGCTGCTAGAGGAGCTCTATCTTATTTGTGATCACCAACGACACACCTGGAATAACCCTGCAGATAGCGACGCACTTCTTGAACAGAGTGAGCCAAAGTAGGAACACAATGGCATAGTGGAAGATAACGTCGGGACATCACGCGGGTGACCAGTACAGACTCCATAGCCTACCAGCTATCTGGAAAAACAGTGAGTGCGCGTTGGGGTCAAAACGCAAGAGCAATTGTCGTACCCGGCCAATATGAGCAAGAAATGCAAATAAAATGCACAATATTTCCATCTTTATTTGCATTCGTGCCGGATGTACTTACAGGAGGTGTGTTAAAAGGATCCATATGTTCGTTCATATCAATTAGGTTATCTATAAGCTGCTGGATCGAGAACAGGAGTGCAATATAATAGTAAGAATTTAAATATCGCAGTAATTATATCTCCAGAACTAATTCCTGTAAGGTACCCCATGTAATGAATAAACTACCATGTCATAACCTTCTCTCAAGGAATGGTAAGCGCAAGCTGGGATGGCAGAAAGGTAGGTGAGTGGATGTAGTTTTAATGCGATGAAAGCTTTACAACCATATAATGAAATAAGCTCGCACAGGACAAGGTATATGGGAAATCTTCGGGAGAGGCCGCACTGCAATGGTCATAAAAGAGGTTTTAGTATAGTTAACGAAGATCAATTTGAAAGAAAATATGGCGTGTGTCATTGAGTCCACTATAGTATTCCATGGTTCACTAGCACACGTGACTGCACTTTTGACGCTTACGGTATGAAGCAAAGCCCCTACTTTCTCTTTCTGCGCCTACGCGGAGCTTTGAGATGAGCTGATGTAATGATCTGACGACACCTCTAGTAAGATCCTTGAGAGCATGTAGACTGCCTTATAAATGCCAGGTTCAAAATTAACGATAGATTAACGAAATTCTATAAAGCGTTAACCTTATATGACGATTTCACAATATAAGCTCTGACGGTAAAAGTTTGCAACAATACATGTAACACTTATTTGTATAAGACGCAGGCTAGCGCAAGTAAGTACTGGTTAGCGGTTAGTGTATGTAAGCACTCGTGTAAGATGGTCACATGGTTTGGGAATTGTTTGAAATTTGTGTAACTGCATATACTTGGGCTTGACTAAATATCAAGCCATTTTACTTCCCGCAGTTCCTGTTGAAATCATAAGGCGAGGGGAACAAGGACACCTGAAAATTTTTACTACCTCCTTCGTCCTAGAACAGGACCCATGCACAGTGACAAGTCTCTTTCTCCGTCACATCTACCTCCTAGAGCTTCCGCCGCAACTGAGTTAAGAAGCACTGCTTGTGCTCATGAGCTAATCACGTGCTCAGGCCTGTTCTCAAGCGTGTTGCATGGGTTTGCATCAAAGGATATAGTTAACTTTCACACACGAGCTCACAAGCGACGGTAAATTGCAGTTTCGAGATTTACAATTGTCCTTACAAGCAGGTCACGTCTGTTGGATGTACTCGCCACGTGCGCGTAAGGGTCTCTTGCCTTACGAGTCTGCGCACTCAAAAATTGTGAAACGCGCCATTGCCATGATGTGCTTAGAATCATCTTTAATGAAGTCGTGCCATCACACTGCGAACAAGAGCTTTAACGCGCAGCTAAAACGACTACAGGGTGCGCGATACCCAAGTGCGGTAGTGACGTCGGTCTCCGAGGTGTTGCTTCAGAAGTTGAAAGGCAAGCGCAAGAGGTGTAACTATGACACACAGAAGAAGAGGCCTGTAGTTGTGCCATATTGCCACAAAGTGGCTCACAATCTCAAGAATGTGGCTGCCAGGTACCAAATTCCAGTAGTGTTTTCTGCCCCCCGGAAACTGTCAATGCTGTGCTCGCGTATCGGTAAAGAAAATAAGAAGCCGCAATGTGAAAAGAAACATTTAAACTTTGTACAGTGCAGCAAAGGTGTGGTCTACAAGATTCCACTCTCCTGTGGCAAAGTGTATGTAGGTCAGTCAGGCCGCTGTGTCAATGAGCGCCTCAAAGAACATGAGCGATCCCTGCCAACCGGTACAGGCTCCCATTTAGCTCAACATTGCAAAAAGTGTAAGTGTCAAGCCTTGTTTAGACAGACCGGTGTTTTAAAGAAGAGCGGTGACACCACCGCCCGAGAATTATCAGAAGCGTTTTACATAAAGTCCTTGGGTTCCCAGTGTATTAGCGTGCCTTCCTTGACCTTGTTTGGCAATGAATTTTCTTTTTTGGAAGCGCTATCATGAGTGTGCTCGGATGATGAATTTGTGGTAGTTGCCGCGCTTGGTGTTACTACGCATGTCCTTCCAGTATCTGGGTGGTATAAAGAGTGGGGTGAAGCAATAAACGATATCAGTTGAGAGTAGCGCTTTGTCCTGTCCTTCCTTCCTGTGTATTGTTTTTTTGCGCTAAATAAGCACGATGAGGGCAGAAAGGTAGGTGAGTGGATGTAGTTTTAATGCGATGAAAGCTTTACAACCATAAAATGAAATAAGCTCGCACAGGACAAGATATATGGGAAATCTTCGGGAGAGGCCACACTTCAATGGTCATAAAAGAGGTTTTCGTATAGTTAACGAAGATCAATTTGAAAGAAAACTATGGCGTGTGTCATTGAGTCCACTATAGTATTCCATGGTTCACTAGCACACGTGACTGCACTTTTGACGCTTACGGTATGACGCAAAGCCCCTACTTTCTCTTTCTGCGCCTATGCGGAGCTTTGAGATGAGCTGATATAATGATCTGACGACACCTCTAGTAAGATCCATGGAGCATACCTTGAGAGCATGTAGACTGCCTTATAAATGCCAGGTTCAAAATTAACGATAGATTAACGAAATTCTATAAAGCGTTACCCTTATGACGATTTCACAATATAAGCTCTGACGGTAAAAGTGTGCAATAATACATGAAACAGTTATTTGTATAAGACGCAGGCTAGCGGAAGTAAGTACTGGTTAGTGTGTGTAAGCACTCGTGTAAGATGGTCACATGGTTTGGGAATTGTTTGGAATTTGTGTAACTGCATATACTTGGGCTTGACTAAATAGCAAGCCATTTTACTTCCCGCAGTTCCTGTTGAAATCATAAGGCGAGGGGCAACAAGGACACCTGAAAAATTTTTACTACCTCCTTCGTGCTAGAACAGAACCCATGCACAGCGAGAAGTCTCTTTCTCCGTCGCATCTATCTCCTAGAGCTTCCGCCGCAACTGAGTTAAGAAGCACTGCTTGTGCTCACGAGCTAATCACGTGCTCAGGCCTGTTCTCAAGTGTGTTGCATGGGTTTGCATCAAAGGATATAGTTAAATTTTATTTTAACATTCAAAACAAATTTTTACCGAGCTGTTCAGAAAGAATTTCAATATATTGCGATGATGAAGCACAAGGTCATGTAATCTGTGAGGTACCTCACAGATTACATGACCTTCAAGAGGTACCTCACTCATATAATTCTGGCTAAAAGTGCCCGCTACTGTACTATAAGGATAAGGCGACGTACGCGCTTCGAAATTAGAAATCTTCATTTATTATTTCAAGATACCTCGCAGTTTTCAACACATTATTATATGCACGAAGAGCTAGAGCACGAGTTTATATTACTTGCCGCCTTACTGTTTGCTTCGCTCAATAATTCACCTTTGTAGTACACTTAGGGGCCCAGACAGAAAGATGAACCGTCAACATACTGGTTCGGTAAGAATCAGTAAATAAAATACCGTATGGTGCACGGGTGCCCGGCTGACTTTCCAAAGAGGGTTGTTCACACGCTATGTGAGCAAAATCAATGTGACATGATGACAACCCAGCCGTGGTGTATGGGCAGTTGCGTGTTTGCTTGCTAAGCTTGGGCTCGCGGGATTGAATCCCGGCCTGGGCGGCGGCATTTCGCAGGGGATGAGAACCCAGAAAACACGCGTAATATTCCATCTTTATTTGCATTCGTGCCGGATGTACTTACAGGAGGTGCGTTAAAAGGATCCATATGTTCGTTTATATCAAATTAGGTATCTATAAGCTGCGGATCGAGAACAGGAGTGCAATATAATAGTAAGAATTTAAATATCGCTGTAATATTATTCTTCAGAACTATTCCTTTAAGGTACCCCTTGTAATGAATAAACTACCCTGTCAAACATTCTCTCAAGGAATGGTAAGGCAAGCTGGGATGGCAGAAAGGTAGGTGAGTGGATGTAGGTTTAAGCGATGAAAGCTTTACAACCATAAATGAAATAAGCTAGCACAGGACAAGATATATGGGAAATCTTCGGGAGAGGCCGCACTGCAATGGTCATAAAAAGAGGTTTTAGTATAGTTAACGAAGATCAATTTGAAAGAAAAATATGGCGTGTGTCATTGAGTCCACTATAGTATTCCATGGTTCAATAGCACACGTGACTGCACTTTTGACGCTTACGGTATGAGCAAAGCCCCTACTTACTCTTTCTGCGCCTACGCGGAGCTTGAGAAGAGATGATGTAATGATGTGACGACACCTCTAGTAAGATCCATGGAGCATACCGTGAGAGCATGTCGACTGCCTTATAAATTCCCGGTTCAAAATTAACGATAGATTAACGAATTCTATAAAGCGTTACCCTTATGACGATTTCAAAATATAGCTCTGACGGTAAAAGTGTGCAATAATACATTAAACAGTTATTGTATAGACGCAGGCTAGGGCAAGTAAGTACTGGTTAGTGTGTGTAAGCACTCGGTGTAAAATGGTCACATGGTTGGGATTGTTTTGAATTTGTCTAACTGCATATACTTGGGCTTGACTAAATATCAAGCCATTTTACTTCCGCAGTTCCTGTTGAAATCATAAGGCGAGCGGCACAAGGACACCTGAAAATTTTTACTACCTCCTTCGTCCTAGAACAGAACTCATGCACAGCGAGAAGTCTCTTTCAGTCGCATCTACCTCTCTCTCTCTCTCTCTCTCGCTCTCTCTATATATATATATTCTATCATATATATCTATATATATATATATATATGCATAGACAATCCAGCAATTATCTCTGAATGGCTCCACACAGCTCGTGCTTGACAAACATACTAGGTAAGAATGTGAATGACACGCAACTCTCCGTGTCTCCCCAAAGCTTGATGTTCGAGCAAGAGAAAAACAAAAAAACCGTAATTACAGCAGAATGTCGTAGCGAATATAATCACTGCAAGTAATTATATGTATATCTGACTGAGTAGTTAAACACGGTGCTCGTGTTTAGCAGGACGGATCGAGCTCGCGCACAAATCTTTCTAAGTTTTAGGATTCGCTGTATGATGGACAGTCTTGCATCTCTTGCGCGCTTGTTCGTAGCCTGAGCACATTCATATGGGATTTCACACTGGAGAAAGAAAAATTGCACTTTTCATAGATATGGACCATATATTCTAATCGCATTCCGATGCATTCGGTTTGAGCCCTTCGCGCCCGAATATACGTTGTTACAGGCTGGTATCTGAACTTCGGTTCGTAAAAAAAAAAAGCATGACCCCAGCAAGTTCACAGGACCAATTCATCGACTTCGCATAGGGACATTCTTCCTCAGTGTTAGTTTCGACGAGGTTTCTAGTATATTATTATCTATTGATATGAAATTGCGAGGATCAAAACCAGAATCGTTTCCACACTACCAGCGCGGGCTAGTAAAAAGGAAATTCAGTATATGTACGCACTGAACAGCACACACTATATTACTGAAACAAGCGTGGAGCTTGAATTCGTTATGAAACGCGATGTAACTAGTTTGAATCGTGCTTCGTAGTGCTATTATAACAGGAAATCAATCAGCCTCTGCTAGCTGCCATAATCATTTGGCGATTCCATGAGGTAAGAGGCGGGATCATTTAGATTGCATTGCCATGGTTAGCACATTCTCGTGCCGCGGGACGATTTCCACTACACCTAGTTAATGAAACAACTGCGGTGAATGCGAAGCATGCATCATGCGTGGCTCCTTTTATCAGCACATCATCACAGTCATGTCCCAAGTGTTCATGTCAAGACCTCTCAGCTAAGAGTTCCGTGCGCCAACGTGATGTGCCGGACA
This sequence comes from Hyalomma asiaticum, assembly GCA_013339685.2. Classification (NCBI taxonomy): domain Eukaryota; kingdom Metazoa; phylum Arthropoda; class Arachnida; order Ixodida; family Ixodidae; genus Hyalomma; species Hyalomma asiaticum. Next base: position 58,937,081 of record CM023482.1, read on the forward strand.
TTCCAGTACAGGGTCGTCCACTCTTAGAGTGAACACGACGCAACGTGGCTCCCTTTTTGGAACGCCAGTGCTTGCGACGTGGGCACGCATCGAAGCTAATAATGTGCAGGTGCACAGAGTGATCCAAGCCCCTCTACGCCTGCACTAGATTAGCGTCGACGCGCAGTCCCATCGCGAGCGCTGGCGTTCTAAAGAAGGCAGCCACGCTGCGCCGTGTTCACCCTAAGAGTGGACGACCCTGTACATACTAAGGTAAACAGGCAACCACCACGGTATCATTAAGAGGATCTTTCTTGTATGTCGTGATGTATATGTAGTATGCGTGGTTTGCGCTGGCTCTCGAAATTTTGAATTGTGAGCGCGGGTCGTAGGTGCTCTGCTTTACCATTTATGAATCACACGGAAAGAGAAACCGCTCAGGAGAGATGGATATAGCGAAAAGCCGGAAAAATCATTGCGAGACTGTCAAGGTCTTGCAATCCAAAAACAACTGCAGTGGGCTGCGTGGATGCGACGTGTTGCGTGAAACCGCGCGTGCGCCAGTAACACACTGTATCATGCATAACAAAGAGCAGCTGTAGGTCCGAGAGCGGCCCAGGGCCCACGCCCAGTTCCTACCCAAACTACAACAGTTTCTTTTGAAAATTCATTGCGTTCCTAAATTGTTTACCAGGAGGCCCCTCCCCCGGGGGGAGGTCCCCGGCAATCAAGACGAGGCTTCTTAACGCTCACCACGTAACCAGTGACCTGGTATCATGATATCACCGTGCTACTGCCAAGTAACATCCCCTTGTAACATCCTCAAGCCAGCTGTGTCACAGCGTCTAAAACTGTCAGCATTATCTTTGGTATGGCACGCTCATGTACTCGTTATATGGCCATGCGTAAAGTGGTAAAGCAGTATACGTCGGACAAACGGCCCTCTGTGGTAACTACAGGAAACGATGGCATTGTAGTCCTGCAAAGAAAGGCAGACATCGGTGGTTTACGTTACATTTTAATGCCTGTACCTGTTCACCATTAGCTGACAACACCAAGGTGTTATCAATTAACCGTAATAAATCAGATTCGTAATAAAAGTCGCCGTGAGTGCAAATTGAGAATTGATTGTACATGCACTGCACCAATGTTGTCGGATAAAAAAATGTATTTTTTAGATGTGCAGCAGCTTGTAAATTTTCATACCTTAAGTGTCATAAAGAGAAAGAGGAAAAGAAAGGATATCTTTTCGCATTTTGTCTTGATGGACCGTATGAGAGCCGCTACTGTATATATTCGTTCTTCGATTGCACTAAAGCACTTTGTTGAATGTTAGCGCTCGTCTCGTGTCCTACTCTTTTCGTCCATCTGTTCCTTCGGGCTTGATATCTTTTGTCTAGTCCACTTATCCTCTGATATCGCGTATACCTTACACAACGCCAAACTTGTTGTTTTAAAAATAGTTTTATTTTTCGAGAATCCTTCCATTACGTTCCTGACAACCCGAATCAGGAGGTGAATCGTAGATACTCATAAACATCATGCCGCTATGGGCTAGCGCCCTGAAGTCTCCAGGAACAGCCCATTGACCTTGCCGAGTCTGAAGATACCCCGCAGTTGTTCATCTATTACGTGTGACATGAGGTTACAAAGCCAAGCTTTGCTATTTCTTTCATGTGCGTGAGTGTGTTATTGCCACAAAACATGTAGTACTTCAGCTACAGTGCTGAAAGAATGTGTGTATTACAAGGCGACCGCGGAGCGCTGAAGTCGAAGTGGGCTTATCTTTAAAAGGCTGTTTCAACCGGTATATATTGCAAACACTATTTCTGGTACAAGTGCATTATATAAAAGCTCACAGGTGTCTTAACAGATCCTGCACAGGTCGACCGTTCTGCACGAAAGCCGGTTTAGGCTTCTACGGCAAGGCAATGATGCAACTGAAATAAGATTGCAAAATGGCCATTTTACTTTATGACAGGTCACAGGACTCTTATAGGGAGGACATAATGCTCTTGCGCTCTACTCCTTTTCTTGCTATTCATCGAAGCGTTGAAATTTATTTGCTAGCGTGAACAGCTTATTCCTGTTGTGCCACTGTTGCAAAAGGGATGCGTTTCAACTTAACACATATTTGCCCCAAGGTTGTACCCGTAGCGGGCTGCCGTGAAACGAGGCCAACTGCTCTCGTGAGCCACCCAACACACCAAATGAACCATTTCACAGTTCAAATGTGCGCCCGAACACCTCCCCCCCCCCCCCCAAAAAAAAAAAAAGAAAAAAAGGCATGGGATCTGTGTGCATTAAGTGGTCCCAGAACTGCAAGAAACGAAAAATGCTTATAGCGTTTGAACCTCATACCAGACCATTCCCAGCCACCGCCCCTTCTCACCGCCTCCCCGTCGCCATTCTCCTCGCAAACAATTCGCTGGTAACAAAATGCAGGGGAGAACGCTGTCCTGGCCTATGCTTTCCCGATTTTGTGTCGGTCTCTCCAAGCGGGTGAGAGGAGTTTTCATTCAAGAAGCGTTTATTGAACCTCAGTGTCACACAAATACTAAGAGGGACAACTGGAATAATGCGAGAATTCTTGTGTTCTAGCACTGCGCTTGATTAAAGGGCTGTTGAAATCCAAGATGTTAGCGTTATTACGGGCTTCGAATACATGACTCTAGCGTTCCTTTCAAAGTTCATTGATGGTACAATTTCAGTACAACCGGCATAACTTCCAAACGACCTTATTTGCCCCGTTGGCGCTATATTTTCTGAACATGTGGCATAAAAAGCACCTATCTATTTCTACGTATTTATTGTTTGAAATTGAGCAGGAAATGTCAAGTTATGGCGATAGTTAATGCTTACAAATACGATGCGAAGACATGAAGACAAATATTTATAACGTAGTTTATTGTTTCTTAATGCGACATTAAACTTTATTTCCAATCCAAAACACGTGGATTCTTAATGATTGTGTGCATTTTCTCAAGATATATAATACTTATTGCACCATAACCTCGCCGAATCCGCATTCAGTCGCCGGTAGTATTGGACCAGTTCAACAAGCAAGTGGTTGAACGTGAAGATGGTGTCAGAGAAATTCTCAGACAAATTTCATTTATCAACAACTGAAATTGAGTTTATTATCCCTTCCTGTTTCGCCACCGGTCGATACCGTGGGCGACCGCACCTCCGGCAATCCCACGGACTATGACGCCGACCCAGTACTCGTCGGATTCCTTATCCACTGCGTCTTCAGCAGCAGCGAGTGCTTCAAGTGCTTCGACCACATCCCGGTTGGCTTCGGCACTGCTCTCGGATATCCTTCCCTGCAGCACACGCCCAAGTGCTTCTAGTTTCTTGCCGGCTTTCACCATGACATTGTCCTCTGCAAAAGGAAGTATATAAAGTAGGAGATGTTAAGAATAATTTTGCTTGCTAAACACATTTCATTTAACCGGACATCAAGTAGATGCAAATTCTAAAGCGCTGTAGTCAAAGTATCAGGCCCGTTTGCAACCATCACTTCTTCCCTCACCCCCGCATAATTTAATGTGCCGGTATTGTGATCGGTAGGGCTACCAGCTCCCATCGACGCATCCAGGGAGGTTGTCGGTTCGAATTCCTATGTGTGTTATTTTTCATTGTGGAATGTGTGCTCACATTTCCGGACATCCACGTCCGTGTAAGCAAATACTCCAGTGATTTCATAGCGGGCGCCGGCATAGAATGCTTTGGTGTTAAAGAATCCAAGGCCGCTCCACGTTGTGAAAACCGTTGGAACATAGAAGCCCACTTAGCGCAAGAGAATGGGTAAGGGTTCGAGAGCAAGCAGAGGTCCGCTTTCCTCTTCTGCACAATCCGAGAGGATTCTTTCTGTGTTCTTTGCATTCCATCCCTTCTTTCCTTATACCTTTCTATGGTGCCCTTTCGATAAAGCCTACTGCGTTGCAGTGACATTAGAAGTGCGCCGAGGGCCAGAGAGTTAGTTACTCGTAAAACGAACACAGATACACAGTCGTGCATTGCCACATGTCTAATAGTCAGATAATGGTTTTGGCAAGTGAATATTAAAAATTTTCTTAGAGCGCTGTGTTTACATCAATTGTCCATTCTTGATTCTACTTGATGGCCATTGTCATTACTTTCGATAAAAATTAGCATTTGGTAGCGCAATTGGTAAGAACTATCTTTTTCCGAAGTTGGAAAGTAGACTTCCCTTAATACCCGTTTTTATTACTGGATATCAACTTTCAAGATCATAACACGTCCCACGTCATTGTAATGAGAAGAAGCGGACCCCAGAAGCAGCAGAGAAAAATCGGTGGCGAGTTGGTTGAAGGGATGAGCATGAGTACTATAGTCTCCTGCAAAAATGCTGCATGCACTTGGAGATCCTCCGAAGCTTGTCGGTACATTGCATGTATCATTTTTATGCACAGTTTTCGTGCTTTTAGGCACAGTCTACATTCATTTGCTATGCATATTATGATTGCGTGGCTTTTTCTTTCTCACCTTTGGAAGGCGGCGACACATTGATTTCATCGGCGGTGGCACTGCAATTAAGAAACAAATTGTCAAGTATCTCCGCCCATGATTGCTGCCTTATAAAGAAAAATTCATGTCGAACGTGAGTAAGACGTATGCTTACATTGTTGCTGCATCTTTGGGGAACATGGAAGAAAAAAGGAATATATTAGCTTTATTGCAGAGTACGCTGGTCTTTCTTCAGATAAAATGATCCAACGCGCAGTCATACTCCCTATTTCTGGATGCTGAACTCCACAAGTAAGAAAACCATTAAAAAACCCTGGAGAATACATGAAGAACGAAGCCTCATTTAAAATAAACCACGCATTACCAACTGTTGGGGGGGGGGGGGGGTAGTTTGGTACACCTTCGATGAGTTGAATTTCAATCTTTAGATCCCATTTGGTTGTTTACAGCGTGTCGTTCAGCAGCCTTCAATTTTTGAAGGTTTTTCAAAAAGTATTACCTTTGGCAGTATTGCTTAAGGACATTGCGGAGTATTTCATGTCACCGTGGCGCTGTCAATAGTATTTTTTTAATAGCGCACAAATGACTGCGCTCTATGCACATTTGAATGTGTGACATGGGTCCAATAGCCAAGTAGTGGTTGCGCATGCATCACACTTTCACCGCCTGGATGTATTGATGCGCTTCTTGGAACGAGTGTGACTGCGGCCCACGTTCGCAACTATCATTTCTCTATTAGCAAAGGTGGCCTGTTTGTAAATATCCGTTGTCTGCCTTCTGTAGAAGCACTTGTGCGTTCGTGCCCGGAGCAGTTGCCTACAAACATAGTGTCGCTTCACCAACGGATCTTGTGACGCCTTCTATAAGGTGGTCTATTATATCGGCTCTGAAAAGTCACTTGTATTTTTATTATTTTTGGACAGAAGCTTTCACTAAATCAAACTCCCGTATTCCTTGCAACTTGATTCTTCCGTTAGGGACTTACCAGTCCGCGTCTTAGAACATTAGATATCATGAAGGCTCATCATTTTACACATGATATATGAAGGCGCTTTATAACATTATGTTAATGAAGCTACGTGCCTTGTTGTCAACCGGATATGATAAACATTCATACTACATTCACCCTAAGTCAAGAAGAAAGCATGTATTTATTTATTTATTTATTTGTTTATTTGTAATTACTGCCAATCCGAAAAGAATCACAGCAGGAGGGCACATACAGCGTTAGAATACAAAGACAACACAAATTTTGATTCATTGGCAATAACAAGTAGTTTCAAATAAAGAGCAAAACAAGAGCGATTCGCATGATGTTGAATATAAAATTAAAAGGGTCTGCACGATGAAGATTTTCGTACTTACAGGCCACCGTAGAAAGCGCCAGGAGTGTAAGCCACAGAACTGGTCTCATGGTGAACGCTGCAAAATTAGTCGTTAAACGATATTAAAAATGCCGCAGTTCAGAACATTCCATACATTGTCGCGTGCCTTTATAACAGGCACATATGCGTTTTACGATTCAACTGTTAGTACAAAATAAATTACATTGTGCAAAACCACTTCTGCAATGTACCTGCAGGTATATGTTGCTTCAGAGTGGCACAAACCAGAGGGAAATAAATATTCTTCAAAGAAGTACGCTCATACCTTCGGAGATGACTGCGACAGGCTTGTGGCTACTTCTCGTTTCTTAAACAGGGAGAGAGATCGATTTATATTGCCTGGCAGAAAAACGCTTTTCCCCAGCAAAGGAAGCCCGGGAAAACCCAACGCTGTCAGCTGCTACCAGAGGAGCTCTTTATCTTATTTGTAATCACCAACGACACACCTGGAATAACCCTGCAGATAGCGACGCACTTCTTGCACAGAGTGAGCTAATGTAGGAACACAATGGCATAGTAGAAGATAACGTCGGGAGATCACGTGGGTGACCAGTACAGACTCCATGGCCTAACAACTATCTGGAAAAACAGTGAGTGAGCGTTGGGGTGAAAACGCAAGAACAATTGCCGTACCCGGACAATATGAGCAACAAATGCAAAAGAAACATGCACATTATTCCACCTTTATTTGCATTCCTGCCAGATGTACTTGCAGGAGGTGTGTTAAAAGGATCCATATCTTCGTTCATATTAAATTAGGCTATGTATAAGCTGTTGATCGCTTACAGGAGTGCAATATAACAGCAAGAATTTAAATATCGCAGTAATTATATCTCCAGAAGTAATTCCAGTAAGGTGCCCCATGTTATGAATAAACTACCCTGTCGTAACCTTCTATCAAGTAATGGTAAGCGCAAGCTGGGATGGCAGAAAGGCAGGTGAGGGGATGTAATTTTAATATAACAAAAGCCTTACATCCATAAAATGAAATAACTTCGCACAGGACAATATAGATGGCGTGTGTCATTAAGTCCACTATGGTATTCCATGGTTCACTAGCACACGTGACTGCACTTTTGACGCTTACGGTATGACGCAAAGCCCCTACTTTCTCTTTCTGCGCCTACGCAGAGCTTTGAGAAGAGCTGATGTAATGATGTGACGACACCTCTAGTAATATGCATGGAGCATACCTTGAGAGCATGTAGACTGCCTTATAAATGCCAGGTTCGAAATTAACGATAGGTTAACGAAATTGTATAAAGCGTTACCCTTATGACGATTTCACAATATAAGCTCTGACGGTAAAAGTGTGCAATAATACATGAAACAGTTATTTGTATAAGACGCAGGCTAGGGCAAGTAAGTACTGGTTAGTGTTTGTAAGCACTCGTGTAAAATGGTCACATGGTTTGGGAATTGTTTGGAATTTGTCTAACTGCATATACTTGGGCTTGACTAAATATCAAGCCATTTTACTTCCCCCAGTTCCTGTTGAAATCATAAGGCGAGCGTATGAGGCCTCGGTTTGGACGACGCTTTATTCTGAGTAGCTGGGCAGGTCGCTCGATGATGCCAACGCGCTGAGCGCAAAAACACTATGATGATGATCACACACCAGCGATGAAGAAGATACGCAGAACGCATGGTGATGATGATAAAATACAGATGATGAAGACGCGCTTAATAAACGCCCACACTATTTCCCCCCACGTGGAAGCGGCCATCCTGGACGCGATTCAATACATTGATGAACGCCGCGTGAAGAGTTTCATTCGGGACACGTGCACAACCTCCGTATTGCGGCAACGGCCGTCTGTTGGGGCGGCAAGGGGAGTGACGCGATAGTTAACAGGAGAAGTTTGTTCAATGACCGTGTACGGTCCGATGAACCGTGGCTGAAATTTGGCGCACAGACCGGAACTACGAGGAGGAGTCAGGAGAAGTACTTCATCACCAGGTCGGAAAGAAACGACGCGGTGGCATTCATCATAAACAGCTTTTCGGTCGTGTTGTCTGGCTTCTGTGTTGAGGCGCGCACGCTGGCGACACTGGGCTAGTCGTGAGACGTACTCTTCGCACGAGGAAGGGGATGAAATAGCTTTAGAGCCGAAGAAGGAGACGTCCAGAGCGAAGGTGGGGGAACGTCCATATACGAGGTAAAACGGCGAGTAGCGAGTTGTTCGCTGCACGGCAGTGTTGTAGGCAAAGGTGACGAATGGCAAAAGGACGTCCCAATTTCTATGGTCTGGTTGAATGTAGACGGCGATCATGTCTGCTAAAGTGCGATGAAAGCGCTCGGTCAGGCCGTTAGTCTGAGGGTGGTAGCTCGAGGATGTCTTGTGGATGGTGCCGGACGCTCGGAGAACTTCGTTGAGTACTTGCGAAATGAATGCCTTTCCACGGTCGCTCAGCAGTACACGAGGAGCACCATGACGTAGAATGATGGACTGTAGGACAAAGTTAGCAACCTCTGAAGCAGAGCCGCTAAACACTGAAGCTGTCTCCGCGTAGCGCGTCAGGTGGTCGACGGCAGTCACGATCCACCGGTTGCCAGAAGCAGTGATCGGAAGGGGCCCGTAGAGGTCAATACCGACAACCTCGAATGGTGCTGTGGGGCACGGAAGTGGTTGCAATGGGCCAGCTGGAGCAGACGTTGGGAGCTTCCGACGCTGGCAGGCAACGCAGGAACCGACGTACCTCGCGACGCTTGAAGAAAGGCCAGGCCAATAGTATCGCCTCCGAATTCGGTCATAGGTTTTATGGAATCCAAGATGACCAGCTGTCAAGTCATCGTGAAAGGCGTTGAGGATAGCAAGACGAAGGGATCGTGGGAGAACTGGTACCCAGAGTTGTCCGTCAGCATGGTAAACGCGGCGATACAATACTCCATCGTCCAGCTTAAAGTGCGCGAGTTGCCGGCGGAGGCGCGCGTTAGGTGGAGGAGAAGCCCCAGATAGCTGTTCTATGAAACGTCGACAGTACGGGTCTGCCATCTGATGAGATGCGAACGGTTGGTCGTCGTCCGAAGGCACTTGGTGTATGGAGGCTAGCGACGAAGCAGTACCGGGGTCGTTCGAAGAGGTAACGCGCGAAGCGGTGGTTGCCGAAGCGTCGAGCGAAGACGTGGGAAGTGGGCAGCGAGACAGAGCATCGGCATCTTGGTGTTTTTTTCCGGACTTGTAAATGATGTCGAAATCATACTCTTGCAGCCGCAAAATCCAGCGACCCAGGCGTCCAGTCAAATTCTTCAGCGTGGAAAGCCAGCACAAGGCGTGGTGGTCTGTGACTATCGTGAAATGACGGCCGTGCAGATAAGGGCGAAACTTCTGTATAGACCAGACGACGGCGAGACACTCTTGTTCCGTGATCGTATAATTCCTTTCTGAAGTGGTGAGTACACGGCTGGCGTACGCTATGACCCTTTCGCGCGAAGAGTTGTCGCGTTGCAGTAGGACAGCACCGATGCCGTGGCCGCTAGCATCCGTGTGCAAGAGAGTCGGTGCGGCTTCATCAAAATGGCAAAGCACCGGTTCAGACGTAAGGGCGCCCTTCAGTCGTGTAAATGCCGATTCGCATTCTTCAGACCATACAAACTGCACACCACTAGAGAGTAAGCTGTGTAATGGGGCTGCTATGGAGGCGAAATTCCGTATAAAACGGCGGAAATAGGAGGCAAGGCCGAGGAAGCTGCGCAAGTCTTTCGGTCTTTCAGGGCGCGGAAACTGAAGCACCGCGGCAATCTTGTCAGGGTCCGGTCGAATTCCGTCCTTGCTTACGACGTGGCCCAGGATCTTAATGGTTTTACTGGCGAAACGGCACTTTTTTGTGTTTAGCTGAAGACCTGCGCGGGCGAGGCATGTCAAAACTTCATCTAAGCGTCCGAGATGCTCAGAAAACGTTGATGAAAAAATGACAATGTCGTCCAAGTAGCAAAGGCAGGTCTTCCATTTTAGTCCACGGAGCACGGTGTCGATCATGCGTTCAAAAGTTGCAGGTGCGTTGCATAGCCCGAAAGGCATTACGTTAAATTCATATAGACCATCAGGTGTTGCGAATGCCGTTTTTTCTTTGTCATGTTCGTGCATAGGGATCTGCCAGTAGCCAGAGCGGAGGTCGAGGCTCGAAAAGTATTCCGCGCCTTGGAGAGAATCAAGGGCGTCATCAATGCGCGGCATGGGATATACGTCCTTTCGAGTGATCTTATTGAGCGCCCGATAATCGACGCAAAAGCGCACGGAACCGTCTTTCTTGCGGACCAAAACAACAGGAGACGACCACGAACTGGAAGAAGGACGAATTATCTTGCGTTTCAACATGTCGCCGACGTTGTCTTCAATGATTTTCCGCTCGGCTAGAGAGACGCGGTACGGGCGGCGGCGCACGATACATGTGTCATCTGTTATAATGCGGTGCTCGGCGACGGTAGTTTGGCCCAGTGTTGTGGAGTAGACGTCGAAAGAATTAGCGTGCTTTTTTAACAAATCAAGCAACTGTTGCGTCTGCGCAGCTGTCAGATCAGTGCTGACGATCGCTTTAAGGGCAGTAGCAGAGGAATATTCGTCAGGAGAAGGGTCCCCAGGAGAGACTGGTCGAAGCGGCAAGGCGTATACAGGCTCCACATCGGCAACGAGCGCTACTGTTGTGTCTTGCGGAAGTAAAATTTTCTCTGGGGTTTCGTTGGTGACAGTGACGAGGGCAGACCCGCGGTGGAACCGAACAACACCTGGCGAAAATGTTATGCCTTTACTAATGCAGTAGGAGGACGGGAACACCAAGACATCGCCATGGTCGATGTCAATGGACTTGAGGGCAACAATGTGGTGACGTCCGGGGGTTAGTTCCGTATCCTGGGCTGCGATCAGGCGGGAGGGCTTGTGGAGTTCTTCACCAAGCATGTGGTCGGTTTCACTGAGGTGTACCACACGCTGTCCACAACAAATGGCGGCAGACGCAGAGGAGAGAAAATCCCATCCCAAAATTAGTTGGTGAGAGCACTCGGACAGCACAGCTAATTCTATATGATGAACGATATCGGTGATGAGTACACGAGCTGTACACATAGCCAAAGGCCGAATAGGGCACCCTTGGGCCGCAACCAACGTGGGACCATTGTAAGGCGTCATAACTTTCTTGAGACGGAAACACAAATCAGCCTGAATGACAGAAAATGTCGCACCAGTGTCCAACAAAGCATCGACGTGCACCCCTTCGACAAATACAGAAATCATGTTGGCCGGGCGCATCGGAGGAATTTCAGTCCAGTTCGTGCATGCAGTTCTTCCTCCGAAAACTGCATCGACTAGTTTTCCGAAGTGACGTTAGAAGCGAGTCTGGCCGGCCGAAGTGGCGACGAGGACCGGCGGAAGGGCGACGGTGATCGGCGTCTGGACGGACGGTAACCTGTGCCTGGTGTTTCATTAGAAGCGGGTGGAGATGGAGAGCGGCGCGGAGGTGAATAATAACGCCGGCCTTGGTAATAAGGCGCGTTGGCGCCAGTAGGAAAATCACGCTCACCAGTATCGTAGCCACGACGTTCGTCCTGCTGGCGTTTGCGACAAAAACGTGAAATGTGTCCACGATAGCCGCAGTAATAGCATGTAGGCCGAGGTGGACGCCACGGCATGCTGTAAACAGGTTGGGGCGTACTATGAGATAGCGCGGTCACATGGGCCGATGAACTTTCAGGCGGCATGGACTGAAGGGTGACTGGGGGTGCAGTAGCAACCGGCGGGTAAGTTGTGATTGGCAACGCAGAAGTGGCGTTGCCAAGAGGCTTGGCAGCGATTTGCGCGTACGTTGGTAGTGCGTGGTTGACGGGGGTGTGCACTTGCGCAGAGCTCGTCAAAGACGCCAGTTCTTCTCGGATTACGTCACGCAATGAGACACCGCAAGGCTGAGTTGGAAACGCGGAAGGCGACTGCAAGCCCATCGCGTGCAGCTCTTCGCGTATGAGCGTGCGTATGAGTGCCCGCAGGTCCTGGTCTACTGCAGGACGAACTTCGTCGATGTCAGGCAGTAGGCGAACAGACTCCAGCTCGTCGAGGCGCTGACAAGTGGTAACGACGTCAGCGACGGTAGTCGGATTCTTGGCGGCGAGGGAATTGAAGGCGACGGATCCAATGCCCTTTAGGATGTGGCGCACCCTGTCCGACTCCGACATGGAGGAATTGACACGTCGGCAGAGCGCAAGGACATCCTCGATGTATGATGTATAGGACTCACCCAGGTGTTGCTTGCGAGCTTCGAGACTCTTTTTGGCCAGAGTCGACCGGACGGCCGGTGTGCCGAACACCTGGCGAAGCTGCTGTTTGAAGCGGTCCCAGTCAGTGAAATCAACCTCGTGGTTGTAAAACCACGTCTTCGCCACACCTGTGAGGTAGAAGGAGACGTGGCCGAGCTTGAGAGGGTTGTCCCACCGATTTGCGGAACTGTTAAAACAGAAATATTCAAAAGAACATTCGTTCATTGAAAATAGGGACAGGAAATCCTGCATGGATACAGCGTCCGTTAGAACAAAATCCTCGCTTAGAATATCGCCAGCGGCGTCAAAACGTTTTTTCGCACATGGGATCCATTGCGAGTTAGTCGCAAAGCCGCGAGCTTCATTTCGTAGTAGCAGTAGCTTCAACTCTCCCACTGATCAGCTTGACTTGGAAAATAATACGAGTGACCACGCTACTTGTATAGCTATGCAGCGGGAGCGACCGCCCGACATGGAGCAAGCTTGGCATCGTTGTTCACGTGAACGACCGACTGCGTTGCCTCCAATATATTGTATTACAATAGTATACGTCAACAGTCATTATGTTGTCGAACAAAATCCTTAAATCCGCTCGAATGACAAATTGGGGGAAACTGGGAAAGAGTGGAAGCCCGATGCAGCCTGATTTATTGGGCACCCTGCAATCCTCACGTAGCGCGCAGCTGGCGCAGCTATTCACTGGCGCCCACTCTGTGCTCCTAGCGCCTCCCCGTGGGCTCCCTCCATAGCGTTATGGGGGAGTCTCGTGACCAGAAAAGCATTCATGGACTATGGTATTATAAAAAAAATCGGCAGATCCCACGTGCAGTGGGAATCAAGAAAATGCGAAGCACGCATCAGGAACGGAAAATGGATTTTCATTGCTGTCTCACTACACCGAGATTGGTACATATGAAGTTGACGAGACGGCTGCAAGAGCACCATGACTGCGGCATGTAAACCATGCCGCTCATACACGCATGTCATGACTAACGTGATAACCTGTGGTTTACGTTCGTCATGCAGTCGCGTTGTGCCATAGCAGTTTTGGTACACATCCCATTAACAAAACGCGTGGCATGTAAATCATGCCGCTCATGATATGCATGATAAACATAATTTTTCATGTTTTGACCTGTCATTTATGTTCATCATGCAGCCATGTTGTGGCATACCAATTTTCGTAAACATCCCATTAGCCAAACGGCCAGGAGAGCACAAAGTCGTAGGCGGCTAGATAGATAGATAGATAGATAGATAGATAGATAGATAGATATAGATAGATAGATAGATAGATAGATAGATAGATAGATAGATAGATAGATAGATACGCTCAAAGTCGCCGAAGTTCGCTAAGAATACTTCGCATTTAACTCCGGATCAAAATTTAGAAAAGGGAAAACGCTTTCTGTAATAACGCACTACTACTACTGTGGCGCATTACTCCACCTTACTCAGTCCAGGCACATGTGTATGATTATGCTGTGGTATTCCACGTTACGGGTTTCCGAAGAACTCATTTCATGTTCATGCTCACGTGCTTCGATTTGCCAATGGATTAGCCTTCGCGCTGCCGATTGCTAGCCTCCAGATTAGCTATAAATAGGCAAAGTGAGCGCTATGGACAGGCGGTGGTGGCAGTTTCAAGCCCCAGACAACGATGAATGTTTCGGCAACTAAAATGCTGCCATTTCTGAGAAATCCGTATGGATTTTGCTGTAGCTTTGTGATACAAACGGCTGGATGCTCATTATTCCTTTCACAAACTTTTCTGCAGCTTGCTGATTTATCGCAAAAACTATATGCCATGTACTCATGAGCATGCGCTTCGAATTGTCGATGGATTCGTCTTCCTGCTTTCTGTCACTTAGCCTCCTGGTTAGCTAAACAGGCAGAGTGAGCGCCCAGGACAGGCGTTGGTCTTTAGACGGAATCCCCGACCACAACAAATTTTTGAGCAACTAAAGATTTCATTTCTGAGAAATCCGTACATATTTATTTGTAGGTGTGTGCTATAAACGGGTAGTTGTGTGCTATAAAGGGGCTAATTTTCCCTTTCATAAACGTTACTACCCCTTTTCGGTGTCTGCGGAACTCTGTTGCAATATTTTAGTTATTTTCGGCCCGGATTCATCTCAACAAGTGTTAGTCACTTATTAACAGGTCCTGGCCCTCCTTTCAATTGATGTCTTACAGCGAAAGCAGTATATGTCTTGGAGAGACAAAAGTCGTTTGTTTCATGTTTCTGTAAACTTCTCCACTAGCTGCTCGGTCAGTTCACGTCGTTCTCTACGTCGTACCCTAGCGTGCTCGCCATTAGTGCTCGCCTGCAGTCAGTATAGCGTCGCGCAGCATAGCAGAAGCGAGGTATACAGGAGCAGTGAAGCAGGCCATAGTGGGACGCGTGCAGCTCCTACCGGCGCCGAAGGTGCTCGGTATCCATGACTCTGGTGGCGGCTTTGCCGGTTATTAGCGGAGAGAGCGGTCAGGCAACTCCCTCAGTTAATTGCAGGCTTCTGCTGGGAAACTCGATGTCGCAGCGGAAGCCAGCGTCGCAAGCTTCTAGAACCAACTAACGCGTTCTGGGTCTGCATCCTGTGCGTGCGCCTCCACTCTTTAGTTTATGCACAAGCTCCTTTGCTCGGGGCCTGTCCCTTGTTGTCCGGCGTGTACTCTAGTTCTCGAGGCGACCGACAGAGGCGCATCGTGCCCATGTTGTCACGGGCAAGATGAGCCTCTGTACGATGTCATGGCACGATGCGGGAACGAGAGCACAGCACTCTCGTTTCATTTAAATAACACCCACTAGATGGCGCGGCGGCGCTCGCACCACTCTCGGCGCGTGCTCTAGTTAGATAAGTGGCCGCTAGAGGGCCGCGCCTATATAATGCGCTCGGTTTTGGAGCGCTTCCTTTCTCATCGCCGGGGACCCCGTTACGGTCTCTGGTGCCACTTGTACGACCACAAGCGTCCGACCACCATGAGAGGGTCCTGTATCGACATCGCCTTCTCCAGCTTTCAGCTACAACCTCTCATCCAAGATCCTCTCGCCACGTACATCAGCTGCCACAAAATTGTAATCTTTAAAGGAAAACTCACCCCACAGCTTTGTAACCAGCGACGTTATCCTTGTATGTAATTTTTTCCATACATAAATAATTATACTTGTGTGTATAGAAGTATATAATTGCATCGATATGTAAAAATAAACATCGCGTAGATAAGTCTATATACAATCACCCTACAAGAGCGTGTCCAGTCTTTATATGACATGTGGGCGAATTTTAATCACACCACACTCCTGTGTCACGTCTTTGTATGATGATGAGTGGGCAATCTACGGAGGAATCATGGTTTACTAAATTACCTGCGGTGCTTCGCCCACTCACCTGATCCCACGTGCAATGGGTATCAAGGAAATGCGAAGCAGGCATCAGGAACGTAAATGGATCTGCATTGTCGTCTCGCCATACCGATTTTGGTACATATGAAGTTAACGAAATGGCCGCAAGAGCACCAAGACTGTGGCATGTAAACCTTGCCGCTTATAACACGCACGTCATGATTCTAATGTTATAACCTGTCATTTAGGTTCGTCATGCAGTCGTGTTGTGCCATAGCAATTTCGGCATACGTCCCATTAACGAAACGCGTGGCATGTAAATCATGCATGTCACGATTTTCATGTTCTTAGAACGTGTCACCCATGATCGTCATACATTTTCGTCTCGTACGTCATGATTCTAATGTTATAACCTGTCATTTAGGTTCGTCATGCAGTCGTGTTGTGCCATAGCAATTTCGGCATACGTCCCATTAACGAAACGCGTGGCATGTAAATCATGCATGTCACGATTTTCATGTTCTTAGAACGTGTCACCCATGATCGCCATACATTTTCGTCTCGCCATACCAATTTTGGTATATCTCAAGTTAACAAATGGATGCAAGAGCACCAAGCCCGTGGCACGTAAATCATGCCACTCATGGCGTGCATTTCATGATTTTCGTCGAGCATTATATTCACGCTATAGAAGCCAGCTTCATGGTCATCGCTTGCAACCATCGCGCGGGCCGTACCGCGTCTCTGGCGGGGCTCATGCCGCGCGATGGTGGCATGAAGGTGGCGATGGTGGCATGGTGGCGCGATGGTGGCATGCCGGCGTGAAGGGATCCGACCATCTCTTACGCCCCCCTATGACGGTCCTTTCAAGGTGCTTAGTGATATAGACAAAACCGTCACCATCGACCTCAACGGACGTCAGGATGTTGTGACTATAGACCGAGTCAAACCCGCCTATATGGAAACCTCGCTAACATGTTTACACGACCACGCCAAGCCAAAGGCCGTTTCTTGGGCGCCCTTGCATCGAGCGCAGCCTAATCGCAGCGCTTCTCCTAAAAGGGGGGGAGCCCTAAAAGAAGAGAACGTGCTCACGCCCACGGCCGGACTCGACCAACGCCACCGAGAAAAAAAGAGCTGCAGCCCGCCGCTCTGTTCTTCCGCGGACCTTGTTCACTGCAGCTAAATAAAGTAGCGACGACGGCGCGGCCTACATCGGCCGCCGTTACCGCTATCGCTTCTTCGCTACACACGCTGTTCTGGCATCTTTGCTTTCCGTGGCCTACCCATGGTAGCCTGTAATGAATTGTATGAGTTTCTCTGCTCTAGCAGCCGGCCGAGCCACAGCTAGAGTCACGGACACAGGGCGCGTTCGGCGCGAGCGCGGGGAAACGCGGTCGGTGTCGGTAGCTGGTGTACGCGTCCCACTAATGCCTGCTTTCCTCGTCCTCTCTACCTCGCGGCCGCTTTGCTGCGCGCCACTATTTTTGTGTTATGTCGTGTCATTTATGTTCGTCATGTAGTAATGTTGTGCCATACCAGTTTTAGCATAGATCCCATTAACGAAAAGGCCACGAGAGCACCAAGAACTTGGCACGTAAATCATGCCGCCCATGACACGCATGTCATGATTTTCATGTTATGACCTGTTATTTATGCTCGTCTTGCAGTCATGTTGTGACATACCAATTTTCGTGTACATCCCATTAACGAAACGGCCAGGATAGCCCCACGAACGTGGCACGTAAGTCATACCGGTCATGACACGCATGTCATGATTTTCATGTTATGACCTGTTATTTATGCTCGTCTTGCAGTCATGTTGTGGCATACCAATTTTCGTGTACATCCCATTAACGAAACGGCCAGGAGAGCCCCACGAACGTGGCACGTAAATCATACCGGTCATGACACGCATGTCATGATTTTCATGTTATGACCTGTCATTTACGTTCGTCTTGCAGTCATGTTGTGGCATACCAATTTTCGTGTACATCCCATTAACGAAACGGCCAGGAGAGCCCCATGAACGTGGCACGTAAATCATACCGGTCATGACACGCATGTCATGATTTTCATGTTATGACCTGTCACTTATGTTCGTAATGCAGTCATCTTGTGGCGGTCGTGGCACTCGGTTGGAGATCCGAAGGTCGCGGGATCGTATGCTGGCCGCGGCGGCCGAATTTCGATGGAGGCGCAATGTGGAGGCCCGTGTGCTGTGTGATGTCAGTGCACGTTAAAGAATCCTAGGAGGTCGAAATTTCCGGAGACCACTACGGCGTCTCTCATAATCAGAGCTGGTTTTGGGACGTTCAGCCCCACAAATAAATCAATCATCTCGAGGCATACCAATTTTTGTATACACCCCATTAAGGAAACGGCCAGGAGAGCACCGTGACCGTGGCATGTAAATCATGTCCCTCATGACATGCATGTCATGATGTTCACGTTATGACCTGTCATTTATGTTAGTCATGCAATCATGTTGTGGCTTACCAATTTTCGTATACATCCCATTAACGAAACGGCTAGGAGACCCCAACGTCGTAGGCGGCTAGATGGATAGATAGGTCGTCGAGGTTTGCTAAAAGTGCTTCGCATTTAAAACCGTCTGTCTTCTGTCTGTGTGTCACTCAATGCAAGGCCCGGCAAAGAGCGGCTGAATCGGCTGACCAAATCTAAGCCATCTACAAGTACTGGTGGCACAGGGTCATAAACGTCAACATTATCAGTGAAAAAGATGAATGAAGCATATTTCAGGCAAGATTGGCCTACATAAACGTAATAATTAGCATCGCTTTTTAATGAATCATGCACGTTGGACTCGTTTTTACGTAAATGAGAAATCAACGCTTTAGAAATGGGGTCGAGCATACGCTACGCGTTAAAGATTAACTGACAGAAAATGCGACTCTGTAGTCGGCTTTAATCCAACAGTAATAAAAGGTCCCAAGTGATTTTGCGGAGGCAGGGCGAAAGCAGGAAACGAACTGAATTCAGCAAAACCTCCATCGCATCCATCATGGGAAAGGAAGAGGGTAGGGGTAGAGCGTGAGAGGTGGGCGCGGGGAGAAAAGAGGGCGCCACTTATCAGGGACTGCAGAACCGGTAGAATATTATCGTTTTTCGACGTTAGTTGCGGCGAAGCAAGCAAATATGTGGCCATTTGTTAAACCTCTTTTACGACGCCGCCGAATCGCCAGACGAAGCCTCGCGCTGAACCAGTCTAGGTGGCGTTGGCTGAACACGCCTCATTATAGTGTAAGAGAAGTCTTCGTATGCGGAAGCGTTCTCAAGTCAAACCTTGGCCCAGTGTACACGCTAACGAAAGTTATTTCACCAATATCTGTGACGTTAAGGTGTGCCATATAAAAGGTGTATGCAGTGCGCAAAAGGCTGCAGCAATAAATTATTAAAAATAAAATTAGGTGATTATTCGATACAATATGTTAATTAAATTAAGAATCGTGGCTATCGCATTGCTCCTGGGTGCACACGCTGACACCTGAATAGTCCACTGAATGTGCCAATTCCAAAGAATCAGTGGTTCGGGTCTTTTTAAAGCGACTTTATTCAGAGCTTCTGTTCTATCGATGAACTTTTCTGTCTCGGTGAGGAAGAATTCCTTCGGCATTGGCCTTGCGCCTTCGTGTCGGTCTCTGATAAGCACGTGGAGCTTATCTTTCGGCCGGCCTGGTTTTGGTAGACTGATGCATCGTTTGTCGTTGGAGGCAGTGTCACGTGTATTTATAATGTGTACATACTTGCACCTGATTGGTGCTGTATTTGTCGCTACTCGTTTGTATATGTGTGTGTGGATATGTAGAACGCTCCGTTATACACGCTGCATTCCTGTTTTGTGTAGATGTGACACAGCTCTGTCTTGTGATACGCGTAATTTGATGTCTTATGTTTTGCATGAAAACGTTGTGTTGTAATGTTATAGGCGTTATTCGTCTGTGATACTATAATTTTTAGGGGCGAAGCTCCTCTAAGTCTAACCTTGTCCCGCGTCAGGCGTAACCCGCGTGCCGGGAGGCACGCGCTCGCCCTCGGCGCGTGCCTCTCTCTCTCTCCCGGCGCGTGCCTCTGCTGTCTTGATTGTGGTTCGGTTAGGAAAGGACGCTAATTTCTGCAGCCCATGTAGGGAGCACGGCTAAGCGTCCGTGGAGTAGGGGAAAGGGAGTGAAAGGGATAGAGAGAAAGGCCGTAGTGGAGGGCTCCGGAAATTTTGACCACCTGGGGTTCTTTAACGTGCACTGACAACGCACAGCACACGGGCCTCTGGCATTTTCGCCTCCATCGAAAATGCGACCGTGTGAGAGAGAGACAGAGAGAGAGCGAAAGGCGCGCGTTGGCTATGGAAACGCTCTCTCTTAGAGGAACGCTCTACCAGCTCGCAAAGGAGAACGCACCCTCATCCGCGAGAGACAACGTTGGCGCAGGCAGCGTCTCCTAGCGAGTTTCTTGATTGAGAAATACCGACTGCTCGCGTTGGAGAAGCGTTCACCGGCAACCGATATATATATATATATATATATATATATGCACACTGGATCTTGACTTGCAATGAAGTGCCGGTGGGAGATTTCACTTGTGCATAGTTGAACCATGAGGATTCGCCGGCAACCGATATATATATATATATATATATATATATATATATATATATAACAGGATTGACGATGCGCCTCTTAGAGAACGACGGTTTATTAAGTCAACGTTTCGGTCGGAGCCCGACCTTTTTCAAGACAGTGTTTTGAAAAAGGTCGGGCTCCGACCGAAACGTTGACTTAATAAACCGTCGTTCTCTAAGAGGCGCATCGTCAATTCTGTTATAAACTAGCGGCAACCCAAGCTATTTTTGCATATACAGTCCTATATATATATATATATATATATATATATATGTGCACACTGGATCTTGACTTGCAATGAAGTGCCGGTGGGAGATGTCTCAGACCGCGTAGACCATATGTTCAAGGTACGAGAAATCGCATGCAAGACTGACGTATTTCAAAATGCTTTTTTTCCCAAACAATCCGAGAATGGAACCAATTACCTTCAAACATTGCCTCTACTGTGTCAAATGATTTCTTCTGCTCTCTGTTAAATTAACCGTGTTTTTATTTCTATTTTTCTCATTGTTATATGCAATGTTATATGTTATTGCTGTATGTATTTGTGTTGCTGATTGTGATTAATTGGTGATCTTGATTATTTTTTTTTGCGGCATTGTATTCTATTGTATTCTATTTTTTGCGAACCCTCCCCACTGTAATGCCAATTGGCGCTGTGGGTAATGAAATAAATAAAAAAAATAAATAAAAATAAATAAAAATCCGGAACTCGGCACGATCTACGATGAACATCCCGAGCTTCGCCCACTCGTCATCATTCACTCCGTGGATATGCTGTAATTTTTCTTTCTAAACATAGCTCCTCTTGCTCGGGGCCTGTCCTTTGTTGTTGTCCGGCGTGTACCGAAGTTCTGGAGGCGACAACAGAGGCGCAGCGTGGCCGTGTTGTCACCAAGGAGCATTTTTTTTTTAAATCCTCCTTGGTTGTCACGGGCACGATGCGCCTCTGTACGATGTCATAGCACGATACGGGAACGAGAGCACAGCCCTCTCGTTTGATTTGAATGACGCCCACTAGATGGCAAGCGGCGCTCGCTCCACTCTCGGCGCGTGCTCTAGTTAGATAAGTGACCGCTAGAGGGCCGCGCCTATATATACATCTCGTGTTTGGCGCGCTTCCTTTCTCATCGTCGGAAGCCCCGTTGCGGCCTCTGCTGCGGATCGAACGACCACAAGCGTCCCACCACCATAAGAGGGACCTGTATCGACCATTGCCTTCCCCAAATTTCAGCTACAACCTCTCATCCAAGATCCTCTCGCCACGTACATCACCTGCAACAAAATTATAACCTTTAAATGAAAACTCGCCCACAGCTTTGTGATCGGCGACGTTATCCTTGTATATAATTTTATCCATTTTATCCATACATAAATAATTAATCTTGTGCGTATAGAAGTATATAATTGCATCGATATGTAAAAATAAGCTTCGCGTATAAAAGTCTAAAACCAATCGCCCTTATAACAACGTGTCAAATCTTGATATGATGTGTGGCCGAATGTTAATCGCACCACAATGCAGTGTCACGTCATTGTATGATGATGAGTGGGCAATCTACGGAGGATTCAATGTTTGCCAGATTAACTCCGGATCTTCGCCCATCCATTATCATTCACTTCATGGATATGCGAAAACATTTTATTCGATGCACCTCCGAGTGTGACGTCCCTGCGTCCCTGATATCTTCGAAAGGATTGGTCTTCGACATGGTTGTCCTTGCGGGGATTAGTCCCGAGACCGTAGTTGACGCGACGGCTTTAACAGTTCGCCATTCAGATGTGTACTGCGGGCGGAATCGGTATGGTATGCTCACAACCTCTAAGCCACAGTTAAGAGCATGGGCTCCGTGTCTTCTCATCGTCGACACTGGCTACCTGGTAATTGGTGGCGAGCGTGTTCAAGTCGTCCCCGTTGGCCCACAAGTGACTAACGTCGCCTGCCTGTTCCTGCCGCCCTTCGGCTCCAACGAAATTCTCGTCCAAGCCCTGTCTCCTTATGGGAACGTGCTCACCGTGAACACTGGTTTTGTCCGGCGTTGTGGTGTAGCTCTTATGGTGCTCGGCTGCCACCAAAGAAAGCGCGGTTTCTATCCCGACCGCTGCGGTCGCATTTTCGATGGAGGCGAAAATGCCTGGGGCACGTGTACTGTGGCTTCTCAGTGCATGTTAAGGGACCCCAGGTGGTCAAAATTCCCGGCGCCCTCCAGTCCGGCCTTTCTCTAGTTTGTAACTCTTTCACACAGTCCCCCCCCTCCCCCCGCTCTTCACGGACGCTTAGCGGTGCTGCTCACATGGGCTGGAGAAATTATCGTCCTTTCCTTAAACGAACCATAGCACAGTCAAATAAATTTAGGAACCCGCACGCGCTAATAGCCACGGGCCGCTCATGTATGCGTAACTAATCCTATCTTTGTTTTACCTCATCGTTCCCCAATCTGTACCGTGCAGTTCCCTTTAAATCCTGTCAAATGTTTCGTTGGAAGCTAAGCCGTTTCGTTGGAATTTGAATATAACGTAATCAGTGGCGCATGAAAACTGAAGAAATGCCAGGAGAAGCTGCTTAGTCGCATCTCTCGGCAGGTTGTGCGTGAATATTGCAAGCGAATGCTGCTTTACTTATAACAAGCAGATTCATATAGTAATAAAAAAAAACGCTTGAGCAACAACAGCGTCCGTGATTTCGACATCCATGGACGACCAGATAACATTGCGCACACTCTTCAACAAAAAGATGTTTTTCCGGCCATACTCCGTGTCATTGAATGGCTGACGGTGTAGTAGTGAAAATGTACATCGAGATGAATTCGTCGCTGTCAGCCAGTTTAGCACTGATACAGTTAGGAACCCGCACACACTAACAGCAATGGCCCGCTCAAACGTGCGTAGCCATTCCAATTTTCCTACTACCTCATCGTTCACCAATCTGTTCCCTGCAGAAATTCTGGAAAATGTTTCGTTGGGAGCTGCTAGAATGCGCTCCTGCTGTTCGGACGAAAGCGATGCCAGTCGAGCATGGAAGTTTCTTTTGAGAAAATTCACGAGTTTTTTCCGGCTTTCTCTCAAGAATATTGCTGTCTGTAAGGAAGGTATGAGATCTGCACTAAATTGTTTAACTTATAAAAAATGTATAAGTTTCCTTGGTTATTCCCCACTCAGACGGTAACTAGTTGAATTCAGTGCGATTTTTTACAGCAAAATATTTGGGTATAAAAATTATAACACAAAATGACGGTTTACTTTTCCTAAAGCTTTTTCTAAAACACCCAAGAGCCAAACGAAACAGCTGATTTGTCATTTGTTAACAAACGGTTACTTGTAAGTATGAAAGCTAAAGCATCAGCTGCAAACTGGCAGGGACTCAAAATAACAACTGACACGTCCGATATGCCGGTAACCAATATACCTCCACCATGCCGGTAGCCAATGCAAGCATGTGCCTTCGTGCACAGGCGAAGGCACACCGTTTCCATGAGACACTGAACAAAATAATTTGACATTCTCGATCTCGCACTGTAGAAGCGACATCTCTGAAAGAGGGGCTCCATCTGTGGGAAAATGCACTAACTGACGAATGCTTATCGCTATGGCTTGTAACGGAATTTGCCACAACGCTTCGCCATTTCCCCACACGGCACCGTGCGTCGCTGCTATGTTGTCCCTGCTAGCCACCGGCTCGGAGCAACAACGGAAAGTAGCACTTCGAACTCAGACACTGCTATCGTAGTGCGGCGTCGTCCAGCCGTTATGAATGTTCGTTCCGTATCATTATCGTATGAGGCAATGATACGTTAGCGTGCTCGCAAATTAGCAGGCCAATTGTCACTATGGAAAAAAGAAATCTTCATCGCCGCTTATTATAGCTCACGTTATAGTGCTGCCATATAAACAAGAATTTATTTAGGGGCGAAGCTCCTCTTAGTCTAACCACTATGGTCTAACCTTGTCACGCGTCAGGCGTCAGTCGTCAGGCGTAACCCGCGTGCCTCCCGGCACGCGCTCGCCCTCGGCGTTCGCCTCGGCGCGTGCCTCCCGGCGCGTGCCTCTCTCTCTCTCTCTCTCTCGCGGCGCTGCGTCCCTGGGCGTGCCTCTGCTGTCTTGTGTGAGAGAGAGACAGAGAGAGAGCGAAAGGCGCGCGTTGGCTATGGAAACGCTCTTCCTTAGAGGAACGCTGTACCAGCTCATATGTCGCAAAGAAGGAGAACGCGCCTTCAGCCGCGAGAGACAACGTTGGCGCAGGCAGCGTCTCCTAGCGAGTTTCTTGATTGAGAAATACTGACTGCTCGCGTTGGAGAAGCGCTCACCGGCAACCCATATATATATATATATATATATATATATATATATATATATATATATATATATATATATATATATATATATATATATATATATATATATATAGGCACTGGATCTTGACTTGCAATGAAATGCCGGTGGGAGATTTCACTTGTGCATAGTTGAACCATGAGGATTCGTAGCGTGCGCGTTAACTAAATTAATCCAGAACTCGGCACTATCTACGATGAACCGCCCGAGCTTCGCCCACTCACCATCATTCACTCCCTGGATATGCTGTAATTTTTTTTAATGCCGTCTACCCATGCAATTTCTATGCCTGTATAGAAGCTATGCCAGTATAGAAGCAAAATAGAATTTCTGGGGTTTTATATTTCCAAACCATATAATTACGAGACGCCGCACTGGGGGGCTTCGTTAATTTTGAGAACCTGCCGTTCCCTAAAGTGTACTGATATCGCACAGTGCATGGAGGTAACATCCCAGCCGAAATGCGGCCGCCGCGGCCAGGATTCGATCTCGCGACCTTCGTTTCAGGAGACAAGTGTCATGTTAATTTGACGAGCTGGACGAGCTAAAAGCCACACCAGTTCTTCACTGCAAGTGAATCAATTGCAATGAGCCATGCCCGTAATTTTCCGCCAGCTCTGTGTACCTGCCTTTTTTTATCCGTGTTTTTTTCGCTGGCCTTGTATGCCTTAGGTTCTGAGCATTTAGAGCATAAAATATAATGCCCTGTCATGTCCTTGTGACGCTCAGAAAACAGCAGTTGAAAACAGGGCCAGAAGATGCTGACTGACCGCAGCCGGTCAAAATGAATCTAGCGTAAGAATGGTTGAGATAAAGTAGATTCGTGCAGCATTCCAAGATACTACGCATTAAGGGTAAATAATGGGATTATGAAATCACGTCAAGCGAAAGTAATTGAAAACTCCGAAAATAAACACAATACAAACATACCGGCAACTCACTTCGCCGCACTGCGTGCAGCTTTCGCTGCAGTGGAAATAGCTCAATTTTTTTAAATGATGCGTGCATTCCGTGCCGCCCACTTGTATTTCCGGCGCCTGATGTGGATTACGGCCTCTCTGCAATGTGCTTACCGAGTGGCTTCGGCGGAGCCCCTTTCTATTATTCTTTGTTTTTTTTACTTGCCGTGAGGTATTTCTGGCATCACATTTTCGAAAATTCCTGAGTTCCCTAGTATGGGAAACGACGCATGTCGCCTCGTAATTCTCTTCAGGCCTGAGATCTCATGCCATCAAATGGTCCTTTACGTTAGTTATCGCCGGCAGAATGCCCGTTCTTTATGGCTGTTCCTCCTACTGGCACCGTCCAGTGAAGCCCCCGCAAATAAATGTTGAAAAAAAAAAGCTGAACAAAAATCTTTGATTATACCTAAGCGTGAGTGCATCAGATCAACGAATACCGTGCACCGACTGCAAATGTTTTCTGTTATCTTTAAAACTTAACTTTCTCTGATCCCTTTGAAGCCATCACTGTCCATTACAGCAGTTGGATGCGCCGGGTAGGCACACTTTGTAACGCTTTACGAGATTCCTTGGAATAATATGGCAAGTGTTTTTTATTTAATGAGTGTAACAAATGCGTATTTAAGCAATTACCTCATGAAAGCGTCTTCTTCGTAATGGTTACGAAAATCAGCTGTCTGTGCATTTTAATATCCTTCTAATGTCGTCATGCCATTGATAACAGGCATATTACCAGATAAGATGGACGCTACTATAATGTCACCGTATAAGGTAGGCTAAGCAAGCAGCTAAATGTCTAGATAAGTACTAATACCATGGATGACTTCACTTCGAGTAGTCTATATCGAGAAAACTGATATCTCAGACACCTGACCTTGAGCAAACTATTTCTTTTTCGTTACCATGCAAGTCTGCTTCCACGAATGTATAAAATTTTGTTGGCTATGAAAAATAAATTAACTTCCAAAGTTCGTCATTTAACATTGAAAATAGCATAATTTCATTAGTCTTGATAGTTTTGTGCTCTTAGAGCAATTTAGCTCTTTGGTTTCTGTAGTTTCCCGTCCTGAAACGACACTTTAAGAATGAGAGACGCCGGACGGGAGAGCTTCGAAAATTTCGAACGCCTGGGGTTCCTTAACGAGCCCTGATAGCTCACAATACAGGGACCTCAGCATTTCGCTTTTATCTAAATGCAACAGCTGCGACCTGGAGTCGATCCTGCAACCCTCCGATGAGCAGCCGAGTGCCATAGCCACTAGATCACCGTGGCTGGGCAGCAATTTAGGCTAAGCGTGGAAATATGAGAAAACTAACACAAAGTCGCAATGCCTCAAATTAATATGAACGTAAACTAATCAGAGCCCGTGATTTCCGGGATTCTTATTAGGCGAACAATGAAAAAAAATGACTTACCTTACAGCCTATAGGGCTCTTGGAATGGGGAATACAGTCCTCCAATCGCTCAAGTCGAGAGGGTGACACCACCGTGTGTTGGTGAAGTTTCACCTAGAAATATTGTGCTTTACATTTGCTTCATCCCCCAGTGTAGGGTAGCAAGCCGGACTCATTACTGGTTAACATCCCTGCCTTCCTTTCCTTATTTCTCTCTCTCTCTCACATTTGCTTCATGTCATAGTAATATATTCTTTTGGGCAATAACACTTGCGTATCCAAGGTACCCGACATACAGGATGGATATTTGGATTATTCGTTCAGAATGCTGGGATTACTCGACGTCGCTTGAGAAGCGCTCACTATATTTGTAGAGTTCACTTACGCCTCGGGAAAAATTTTTTGAAGACAATAAAATACAGGGAATGTTCTACCACAATAAATATCCAAATACATCTTCAAATGCCGAAGCGATCTCTGAAGGACCACTTCCACGATTCGAGAGGTCTTCGCTAGTACTTAGCTTACCCTCCAATATGTACTACCTATATGTACACTGCGTCTGGAAAGTGGCTCCCTTCTACATTTTTGTGCGTGAGAGTGTACGTTTCTCAGCAGCGCCAGCACTGACTGTATGGTGCACACAGTTTATTCCATTAAAACAGTCTGGAGTTAGCTCGCTTTTTATGTTTAGTGTAACGGAACACAGTTTACAGAGCGCAGAACGACAAGAAATCAGTCACTTTATTTATTTATTTATTTATTTATTTATTTATTTATTTATTTATTTATTTAGTAATACTGTTAACCCTCTCTTGAGGGTTGTTACAGGAAGGGCACGGCGAAAGGCCTACAGACAAGATGCCTAAACCGGCAATACTGTTTTTGCAGATCTTGCCGTGGATTTTCGGTGCTTCAACGTCGATGGGCAGCATCGATGCTTCGCTTGTCTTCGTCGATCATCATGCCATTGGAACCGTGCGCACAACGTGGGAGGATCGCCTAGCTGTCAAGGGGAGTGACGTGATGCGAAAGACCTATTTAGCCAGAGATACATGGGAAAATGCCCTGACGTTCACTGTTCCCTGGCACAAATGGTATAAGTAAATTACTGTGTGCTTGTTAATAGGCCCGAAATTCTAGAAAGGTTGCCGAAACTGCACGCAACACCTCCATAAAAATGAAATCCAATTACATTAGTTTGCTTAGAGTTCGCTCAAGACTACCCCAGCTCCGAGGAATGCGGTGATGAATTCGAAAAGTGTAAGCGCTTTCAGCGTCCAGTGCGCTGAAATTTATGCGCATTTGTGTAAATAGTGCCACTTTTAATATGAAATGTGTCATTTCCCTTATTTGGCCACAAAGGGGAATTAGGCGTAGACTTTTCGAAGCATCAAATGCGATGCAGTTGCTTTTGAACGTAGTTGCATTGAATGACCTTACATAAAGTTATGTTAACCTTATATCTAGAAAACGTTCCTACCTATATAAGAAATCTATGCATGTCCCAACGCCGAAATTTGGCAAACTACGTTCTAATTCCCTAAACTACCCGTGCAAGCAGTTGCGACCCAGCTTGTGTAACGCGAATGTGTTGATGTGATGCATTTCGGACGTCGCACATCTTGCGCACATTTATTCTTTATATGCCTACAAAATTACCGCTGCTTTAGGGCGGACAATTCGCGCCAAGGTGGTAATATTGTAAAGAAAAAACAGAGTCTACACAAAACACTTCATTGCTGAAATGGAACTGTATGTACAGCGCGCTGGGCGTCAATTCTCGTTACCGGGTTTTTCAAGCATCCCTATGTGTAAAACTGGCGCTTGCCTGAGTGCGTTTTTTGCACATATTGAGGTGGCTTCAAGGCTAACCGTATGGAAGAGTACGCACTCCTCGTAAGCGTAAATGTCTGCAAAGACAACCCTCCCCCAACCCTCCCTGGCTACCCTTATCTCATGGCTGTCACATAACCATACTTACACCCGCAGCGAACTACACTCTTGAGCGTTAGCGTAATCTTACCTTTCCTACTATAATTCCCATAAATGAAAGGACCCAAATCGTGCGAGGGAGATTGGCCGTGGTTTCGGTTTTCATATCTGTTGGAAATAAATACTGCAAACTGAACCATTACGCAGCATTCTCTGAATAAACCATCGTTTCCGTGGAAAAGCCGACCACTCGAGAAACCGAGAAGCAGACGCCTCCTATTTTATGTGCCTCTACGTTTTCACAATAATACAGATACTCACATTCCCTCTGGCGAAGGTAGCACACAAGAATGACTTCGTAACTGTTGCCCAGAGCAGACTTCTCAAGTAGACGCTCGCAGATTGCGCAGCATGTGAAATAACTTTATTTTGTGATTCGGCTAGTTGGTCGTGTTGGACAGACAGCTCAGATGGAGCGAAGATCTTGTCTTTCTGAAGCCTGCCTGGCCTGCTGGATATAGCCGAAGTTTGGTCATGTGCATCGTAGCTGAGCAGCGTTTCCCGCAACCGCTCCCGGATAGGTTCTGGGTAGTCCGTTTACTGATTGGGGCAGCCACATATATGAGAGCTCCCTTTTATTTTACGTGCTTTACATATATAGTATGGGTAAAGTTCTCAAAAAATCATCTGTAGCTGGACAGGGCTAAGTGAGATTTGTTTAGCAATTTACGCTACTCTGTAACCTGTTTTCCTTATAGCTTTCGGGGAGTGGGAGAAAAATTACGCCTACAGTCTTCAACTGATGAATCCGTTCAAGATATGAGTCCTCCACGGAGATACCATGTAGCTCCCTACGTTTCATTTCAGTGCTAAATTAATTATTGATTGGGTCATCGACAACCCAGTTATAATAAAACAACTTCTTACGTGCAAACCATAGAGATTAGCAGATGATTTATTAGCACCTAGAATAATTTTGTGGGACAATGAGCTGTTGTCGCTTCAAGATTAGCTCGCGGCTCACGCTCGTGGAAAAAATAAACAACTCTCGGTACAGAATATTTGTGAAA
Organism: Hyalomma asiaticum; assembly: GCA_013339685.2. Lineage (NCBI taxonomy): Eukaryota > Metazoa > Arthropoda > Arachnida > Ixodida > Ixodidae > Hyalomma > Hyalomma asiaticum. Next base: position 58,966,857 of record CM023482.1, read on the forward strand.
ACGAAGCAACTTCGCGCAGTACATCTCTGCTCAAAGTGTCATCACAATGGCATATTATGTGAAAAACAATAATTTATGAAAGTGTGTGACATGAAGAAGTTCAAGATTACAGGTAAAAACGAGAAGGCCTGGTCACATCGTACCAGCAATGGCGAGTGTACGCTACCCGTGATTAACATTGACAAAAATTAGTTTAAACTTGGCGAGCATTAGCCGACATCTCACTACTGTTCTGAATGCGTGGCATGAACGGCGAGTATTTCGCAGACATGACAGTTCTGAGTAAAATGCGCAGCAAATCTTAATTTTATGCGAAGCTTAACAATTATATATGCCTCCTTTCTCGCAGAACGCAATGAGTAGCAATTTTCCGTCCTAAAACGACACTTTAAGAATGAGAGATGCCAGACAGGAGAGATTCGAAATTTTCGAGCACCTGGGGTTCCTTAACGAGCACTGATAGCTCATAGCACAGGGACCTCAGCATTTCGCTTTTATCTAAAACCAACAGCTGCGACCTGGATTCGATCCTGCAACCCTCCGATGAGCAGCCGACTGCCATAGCCACTACATCACAGTGGCTAGGCACCAATTTAGGCTAAGTGTGGAAATATGAGAAAACTAACACAGAGTCGCACTGCTTCAAATCGATATGAACGGAAACTAATCAGAGCCCGTGATTTCCGGGATTCTTATTAGGCGAACAATAAAAAATTGGCAGATCCCTGCGTCTTCTCTGGACCAAATAAAGTTTGCATCAATCAATCAATCAATCAATCAATCAATCAATCAATTAATCAATCAATCAATCCCACGTGCAGTGGGAATCAAGGAAATGCGAAGCACGCATAAGGAACGTAAAATGGATTTGCATTGTTGTCTCGCTGTACCAGTTTGGTACATATGAATTTAACGAAACGGCCGCAAGAGCACCAAGGCTGTGGCATGTAAACCATGCTGCTCGTACGCGCATGTCATGATTCTAACGTTATGACTTGTCATTTACGTTCGTCACGCAGTCGTGTTGTGCCATAGGAATTTTGGTATACATCCCTTTAAGGAAACGAGCGGCATGTAGATCATGCCGCTAAAGACATGCATGTCACGATTTTCATGCTATGACCTGAAATTTATGATCGTCATGCAATCATGTTGTGCCAAACCAATTTTTGTATACATCCCATTAGCGAAACGGCCAGGAGAGCACCAAGACGGTGGCATGTAAATCATGCCGCTCATGACATGGATATCATGATCTTTATGTTATGATCTGTCATTGATGTTCGTCATGTAGTCATGATGTGGCATAACAATTTTCGTAAACATCCGATTAGCGAAACAGCCAGGAGAGCGCAAAATCGTAGGCGGCTAGAAGTGCGCGTGCTACCCCTACGTGGTAAAAAAGGTGGTTGCGGCGTACGCGGGAGTAGGCGGCCCTTTATAAGAAGTCTGAGTTATCTAGACTTACCTTCCTTTTAGTAAAATACGTGTAATCATCATCATCATCACCATCATCTTTACAATAAGCATCATCATAAACGGCTTGCCTACGCCCACTAGAAGGCAATGATGTCGCCCTTAGATCTCCAATGACCCTGTGCTAACTACGGTCATATTAAAGCCTTTGCAAAATTTGTGATACATGTGTACAACTTCAAATAACTTTCTGCGACTCTAGACATATCTCTATTACCTTAATATTTGCTGTTGAAGTACTACGGTCGAGGAAAACCTAGCAGCTTGCTTTTTATCTATGTTTGGCCCTACTGCTGCAGTAATATTTCCCAAGCTTAAGGTCCCTTTAATATGCATCTCTTAATGGCAAAAAATAGAATGGCCTTATTTTCAGGCCAGGCGGTCCCATGCCGCCCATTTCCCGCATGGGTGGGTGACCTCCAAAGCGTACAGTACCTTCCATCAACCGAGCACCAGGGCAGAAGCGCGCTTGTTCTTATTTTACCGGTAGATACCCGGTGGCAGTGGCGGATGCTTCCCTGCCTACCGTAGCAACGTGGCACGCTCAAGTATTTCACCAAGGCTGTGGTAGATAATGTGTGCCCAAGGGACCTTCCACGTCATTATGGGGCCACTTTGTGAGATAAGTACACATAAAGCTAGCTCCTGGAGTATACTCATCTACCCGTGTTTATGCCGGTGGGTGCCCGCCCGGCACCGGGATCATTAAATGTTAGCGTTTAACGCGAGCATTAACGTTTCATTCCTTAGGGGTTTCTTGAAGGCCTTTACAATGTCATCTGCACTTTAATACTGTATGGGTAGTGACTGATACACGTCAGAATGCTGAACAGCGTCGCACTGTCAGACGTTGACTTCATAAGTCGTGAGACCGTGGATCCAATCGTCCGACGGCATACGAATCAGGTCAACAAGTGCGCATTATATTGAAGACAAGATAAGTGCACCAATGGCTGATTGGAAAGTGAACTTAGAAGGCGCAACATTACAGTGATAGCACATAGGTTACCACGTGCTATCTACATAGCCTGACTGTCGACATTGGTACTAAAACAGACCATCGAAATAATACAGGTTCTCCTTAGTTTAGGCAGGAGGCACACGGAACCAAAGGTTTTCACAAATGAATATGTGTAAAGGAAATTGCATCTATCTAATGATCTATTACAGTGCCCGTGTTCATAATAGTGTCTTAAAGGAAAATAATAAAATGGCCGTAACGTAATCTTGAAACTAACCCTAATACTGACAAATAATTTTTCCAGCATGCCGGCTAGATGCCGTAAGCTTTCAAGAAATAGAAGTTTTGTTAATTCTGTCCTAAGTTTCTCAGTGAATGCCAAAACCATTTCATTGTGGCAGCAGCTGTGTCTACGGGCCACATACAGGTTCATTCTTCTCCGAAAATTTAATTTCACGCTAAAACGGCAACGTATAATGAGACAGTATACTGATCGTATTACATAATTCCAGATGTTATGTTGGAATTAGTGAAATAGCTCTTTCTGCGTAGGAGAATCAACAACTGGAAAAGAAGAACCTAGCCCTCGTCACTCCTTTAAAACCGAAACAACGATGTGCAAGACACATTCTCAAGGTTTAATAGCAATGAATATATCACGCCGTGATGGTTTCAAAAGAAAGGGCCTGCGCTGTAAGTATCGAGGCTTTGGGGTCCTTTCGTTGTGCCCGCATTTCCCTGGCGTCGTTACAAATAGACCCGTATGCTTAAATTTAGGCGCGCGTGAGATAACCCGATGATAGTTATTTTGTAAAGCTTTACTTCCCATATCCACGAATAACCCTAGATAAACGGAGACGGTCAAGGTTGTTGCCGAGTGAACCGTTGTGGCTTGCCTCGATACCTTTGCGTGGTTTTGGTAAGTTCAATATAGGACCATATTTCATTTTATAAACACTGCGTCTGCCCTAAAAAATATTAAAGCAGTTTCTAAACTTTCCAAAAGTATTAAGAACTTAATGAACAAACAGACAATGAATCCTAGGAAAGCATAGGGGAAGTTACTTGTGGTATTGTAATTGTGGAGAAAGTAGAAAGGAATTAAAGTGGACGAAAAGACAAACCTGCCTTCGGTGGGAACCGAACCCACGACCTTCGGATGTCGCGACTGATGCCCTACCAAGTGAGCTACGAAGGCGGTCGTCCCCCCGTCCACTTTATTGTGTATTTATATACGTATTATCCTGGGAGTGTTAGGCAGCGCCACTCGTGGCCAAGGCGGCGTGTGTGGACTCCTGGGTTCGGTTCCCACCGAAGGCAGGTTTGTCTTTTCGTCCACCTCAATTCCTGTCTCCTTTCTCCACAATTAGAATACCAGAAGTAACTTACCCTATGCTTTCCAAGGATTCATTTTCTGTTTGCTCATTAAATTGTTTCTAACAAATAAAGAACGAGCCCTTGACCCCTTCCCTCTCGTTATTTCATAGCCTGGGCCTCGTTGCGGCTGACTTGGTGCCTTAGGTAGCATGCGAGGGCTTACTGAGCAGCAGCCATCTCATCTAAGCTCACGTTCTACGTGACGCCTCCTGGAGAGAATGTGTGTTCCCCACTAGTGGCGCTGCCTAACACTCCCAGGATAATGCGTGCACAAATACACAATAAAGTGGACGGGGGGACGACTGCCTTCGTAGCTCAGTTGGTAGAGCATCGGACGCGACATCCGAAAGACGTGGGTTCGGTTCCCACCGAAGGCAGGTTTGTCTTTTAGTCCACTTTAATTCCTTTCTACTTTCTCCACAATTACAATGCCACAAGTAACTTCCCCTATGCTTTCTTAGGCTTCATTTTCTGTTTGCTCATTAAGTTGTTTCTAACAAATAAAGAACGAGCCCATGACCCCTTCCCTTTCGTTATTTCATAGTCTGGCCCTCGTTGCGGCAGACTTGGTGCCTTAGGTAGCATGCGAGGGCTTACTGAGCAGCAGCCATCTCATCTAAGTTCACGTTCTACGTGACGCCTCCTAGAGAGAATGTGTGTTCCCCACGAGTGGCGCTGCCTAACACTCCCAAGATAATACGTACATAAATACCAATGAAGTGGACGGAAGGACGACTGCCTTCGTAGCTCAGTTGGTAGAGCATCGAACGCAACATTCGAAAGACGTGGGTTCGGTTCCCACTGAAGGCAGGCTGGTCTTTCGTCCACTTTAATTCCTTTCTACTTTCTCCACAATTACAATGCCACAAGTAACTTCCCCTATGCTTCTTACCTTCATGTCTGTTGCTCATTAAGTTGTTTAAGAACGAGCCCATGACCCCTTCCCTTTCGTTATTTCATAGTCTGGCCCTCGTTGCGGCAGACTCGGTGCCTTAGGTAGCATGCGAGGGCTTATTGGGCAGCAGCCATCTCATCTAAGTTCACGTTCGACGTGACGCCTCCTAGAGAGAATGTGTGTTCCCCACGAGTGGCGCTGCCTAACACTCCCAAGATAATACGTACATAAATACCAATGAAGTGGACGGAAGGACGACTGCCTTCGTAGCTCAGTTGGTAGAGCATCGGACGCAACATTCGAAAGACGTGGGTTCGGTTCCCACTGAAGGCAGGCTTGTCTTTTCGTCCACTTTAATTCCTTTCTACTTTCTCCACAATTACAATGCCACAAGTAACTTCCCCTATGGTTTCTTACGCTTCATTGTCTGTTTGCTCATTAAGTTGTTTCTAACAAATAAAGAACGAGCCCATGACCCCTTCCCTTTCGTTATTTCATAGTCTGGCCCTCGTTGCGGCAGACTCGGTGCCTTAGGTAGCATGCGAGGGCTTATTGGGCAGCAGCCATACCAGTCTAAGTTCACGTTCTACGTGACGCCTCCTGGCAAGAAAATGTGTTCCACACACCGCGAGTGGTGCTGCCTAACACTCCCAGGATAATACGTACATAAATACACAATAAAGTGGACGGGGGGACGACCGCCTTCGTAGCTCATTTGGTAGAGCATCGTTAGCGACATCCGAAGGTCGTGGGTTCGGTTCCCACCGAAGGCAGGTTTGTCTTTTCGTTCCCTTTAATTGCTTTCTACTTTGTCCACAATTACAACACCACAAGTAACTTCCCCTATGCTTTCCTAGGGCTCATTCTCTGTTTGCTCATTAAGTTGTTTCTAACAAATAAAGAACGAGCCCTTGACCCCTTCCCTTTCGTTAAAGGTATTAAGCAGTTTCTAAAAAATGCGTTAGCAATTTAAAGTGTGTAGAGCACTTGGTTCATCTTCCCACTAGATGGCATCGTTGTCCCATGCTTTTGATTGCTTTCAGAGGTGCGCAGCTCGGTTTCTTGTTTTTTTCTTTCGCCGCAGCACGGAAAGATCGCCACGTTCCAAAGCACTGAGCAGAGAGATGATCCTCACAGCCCCCCTCCTCCCCTCCCACTGGATACGTGCGTAGTGTACATAAAGTGACGCAAGACTCATAGCACCATCGACGTGCCAGTACTGCTTATGGGCACCTATGGGCTTATGGGCACAATCTCAGGAAGATTGTTTCCTGTAAGGAAGGCAGGGGATCTACACTAAATATATTTCACTTATAAAAGGTGAATACGTTTGCTTCGTTACCCCCATTGAGACAGCAACACTATTTGGGTATAAAAATGACACCAGAAAAATACCGTTTACATTTCCTTGAAACATTTTCTAAAATAAGCACAAAGCCAACGAAACTTCTGTTTTGTCGATGGTTAACAAACAGTTAGATGTAAGTATAAAAGCTCAACTATGAGCTGGAACATGGTAGGGACTCAAAATAAGAATCGATAGGTCGGCTATACCAGTAGCCAATATAAATTTCGTGTAACCTCACAAAATTCTTGTGTAGCTGTAGTGTTTGAGGGACTCGGACAAGCTGCGGTGCGTACGCCTATCACGCTATCCATAATAATAAAAAAAATCCCCGCCCCTTTCTTTCCAGGAAACAACGAAGTGAAAGAACGAAGTGTGCGCTGACCTTTGAACTCGGCATCTCCGTCGTGCCTCTTGAGGTCGGCTTTACGAAAACAAGCCCTTTGACGAGCCAAGCCTTGCTAATGATCGCTACGGTCCGCTTCTTCCTCAGGGGTACGCCATAGTTGTAGTCTCAAGATATACATGTAGCAGGGATTTAATGGGCGGAACCGCTAATCCAAGGGTCCGCATGTGTAAACAATGCCAATACCAGTATCACACGGTGCATGCTGATCGTGATTAAGGCCGATGGAGATTCCATTACCTGATCTCCTTATCTGTTCAACCTCTCACAGCGTTCTCACTGGTCGGCGAATCTCTGAAGTGCGCCCTTTGCACGACTGCAACCCTTTTTTCACTTGGAGACCTCTTATTCTGCTCTCCTGCCCTACATGGTAACGCCGGCCATATTCATCGAAGTCCGACAATGACGCTGCAGCGTTCCATGAATAGCTTGGCCGTACAACAACGGCTAAGCCACTAAGAAAATGTATGTAGGAGTGATGATTACCTGCAGTTACGGATTTCCCGTTGTATTTGCTGCTGTCATTTCTACAAGAGAACAACAATGCAAAGAAATTAGCAAATCGAAAGGATAACTACGGGCACGTACAATAAAATTCTTACTCACATCACTGCAGCGCCTTCATGGTTGTTGGAACATGAAAAGGAGAGACATAAGTAATGATTTAGACGTATTGTCGAGTGGTGAGTATAGACAAAACTATGGCACATCCGGGCACATGAAAAGCATTTTGTGTTAAAGTGAATTGTTCGCAATCTCTCATATAGCAATGATCGAATATACGTCGTAGATCGCAATGTTTCTGTTATCCACCTGTCAGCATCGTTGTCATGGCAATTAGTACTTTTTGAAATTCATAAATCAACTAAGAGTAATGTGCTTGATGTAGGTGCACCTTAGAAACTAACTGCATGTTTTGCAACATTTTCCATCGAATGAATTAAGCATATTAGGTGGATGTAACTGTTTAGGAGCGTTGCAATAAAAGACAGTCTGAGAACACTTCCCCCTAACCCAGCGTGAAGTTAGAAAGCTTTTCTTCTGCTATGGTTTCCATCCTTGAAAAAGAACCTGCGTCCATTGAGCGGCGGAAATATTTGAGAATTCGAACATTTTGACAGCTGTATTTACTTTGAGGGAGAGACACAGAGAGACGAAGAATTTTTTGAAAGACAGAGAGTATTTATCATGAAGCCTCCCAAGGGTAACCTCAGCCTAAAACATGTTCACCATGCAACAGATTTGTAAGCTCCTGTTTGCTCTGTCGAGAAACTACAAAACTATGTTATTCGAACTTTAGAACGTGAACAATAATATGTGAACAGTGTGGGAGCACTCCTTTTATTCCCAACGCCATCAAAAGAAAGAACGCTTGGAAAAGTCTTCGCGGTCAAAGAAACTTCTACCAGTTTCAATGCTATGTAGTAACCCTTATGGAACGCGCACCCACTGGTTTTAATATATGACAGGAGCCACAAATATGGGCATCGAATGCACCTGTAGGAGACGTAATTTTGGAACCGTAATCGATGCATAATTGAACCTGCACAGTATGCAGCAACGACCGTGAAAATAGAAAAATGTCTTAGGTAAAAACTGGGGAAGACGGGAAAGACTAAATCAGACGGCGGAGTTAAAAATTCAATTCTTGAGCTCCTCGCGGTGGTCAGCTTCCACTGCTAGCTTAGGAGCAGGTGGACACAGTTTTATATTTCCTCTGACTTTTTCTTCTGTACATTTTCATATCCATCAAGGTCAGTTCACCTGGTCGGTGAATAAGGTAGTGAATAGGGTTTTCAACGGCGCCTACACCTTTTGGATAATAGGTTGCACAAGTCAGCACAATGTGGAAGTACGTTATACTAGCCAAGTTAGATGTCTCGTCCTAGTGCGCTTTAAGAAAGGCTAGAATCATTCCTTGCATATTGCAGTAACGCATGTGTTGAGCTTCTTAGCAGGATTACTTCCGTTGCGCTGTATAGATGGAGGAGGAGGAAGAACAGGAAAGGAGGAAAGACAGGGAGGTTAGCCAGGGCTGAGCCCGGCTGGCTACCCTGTGCAGGGGAAAAGGGGTAAGGGGAATGAAAGATAGCAGAAAGGAGACACGACAAGAAAGAAGAAAAAGAGAAAAAAACACAAGAAAGGAAAAGAAAACGCGACACTGCTTAAAGTCTGTCCCGTACAGATGGCCTATTTTAGTGACCAACATGCTCGTGCCGTGGTACATATGTTTTGCTACAATTGAATGTTTGAAGGTTGCGCAACAACATAGTACTTGAGTGTGGTTGGAGTTCCACAAATTTTCTCAGTTACATATGTTTTGCTACAACTGAATATTTGCACGTTGTGCAACAATGCAGAACTTTGTTGAAGCTCCTCACTCTGTATTACTGACGCTAACTATGCTTTTCTTATGTATACTCTCAGATAAGCAAAATGAGGCACTAATGATTACCTGATGCGAAGAATAATTCGAGAGAAATGCGATTACTTAGCGAGCCATGCATGAAACTCAGTGATAGTGACTGGTTTTTCCAATTCCGTGAAGCTTAGAGAAAGTTCAAAACGATTCATTGAAATCTTGTTCTCTTTATCAGTAAGCTATGTGAAATAGACCTCTCGAACAATGAGTGTGACCTGCATTTGATGCCATAATACTATCACAACAAAGCAAGCACCTTATTTTCTTGAAATACGTCTCAACCCACACTTTATCCAGTACTGACATTTAAACGCGGAGAGTACAGAAAGCTTTGTACTCACCTTTTTATCATTTGCTATTGAATGATTGATTCGCGTGAGCTTCCTGGACAGGACTCCGTGTGTACAATTCATTGTTGTGGAAACCGCATTTGATTTAGTCAAAACAATCCTGTGTGCATTTCGCCAGCGGCTGAAATCGACAGGGCATAAATCAACAAATCTTCTACCCACTCTACGGCTTACCTCATATGTATGGCTTGTCTCACACGTAAGACCTTGAAACTTATTTTGGATTGCAAGAGACATTTTACGTATATTGTTCTTTATGTATATTTGCTTGACACGTCCTATTCACCTCCTTGGTCCTATTACAGAAGATAAAAGCTTGCTTCTCGATCTCGCTTGCTTGTTTTTCGTTTAAGCATTCCGTAGCGACCCCCAAGCTTGCAGCGTGGAACGCAGCAATGGTATTAAAGGCTGAAGGAGTGTAGGGCAAGAAAAAAAAAGATATATATATATATATATACGTGAATACACGCAGAATTCCTACCTCAAAATATCAATTGCTGAACCGCAAAAGTCACAAGCATTAAATTAAAGAGAACTCCTTGTTTGGATAACATAATAACAAACTTCATCTTCGCATGAATGTTATGATGTCTGGAGCTACTCACATGCTGAAGAAATGACGGCGAGACAGAGAAGAACTGCGAATGTCCTCATCGTCGTTGTGCTGCAATTATAAATGATGAAAACAAGGGATTAGGGGTCTTTAGGATGCTAGCCTAGTCACTGTGAAGCAGCGAAATTATAAAAAAATTACAAAATGTTTCGATAAGCCAGGGAAGTTACGCGTTCTTATTACAAATGATATGAAATGCGAGGTATTTTTGGCGAACTTGAGCAACTTTGACTGCATCTATCTATCTATCTATCTATCTATCTATCTATCTATCTATCTATCTATCTATCTATCTATCTATGCCTTTGTGCTCTCCTGGTCGTCTCGTTAATCTGATATACCTCAATATTTCGAAGGTGGTGTTTAGATGTATGGCGAACGTGACTGACAAGCATATACAGCAGTAACATGGTATATTCGTAATGTATATCAAGATTAACAATCGTGCAACTACTTGTGGCTCAATCCCGTAGTGTTTTATCCAGGGTAAGTGGTGATGCGGCACAGGTGTTCGAATTTGATGGAGCCAGTCAAGGAATAACTAAACTAGACATACCAAACGCCGCGGCTGCGTTCATCGAACCTCGACCTTCGAGCGGCGTCCATTTCCCTGCTGCTCACACGGTTCACGGCCTCCATCATGGGCACACACAGCGGACGGTCGGGTTAGTGAGCTCCGTTCAGAACACAACGCCAGAAGACCGGTTTTACTCCCTTGGGTTTGAAGTGCAGACATAAGCAGCACACACACCAATACATGAAACTTACCAAGCGGTAGGGCGCTGTCGAGCACGGCTTCTCGAGGCGCTAAGCAAGCGCGTCTCCCACTAGGCTATGCCGATTTCTCGCACATGACATAGATAGTAAATAGGCTTATTCCACCAGCACTTGTAATCATGGGGCTTGTGTAACGTCAACAGCGCGTTTATTCTATAATAAGGGATATCACAGCAGCGCCTATATCCTAGTACTATTCGCTACCCTTTTGCGCAACTTCATTGAGTACAGTAGCAATATTTCAACGAACGATGAAAAAGCAGATCAACACACCGTATAGTGGATTTTTCTTCAACAATACAGACATCTATATGCTTTGGACTCATGTGAGTGCGATCGTTACATCCCGCGCTGAGCTACAATTCAATCGCCACGATGCTCTAGACGTTCCTGGTTAGCCCCCGTCAAGCGTTCTTATACGTATGAGTGGCTATTCATGAGCTTTGCACAACGACCTTTTGTTCGTACTCCTAACACTTCTTTGAATACCAAACAATTCCTCGTCGATAATTATCTTGCTGAATGTTTTCCGCTACATCTATTCTCACGGTGCGCGGGATCTGCAGGAATTTTTTTGTATCATACAGAAGTTGTTTAGAGCCATGGTTATCTTGATCTTTTTCTGGGCGTCCTACGAATTTTACTTGATTACATTGTAGTAGTTCTCCTGTGGAACAAAATAGGGACGTGTTTCGTTAATTCAAAGTACCCAAAGCATTTCTGATGGACCTAAAGGTCGTGGATGGGAATGGGCGTTATTTTTGCACGATACAGGCCCTGCGCTAGTCAAACTTTCCGGAATCCATCCCTTTCGGCCGTGCCGCAAATTCCTATCGTGGTTCTGGCGCACTAAAACCACCAGTTATTAAAGAGAGCCTGCAAGTCTTTTTCAAAAAGTTCAGGAAACGCTGCTGATCATTCGTCCAGGCTCTTGTGATCACTTGATCAAAATTTCGTAGCGAGAAAGTCAGTGGAAAGCGCCACAGCAACATCGTATATGAGAATAATTTATGTATCTTTGCTGGAACGTTAAAGTTTATTTCCGACAGACCGTGGAGAGCGCGACCGACTGAGAGACAGGAGGGTGAGTTATTAAATGCGGAGTATTCCTTGTAAAAGTTTTGCCACTTCGACCGTATCTATCTATCTATCTATCTATCTATCTATCTATCTATCTATCTATCTATCTATCTATCTATCTATCTATCTAGCTTGCTAGCTAACCACCTACGTCTCTGCGCTCCGCTGGTCGACTCGGTCACTCGGTCACCCCTTAAGGGGCTTCGTAGGTTATGAATGTACGAAAAGCAAGAGTAATTGAGTGACGGACATGGGCACCGCTAAAATTCGGCACTCGTCATGCATGTCACAATTAATCATCGTATGGTCACGTGTGACTCATACCGATAACGCCGGGCGGGTACGTGCCGCAGGTGATTGAATATGTGTTATATGCAGGGTCCAATGCTAAACTAACGCATAGGAATGTATGGTGGCGCGACTATCCGTGGCAGTGCAGTAAAACCGATTAGGCAATATAGAGAAGCATCTGCCCTTCCAACGCATCCGGTTGGCAGTTTCCCGAGAGCTTTTTGAGCGCCACGACGTGCCTCCGCGTGAAGTACATTTTTTTTTCCACTTTGTAACACTGCGAAACGAAGCGTTCATTTGAACAGCGATACGCTATCAAGTTTTGCATGCAGCTTGGAGGGAACGTTACCGAAACATTCCAGATGCTTTAAGAGGCCTTTAGGGGCAACTGCATTTCAAGGTCATAGTGCGGGAACCGGCATAAGGCGTTCAAGGAGGACCGGGAGGAGGTCTTCGACGAACTCAGTTCGTACGCCCAACAGAGCCCAGAACCGACGAAAACTTAGATCCTGTGGATGAAATCTTGCGTTTATACCATAGACTGACAATCCAGCAAATCGCTGACTCCGTAGACCCGTTCACATTCGCGGTACATGAGACCGAGGACGGTAAAAGCTTGTGTCAGAAAGAACGATGTTTACGCTGCCAAGAATTGTCAGACTTGATTCGAAATGAGTCAGACTTTCTCAACTCTTTCGTAACCACAGACGAACCCTGCATGCTCGAGTACAACCCAGAATCGAAAAGATATAGGACCGAGTGGCACACATCATCCCCCTGCCCCTAGAAAGCACGAATGAAGAAATCTTGCATCAAAACGGTGCCTATTAACATCTTTGACCACAGTTGAGTCGTGAATGTTCAGTCTGCTCCATAGGACAAACTGTGGGCAGGGGGAAACTGAAACGCCGGGTCGCGCCCGTGTTGCATGACATAAAAACATGGTGAAGCTCTACCATGACCATGACAACGGCCGCAGCCACTTAACGATAACGCCCTTTTCATCCGTTTATCAACTACATGCCCTTTAACGCTTATTTTTTCCTGGACCACCTTAGGGTATAATTGACAATGAAGAGCAGAACAAAACAGCGTTTTTCATAAATTGAGAAGTTTATTTTAGAGCATTTGAACAGCACATAGTCCAAAGTAATCTTTTGGAATAATGAAATTTATGGAGTGTTGTACCAAAATATTGGCATGTTTTCTTGCAAAACCAATTTTCTGAAAACATTAGCCAAAACGCTGCAATTAAGCAGTGAAGAGAATCAACGTTATTGGTGAAATATTTTTGTGTGAAAGCGGTGGTCACATCGATCGAATTTCAGGAATTTTGTCTCGCCCCACATATTTCGCCGTTCCGCGAAATTCGAGTAGCTCTCAAGGGCCTAAAAATGTCTTGCTACTCAGAATATTTCAGGTAATTACTGGGGAACTAAGGCTGACCTGCGTGTCATCTTTTGTTTTTGAATTTTTTTTTGCGAATGTCATTTCAGTCGAGCGCTACAGCTAGGACAGTTGTCTAATGATCCATAGGAAAATACGACGATCTCCAATATGTGCCACTTTTTGATGTAACGAAGACAGCGCTTAGAGCTCTCGGTTGAAGAGCCTCTTTTCCAAGCGTTCTTTATTTGCCCGGCCTGCGCGACAGGCCTTGAATAACCCATAGTTCCGGAAGCACCCCATCACATGTTATATCAGCATAGCCCGATAGCATTGTCGTTGACAAGAAATCAAATTCTCCGGAACGACATGCTCTATAGGTCGGACGTGTGCGTGGGAATTTCATAACACGATCAATGATAATGAGTACATGGACGGCTCTCAAGTTCGGAAATCCCCTTGCGTTCACTGCTACGTTGAATCTGCGTCAAGTACAGCAAGCATAGCCTTATATGGCAAATAGCAAAAGTGAGGCTACATTCAGATACGTGAGGGATACCGTCCGCGGCGGCTGCATTTCGATTGACGGGAAGTGTCGAGGCATGTGTACTGTGCTTTGCCAGGGCACGTTAAACAACACCAGGTGGTCTAAATTTCCAGAGCTCTCCACTACGGCGCCTGTCATAAATCGTGGTTCTGGGGTGTAAAACCCAATAATTCAATCAGACATGTAAGGGAAGCATTTCTCACTGCCGTCTTTTTACGCCACGCAATTTTTGAATACCATATATTCGTGACGTAAATAGAGAGGCCATATTTTTATAGGGTGACCTTATGTAGGCAACCAGCCGCCATTTTGCAGAAACTATCAGTATAAATCTCTGACAAAAGTATGCTCCACGCCTAGAAGTTAACGCGTCTCTGAAATGTCAAGGTGATCCGCCCCTAAACAAAGATATATAATATGATTACAAATTTTGTTTTGGTTAATCACTCATGGAATTGGAACTTGCTCACATTACAACTACAAAATCTGTATGCAACTATATTGCAGCTACCGTTTAAGAGTTGCATCTCTTTCAAAGTAAGAAATACGTGGCCGTAAGTGGCGATTTTTCCAAAGAACCTTACTGCATATACTCTTAAATTCACACTAAAAGCGAAATGCCTTCGTTATTCAAGGTTCTCATGGCCTATATGGAAAATGTACGTAATGTTGTATATCTAGGAGCACCTAGAGAAAAAAAAATAAGGGCGAAATCTTACAGCAACGCCGTATTATAAGAATAATTTATCTTTCATTGTTACAATACTAGAGTTGACATGCCACAGCCTGTGGAGTGTATGACGAGCTCAATAACAAGGCGGCGAGATTTCATTACTACTGTTCAAGAGGCATGGAAGCAAACGTTGACAGAACCAAACACTTTTCTTTTCAGTTACCTAAGATATAAAAAAAATTGGGTTGCATGAGAGCAAGCCACGTTGTTAATTTCTGCTGTCCCTTTGATAATAATTATCCCGAACACTTGTGGTGCGCATAGACAAGAATATAAATCATTGATTTCTTAGTAAATTCGTAAATCGCAAGAGACAAATACCAGTCTATCTTCACAAGAAATTAAAGAACTGGCAAGAATATGTCCGGAATTCATAGGCTGCAGCACAACGAACGGACATCTAAATAGATACAGAATTTTATTAACATTTCCCCGCTATTGAGACCTGTTCACAATGTGCATAGTGAGCGAGAACACGCAGACACCAGCGCACTCGGAGAGATACTAAAGTATGCCCAGTGTGCACGCAGTGCATATGTTGGAAGGACAGGCATACAGAGATGGCAGTCCGCAGAGTTAGCGATAACGAGCGCACAGGCGTAGGCACACGCTTGCATGAGACACTGAACAAACTACTTTGACATTCTCGGTCTTGCATTGTCGATGCGACACTTCTGAAACAGGGGCTCCATCTCTGGGAAAATGCACTAACTGACGAATGGTTATCGTTGTCGCTCGTAATGAAATTTGCCACAGGACTTCGCCGTTTATCCCAACGGCATCGTGTGTCACTGCTGAGCTGCCCTCGCTGGTGACCGCCTTGGAGGAACAGGGGAAAGTACCACTTTAACTCAGATACTCTAATGTAATCAAGCTGTTAGGAAGACGCATTGCACATCATTATCATATAAGGCAAAGCTACATCCCTGTGCTCGCTAAATAACAGGCCAGTTGTGACGATGGAAGAACAATCTTCCCCGCTTATTATAGCGCACGTAATTGCAATGCCATATAAACTAGAATTATTGTTTGCATACCTTGTACCCGTGTGTTCTGTATGCCAGCATTGAAGCATGTAGGAATAGGTTACAATTTTTCAGGTATTATAAGGATTATTCGAAACCGCGATATGATCACGAGACGCGGCACTGGGTGGCTCCGGAAATTTCAGCAGTCTAAGGTTCTATAACGATCACTGATATCGCACAATGCATCAACCACTAGCACTTCGCCCCCACAGAATTGCGGTCGCCACGGCCAGGATTCGATCCCGCGCCATTCGGGTCAGAAATCAGGTGCCATATCCACTTGACCACCAGCGCGGACTGAAAGCTATATTAGTTCTTTACAAATGAATCACTAGCAGTGAGTCACCCCCGTGCTTTTCACCCATTTTGTGTGCTTGGCTTTCATCATCCGTGGTCTTTCTGGCTGACCTTGCATGCTTTTTGTCCGGAGCACTTGAAGAATAAAATATAATGTACTCTAAAGTCGTTGTAACGCTCAGGAAGCAGCAGTTCTAACTTAACAGGGCCCAGACATGCTAACCATCCGAAACCTGTTCAAATGGACCCAGATTAAAGATAGTAAAGATAAACCCGGTTAGCGTAATAACGTAAAGCATACGCCTTACAGGTAATTAATTAGACAATGCGATAAAATAAGAAAAAATAATTTGAAAACGTAGAAGAGAAGCACAACAGAGACGAACCGGTGAATCACTGCTCCGCACGTCACACACCTTTCATTCCAGTGGAAATAGAGTAGATTGTTTTGAGAATCCACGTACTAGCCCAAACGCGGGAGTTTTAAACACGAAGCATGTCTTAGCGAAATTCCGCACTTTGAGCGTATCTATCTATCTATCTATCTATCTATCTATCTATCTATCTATCTATCTATCTATCTATCTATCTATCTATCTATCTATCTATCTATCTATCTAATCTATCTATCTATCTATCTATCTATCTATCTATCTATCTAGCCGCCTACGACTTTATGATCTCATGGCCGGTTCGTTAATGGGATGTATAGGAAAATGGGTATGCCGCACCAGGACTGCATGACGAACATAAATGACAGGTCATAACGTGAACATCGTGACATGCATGTCGTGAGCGACATGATTTACATTCCACGGTCTTGGTGCTCTCCTGGTCGTTTCGTTAGTGGGATGTATACGAAAATGGGTATGGCGCAACATGACTGCATGGCGAACATAAATGACACGGCATTACATGAGAATCATGACATGCATGTCATCAGCGGCACGATTTACATACCACGCGTTTCGTTAATAAAATGTATGCCAAAATTGCTATAGCACAACGCGACAGCATAAAGAGCGTGAATGACAGGCCATAACATTATAATCATGACAAGCGTGTCATGACCCGCATGGTTTACATTCCACAGTCTTGCTGCTCTTGCGGCCGTTTCGTTAACTTGCTATGTACCAAAATCGGTATAGCGGGACAACAATGCGCATCCATTTTACGTTTCTAATGCGTGCTTCGCATTTCCTTGCTTCCCACTGCACGTGCGATCTGCCATATTTTTTTTCGCGTCCGAGCCACGCAGTTTTATTTCTTGTGCTTGAGCTGCATTACGGTGCCGCTATGAGCACGCTGTTGCGACTACGAGTGAAGCCCCAGCAAATAAATGTTCGGCGAAAAGCCCTACGAGCTATTTTAATCATACCTAAATGGCATTGCATTAAATTGCCGATTAACATACCTACGCTGAAAACACGTAATCCTAACTTTGGAAGCTTTTGCGGTCCGTTGTCACCATCACTGTAAATTACAGTAGTTGGATTCTGGGCTATGCGACAAATGTAACATTTTGCTAGAATGATTGAAATAATAAGGTAAGTTTGCATAACTTAATGAGCGTAACAAATTCTTAGTTAATCAATTAGCTCCTTAAAGCACCTTCATCGGGGGGCGCCCAGAAAAGACGAAAAGAAGGAAAAAGAAATAAAGGATTACTATTCACATATATTGATTTTGCAAAGAAAAAAATCTGTGAAGTTTACTTAAACTATCGTGCCACTTAAACTCCGCGGGATGGTTGATTCCAAATTTTTGTCCTATGAAATTCTGGTAAACGTTTTCCATACAAGTTAAGCTTGCGGGTATATCAAAATTGCCGTTAGATCCATGTATAGTGTTTCGCGATGGTTGGAAGAAGAGAGGAGAGAAGAGGGGCAGCTGGTGCCTATGATTTTAAGAACACAAAGGGCAACTTATAAACACGAAGTGCCGAAACTGACAGCAAATATAGTATTATTTGAACTCCCACTTTTGCACTCATAGCAGTGGTTCAAGGTTTGTCGGATATGGTATACCGTACGATTATATACAGCAGCCTACGTGAGAATGACAAAAATAAAAGTAAATGTCCGAAGCACAGAAGGGGGAAAGAACTCGCGTGCTCTGATTAGGGCATAACAACCATAAGCTCCTTTCCTGAAAACGCTATTAATATGTTCTTCCCAGTGAAGGTGCTGGTTAAAAACACACCTAAATATTTAAAAGAAAGTACTTGCTCCATTAAACTGTCGTTCAGGTGGAGTTTCATTGTTGTGGCAGCAATTTTCTATCTTCTTTTTTGAAAAAGCACATACTTCGTTTTTCGATAAGGCAGTGTCAATTTGTTTGGAATGAACCAGTTGCGTATGTTTGTCAACTCAGACATTATGTCGGACCATATCATGGAGCTCGGCGTCCTGAGGTGCACGTCAAGTCTGTGCGCCCGTTTTCTCAATTATATCTATCTGAAGGATGGTGGTTGCTTCAGTGTGTTGCTTGCGCATATCACTTACGCTTTCCAGCTATCGAGCTCACCGCACGGACGAGTACACACTCCAAGTTAACGTTGGTCGCTGCGAGGACACCACCTCCGCGCTGCCCTTTTCTCATAGCTTTCATGTGAGCGTATTTTGCACCCTCACAAAAATTGACCTCTTAAGTGTCAGTGCAATGTCATCCTTCACACTAAAATCCGATGAACGAATGTACTAAAATTTTGCGAGGGAGATTTCCCATAATTTCGGCTTATAGAATTCTTTGATGCAAAGCCTGCAAACCGTACCATTTCGGGGCATTTCTCGATGAAACCCTTGTTTCCGTGGAGAAGTCCCTGTCGTGAGGTTGAGAAGCGCACGCTAGGTATTTGATTTAACCGCTACATTTTTATAACACTATACATTCTGACGTCTGCTTGTTGGAGGGCTGCACACACGAATGACTTAGTAAGTGTTGCCCAGTGCAGACTTCTTAAGTGGCGTCTTACCGATTGAATAGCATATCAAACAACTTTACTTTGAGATCCGGCTAGTAGGTGGTCCCGGCCAGACAGCTCAGATGTAAGCAGGAAGATGTCTTCCTGTAGCCTCCCTGGCCTCAGTGATATAGCCCAGATGTGGTCCTCTACATCGAAGCTGAGCAGCGTTCTCCGCCATCGCTCCCGGATAGGTTCTGGGGAGTCTGTGTGCTGATTAGGGTAGCTCCATAGTATGTGACTTAGGGAGGTCTCATTTGTTTTACGTAGTTAACATACATCCGCATCATACCTGTGCATGTGAAAAGGGGTGGTTCCTCATCGTGTTTAGTAGGGTGCCCTAAACAAAATGCCGGAGCAGTCTCTACTTACATTGAATCATAATCATCATCATGATCATCATCATCATAAGCAGCAGCATCATAATCTTGCCAGAGAAAACACATCGTCCATAGATCTTCCATTATCACTGTCCTACCTGTAGAAATCTCAACACTTATGTAAAATGCGAAGCAACATTTCTCGGATTTCGACATATCTCTGCTACTTGAAATAATAATGTCCAGCGTAACCTCGCATTTTCTTTTTTCTCCATATACGGCGATATTTACTCAATTCAGCGAGCTCCTTTTACTATGCATGGCTGCAGAGTGAGCATTCATTTTAGGGGCGAAGCTCCTTAAGGCGTGGGTCGTTCGTCCCTTGTAGTCGTAACCACCTCGTTCTAGGATTGCGCTCGATAGCTCGCGCGCCGGGAGGCTCGCGCTCGCCCTCGGCGCGTTCCTCCCGGCGCGCGAGCTCTCCAACTCTTCCATCTGCTGTCTTCTGTGAGAGAGACAGAAAGAGAGAGAGAGAGAGCGAAAGACTGTCCGTTTCTAACGATGATGATGGGTTTGTGCTAGCGCGTTACGGCGCGTGTAAGAAGCTGGTGTAAGACGCTGTGGCCTCTCCGCCTTATACTCTTTCAGCAGTCATGTGATGGCGTCGGCAAACGCGGTACGCGTTCCGGCCTGTGTAAGGGGCTGCGTAAGACGCTGTGGCCTCTCCCCCCTTACTAGAGTGTACTGCATGTTTATAACGCGTTTGTGCTAGCGTCCCCTTAAACGCGAGATCCCAGCGTTCGAATAGAGTGTTTCTCACGTCTTTACATGATGATCGACTGGGCGAATTACACGGAAGGTTAACGGTTTACCGGTGATTCACTCCGGAGCTTCGCCCACTCATCATCATTCACCCCGTGGATATGCTGTGAATTTTTGTTTAGACGATACTTCAATAGCGTTTGCAAGACACCTGTACTCATTAACAGCGAACAGAGCCAATGATACTTGTATTAATGCTAAAAATTCTCCTACTGTCGGGCACTCACTTCGTGAGTTGGGCGCCTGTCGATATAATCTTGTACGGAGCACGAATGTCATTGCACGCGTGTGCTCTATTTATAACAAGACAGCTGCGGCCCTTGACTGATTGGCAAGTGAACTTAGAAAGCCTAACCTTATAATGCTAGCACGTATCCTATCACGTGCGCCGCATGGGCCCGGATTGTTGACCCTGCTACAATGAGAAAAAGGCGTCTGCTCAATGATATACAAAGGGACCAGTATTCACGAAATCATTTTATAATACACGCTCGTAACCGAATAAATATTTAGCTTAATCCTAAAGCTGCACATATTATTGGCAAAGCCTGCTGACCAAATGCAATGCGCTCTTTCGAAATCGCAGATTTGTGCATTCGAGCGCACATTTTTCGCAAATACGCAAAAGCATCGCATTGCGGCCATAAGTATTTCTGATAGACTCTTGCAAGTTCTTGCACCTTACGAAGTTTAATTTCAGGTTATAACCTCATCGTACACTGAGGCAATATCTTCAGCGCGTTTCATGGCTGTTCTTAAAGCGGACACCATGGAATTTGAGTCACATTTTGAGGATTTAATCAGAATAAATATGCGCCTCCATCGTAGTTGCAAAGGCAAAACGCTCCGCTGGAAATTTCGAGGGTCAGGGCTTCGTTCTCAGCCATTCCATCCGTACCTGTATGGCGCACAAATGCAAAAACACCCGCATATTTCGATATAGGTCCATGCAAAATAACTCGAAGCGCCCATAGTGTTTCCGTAGTGAATAATCATGGCTTCTCACGAAGTAGTTGGGTGGTTAGGCCAAGTTAAACAGAGAATTAGAACTTATTTTAGAGATAAATGCGCCCGGCCCTGCAATTCTCGAAATATTTTCGCAACTTTAGAGAGCAATCACTAGCGCTGCATATACAGTTTCGTCTTCAGTGACGAAGTATCGCATCACTTATAGACTTGTCTATAAAATGTAAGCACGATGCAAAGAAAATCCGAATATTTCTTTTTTGCCACATCCCTGTGCTGATAATGTGGATATTGAAGTTCCTACAATTGAGTCGCTCTGTGAGAATGACAATACAAGTATATAACTTTGTTGCTGGTGTCTAAGTTTATCCTGAAATCTTTGCTGAAGTGTTAAGTTTTCGCTCAATTGAATGCTGCAAAGTGCATAACATCTTATAGGAATGTATAATTTAATGAGGTGGCTATGTTACAAAGAACACAAGGACTCTTTTTAAGTGTGTCATGTCCCTAAGTTGTTATCACTCGTTGATTCTGCAGGAACCTTCGTGCCTAAAAATGAAAACGAAGTCCTGAAATATGAATAGTGCATGCCATTGCTCTTATATATTGTACTAGTAAACGGAGTAGTTTTTAATTCCCAGAGCTCTTCCGCGTTAACTTCAACTAGACGAATGTTTTTTCGAAGACCTCGTTTATTTCGTTTCTGATGAGGTTTTTTTTACTCAGCTTGTGGCGTAGAGCTTCGCTGGGACACTTTTTGGTATTAATCCCATGTTGTCATCATTCTCTTTGCAGTAACGGAACCTTATGCCATCATCGCAATAAAATCAGGTGAAAACGTATAACCCTTGTGTGGGCTCGTTGTTGCACAGTGCGGTATATTACTTACGAGAATGGAATGCTTGTTTCTTTATGTCCCATTTGATGCAAGCTAAACTAGACCAAAAGGTCAAGGGAAGATGGAGGCTTGAACGGACCGAGAGATTGCTTCTGGGAACGACGAAAAAGAAGAAAGGGTGAATATCGCAAGAGGCAACATTTCTACAACTTC
This sequence comes from Hyalomma asiaticum, assembly GCA_013339685.2. Taxonomy (NCBI): domain Eukaryota; kingdom Metazoa; phylum Arthropoda; class Arachnida; order Ixodida; family Ixodidae; genus Hyalomma; species Hyalomma asiaticum. Next base: position 58,988,962 of record CM023482.1, read on the forward strand.
TAATATCGGCCCCACCACGGTGGTCTAGGGGCTATGGTATCGGGCTGCTGATCTGAGGATCGCCGGATCGAATTCAGGCCGCGGTATCTGCATTTCGATGGAGGCGAAACGTTGGGGCCCGTGTACTGTGCGAAGTCAGCGCACGTTGAAGAACCCCGGGTGGTCAAAATTTCCAAAATTCTCCATTACCGCGTTTCTCATTATCACAGCTCGTTTTGGGACGTGAAACTCGAGAAATAAATCCAGTCGAAATATTGAAACTTTGACCTTTTTAGTTTGCTGCTTTTTAAGTTGTTCCGAAGAACCTGTTCACCAGTTGATATAAAAAGTAGTGGACATATTCACGTAAAGTTGAATAACGTTGAGAAAATACATTATGAGCATTAATGGGTTACGACTGCCAATAATTCAATAGATAGAATAAAGGTAAGGTACAAATATTGAAGTAGGGTATTCGTGCCATATTGATCTGCATATTCGTGATATTTCAGTGTTGGGAAATACATTTTACTGTTTCGTTCCGAAATCACGAGGATTTGGATGTTCTTAAGAGTGCGTGCACAAAATTTGGGAAGTGTTCGAGGTGAGAATGCACTAGACTAAAATTATGAAACTTTCGTTGCCGAACCTTCTGAAAGGTCCGGCAACGGCTTCCTCTCCAGCAGTTCCTGAAGAGGAAATAGCGGAAGCAGTTTAACATATGAAAAAATATATTGCCAGGGGTCTTTCATGTGTGAGGCAATTCTGGAATTACGCATGGACATTTGAAAGCTTATTAAGTGCTGGGTGTATTACATGTTAGCCTTCCTTTAACGTACGCATTATGAAGCTTCTGTTTTAACGAGAAGAGGAGCACAGAGTGACAATTATTTTATCGCCCACCGCGCCCCGTTTGCCACCGACCTAGTAAGAGCACGTTGTGACAACAAAGGACAAGTAAACACATCAACTCGATGTCCCAATAAAAAGGACATGTTGAAAGTTGCGTTTGGTGGGTATCGTATTGAGCATACGTCCTTCACACTAAAGAATTGTGACTATCCGGATACCAAATAGAAATTAATCAATGAAGAACATGGGAAATTGAAGAGTATAGATCATTTTGGAGCGTCCTCTCACCAAATCGCGCGACAAAATACCACGTTTCTTATTGTTTTCGAAGGTGCGGTGCTCACTAGCGTGTTTGGTGCAGCGCGGCACGAGCACTGAATACAGAGCTGTTCTACATTGTGAAGCAGAGACTAAACCACCGACTACAGAGGTGATAATCGTACCCCCCTCGAATACCTCCATAGTGCACATGAAGTTACGCGAAGTTCACAACACCATCGACGTGCCATTGCTTTTAAACGGCACCTAAATCAAGTATTAGGATCGCGTGTATTTTTTTTTGGACAGGTAACTTGGAACAGCTGCAAGAGACATCAAGAGTTAAGCCCCTTAAGAATAGTTAGTAGAGGGCAGTGCAGGAATGCTTTTGTAAGTGCTCGACATCGTACCATTGCCATATGCTGAGCTTTTTAATGTACAGGCAACACAAATTCTTTGTGACAGAAACACTTTTGTTTGGGCTAGTTGGTACATTGTTGACACAAACTCGGTAGCGCAAAAAAAAAAAACACGGACGAAGAAAAGAATGAACACATGACAGGCGCCTGTCCTGTGTTCCTTCTTTTCTTCGTGAGTGTTTTATTGCGCTACAGAGTTTTTGCCAAGTTTGTGAGAGATTCTTCGAAAGCGTGTCGATTGCACGTGCAGGTTCGAAACAAACTCAGGCACCTGTCATGATTTTGACGATGAACACTCGTTGTGAGACTAGAACATGTTTAGGATACGTGTTTCCTATCTCGCACTGTACATAAATGACAGAGCCTGAGTTGAAGCAACGCAAGGCTAAATACGGCTTCTTTTTAACCTAATGTAACTCTAGTCTTATTGCTGCTAAATGCTCTTTCCCTGAACTTTCGGGATATCCTTTTGTACCTACGACGTCCGGTGCACAATCTATTTGCCCAAATGTGGAATCATATTTTAATGGACACCGGAAAATTCATTTCCGCTCAATGACCGCCGCAACGCTTGGTGATAGACTCTTATAGGAGTTGCCGCACCATACTCGAAATGACTGTCAATCGAATACTCATGCGACACTCACTGATAATCAGTGTTCCTGTTCTGTCACTAGAGCAGCTTTTGCAGGCTAAAAAAGGAAATAATTCTTCGTAACGGTGCGGTGGCTATTCACCTTGATAAAAACATTCCTTCGAATTGAGCAGATAGCACAGCGATACGCGGCGACTTCGACTCACTGATATCCTGTGCCTGTTACGAAACCGGAGCTGTGACGCAAATCGTGAACGTGAATATCAGCCGCACTTGGATACCTCGGAACGACCTATAAAAAGACAACCCGATGCAGTCATTCTCATACACGTCTGCTCATTTGGAAGTCGGCAAAGGTAAGGTAGATGACTTAAACTAGGATGTCACCTACTATAGGTATATAGTAAGATACTACTATAGATATATATATAGATAGATAGACGCAGTCAAAGTTGCTCAAGTTCTCCAATATGCCTCGCACTTAATAGCATTTGTAAAAGGAACGCGTAAAACTCCTGGCTTGCCAAAACATTTTTGTAATTTTTTACACTTTCGCTGCTTTACAAAGACAAGGCTAGCATTCCTAAAGACCCCTAATCCCTTGTTTTCAATATTTATAATTGCAGCACAACGACGATGAGGGCATTCGCAGTTCTTCTCTGTCTCGCCGTCATTTCTTCAGCATGTGAGTAGCTCCAGACATCATAACATTCATGCGAAGATGAAGTTTGTTATTATGTTATCCAAACAAGGAGTTCTTTTTAATTTAATGCTTGTGACTTTCGCGGTTCAGCTATTGATATTTTGCGGTAGGTATTCTGCGTGTATTCACGTATATATATATATCATTTTTTTTCTTGCCCTACACTCCTTCAGCCTTTAATACCATTCCTGCGTTCCACGCTGCAAGCTTGGGAGTCGCTACGGAATGCTTAAAAGAAAAACAAGCAAGCGAGATCGAAAAGAAAGCGTTTATCTTCTGTAATAGGACGGGTCAAGCAAATATACATAAAGAACAATATACGAAAAATGTTTCTTGCAATCCAAAACATGTTTGAAGGTCTTACGTGGGAGACAAGCCATACATATGAGGTAAGCCGTAGAGTGGGTTGAAGAATTGTTGATTTGTCCCCTGTCGTTTTCAGCCGCTGGCGAAATGCACACATGATTGTTTTAACTAAATCAAATGCGGATTCCACAAAAATGAATTGTGCACGCGGAGTCCTGTCCAGAAGCTCACAGGAATCAAAAACTCAATAGCAAATGATAAAAAGGTGCGTACAAAGCTATCTGTACTCTCCGCGTTTAAATGTCAGCACTGGATAAAGTGTGCATTGAGACGTATTTAAAGAAAATAAGGTGCTTCCTTTGTTATGATAGTATTATTGCATCAAATGCAAATCACACTTATTGTTCGAAAGGTCTATTCCACATAGCTTACCGAGAAATAGAACAAGATTTCAATGAATCGTTTTGAACTTTCTCTAAGCTTTACGGAATTGGAAAAACCAGTCACCAGAAATGAGTTTCATGCATGGCTCGCTAAATAATCGCATTTCTCTCGAATTATTCTCCCTATCAGGTAATCATTAGTGCCTCATTTTACTTATCTGAGAGTATACATCAGATAAGCATAGCTAGCGTCAGTAATACAGAGTGAGGAGCTTCAACAAAGTTCTGCATTGTTGCACAACCTGCAAATATTCAGTTGTAGCAAAACATATGTACCACGGCACGAGCATGTTGGTCACTACAATAGGCTATCTGTACGGGACAGACTTTAAGCAGCGTCGCGTTTTTTTTTCCTTTCTTGTGTTTTTTCTCTTTTTCTTCTTTCTTCTCGTGTCTCCTTTGTGATATCTTTCATTCCCCTTACCCCTTTTCCCCTGCAGAGGGTAGCCAGCCGGGCTCAGCCCTGGCTAACCTCCCTGTCTTTGCTCCTTTCCTCTTCTTCCTCCTCCTCCATCTATACAGCGCAACGCAAGTACTCCTGCTAAAAAGCTCAACACATGCGTTACTGCAATATGGAAGGAATGATTCTAGTCTTTCTTAACGCGCACTATGATGTGACGTCTAACTTGGCTAGTATACCGTACTTCCACATTTATGCTGACTTGTGCAACCTATTAGCCAAAAGGCGTGGGCGCCGTTGCAAACCCTATTCACTACCTTATTCACCAACCAGGTGAACTGATCTTGATGGATATGAAAATCTATAGAAGAAATATAAAACTGTGTCCACCTGCGCCTAAGGTAGCAGTGGAAGCTGCCCACCGCGAAGAGCTCAAGAACTGAATTTTAACCCCGCCGTCTGATTTAGCCCTTGCGCTCTTCCCCAGATTTTACCTAAGACTTGTTTCTACTTTCATGATGATCATTGCTCGATACTGTGCAGGTTCAATCGTGCATCCATTTCGGTTCCAAAATATCGTCTCCAACAGGAGCATTCGATGCCCATATATTTAGCTTCTGGCATATGATAAACAAGTGGATGCAAGTGCCATAAGTGTTACTACATAGCGTTAAAGCTGGTAGAAGTTGCTCTGATCGCGAACACTTTTCCAAGCGTTCTTTCTTTTGATGGCGTTGGTAAAAAAAGGAGTGCTCCCACACTGTTCACATATTATTGTTCATGTTCTAAAGTTCAAATTACATAGTTTTATAGTTTCTCGACACAGCAAACCGCAGCTTACAAATCTGTTGCATGGTGAACATGTTTTAGGCTGAGGCTACCCTTGGGAGGCTTCATGATAAATACTCTCTGTCTTTCAAAAAATTCTTTATCTCTCTGTGTCTCTCTCTCAAAGTAAATACAGCTGTCAAACTGTTCGAATTCTCAAATATTTCCGCCGCTCAATGGACGCAGGTTCTTTTTCAAGGATGTAAACCGTAGCAGGAGAAAAGCCTTCTAACTTCACGCTGTGTTAGGTGGAGGTCTTCTCAGACTGTCTTGTTATTGCAACACTCCTAAACAGTTACATCCACCTAATATGCTTAATTCATTCGATGTAAAATATTGCAAAACCTGCAGTTACTTTCTAAGGTGCACCTACATCAAGCACATTCCTCTGACTTAGTTGATTTATGAATTTCAAAAGGTACTGATTGCCATGACAACGATGCTGACACTTGGATAACAGAAACACTGCGATCTACGACTTATATTCGATCATTGCTATATGAGAGGTTGCGAACAAAAGACTCCAACAGAAAAAGCTTTTCATGTACACAGATGTGCCATTGTTTTGGCTATACTCACCACTCGACAATACGTCTAAATCATTACTTATGTCTCTCCTTTTCATGTTCCAACAACCATGAAGGCGCTGCAGTGATGTGAGTAAGAATTTTATTGTACGTGACCGTAATTATCGGTTCGATTTACTAATTTCTTTGCATTGTTGTTCTCTTGTAGAAATGACAGCAGCAAATACAACGGGAAATCCGTAACTGCAGGTAATCATCACTCCTACGTACATTTTCTTAGTGGCTTAGCCGTTGTTGTACGGCCAAGCTATTCATAGAACGCTGCAGCGTCATTGTCGGACTTCGATAAATAGGGCCGGCGTTACCATGTAGAACAGGAGAGCAGAATAACAGGTCTGCAAGTGAAAAAAGGGCTGCAGTCGTGCAAAGGGCGCACTTCAGAGATTCGCCGACCAGTGAGAACGCTGTGAGAGCGTGAGCAGATAAGGAGATCAGGTAATGGAATCTTCGTCAGCCTTAATCACGATCAGCATGCACCGTGTGTACTGGTATTGGCATTGTTTGCACATGCGGACCCTTGCATTAGCGGCTCCGCCCATTCAATCCCTGCTACATGTATATCTTGAGACTACAACTATGGCGTACCCCTGGGGAAGAAGCTGACCCTCGCGATCATTAGCAAGATTTGGCTCGTCAAAGGGCTCGTTTTCGTAAAGCCGACCCCAAGAGGCACGACGGAGATGCCGAGTTCAAACGGCAGCGCACAATTTATTCTTTAACTTCGTTGTTTCCTGGAAAGAAAGGGGCGGGGATTTTTTTATTATTATGGATGGCGTGGTAGGCGTACGCACCGCAGCTTGTCCGACTCTCTCAAACACTACAGCTACACGAGAATTTTCTGAATTTACAGGAAGCTTATATTGGCTACTGGTATAGCCGACCCATCGATTCTTATTTTGAGTCCCTACCATTTTCCAGCTCATAGTGGAGCTTTTATACTTACATCTAACTGTTTGTTAACCATTGACAAAACAGGAGTTACGTTGGATTTTTGCTTGTTCTAGAAAATGTTTCAAGGAAATGTAAACAGCATTTTTGTGGTGTCATTTTTATACCCATATATTGTTGCTGTCTCGATGGGGAGTAACGAAGCAAACGTATTCACCTTTACTAAATAAAATAAATTTAGTGTACATCCCTTGCCTTCCTTACAGGAAACAATCTTCCTGAGATGAAGCTGAAGGAAATCGCGGATTTGCTTGAAAGAAAGTTCCCTGGTCAACTGGCATCGCTTTCGCCCGAACAGCGAGGACGCATTCTAAAGGCTATCGAGAATATCAGTGCCAAACTGGTTGAAGACGACAGCGACGAATACTTCTGGCAAGCGCTTCTCGTTATGGCGTTGAAAGCCATTGTATCACACGGAGTGGGTGTGGCCGCAACTGCAGCTCTTGGTTGAAGATTGTGTGCGAGATTGTCCGCTCGTCTCCCCCACGGATGTCAAAATAAAGGACACTGTTGTTGCTCGAGCGTTTTTTCTGTTACTATAGAAATGTGCTCGTTATAACTGCAGGAGCATTCGCTTACAATATAAAATATTTATATCGAGTAATACCGAAGTGAAAGCCAGTGGAGAGCGCCACAGCAACACCATATATGAGAATAATTTATGTATCTTTGCTGGAACGTTACAGTTTATTTCCGACAGACCGTGGAGAGCGCGACCGAGTGAGAGAGAGGAGGGTGAGTTATTAAATGCGGAGTATTCCTTGGAAAAGCCTTGCCACTTCAACCGTATCTATCTATCTATCTATCTATCTATCTATCTATCTATCTATCTATCTATCTATCTATCTATCTATCTATCTATCTATCTATCTATCTATCTATCTATCTATGACAAGCAAGAGTAATTGAGTGACGGACATGGGCACCGCTAAAATTCGGCACTCGTCATGTGTGTCAAGATTAATCATCATACGATCGCGTGTGACTCATACCGACAACGCCGGGCAGATGTAGGCGGATACGTACCACAGGTTATTGAATATGTGTTATATGCAGGGTCCAATGCGAAAGTAACGTATAGGAATGTATGGTGGCTCGACTATCCGTGGCAGTGCAGTTAAATCGATTAGGAAATATAGTCAAGCATCTGCCCTTCCAACTTATCCGGTTGGCATTTCCTCAGATGTTTTTAGCGCAAAGACCTCCCCCCGGCCGTTAAGTGTATTTTGTCTGTTTCTTTGTTTTCCACTTTGTAACACTGTGCAACGGAGCGTTCGCTAGAACAGCGATACGCTATCAAGATTAGCATACAGCTTGGATTCAATGTTACCGAAACATTCCAGATGCTTTAAGAGGCCTTTATGGGCAATTGCATTTCAAGGTCATAGTGCGCGATTGGCATAAGACTTTCAAGGAGGACCGGGAGGAGGTCATCGACGAACTCACTTCGTACGCCCAACAGAGCCCAGAACCGACGAAAACTTAGATCCTGTGCATGAAATCTTGCGTTTACACCATTGACTGACAATCCAGCAAATCGCTAACTCCTTAGACCCGTCCACATTCGCGGTACATGAGACCGAGGACGGTAAAAGCTTGTGTCAGAAAGAACGATGTTTACGCTGCCAAGAATTGTCGGACTTGATTCGAAATGAGTCAGACTTTCTCAACTCTTTCGTAACCACAGACGAATCCTGCATGCTCGAGTACAACCCAGAATCGAAAAGATATAGGATCGAGTGGCACACAACATCATCCCCCTACCCATAGAAAGCACGAATGAAGAAATATTGCATCAAACCGGTGCCTATTAACATCTTTGACTCCAGTTGAGTCGTGAATGTTCAGTCTGCTCCAAAGGAGAAACTGTGGGCAGGGGGTAACTGATACGCCTGGTCGCACCCGTGTTGTATGACATAAAAACATGCTGAAGCTCTACCATGAGCATGACCACGGCCGCAGCCACTTAACGATAACGCCCTTTTCACCCGTTTATCAACTACATGCCCTTTTACGCTTATTTTTTCGTGGACCACCTTACGGTAGAATTGACAATTAAGAGCAGGATAAGACAGCATTTTTCACAAATTGAGACGTTTACTTTAGAGGATCTGAAGAGCTCCTAGTCCAAAATAATATTTTGCAATAATGCAATTTATGGAGTTTTGTACCTAAATACTGGCATGTTTTTTTGCGAAACAAATTTTCGGAAAACATTAGCCAAAACGCTGCAATTATGCAGTGAAGAGAATGAACGTAATTGGTGAAATATTTTTGTGTGAGAGCGGTGGTCACATCGATCGAATTTCAGGAATTTTGTCTCGCCCCACATATTTCGCCGTTTCGCGAAATTCAAATAGGCCGGAAGGGCTTCAAAATTTCTTTCTACTTAGAATATTTCGGGTAATTACTGGGGAAGTAAGGCTGACCTGCGTGTCATTTTTTGTTTTTGAATTTTTTTGGGAAGGTCATTTCAGTCGAGCGCTACAGCTAGGACAGTTGTCGTCTAATGATCCATAGGCAAATACGACGATCTCCAATATGTGCCACTTTTTGATGTAACGAAGACAGCGCTTAGAGCTCTCGGTTGAAGAGCCTCTTTTCCAAGCGTTCTTTATTTGCCCGACCTGCGCGACAGGCCTTGAATAAGCCATAGTTCCGGAAGCACCCCATCACATGTTATATCAGCATAGCCCGATAGCATTGTCGTTGACAAGAAATCAAATTCTCCGGAACGACAAGCTCTATAGGTCGGACGTGTGCGCGGGAATTTCATAACACGATCAATGATAATGAGTACAAGGTGCGGCTCTCAAGTTCGGAAATCCCCTTGCGTTCACTGCTTCGTTGAATCTGCGTCAAGTACAGCAAGCATAGCCTTATATGGCAAATAGCAAAAGTGAGGCTACATTCAGATACGTGAGGGATACCGTCCGTGGCGGCTGCATTTCGATGGAGGGGAAGTGTCGAGGCATGTGTACTGTGCTATGCCAGGGCACGTTAAAGAACACCAGGTGGTCTAAATTTCCAGAGCCCTCCACTACGGCGCTTGTGATAAATCGTGGTTCTGGGGCGTAAAACCCCATAATTCAATCAGACATGTAAGGGAAGCATTTCTCACTACCGTCTTTTTTACGCCACGCAATTTTTGAATACCACATATTCGTGACATAAATAGAGAGGCCATATTTTTATAGGGCGACCTTATGTAGGTAACCAGCCGCTATTTTGCAGAAACTATCAATATAAATCTCAGAAAAAAGTATGCTCGACGCCTAGAAGGTAACGCGTCTTTGTAATGTCAAGGTGATCCGCCTCTAAAGAAGATATATATAATGTTTATAAATTTTGTTTTGGTTAATCACTCATGGAATTTCAACTTGCTCACATTACAATTACAAAAGATTTGTATGTAACTATATTGCAGCTACCATTGAACAGTTGCATCTCCATCAACCTGGTCTCTTTCAAAGTAAGAAATACGTGGCCGTAAGTGGCAATACTTTTCCAAAGACCCTTAGTGCATATATGCTTAAATTCACACTAAAAGCGAAATGTCTTCGTTATTCAAGGTTCTCACGGCTTAAATGGAAAATGTACGTAATGTTGTATATCTAGGAGCACCTAGAGAAAAAAAAAATCAGTGCGAAATCTTACAGCAACGCCGCATTATAAGAATAATTTTTCTTTCATTGTTAGAATATTAGAGTTGACATGCCAGAGCCTGTGGAGTGTAAGACGAGCTCAATAACAAGGCGGCGAGATTTCATTACTACTGTTCAAGAGGCATGGAAGCAAACGTTGACAGAACCAAACACTTTTCTTTTCAGTTACCAAAAATATAAAGAAATTGGGTTGCATGGCAGCAAGCCACGTTGTTAATTTATGCTGTCCCTTTGATAATAATTATCCCGAACACTTGTGGAGCGCATAGCCAAGAGTATAAATAATTGATTTCTTAGTAAATTCGTAAATCGCAAGAGACAAATACCAGTCTATCTTCACAAGAAATTAAAGAACTGACAAGAATATGTCCGGAATTCATAGGCTGCAGCACAACGAACGGATATCTAAATAGATACAGAATTTCATTAACATTTCCGCGCTATTGAGACCTGTTCACAATGTGCATAGTGAGCGAGAACACGCAGATACCAGCGCACACGGAGAGATACTAAAGTATGCCAGTGTGCACGCAGTGCATATGTTGGAAGGACAGGCATACAGAGATGGCAGTCCCTACAGTTCGCAATAACGAGCGCACCGGCGAAGTCACATGCTTGCATGAGACACTGAACAAACTACTTTGACATTCTCGGTTTTGCATTGTAGATGCGACACTTCTGAAACAGGGGCTCCATCTCTGGGAAAATGCACTAACTGACGAATGCTTATCGTTGTCGCTCGTAATGAAATTTGCCACAGGACTTCGCCGTTTATCCCAACGGCATCGTGTGTCACTGCTGAGCTGCCCTCGCTGTTCACCGCCTTGGAGCAACAGCGGAAAGTACCACTTTAAACTCAGATATTGCCGTCGACAACTGGTGTAATCAAGTTGTTAGGAAGACGCATTCCGTATCATTATTATATAAAGCAAAGCTGCATCAGTGTGCTCGCTAAATAACAGGCCACTTGTCAGGATGGAAGAACAATCTTCCCTCCTTATTATAGCGCACGTTATAGCAATGCCATATAAACTAGAATTATTATTTGCATACCTCTACCCGTGGAGTCTGTATGCCAGTATTGAAGGTAATAGCAATAGGTAACGATTTTTCGGGTGTTATAAGAATTACTCGAAACCAGGAAATGATTACGAGACGCCGCATAGGGGGTTCCGGAAAGTTTAACGGTCTGGGTTCCTTAACGATCACTGATATCGCACAGTCCATTGACCTCTAGCACTTCGCCCCCATAGGAATGCGGCCGCCACGGCCAGGTTTCGTTCCTGCGCCACTCGGATCATAAATCAAGTGTCATATCCACTTGCCCACCAGGGCGGTGTGAAAGGCATGTTAGTTTTTACAAGTGAATCACTAGCAGTGAGTCGCTCCCGTCCTTTGCACCCGTTTTGTGTACTTGCGTTTCTTCATCCGTGTTCTTTCTGGCTGGCCTTGTATGCTCTTGGTGCGGAGCACTTGAAGAATAAAATGTAAGTTTACTCTCAAGTCGTTAACGCTCAGGAAGCAGCAGTTCTAAACAGGGCCCAAACATGCTAAACCTTACGAAACCTGTCCAAATGGTCCCAGATTAAAGATAGTAAAAATAAACCCGGTTAGCACAATAACTTAAAACATCCACCTTACAGGTAATTAATTGGACAATGCCACAAAATAAGCGAGAATAATTTGAAAACGTCGACGAGAAGAACGGCAGAAACACACCGGTGCAACGCTGCTCCACACTTCATACTGCTTTCATTCCAGTGGAAATAGAGTAGACTGTTTTGACAATGCACGTACTAGCCCAAACAAGGGAGTTCTTTTCGCGTCCGAGCCACGCAGTTTTATTTCTGGTGCTTGACCGGCATTACGGCGTTCCTTCAATCTCGTTGTCAATGGCTTTAATGGAGCCCCTCTTAAATTAATCTTTATTTTTATTGCGATAGCAATTATATGGAAAGTCTCGGCTGGTTTTTGCCGTCCCCGTCGCCGCCGTCATGAACCGTATGTGTATAAGTATGTATATATGTATATATAAAAGTCCCAAAGCGAGATAATTCAGATAAATGCTTCCGAAGCGCGGAATCGAACCAGGAACCTCTCGCTCCGCAGCGCGTGCCGTTAACCATACGCCCCAAAGAGCAGATCCTTCTGGAGCTAACGGCAAGCTTTACATACACACACTTTACCGTTGGAAGGATTCAGAGACGGCAGGCGCTTATTAGCGTTTCTTCATTACCAGCGAGATGGCGCAAGGAGCGCAACGGGCGCATTTAAATGTCGTCGGCCAGCTCGCTCACTCCTTCTAATATTTGCGCAGGCAGATGCACTTCCGGTGTCTGCCCGCGCGGTTGTCTCATGGTGAGAAGAGGGATGTTTCCAGCTTTCACCGTGATGTTCGCGCTGATGTTACGGGAGCGAACGAAAGTCACTCGAGCTCAAGGGACGCCGCTAAACGAATAAACAGAAGATGAGCGCGAACTATCAAGTCCCACAGCTCGACACTTGAAGCACGCTAGTTTCCTTCGCTGCTTCGGCCGCCCTTGCAACAAGAGCGCTGTTCAAACTGAGAGTATCCATTGTGACAGCTTATTCGCGCTCGTTCGGTGTATATCTGCGCGTTCGTTTCGTGCGTGCTTCGCTTGATAGTTCGCGCTCATTTCTTTCTTCATTTAGCGCCCTCCCCTAGCTTTGTATGTGTAGCTTTGTGATACACAACGTATAAAGCCCTTCGTACCAGCACGCGCTGCCCACGGGATGCACTCACTTTAGCAAGTGCATATTTGCTACAATTAATATTGGACTTGAAGCTGCGAGCCTCACTTCGTACAGCATTACACTTTCTTGCTATCGCATGCATTTCTTCGCCCTTGCGGCGAAACTGTGACACTTTTATCTGTGCTGCGTGTCTCTGGCATTAAATTTTCACAAATTACGACATTTGAAAGTGTGACGAACGATGGATGTCGCCTCTAAACATATTTCATGTGTGAGATTTCATAACATTAAATGTTTGCTTACGTTATTTAGCAGAGGTACAATGTCCCTTCGGTTTTTTTTGTTTGTTTGTTTGTTTTTTTTTTTTTTGCTCATAGTGGCATGGTGTTGCTTGTAGTACCATGGTTGATTGAAGTCCCAGCAAATAAATGTTCTGCAGAAAGCCCTGGAGAATATTTTAATCATGTCTAAATGGCCTTACATCAAATTATCGAATACCATACCCTGGCTGAAATCATGTTATGGTACCTTTAAAAGCTTTTGGGGTCCGTTGTTACCATCGCTGTCCATTACAGCAGTTGGATGCTTAGGTCTTAGGACTGCTATAACATTTTACTAGAATGCTCGGAATAATAAGGCAACTTTGCAGAAATTATTTAGCGTAACAAACTTGTAGTTAATAAATTAGCTTCTGTAAGCGACTTCCTCGTGGGGTTCACAAAATTCAACCGCGTGTACATTTATTTGCCTTTATAACGTCGTCAAAAGCTGCTGTTTAAAAGTCTAGGTATAAAGTCTCATAACATGGTCATTACTCTAGAAAGCCACCACAAAAAACCAGGCTAAGCAAGCAGTGAAGTGCCTAAAGAAATCGTAATATCTAGGATGGGTTGCAGCCGAGACAACTTACCTTGCACTATGATAAGGAGTAAATTTGTACTTGGTTATCATGCAGCTGTACAAACGTGAAACTTCTAAACCACGCAAGCGCTCAAAGGTTATCCCATCACTCACGCGGCAAGCAGAACAGCCATGAATACTTCACTCCCAGTCATGTGTAATCACGAAAACTACCTGTGCAATAAAAGTGGCCTAGTGGAAAGTACTTCCTTTTCATTACATGACCATATATACAAATCTACTTCCAAGGAAGCAAAATTTTGCTGGCAATGCAAAATACCTTTTGCTTCCACAGTTGTTCAGTTCACCTTGAAGACACGAAAATTTCATGGAACCTGACGTTCGTCTGCTGTTGGAGCAATTTAGCCTAAGCGTAGAAATATGTCGTGACTAATGCCTAGTTGTACTGCCTCACATTCTATATGCAGGACACGCAAGTAATTATAATTCGTGCTTTTCAGGAACACTAATATGGGAAACATCGAAAAGTAAGTTATTTGATCGCCTACACTACGCTTGCTAAACACGATGGTCCATTCGCTCATGTTTAGAGGGTGACATTACCGTGTGTTGCTGTAGTTTCTAGAAATATTTGGCAAGAAAGGTTTTACTTTACGTTTGCTTTATCTCACAGTAATGTGAAACAATTCTGAGGTGAATAATGGTCGCGCTTGGAGTGTACCTGGCGTTCGCGTTTGGTATTTAAATTCTTCATTAAGATTTGGGGAATTTTCGATGTCACTTCAGTGGCACTCCCTAAATTTGTGAAGCATTCGCTTACGTCTTCAAGAAGATTCTTCAAAACGATAAAAAATAGGAAATTTCGCTTAAGTCAACGTTCGTAGAATTGGAGATGTCTTCCTGAACACTTACTTTGAAGCATCTATACATACCTCTACGCACATCGCGAGTTGGAAAAGTCGTACCCCTTGTACACACTTGAGCATGAAAGTACTTGTATGTCAGAAGCGCCAGCTATATACATTGATGTACACAATTAAAGCTGTCTAGAGTTAATTTCTTTATATTTAGTGTAAGAATAATACGGTCTAAAGAGCAAAGAACTGCAAGATGTCCATTTATTTTCAAGACCAGTTTAGCTTGAGACTCACTATATGCACCGGGATAAAGCCTCTGTCACGCACTGTTCGGGGGCACAAAGGGTATAGTTCAATTACTGGATCCTTGCTCATAGGTTGTTCTTTGCCCTTGCGTCAATCAATTCAATTTCATTGACAAGTCCAAGGAAATGTTTACAAACTGTCTGAGTGATAGCCTACATTGGCTAATAGTCGGTTCATATCAGACTACATCAACCAGAGTACACATATAAATGTAAACAAGTAATAAACTCTGCTAAAGTAAAGAAAACAAGCATGATAATAATAACTTCATTACAACATATCATCATCATCATCATCATCAGCTTGTTTAGGTCCACAGCAGGACGAAGGCCTCTCCCAACGATTTCCAATCCACCCTATCCTGAGCGAGCTGGTTCCACTTTATGCCCGCAAAGTGTTTAATTTCATTGCTCCATCTAACCTTTTGCCTACCTTCGTTGCGTTTTCCCTCTCGTGGTATCCATTCCGTCGCTCTTACTCTCCACCTATTATCCTTCCTCCTCATGACATGTCCTGCCCAGGTCCACTTCTTTCTGTTAATTGATAAGATAACATCGGCTACTCCTGTATGTTCTCTGATCCATTCCGCTCGTTTTTTATCTCTTAGCGTTACCCCTATCATTTTTCTTTCCATTGCACGTTGCGTGCTCCTTAGTTTCATCTCTAGTTTTTTCGTTATTCTCCATGTTTCTGCACCGTACGTTAGTACTGGGAGAATGCAGTGATTGAATACTTTTCGCTTTAATGAGAGCGGTAAGTTTCCAGTCATGATTTCGTAATGCCTTCCGAATGCGCTCCAGCCCAGCCTTATTCTATGGAGAATTTCATTTTCCTGGGTAGGAGTTCCTGATATTAACTGTCCCAGATATACATATTCGTTTACGCATTGTAAGGGTTCATTGTTGATTTTAAATTCCTGTTCCTTGGCTAAGCTATTGAGCATAACTTTGGTCTTTTGCCTATTGATCTTTAATCCAATTTTAATGCTTTCCCTGTTTATGTCATCAATCATGTTTTGTCATTCGTCACCATCATTGCTAAAGAGCACAATGTCGTCTGCAAATCTTAAATTGTTTAGATATTCTCCGTCTATTCGAATGCCCTTTTCTTCCCAGTCTAGACGTTTAAAGACTTCCTCTAAACATGCAGTGAATAGCATCGGGGATATTGTATCTCCCTGTCTCACACCTCTCCCGATCGGGATCTCTCTGCTTCTCTCATGTAGGAGTAGTGTGGCTGTGCAATCTTTGTATATGTTGTTTATGGTTTTCACGTATACGCCAGGTACCCCTTGTCGACGTAGAGCTTCTAGAACTGCTTGTATTTCTATGGAGTCAAATGCTCTCTCGCAGTCGATAAACGCCATATAAAGAGGTTTGTTATATTCCGCGTACTTCTCAATTACTAGGTTGATAGCGTGGCTGTGGTCCATTGTCGAGTAACCTTTCCTAAAACCAGCTTGTTCTCTCGGTTGGTTAAAGTCGAGTGTTTCCCTTATCCTCGTAGAAATTACCTTTGTAAATAGCTTGTATATTACTGGGAGTAGGCTGATTGGTCTGTAATTCTTTAAGTCCTTTATGCCACCTTTCTTGTGGATACGGATTATATTAGCATTTTTCCAGCTGCGCGGTACGCTACATTTCTTGATACATTTCGTGAAGAGCGATGCCAGTTTTTCAAGTACAATATCTCCTCCGTCTTTGACCAAGTCGGCTGTTATACCATCGTCACCAGCTTCTTTAACCGCGGGACATGCCTTTGGCAGCTTTTTTGACTTCGTCAGCGGTTATACATGGAATTTCGGTGTTCTCCTCTGGTTCTATTTCTATTAAGGTTGTATGGTCTGTCTGAGAGCTGTACAGTTCCGAGTAGAAATCTTCTGCTACCTTTACTATTTCGGTGAAACTGTTGATAACGTTACCTTGTTTATCTTTTAGCGTTACCCCTATCATTTTTCTTTCCATTGCACGTTGCGTGCTCCTTAGTTTCATCTCTAGTTTTTTCGTTATTCTCCATGTTTCTGCACCGTACGTTAGTACTGGGAGAATGCAGTGATTGAATACTTTTCGCTTTAATGAGAGCGGTAAGTTTCCAGTCATGATTTCGTAATGCCTTCCGAATGCGCTCCAGCCCAGCCTTATTCTATGGAGAATTTCATTTTCCTGGGTAGGAGTTCCTGATATTAACTGTCCCAGATATACATATTCGTTTACACATTGTAAGGGTTCATTGTTGATTTTAAATTCCTGTTCCTTGGCTAAGCTATTGAGCATAACTTTGGTCTTTTGCCTATTGATCTTTAATCCAATTTTAATGCTTTCCCTGTTTATGTCATCAATCATGTTTTGTCATTCGTCACCATCATTGCTAAGAGCACAATGTCGTCTGCAAATCTTAAATTGTTTAGATATTCTCCGTCTATTCGAATGCCCTTTTCTTCCCAGTCTAGACGTTTAAGACTTCCTCTAAACATGCAGTGAATAGCATCGGGGATATTGTATCTCCCTGTCTCACACCTCTCCCGATCGGGATCTCTCTGCTTCTCTCATGTAGGAGTAGTGTGGCTGTGCAATCTTTGTATATGTTGTTTATGGTTTTCACGTATACGCCAGGTACCCCTTGTCGACGTAGAGCTTCTAGAACTGCTTGTATTTCTATGGAGTCAAATGCTCTCTCGCAGTCGATAAACGCCATATAAAGAGTTTGTTATATTCCGCGTACTTCTCAATTACTAGGTTGATAGCGTGGCTGTGGTCCATTGTCGAGTAACCTTTCCTAAAACCAGCTTGTTCTCTCGGTTGGTTAAAGTCGAGTGTTTCCCTTATCCTCGTAGAAATTACCTTTGTAATAGCTTGTATATTACTGGAGTAGGCTGATTGGTCTGTAATTCTTTAAGTCCTTTATGCCACCTTTCTTGTGGATACGGATTATATTAGCATTTTTCCAGCTGCGCGGTACGCTACATTTCTTGATACATTTCGTGAAGAGCGATGCCAGTTTTTCAAGTACAATATCTCCTCCGTCTTTGACCAAGTCGGCTGTTATACCATCGTCACCAGCTTCTTTACCGCGGGACATGCCTTTGGCAGCTTTTTTGACTTCGTCAGCGGTTATACATGGAATTTCGGTGTTCTCCTCTGGTTCTATTTCTATTAAGGTTGTATGGTCTGTGTGAGAGCTGTACAGTTCCGAGTAGAAATCTTCTGCTACCTTTACTATTTCGGTGAAACTGTTGATAACGTTACCTTGTTTATCTTTTAGCGCATGCATTTTTTTTTGTCCTAAGTGCACTTTCTTTTTGACCGATTTATAACTGGTGCCTTTTTCTACTGCTTTCTCTATTTCTCTCATGTTAATGTTTCTTACATCTCTCTGCCTGGCCTTACTGATCAATTTTGATAGTTCGGCGAATTCTATCTTATCTTTTGATGAAGTTACTTTCATTTGCAGGCGTTTTTTTATTAGGTCCTTGGTAGATTGGGACAGCTACTTTTTGCTTGCTTTGTTGTCTTACCCCCGACTTCTATCGCGGTTTCAAGGATTGTTTTCGTTGTGGTTTGTTTATTGTTCTAAATCGTCACCGTTTTCGTCTAAGGCCTCGAACTTGTTGCTTAGGGCGACTTTAAATTCGTCGTCCTTCGCTCTGATTACCTCTACATTACATTTTTTTTTCTAGTAAATAATTTAGTTTTGTTTTCTTTAGGTTAAGTACAATCTAAACCATGTTATGGTACCTTTAAAAGCTTTTGGGGTCCTTGTTACCATCGCTCTCCATTACAGCAGTTGGATGCTTAGGTCTTACGACTGCTATAACATTTTACTAGAATGCTGGAAATAATAAGGCAACTTTGCAGAAATTATTTAGCGTAACAAACTTGCAGTTAATAAATTAGCTTCTGTAAGCGACTTCCTCGTGGGGGTCACAAAATTCAACCGCGTGTACATTTAGTTGCCTTTATAACGTCGTCAAAAGCTGCTGTTTAAAAGACTAGGTATAAAGACTCATAACATGGTCATTACTCTAGAAAGCCACCACAAAAAACCAGGCTAAGCAAAGAATGAAGTGCCTAAAGAAATTGTAATATCGAGGACGGGTTGCAGCCGAGACAACTTACCTTGCACTAAGATAAGGAGTAAATTTGTGCTTGGTTATCATGCAGCTGTACAAACGTGAAACTTCTAAACCACGCAAGCGCTCAAAGGATATCCCATCACTCACGCGGCAAGCAGAACAGCCATGAGTACTTCACTCCCAGTCATCTGTAATCACGAAAACTACCTGTGCAATAAAAGTGGCCTAGTGGAAAGTACTTCCTTTTCATTACATGACCATATATGCAAATCTACTTCCAAGGAAGCAAAAATTTTGCTGGCAATGCAAAATACCTTTTGCTTCCACAGTTGTTCAGTTCACCTTGAAGACACGAAAAGTTCATGGAATCTGACGTTCGTCTGCTGTTGGAGCAATTTAGCCTAAGCGTAGAAATACGTCATGACTAATGCCTAGTTGTGCTGCCTCACATTCTATATGCAGGACACGCAAGTAATTATAATTCGTGCTTTTCAGGAGCACTAATATGTGAAACATCGAAAAGTAACTTATTTGATGGCCTACACTACGTTTGCTAAAGTAAACACGATCGTCCATTCGCTCATGTTTAGAGGGTGACATTACCGTGTGTTGCTGTAGTTTCTAGAAATATTTAGCAAGAAAAGTTTTACTTTACGTTTGCTTTATCTCACAGTAATTTGAAACAATTCTGAGGTAAATAATGGTCGCGCTTGGAGTGTACCTGGCGTTCGCGTTTGGTATTTAAATTGTTCATTAAGATTTGGGCAATTTCCGATGTCACTTCAGTGGCACTCCCTAAATTTGTGAAGCATTCGCTTACGTCTTCCAGAATATTCTTCAAAACGATAAAAAATAGGAAATGTCGCTTAAGCCAACGTTCATAGAATTGGAGATGTCTTCCTGAACACTTACTTTGAAGCATCTATACACACGTCTACGCACATCGCGAGTTGGAAAAGTCATACCCCTTGTACACACTTGAGCATGAAAGTACTTGTATGTCAGAAGCGCCAGCTATATACATTGATGTACACAATTAAAGCTGCCTAGAGTTAATTTCTTTATATTTAGTGTAAGAATAATACGGTCTAAAGAGCAAAGAACTGCACGATGTAAATTGATTTTCAAGACCAGTTTAGCTTGAGACTCACTATATGCACCGGGATAAAGCCTCTGCCACGCACTGTTCGGGGGCACAAAGGGTATAATTCAATTACTGGTTCCTTGCTCATAGGCTGTTCTTTGCCTTAGCGTCAATCAATTCAATTTCATTGACAAGTCCAGGGAAATGTTTACAAACTGTCTGAGCGATAGCCTACATTGACTATAGTCGGTTCATATCAGACTACATCAACCAGAGTACACATATAAATGTAGTAATAAACTCTGCTAAAGTAAAGATAACAAGCATGATAATAAAAACTTCATTACAACATATATAACAGATGTATTCCCTGAGCGCCGTAGTAAGCCAAAAGAAGGAAAAAGAAAAGGACTACTATTCACAAATCTTGATTATGCATACAAAAAATCTGTGCCTTGTACTTTCGTACAAGGCACAGATTTTTTCGTACCACTTTCATGTTACAATGGTATTTTCATGGCACAAAATTTTGTACCATGAAATTCCAATAGACGTTTTCCATACAAGTTAGAGCTTGCGGCTATATTAAAATTGCACTTGGATGCATGTCTTGTGTTTCGCGATGGTTGGAAGAAGCGAATGGCGCAGACAGGAAAGCTGGTGCCTATGATTTTGTGAACACAAAGGGCAACATTATAATCACAAAGTGCCGAAACATAGTATACGCTGTTCCTGAAATATACTATCATTTGAATTCCCACTGTATCCACCTCCTATACTGAGTGCTCTCTTTTGCACTCGTAGCAGTGGTTCTAGATATGTCGGAAATGTTACGACGCCACGATTTTATACAGCAGCTTATGTGAGAATGACAAAAGGAAAACTACAATGTCTGTATCACAGAAGGAGGCAAGAACGCACGTGCTTTGATTAGGGCACAACAACCATAAGCCACTTTCCTGCAAACGCTATGGATGTGTTCTTCCCAGTGAAGGTGCTGGTCAAAAAAAGCACCGCCATATCCACAAAGTGAATGATGTTAGAGGAGCTTACTGGGAGATGATCGGGTAACCTGCGAGTCCTCCGTACACATCTCCTACCATCATATATAGACGTGACAACGTTGCTATATATACCTTACATACACAATGTTATTCATTTACATTTGGATGCACTATATACATTTTGATGGACTATATGCATTATATATACACAAGAGACGTTCTTTTGCAGAGTACAAGAATGGCGTCCCTCGATGAGCTCGGGCATTTGTTTCCCTTCAAAGATGATTGCTTTATGATGCAACCCGGAGCTGCGGGCTGCTTCTGCTTCGCTGGCCCGCAGCTCCGGGTTTGCTTGACGGCGAGCCTTCTTCGCTTCGGCCTCCCGGGCGGTCACTGCAGGGTCCTGGCGGCGAGCCCGAGCTGCTGCTGCGTTGCAAGCCCGCCGCGCTGCTGCCTTGGCTTGTGCGGTGTTCATGCGGCCGAGCGGTAACGAAGAGTGTTCACTGCGTGAGCTCCCGGCGAAGATAACGGAAGCACACGTGCTGAGAGTGGTGTGTGTCGCCTTGAGCGACGCCGCCATCTAGTGAGCATTCTTGAAATCACCGGAAAGCCGGCGCCTTGGGTGGCGTGTACACGCCGCCGCCGCCGCCGGACAAGGCGCGAGCATAAGAAGCTTGCCGAGCAAGCTCCTAAAACACCCTCAAATAGCCAAAAGAAATGACTTGCTACAATAAACTGTTCAGGTAGAGTTTCATTGTTGGGTCAACAATGTTCCTTCTTCTTTGTCGAAAAACCACATATTTTGTTTTTCCAGAATGCAGTGTCAATTTGTTTTGAATGAACCAGCTGCTTATGTTCGTCAACTCGGACGTTATGTTGACTCGCAGAGTTGACAGACTATCTCCTGGGGCTCGGCGTCTTGCGCTGCACGTCAATTCGGTGCACTCGGCTTCTCAATTATCTCTGTCTGAAGGATTGTGGTTGCCTCAATGTGCCTGCAGGGGACGAAGACGAAGACAGGAGACACATGAATCACACAGACGAGCGCCGGCTTACAACTAGATTTATTTGCACTTCACCAAACCTATTTATGCAAAATCTGGCCACATCATGCCAAGCAGTCCATTTTCTTGTGTTTTGTTGGACTGCTTGGCATGATGTGACCAGATTTTGCATTGAAAGGTTTGGCGAAGTGCAAATAAGTCTAGTTGTAAGTCGGCGCTCGTCTTTGTGATTCATGTCTCTCCTGTCTTCGTCTTCGTCGCGCTGCAATTTTAACAGCATGAACCAACTAGCCCAAGTCAAAATTGCGCTGCCTCAAGATGCTGTTCGCACATATCGCGCAGGCTTTCCAGCTATACAGTTAACCGCACGGGGGAGTACACATTCCAAGTAAGCGCCTGGCTGCGAGCAACCCCCACCCCCCCTTGCTGCGTTTCTCTCAATGCTATCACGCGAGCTTATTTTGCACCCGCAGCAAAAGCTGAACTCTTAAATGTTAGCGCAATGTTATCTTTCCTACTAAAATTCCGATGAACGAATGTACCGAAATCGTGTGAGGGAGATTTCCCATGATATCGGTTGTCAAAATTCTGTGATATAAAGCCCGCAAGCTCTACCATTACGTTGCATCCTTTGATGGAACGATTGCCTCCGTCGAGAAGTCGGCCGCTCGGGAAGTCGGGAAACGCACGCTACGTATTTTATTAACCTCTACATTTTTATAATACTATACATTCTGACACCTGCTTGTTGGAGTGCTGCACACAAGGATGACTTAGGAGGTGTTGCCCAGTGCAGACTCCTTAAGCAGCGTCTTACTGATTGAGTAGCATATCAAACAACTTTACTTTGAGTTCCGGCTAGCAGCTGGTCCCGGCCAGACAGCTCAAATGGAAGGAGGAAGATGCCTTCCTCTAGCCTCCCTGGCCTCCTTGATATAACTCAGGTTTCGTCCTCTACATCGAAGCTAAGCAGCGTTCTCCGCCATCACTACCGGATAGGTTCTGGGGAGTCTGTGGGCTAATTGGGGTAGCTGCATAATATGTGACTTAAGGAGGTCTCGTTTATTTTACGTAGTTAACACATATCTGCATCATACCTGTGCATGGGGAAAGGGGTGGTTGCTCCACCTGTTTAGTAGGGTGCCCTACACAAAAAGTCGAAGCAATCTCTACTTACGTTCTCCTGAGGTATATGTACATTGAATCATAATATAATCATCATCATCAGCAGCAGCACCATAATCTTGCCAAGGAAAAGACATCGCCCGTAGATCTTCCATTATCACTGTCCTACCCGCAGAATTCTTAACACATATGCAAAATGCCAAGTGTGATAAGGAAGCTCGACGTGGTTGTGGACGACGAGGTCGGACTGGCAGACACGATGGCGTCTAGGCTTAACCAGCCCGAGCAGCGAAATCACCTTTTTGCTCGCGCCCCACTATAGCACTATAGCAACATTTCTCGGATTTCGACGTATCTCTGCTACTTGAAATATTGTCCAGCGTAACCTGGCATCTTTTTTTCTCCATATGTTAACCTACTGCAGTAGCGACATTTCCAAATTCAGCGAGCTCTTTAATTATGCATGGCTGGAGAGTGAGCATTTATTGCTGTTTAGACGATACTTCAATAGCGTTTGCAAGGCACCTGCATTCATTAACAGCGAACAGAGCCAATGATACATGTATTTATGCTGAAAATTGTCTTACTGTCGGGCACTCACCTCGTGAGTTGGGCGCCCGTCGATATAATCTTGTACGGAGCACGGATGTGATTGCACGTGTGTGCTCTATTTATAACAAGATAGCTGCGGCCCTTGACTGATTGGCAAGTGAACTTAGAATGCCTAACATTATAATGCTTTCACTTTCACTTTCACTTTATTTCCTTAAAGGCCCCGTTTGGGGGCATTACATAAGGGGTGGGTGTACAGGAAGTTTGCATAACACATGACCATTCAGGATGAGAAGTGCACTTTTACAGCAGCGATGAAAGCGTCTGGGTTGGTGATGGCAACCATGGTGTGGGGAAGGCCGTTCCAGTCCACAATGGTGCGTGGGAAAAAAGAAGACGAGAAAGTGAGAGTACGGGTTCGAGGGCGAGCAACACTTAAGCCATGACCTGTACGAAGAGATATGCGAGCAGGCGGTGAGATGTACGGTGGCTGATGGAGTGAACTGTGGTACATTTTATGAAACAGGGCTAGGCTGGCAGTGCGACGGCGACAGGAAAGGGTGGGCAAGCCAGTTTCCGCCTTTAATGAGGATACACTTACGTTATACGAATATGATGAGTGAATGAACCTGATGGCGCGGTTCTGCACCATTTCCAATGGTGCTCTGTGGGTCCATGCGGCGCACGTATCCTATCACGTGCGCCGCATGGACCCACAGAGTAGACCCTGCTACAGTGAGAAAAAACGCGTCTCTTCAATGATATACAAAGGAAACAGTATTCATAAATTCGTCTTACGAAAAATGCTCGTAACCGAATAAATAATTCGGCTAATACTGAAGCTACACATATTCTTCGCAAAGCCTGCGGACCAAATGCAAGAAGCTCCTACAAAATCGCCGCTTTGTGCATTCGATCGTACATTTTCACAAATACACAAGATCATCGCACTGCGGCCATAATTATTTCTGAGAGACCCTTGTAACTTCTTGCCCCTGCGAAGTTTAATACCAGGTTATACCGTCATCCTACATTGAGGCATTATGTTCGGCGCGTTACCGCATCTGAGACATTGGAGTATATTCAGCGAAATCCCCCTGTTAGTGTAAGATGCTTAAGCAACTGGAAAAGGGCACTCAAGCCACATGGCATTCGAGTCACATTTGAGGATTTAATAAGAATAAATTTGTGCCACAATTTTGGTTGAAAAAGCAGAACGCTCCTCTGCAAATGTCGAGGGTCTGGACTTCATTCCCAGCCATGCCATCCGTACTTCTATGGCGTACATATGCAAAAACACCCGTATATTTGTATATAGGTCCATAATATAGGCCGCCCTGACGAAGACAAGTCCCCTTGTCGAAACGTTGGCTCCTGCGACATTCCCTGTTCTAAATCGTATTTTGCGATTTGTTCATCGATTTATATAGGTCCATGGAAGATGAAGCGCCCACAGTGTTTCCTTAGTGAACAATCATTGCCTCTCTCGAAATATTTGCGTGGTTAGGGTACGTTAAACAGATAAGTATAACTTAATTTAGAGATAAATGCGCCCGGCCCTGCAATCCTTGAAATGTTTTTCGAAACTTGACAAAGTGATAATAAAGATGCATATACACTTTTATCTTCTGCAACGAAGTGTAGCGTCACTTGTAGATTTGTCTACGAAATCTAAGCATGAAGCAAAGAAAATCCGAATATTTATTTATTGCCTACATCCTTCTGCTCATAATGTGGATATTGACGTTCCTACCGTCGAGTCGCTCTGTGAGAATGACAATACAAGTACATAACTAATTACTGATGTCAAAGCTTTATCCTCGAATCGTTGCTTAAGTGTTTAGTTTTGCCTATTTCAATGCTACAAAGTGCATAGTATCTTATTGGAATGCATACTTTAATGAGGTCGCCATGTTAAAGAGAACACAAGGACACTTTTTGTGTGCGTAGCGTCCCTAAGTTGTTCTCACTTGCTAATTCTGCAAGAAGCTTCGTGCCTAAAAATGAAAAGGAAGTCCTGAAATATTAAGAGTGCATGTCACTGTTCTTATATACTGTACTAGTAAACGGAGTAGTTTTTAATTCCCAGAGCTCTTCCGTGTTATGCTCAACTAGAAGAATGATTTTTTTGTAGACCTCATTTATTTGGTTTTTGATGAGGTTATTTTCATACAAGTGGCGTTGAGCTTCGCTGGGGCACTTTTTGGTATTATTCCTGTGTTGTCATTATTGTCACTGCAATTACGGAACGTTATGCCATCATAGCAATAAAATCAGTTGAAAACGTAAAACCCCTGTGTGAGCTCGGTTTTGCACAGTGCGGTATATTACTTAGGAGAATTGAATGCTTCTTCCTTTATGTCCCATTTGATGCAATCTGAACAAGACCAAAAAGTGTAGGGAAGATGAAGGCTTGAACGGATCGAGAGATTGCTAGGAACGACGAAAAACAACGGATGAATATCGCAAGAGGCAACATTTCCACAGCTTCTAATATCAGACCCACCACGGTGGCCTAGTGGTTATGGCACCGGGCTGCTGATCTGAGGGTCGCGGAATCGAATCCCGGCCGCGGTGGCTGCGTTTCGATGGAGGCGATACGTCGGGTCCCGTGTACTGTGCGAAGTCAGCGCACGTTAAAGAACCCCGGATGGTCAAATTTTCCAAAATTCTCCATTTCCGCGGTTCCCATTATCACAGCCGGATTTTGGGACGTAAAACCCCAAAAATCAATCAAGTCACAGTATTCGAAACTTTGACCCTAGTGATGTCCGCTGCTTTTTTAGCCGATCCGAAGGACCTTTTCACCAGTTGATCCAAGAAGCAGTGGACCTATTCCCATAAATATGAATAAAGTTGAGAAAATATATTATGAGCATTAATGGGTTACGACAACCGTTAATTCAATAGACAGAATAAAGGTAAGGTACAAATATTGAGGTAGAATATTTATGCCACATCGATCTGCATATTCGTGATATTTCAACGTTGGTAAATACATTTTACTCTTTCGTTTCTATATTGCGGAAGTTTTAGCGCTTGTGATCACGAGTATTTGGACGTTCTGAAGAGTGCGTGCACAAAATTTGGGAAGTGTTCAAGGTGAGAATGCACTAGACTAAAATTATGAAACTTTCGTTACCGAACCTTGTGAAAGGTACGGCAACGGCTTCCTCTCCAGCAGTCCCTGAAAAGAAATGGGCGGAAGCAGTTTAACACATGAAAAAATATATTGCCAGGGGTCTTTCATGTGTGAGACAACTGTGGTAATACGCATGGTCATTTGAGAAGCTTATTAAGTGCTGGGTGTATTAGATGTTGTTTTCCTTTAACGTACGCATTATGAAGGTTCTGTTTTAACGAGAAGAGGAGCACAGAGTGACACTTATTTTATTGCCCATCGCGCCCCGTTTGCCTCCGACCTAGTAAGAGTACGTTGTGACAACAAAAGACAAGTAAACACATCAACTCGATGTCCCAATAAAAAGGACATGTTGAAGGTTGCGTTTGGAGGCTATTATATCAGAGCATACGTCCTTCACACTTCGGAATTGTGACTATCTGCATACCCAATGGAAATTAATCAATGAAGAACGGGGGAAACTCAAGAGTATAGATCATTTTGGAGCGTCTTCTCACCACATCACGCGCCAGAGTCCCACGCTTCTTCTTGTTTTCGAAGGTGCGGTGCTCACTAGCGTGTTTGGTGCAGCGTGACAGGAGCACTGAATATAAGCATGTTCTACAGTGTGAAGTAGCGACTAAAGCACCGACTACAGAGGTGATCATCGTGCTCCCATCGCACACGTCCATAGTGCACATAAAGTTACGCGAAGTTCACAACACCATCAACGTGCCATTGCTGTTAAGCGGCACCTAAATCAAGTATGAGGGTCGCATGTATTTTTTTTGGACAGGACACTTGGAACAGCTGCAAAAGAGCATCAAGAGTTAAGCTTCTTAAGAAGAGTTAGTAGAGGGCAGTGCAGGAATGCTTTTGTTAGAGTTACTGTATATTTATGCTAGCATAAAGAGTAGCGCGTCTGTGTTCCAAACGCCGCCAGCTGCGAAGCAACCGAGCATTGCAGAGAAGGTGACGTTCAGGCCAACTTTGGTGCGTCTCGGCGCCGCCGCAGCGGAACTTTTGTCTGCGTTGGAGCGCGTTTCGAGCATTGATTTCAAGACGCGCATGTTGCGGGACAACTCGAAGCGCTGAGAAAGTGGTATTTTTATATTACGTTTTCCCAGTGGCCAGAGATGAGCCCTGCAGCATTTCTGTCGGAACTGTTTTCCCGCGAAGCCGTGAAAATTGGCATTGCATTCTAGTTTTCTTTCGGTGTTAGATAACCTTGACAGTTGTTTGCAAGCGCGCTTCTGTGGCTACCGGCAGGACATCTCTTACGTACAACATGAACCGGCTTGTTACGGCTGGATTTCGCTTGTATGACAAGTGATCATTTCTAGATTTCCAATAACCGAGTGACCGACCATGTGACCCATCGCGCGACGGCCCATTTCGTATCGCGTCGCATTCGCGCGGAAAATCCTATACATGCGGTTTCGGCTTAAAATCTCCTCAGTGGGATACTAACTACTAAGGAAAATGAATGCTGCATTTGGCCGGTGAGCCTGGAATAACCAATGTGTACATACGCTGTCAAGTCAAAAGTTGCGAGGAGTGAAGAACACACACACACCTGACAACATTCTATCGTTCGGAATCTCGCGCCGCGTGTTGAAAAGAGACGCCTTTAATCTGTCTCGTCACTAAGCTGTCGCTGCGTTTTTATTTGCTGTTAGGCTTCAAAGCGGTCTACGAGCGCTGGAAAACTGGGATGCCGCCTGCAAACCCTGAGCGTGGCTTCGCCGCATAGCTATGGTTGCTTGCTGGCCAAGATGGCGGACCTACGCGCAACTCTGCTACCTACGGTAGCATATAGAGTAACTCTAGCTTTTGTGAGTGCTCGACATATAACCATTGCATATGCTGAGGTTTTTGATGTACAGGCAACACAAATTATTTGTGACTGAAACACTCTTGTTCGGGCTAGTTGGTACATTCTTGACACATACTCGGCAGCGCAAAAAGAAGAAAGAACGAATACAGGACAGGCGCGTGTCCTGTGCTACTTCTGTTAGCTAATTTGTTAGCACATCGCTAGCGCCACCCTTGCTGCGTGCCGCGACTAGCGGACAGTGGCTGGAGACTAGCCTGGTGGTGGCGTGGTGTCCTGAGAGAGTGTGCGCGCGTTTGTGGAACGGTGCGGTAGTGTGTGCGATAGTGCGAAGGTTCGACGGAGTCCGCCGCGGTGGTGTAGTGGTTACGGTACTCGGCTGCCACCCGAAAAACGCGGGTTCGATCCCGGCCGCGGCGGTCGCATTTTTGATGGAGGCGAAAATGCCAGAGGCCCGTGTACTGTGCGTTGTCAGTGCACGTTAAAGAACCCCAGGTGGTCTAAATTTCCGGAGCCCTCCACTACGGCATTTCTCTCTATCTCTTTCACTCCCTTCCCCCACCGCCACGGACGCTTAGCCGTGCTCCCTGCATGGGTTGCAGAAATTAGCGTCCTTTCCGAACCACAATCAATCAATCAATCAATCGACGGACGCTGTGTGCGTCCCCCGTGCGTTTAAGAACTGAAGTGCGTGTCCTTAATCTTTCGTGTGACGATTCTTCTTTTTCTTTTCAACACATTAAAACCAACGTTACTCAACCAAGCCATCCTGTGATTGTAGTCCCGGAATTGTTTTCCAACATCTCAGAAGTGGGATTATTAGGCCTGACGAACTGCGCAGTACCATGGACAGCAAGGGAGTTCGGAGTGGCGGCCACTCAGCCGACAACGACAACGAGAGTAGTCTGACTGGTGAGTCCCAGCGTGAGACTGTGCGTGAGGCGGATTCTCCCGCGAGTGCCGACGGAAGTGATGGTGTTAGCGTGCGCGAACTGTTGAACGCTCTCATGGAACAGGACCGCGTCCTAAGGGCGTTGCTCGAGCGCTTGGCTCCGTCAGCGACGCCTCAGCCCGTGTCCGAGGGAGCGTCCGGTGGAATTGCTGCGTTCCAGGTAATGCCGGACCTCAGCAACAACATAACTAGCTTCGATGGTTGCGAGGACGCAGCCACAGCAAGAGATTGGATTGAAAATCTTCGTACGACTGCGACGCTACACAGCTGGCCCGAATCTTTCATGCTTGAGACTGCAAAGTCCCGTTTGACCGGACCGGCAAGGGACTGGCTGCGTTCGAGGAGGTCCGAAATCAAAACTTGGGAGAGATTTTCAAGAGCGTTCCCAGCGGCCCCTTGTGAGCCAGACGCGTGCGTGGGAACGCTGGCGCAAAATGCATGATCGCGTGCAACAGCGCAACGAAAGCTCAGTGGTCTATTTCCACGGCAAGGTTCGTCTGTGCAAGGAGGCGAACTTGGATTTCTGGGACACTCGTGAGCAGATCATCACAGGACTACGTTCGAAACAACTTAGCACGATGTTGCTCGGGAAAAGTCATGAAGATGACGACGACATCCCGCACGACATTCAAGAATTCGAAAGGATTGACCGTGAAAGGAAAGAATTTTTCGGTTCAACGCGTGGCCGTAGACCGGCGAGTGACGAAACACGTGCTCAGAATGCGAGCGCGTTGCATGCAAGAAAATCAGCTGGCGACGACAGTACCAAAGACAGGCGACCACCTTTGTCTAACGAAAAGGGAGAACGAAAGTGCTACAACTGTGGCCAGTACGGCCGTATAGCGAGAGACTGCCCGCTACGAAAACGGCCGATGAAGTGCCTTCGGATCAACAGAACAGACCACACGCAGCGTCACTGCAACGTGGTGCTGCAACGTAACGAAGCCAACACAGTAACAGAGTCAGTGCGTGAAATCAAGTATGCAAGCGCGTTGCTGAAGGAAGTCACTACGAATGGAAGGTTCACTGTCATTGGGCTCATCGACACAGGCAGCTCTGGCTGTCTCCTGCGTGCCTCCGCAGCAGCGCGATGCGACTTAGAAATTGTTCCCGATTCAACAGCTCTGTATGGTTTTGGAAATAGCAATGTGCCTGCGGCAAAAAGCATTGGAAAGTGCAAGGCTGATTTATGCATCGATGGTGTTTTGGCAAACGACATACCCATCCTTGTAGTCCCAGACGAAGCGCAATCTGCCGATTTATTGGTAGGAAGGTCATTCACAGAGTTGCCTTACATCACGTATGCAAGAATCGGAGGCTCCCTGCAGTTTTGGCGTTGCAGTGACTGTCCGTTTGCTCACCTGGAGCCTTATGAAAGCCACCGAAGACTGCAGTTGAGGGCCAAGGAGGAATGCGTACTCCAGAGAGGTCTTCCTAAAACCATCATTACAGATCGAGGCAGTTGCTTCACTTCAAGAGCCTTCGAGGAGTTCTGTGCGACACGAGGTGTCCAACACGTTCTGAACTCAACACGGCACCCTCAGGCTAATGGACAAGTGGAACGAGTGAATCGTACCGTGTTGCCAGTCATCACCCCACGAATGAAAGACCCAGATCATCGTGATTGGGATGAAAACCTCAAGTACGCTGAGTGCAGCTTAAACAACGCTGTGAGCAAGAGCACGGGAAAGACCCCTTATGAAGTGCTACATGGTTACAAGCCAGTTTTTTATGGATCAGCCCTGCAAGAGGCGAACATGGACGATGAAAACGCTTGGAAGGACCCAAGTGAGCTCGAAGAAACTGCGCGACATCGCTTACTGGAAGAACAGCCGAAAAGTAAGCAAGCGTACGACAAACGGCATTATCCTGCTGGGATGTACGATTTGGACGAAGTGGTATTTTTGAAGACAGCGTCTCAACACACGGGAAAACCGACTAAAACTCAACCGAAGTACCGAGGTCCCTTGGTGGTAACCGAAGTGCTGCCTGCCGACACGTGCAGAGTGGCAGATTTGAACAAAAGTACTGGGAGTAGGTACGCAACGACAGCGCACGTTTCGCAGTTGAAGGCGTGGTCGTCGACAAATAAAAGGTCCCATCTAGACGACGATGAAGACGAAGAAGAAGACTCCGAGCACCAACAGGACCAGGATAACTGCGACGAACCCCTGGCAATTAGACGCCCACGCAGGCAACGAGTGGTACCTGCCAGACTACGCGACTGCATGTAGTAAAGCAGCAATCGTTTATTTTTTCTTTCTTCAACCACCTTAACGAGGACTTTAAGATTTCAGGACGGCCGAATCTTAGCTAATTTGTTAGCACATCGCTAGCGCCACCCTTGCTGCGTGCCGCGACTAGCGGACAGTGGCTTGAGACTATCCTGGTGGTGGCGGGAAGTGTTCAAGGTGAGAATGCACTAGACTAAAATTATGAAACTTTCGTTACCGAACCTTGTGAAAGGTACGGCAACGGCTTCCTCTCCAGCAGTCCCTGAAAAGAAATGGGCGGAAGCAGTTTAACACATGAAAAATATATTGCCAGGGGTCTTTCATGTGTGAGACAACTGTGGTAATACGCATGGTCATTTGAGAAGCTTATTAAGTGCTGGGTGTATCAGATGTTTGTTTTCCTTTAACGTACGCATTATGAAGCTTCTGTTTTAACGAGAAGAGGAGCACAGAATGACACTTATTTTATTGCCCATCGCGCCCCGTTTGCCACCGACCTAGTAAGAGTACGTTGTGACAACAAAGGACAAGTAAACACATCTACTCGATGTCCCAATAAAAAGGACAGGTTGAAAGTTGCGTTTGGAGGCTATTATATCAGAGCATACGTCCTTCACAATACGGAATTGTGACTATCCGGATACCAAATAGAAAGTAATCAATGAAGAACATGGGAAATTGAAGAGTGTAGATCATTTTGGAGCGTCTTCTAACCACATCACGCGCCAGAATCCCACCCTTATATTGTTTTCGCAGGTGTGGTGCTCACTAGCGTGTTTGGTGCAGCGCGGCACGAGCACTGAATATAGAGATGTTCTACATTGTGAAGCACCGGCTAAAGCACCGACTACAGAGGTGATCATCGTGACCCTATCGCACACGTCCATAGTGCACATAAAGTTACGCGAAGTTCACACCATCGACGTGTCATTGCTGTTAAGCGGCACCTAAATCAAGTATTAGGGTCGCATGTAATTTTTTTGTTTGGACAGGACACTTGGAACAGCTGCAAAAGATCATCAAGAGTTAAGCTTCTTAAGAAGAGTTAGTAGAGGGCAGTGCAGGAATGCTTTGTGAGTGCTCGACATATAACCATTGCATATGCTGAGGTTCTTGATGTACGGTCAACACAAATTATTTGTGACTGAAACACTCTTGTTAGGGCTAGTTGGTACATTCTTGACACAAACTCGGCCGCGCAAAAAGAAGAAAGAAAGAAGAAGAAGAAGAAGAAAAGAAGGAACACAGGACAGGCGCCTGTCCTGTGTTCCTTCTTTCCTCCGTCCGTGTTCTTTTTTTTTTTGCGCTACCGAGTTTGTGACAAGTTTGTGACAGATTCTTCGAAAGCGTGTCGATTGCACCTGCAAGTTCGAAAGATACTCAGGCACCTATCATGGTTTTGACGTTCTGGTCTCACAACGAGTGCTTTGTGAGACCAGAATATGTTTATGATCCGTGTTTCCTACCTTGCTTTGTACATAAATGACAGGGTTTGAGTTGAAGCAACGTACGGCTATATATGGCTTTTTTTATCTAATTTAACTGCAGTTGTATCTCTGCTAAATGCTCTTTCCCTGAACTTTCGGGATTTCGTTTTGTACCTACGACGTCCAGTGCACAATCTATTTGCCCAAATGTGCAATCATATTTTAATGCACACCTGAAAATTGATTTCCGCTCAATGACCGCCTCAACGCTAGGTGATACGCTCTTATACGAGTTGCCGCACCATACTCAGAATGACTGTCAATCGAATACTCATGCAGCAGTCACTAATACTCAGTGTTCCTCTTCTATAACAACAGCAGCTCTTGCGCTCTAAAAAAGGAAGTAATTCTTCGTAACGGTGCGATGGCTATTCACCTTGATAAAGACATTCCTTCGAATTGAGCTGATAGCACAGCGATATGCGGCTACATCGACTCAGTGATATTCAGGTGCAATTACGAAACCGGGGCTCTGACGCAAATCACGAACGTGAATATCAGCCGCACTTGAAGACCTCGGAACGAGCTATAAAAAGACCACCCGCTGCAGTCACTCTCACACACGTCTGCTCATTTGGAAGTCGGAAAAGGTAAGGTAGATGATTTAAACTAGGATGTCACTTACTATAGGTATTTCGGAGACGTGTACGACGATCGCCTCCTTCCGAGGCGTGATGAACATCCGGCCTTCGAAATAGGCACACAACGTGTTTTACGGCATTTAAGCTACCGATGAAAAAGGTATAGGGACATGAAAGGAACCTTTTAAGTTCTAGAAGAGACACGTTCATTGATTATGGTTTTCAGTGTTCTTTTATTTGCTGATTAACAGGGGAAATTTTGGAAAAAGCCGTTTTTATATAGCTTTGTAAGACTGGATTGAATTGCAGGCGTCGCAGTTATTGCTGCCCAGTCATGATGAAGCCAGCACTTCTGATCACCCTCCTGGCGATGTGCGTATCTGCCTGTGAGTAAACTGCAACTAATATTGCTTTATGACAGTCTTCATTATTTGTTATTTCTCGTTCGTTTCCCCTGTGATATCTCATTATTAAAATTGTGATATGACAAGGTATTCGAGGCATTATCTTCCGGGCGGTGATATATTTTGGTTGATACTTTGTTGATGTGTTTTCTTAGCGTAATTACAAGTTAAATAAAATATCATTACTCAAGGCGAACTTGTGCTTTGATATTCGGTATTCGATTCGCTACTCGAAGCTGAATATTGACACTCAGTTCCTATTCGAAGACTTGCATGTTCACACTTTACTTCTAAATAAACAGAGGCCAGGCAGAGGAAGTCTTCGTCCGCTGTATATCGTCCGCTGTATGTCGCTGAAGTTACTTGAATTTAATAGGCTTCAGGCGCCAGGGCTGCTCAACTTCAACGCTTCTTATCATAAGTTTCACCGTCAGCTCCATATAGACATTCAAGCAAGACGTTCTTACCCTACAACTTTTGCAGAATTCTTAGCTTTGGTGAAATTCAACACAGGCCCAAGTGCTAAAAATCACCGGATAATCATTGAAAGTCCCTGCCCTGCTGTGGTGATAGTGATCGTTGCAAATCTCCTTTCCATGAAGTAGATTTCGGTGCTGATAATATGTACACTTCTGCGGAAGGTGTAAAGCAGAGCGCTTATATACAGTTAAAAAAATCGCACTTATTGCGCTTGATTGCAAGTGCGTCATTTGCGTGATGGCAGATAACAGTCGTGTTCTCTTTGAACTGCGCGGGGCGAGATTTTTCTGAACACGAGGTAGTCTGTTAACATGCATAAAAATGCCGCCAAATCATACTCAGTTTGTTTGTTAACAATGCTCAGTTAGCTGCCTGCGTAAGTGTAGGAAGGGATGAAAGTGTGGAAGCGAATATTTTATTTCTTAATGCATACAGCTAGACCCATGTAGAGTAATTGCGCATTCTCACTTATTGGCCGTATACGGAGAAACAGTATCAGCCTGGGTTTCTCTCTTATTCTCGAATATTTTATTGCAGCAGACACTTAGTGTGAGGCGCAAATAACTTTATTTATTAGGTCTCGCGACCGCCTCATGCAAAGCAATGCAGTAAGAAATTTCTTCAAAAGCAATTCAGCACGCAGTATTTTGAGCAATAGAAGTGGTCAGGTCCTCAAAAAGCTGTTTTCTAAGAAAGTGGGAAGGGCAATCAATTAAATGTATGCGCCCGAATGCATACAAAATTAAAATGAAAAATAAAGAATGCCGCACATTTGACTGCTTTATTATTTTCCCTATTAGTTTTCCCACTGCTCACTTACTCTTCCAACAAAAATTCGAAAATTATCGTTCCAAATATTGACGTTAGAGGAAAACATTGCATGTGTTTGTACGCCACGAAACTTAGTAAAAAATAAAGAATTTTATTTTTCTGGAGCAAGAGCGTGCAGTGCAAATAGCTGCAAACGTTGCTCAATATGATCCCTATGTGTAACTCCTTGTGCCCTTTTGTATTTTTTTTTGAGCCACCTTGCACCGTCCAGACGCAGCCACAATGTGAGTGAAGCTCTACACCTTTTTTTATACTAGCTCTCCAAACCACCATCTGATGTTGCGCTATCTGTCTTTCCTTGCCCACAGCCCAGCTGACACGACCAAGACCACGGCTGACCGGAGCGGTAGGTAGTGACGTCAAACGATTTTCTTGGAGAAATGTAAAAACTGGTCAGACGCATCTTTAGATAGATAGATAGATAGATAGATAGATAGATAGATAGATAGATAGATAGATAGATAGATAGATAGATAGATAGATAGATAGATAGATAGATAGATAGATAGATAGATAGATAGATAGATAGATCAGTGGAGTACGCCCCATGCAACATCGGAATTCTCGTTCTTCATAAGTGCCCATGCTTCTGGAGGCGAGACGACTTATGCAGCACCTATTTTCTAATATACCAATGTCAGGATATTTATTGGCGAATACAGTGCGAGTGCTCGAAAGACATTATGTTCGTTCCTCTTGTGTTTCGCAGATGACAGCCAAGATGCTCTAAAGAAGAGTTATGAGCTTGTCGAGAAGCTCCTTCTGGACAGCAAGTCGGCGCTTACCGACACAGAAATGGAATCCCTAGAAGAGTCACTGAAGGCCCTCGCCACTCTGCAGTCTGACCTTGATCCGGAGGGCGAAGGATACTTCCTGGCTCAACTCTTTCAGAAGGCCATCTCCTGGGCAATACAACAGGGCGTGTCCAAGGCTGTCGCACACGGCGTAGAAAAGGCTATTAACAGGGGCTAAATCGGAAGTACGCAATATTGGTGATCGCGATGTCAATAAAAAAATTTATGCGCAAAGACCTCAGTTATGCCTGAAATTATTGTTTTTCTCAAGTGTAGCTGTGCGCCTAATGAGGAGCACATATATTGTTATATTTCACATTCAATAATTGGAACTTGCTGTTGACCTTAATCCAGCCTGCATTTCCTAAATGTTATCAGAATGTGAATGACTGCCTAGTCATCTCAGATTCATCAAACAGTATTGCAGTGGAGAGTATGTATTCACATTTAAATTTTGTCGGGAGTCCAATGCTTCTGTATTCGCTCTGGTTAATATCCTATGTCTGGTGCGTTACATGCACTCCCGCCTGTGTTCTAATTTTCGAGCCTGAAAACTCTTTCACGGACGAAAACGGCTAAATCTCACTGAGAACTTTTTGTGCGATTGAATGGGAGAAGACTTTCTTTCGTTTTTTTTTTTTTTTGAAACCAGAGCGTTTCCAGAAAATGAAAATACACGTCTGCCCTCACGATGGGCATTGCTTTCAGAACGCTCTTTGGCCGTTTTCCTGATTGAAGAAATGAGTACTTCTCCTTCATTTCAGTTTGACGTTGCGGGACTTTAACCCGTGAAAGTTGCGGTGAAAAATGTTTCTAATGTGGGCGATATGCTAGGCTAATCGTTGTACATCACGCAAAACGCGTGTGCATGCGTTTAACTTGTCCACGCATGGTGGTCAGCAGACTTCTCGAAATCTTTTTCCAGTAGCTGCTCACTTCTCACCAGTGCCTAAATATTATTCACAAAAAGAAGTCTCAATTTTCTTTTTCACTATATGGCTGCTGACACGAGGTGCTCGAGAAGTTATGTAAATTATTCAATAATTAATGAAAGATTTAAGGCAAACCATAAAAAATAACACCGAGATGTAGCTTCGAACGCTATGTGGCGCATATGAAATAGCTGCAATTAATAAAGGACAAAAAACACAAGTGAGCAGACGATGGAATTATTAGGAGAAGAAAAAGAAGACAAAATATAGGCGGGGAAATTAACAAAAAAAGGCATCCGTCTGGCTGCCCTACGCTGACGGAATCGGAGGAGTGATGATAAAGTTTAGAGAGAAAGACGAAGGAATGGGAAAAACAAAAGGTACGTGTAGAATGGCGCCATCAGTCATGTGCGTTCACTCAAACCAATCGTCCTCAAGAAGCACACAAGTTCTTTCAGTGCCTTGTGGGCCGAGGAAGGATTGGAAGATGTTAAAGTAGCACCTGTGGCCATGTGCTTTTCTTTCCGCGTCAAATCGCGCACAATGGCACAACAAATCGTCGAGCGTTTCGAAGGTGTGGCAGACTTCGCATGCTACACTGTCGGTCAGCCGAATAATGCGGAATATGCTTTCGTGATAGAAACTGCTGCTAAAGTCGACACCAAAGTGAGTCTCCACCTCGAGGAAGTCCTGGTGGAGGGCGCAGGTGCAGGATAGAATTGCTAAGGCACACAGGTGGTGGCATACGATCCTCGCAGAGTTGCTGCGGAGGAGGCCTGGGCAAAGATGCTCGTTGATGCATTCCGGAATGCATGTACTGGAAGCCTAAAATACAAATACTGAAATACGTTTATCCATGACACAACGGAAAATTTCGTGCGTACTTATGCCATAAGACCAAAAAGATATGTAGGAAAACAGACATAGGAATATAACAACGCAGATATTGTAGAATACTTTTTACTCTCGGTAGCGGTAATGGTCCTCCAAGACATTTGTTGATGTGCTGCAAAATTGCGTGGCAGCGTGCTTAAACTTTCAAGTCGAGCGCATCGCTAGCGTTACTAACGAACTACGGCGAAAAAGAAAACGTGTACAGTAATTTTCAACACCGCCGCCAAGATTCCTTGCCCAATTTTTCTACTGAGAAAGTGCTCGAGTTAATTTTAGTTGAGCAGAACCTGCTTCTCAAGTCTTCTACGCAGTGACTGTTCGGGCTCAGCACAAGGCTCGAAAAAAAGAAACGTCTCGCTACCACTCTAGATGAGCACAAGTTCGTGCAAGAAGGTATAAATACCACCTTGAATGTAGGAAGTTGCTCCAGCATGGCGATACCTTTTTTCAGGTCATCTAAGCCCCGAAAAATTTCCACTCACACATGGGGCTGTCCTGACCGTTCACAAGCCGAAGTGTCCCTATATTCCAACTAATAAAGGTGGGCGACGTGCATAGGCGTGGCTCAACCAAGAAGGGTGTTGTTTTCACTTTCCAACACATCAACTCAAAACAAATAGCGTGAAACCCGTGTCCATTTTGCTACAGCTTGCGAAAAATTTTCCTTTCCTTCATTAAAGCGCCGTCATTCAACGTGTGCCTTAATTCCCGCATAATTGTTTCTTGTTCTGCAGCTACTTTTTTTCCATTGGGCTTTTTTGAGAGCCGATACCTTATCAAGCTGCAGTGCCGATAACTTACCAGCACTCTGTGTTCCGGAGGCTTCCGGCGATAAGGTCCACTCTTGATCGAATGTGCGCCAGGGGCAGGAGACGGGAGGCGCTAGTGCGAATAACAAGAACTACTCCAATTTAATCGCGCAGAATCACGCGAGACAATGGATTACGCATGCGAAGTACAACTAGCGCTGCGTACGTAACACGACGAAGACTAGTCCTCTGGGTCTCAATAAGAAAAGTAACGAAGAATCATGAATTCACATGGGAAATACTCTGGAATAACGCGACGAACAAAGAATGCTCCGAGGGGTCTCAGTAACAAAAATAACGAAGAGGGAAAAATACTCGCGACAATATGCATACGAACACTACGAGAACATACTATACAAACGTAAGCAAGCGATAGATACTATAACAAAGGAGGAAACGCGATTGGGTCAAGAGAG